>OY365813.1:17229994-17910929 GCA_959347315.1 Bimastos eiseni | reverse complement strand
TATATAAATTACCAAGTATAACAGTAGTAGCATAGCAATAATAATAATAATAATTAAGAAGTATAAAATAAATATACATTCGTATATAATACTAATAGTAATAGTAACCGAAGCAGTATCAATATTAATAATAATTATTATTTAGATCCCCATAAATTCTCAACAGCCCAATGCTGCTATTCTAGCAAATCAAAACGGGAAATAATAATAATTATTATTAATATTATTAATACTATTATATATATATATTATTTTCAATATATTACTATAATTATTATTATTATTTATACCATCATAATATACTATTTATTGAGCGCCATAACACGAACACTGAAGGCAAGACCTCCTACAATATATCAACCACATAAAAGCGACGACAAATCCAATGTGCCAATGTGTTTGAATGAATAAAGCCAAACTGATGGTATTCATGAGTGTTGTAACAATCTCTGCTGATGAGTGTGTGTATAACGTTAGGTTGTATTCGAGGGTAAGAAAGCAGTTGGGGTCATCTTCAAGCACGAGGGTCAACAGAAACTCATTCGGGCCAATCACGAGGTCATCCTATCAGCAGGAACCGTCGGATCAGCAAAGCTCCTGCTTCTATCCGGCGTCGGTCCAAAGGCTCATCTCCAATCGATGAAGGTATACGACATAATTATTTTTATTATTATTTTTGTTGTTGTTGTTGTTGTACTTGTCTTTATTATTACTGTTGTTGTTACTATTATCGCTACTTATCATTATTTATTGTTTTTTATCATTATAATTATCGTTATCATTATTCATTGCAAAATAGTAATTATTTGTTGTTTATTATTTCCTGTTTACATCATCGTCATCGTCATCGTCATCGTCGTCGTCGTCGTCGTCATCATCATCATCTTTATGTGGTGCACAATTGCCTGCTTGTTGCTACAGTGTTGGACTATCAACCGAGATGTTGGGGTTCATAATAATAGAACAGTTGAGCAACTAACGGCGCTATATAAGCGTTCGGTGTATTTGTTATGACATTCCAGATTCCATTGGTGGCCGACCTTCCGGTGGGAGAGAACCTCCAGGACCACGTGATGGGCGATGGAGTCGAAATGTTCTCCCCATACACCGGATTTACCATCACTCCAGCCAGGGCGGAAAACTTTCTCTCCGCATGGTCATATTCGCTTTTCGGAACTGGCAAGTGTTGCGGGTGGTCAAATAATCGAATCTAATTAATTCATACCTAATCCAATGTAATGTGTAATCTAATGTAATATAATGCAATGTAATCTACTGTAATGCAATGTAATGCAATGTAATGCAATGTAATCTAATGTAATGTAATCTAATTTAATGTATAATCTAATCTTATCCGAACTGTTCTGTGGTGCGTGAGAATTATTGTTTTCGGTCATTAACAGCGCCTTAAGGTAGACGTCGCCCTCCTCTTTTATCCACGCTTGAGACCAGCGACACCGGAGTATGAGGGTAGCGCAGGAGTTCTAGATTTGATTTCATTTGAACATAATCTGATGTGGTTTAAAGACGTCAATCAGAATACATGACGAGAGAGAGGAGAGAGAGAGAGAGAGAGACAGACAGACAGACAGACAGAGACAGACAGACAGACAGACAGAGAGAGAGAGAATCTGAAAGGCAAACGATACCAGAAAGAGAGTTTGAATTAATGAAACAATTAAACTTGTTATGGCGCCTCTTCAAGAAATCTACTCAGAGGCGCATTCTGCGCTAGCCTACGTGATGTTAGTGTCATTTCAAAGACTGCTAACAACAGTTAGCAAAATAGTGCACAGTAAGTTAAAAGAGTCGCCGATGGTGGGCCCACGCAAGAGCGTCGAACTATCCAACGAACTCCCGTCAATAGCCGAATAGATTATATGGATTTTGAGAGTCTCTGGGCCAAGCTGCATCGAAATGGTAGAGCGACGCCTGCCGAGAACATGTTTGCGGTCTTTTCTATATGGCTCTGTTTCTTCTAATCTTTAACTCCTAATTTTAAAGGCGTAACTTTCAAGGAAAGGCACCTTTTTATCATACACATACACACACGCCTACGCATGCACATTCTCTCTCTGGCTGTCTGTCATTCAGGCTGTCTCTCTCGTCTTCTCTCTCTCTGTATGTCTTTCTGTATGTCTTTCTGTCTGTCTGTCTGGTTCTATCCCCGTTTGCCTGTCTCCCTCGCGAACTGCGTTCTTATCTAGCTTAAAGACCGTGGATGCTCCTGTCGAGTGGACAACCATGAAGTGTCATAATATGATGATGCAGGTATGAAGGCCAGTCCAAGGTATCGCGAGGCCATCGCTTTCATTCGTCTTCGTCATCAGCCACCGACGATCAAGTATCCACTCGTCGGTCTACACTTCGTCTCAAACCCAAATGTCTACTATGCCGACCAGTTGAACGTCAAAAACGAAGTACGTACATCTCTCTATACGCATGCTGAGGTTTCTATGCGTGCTTACAGACACAGTGGCGTTGCCAGAGCTTTGAGGTTGGGGCGGGGCCCGCAAAAAACCTAGCGACTAGGTGGCATGTGGAAGCGTGGTAAGATGCAAGCCTGCGTAATTTCAATCATTTTATGACAAATATGAGTACATTCTGGGCCCTTTCCCTTTTGTACCTCAATTACTTCAACTATAATTTGTGATAAAATATGATTATATTATATGCAGAGGTCCTTAAATATGAAATGTCAAATCACAAATCACATAGGGTACCTCATAGAAAAATAAATCGGATATGTACGAGTCCCAGGACCCAGCCTGGGCAAAGATCAGGGGTACCTGCCGCCCCTTCCCGTGGCGACGCTATAGATAGTGTACAGACGTATTATAGGCATAGCTAGACCTGGATATTGAACGTTGGATGTGTTTGTCGTAGGTGTGGGACACGATCCATGGGAATCCTTTGAGCCGAGAGGGAATAACGATCTTCCCCTTCCTCCTTCATCCGAGGAGTAAAGGTACACTACGACTCCGATCGAACAACCCCGATGATCCTCCGCTTATCAACCCCAACTACCTGGCTGAAGACGTCGATGTCAAGATACTAGCCGAGGGTAGGCACTCATTTCCAGCGTTCGATTTGTGGGTGAGGCGGGATCAGAGGGGAAAAAAGGCGTCGATATTGTGCAGAATACTTGAGATTCCCAGAATGCTCTTCAGCCGAACTCCTTGCTTCAATTTTGACTAATCGGACCATGCACATGAGATGTCATGTCCCTTCTCCTCCACATCTGCATCACCAGACCAACTTCTCTCTGCTGCTGCTCCTCCTTTTTCTTCTCTACTAATCGATTGATTGATTGATTGATTGATTGATTGATTGATTGATTGATTGATTGATTGATTGATTGGTTGATTGATTGATTGGTTGATTGATTTATTTATTGACTGACTGATTCTGTAAAATTGGCATTTTAACAAACTATCTCCTTCTTCGTTCGCAGCGTTTACTTTCGCTCGAAAACTGGTAAACACGAAGAGCTTCAAGGACTGGGAATTTCAGCTGACCAATCGACTGCTGCCCGAATGCGCCAAGTTCGGCAACTACACGGAGCAGTATGTCGAATGCCACCTCAGGCACCTGTCGACGTCTGGCATGGCTCCGGTCGGCACCTGTCGAATGGGCGCACCCAACGACAACACGGCAGTCGTCGACCACAACCTAAGGTTTGCGGATCAAAGGTCGAATAGGTCATCAATCGATAGGGTCGATCGGTCAATCGATCACTAGGTCAGTTGATTATTTGAAGGGACTGTTGGATGAGTTAAGTGTCATTAGGTGAGTCCGTCATCTGGTCAGTTGATTATCTGATCAGTTGGTCGTCTGGTTAGTTGGTTAATTGGTCAATTTGTCATAAGGTGATATATGCTGAATCATTAGGGGAAGAAATCGTGTTATTTTGTGCAGCGCCTTACTCTTTTTTTATTTCGTAGGCCATAATATCGCAATATCTATTCAAGTGACAATTTAAAAATAGTTTCTGACTTTAAGTTATAAATAGTTTATTTAAAATGAATTTTTCGCGATTTATTGACGAGGCTATTTCCTCTCTGACCCTCCGGAAACCGGACTGTGACCTTCCTTGAGCTGTATACATACCCCTTGAGCAACCCATTTGATTTGATAAGCTGGTGCCCTGCGCTTGGCCTTCGAGTTGCGCGTTTTAGTTTGGAGACTACGATTACAATTGCGATTTCTAGCTCAATATAATTTTGGGGCCCTAAACGGACCAGCGCGCAAACCGCCAGGCTACTCACTCCCCAAACCCATAGATACAAATTCAATGTTCCCATCGGTATCAGAAGTGTGGTTTTTGTTGTAGGGTGCGTGGACTGAGGGGTCTGAGGGTGGTCGACGCATCGGTCATACCATCGAGTCCAAGCGGAGACACGTACGCGGCGCAGGTGATGATCGCCGAGAAGACGGCGGATCACATTCGAGCCAAGGACACGGTGATGGCCATCAAGGAGTACTTCCGCCATCTCTACGAGGTCCGCCACAAGAAGGTCATGGAAGAGGAGGAGATTCTCGCCGCTCAGGCTGCCGATGAGAAGGCTGCTGCTGCAGAGAAGGCTGCTGGAGGAGCAGGCGAAGCAGCGGAGAAGAAGAGCAAGAAATAGCATATGTACATCCCAGGCAATAGAACCTCCGCCAGATTTCCTCTCTCGCAAGAAAGACTTCATCATACATAAGGACTTATCAGACTCATGAAATATAACTACATAGGCCTAATGTTATATTACATACCATGGCGAATAATTATGGCAACATAGCATAATGAGCTTTCGTCTAACTTATTATGCGCTGTCATTCTACGTTACGATAAGTATTTGGTATTATGTATGATATTGATGACTACGAGCCGCATCCTCAGCATCGTCATCAGGACCGCCGATGTAATCATCATCGTCGTCGTCATCATCACCATCATCATTCTCATCATCATCATCATCATCATCATCATCGTTATCATCATCATCAACATCATGATCAATTCCTGAGCTTTGTATGTGACACGATGGTAATGAATAGATGTGCAATTGGCGCTTTTCAAATACCGAAAGTGCAGTCACAGGTACAAGCACTGTCTTGCATAGAGAAGAAGTACTTGGATTCGCGTGTCAGGCACCAAAGTACCCAAGTACCTCATGCAGAAAAAGCAGTCAAGCATGAAGACTTTGGTACCAGGTACAAATGCAGTGTTTTGCAAAGATGCACGCGACGTAAATACCAGTTAACCCCAGCAAATCAGCGAATCCCTAGCTATTGTCTGTATTTGTATTTGCTGTCCCTGTGTTCCTGACAAAGTATAGACTTAACCAGCTGCAGTGTCGCATGTCTGAACCCTGCCGAATGGTATCGATATTTAAGTCTTTCGATTTTATACTCACACACACACACACACACACACACACACACACACACACACACACACACACACACACACACACACACACACACACTCACACACATACATACACAATCACACACACTCACTTACACCCACACACCAACACACACCACGCACGCATACAAATCTAAAATATCAGGTATACCTGCAGCCCAAGATTACTCCACTGTTAGTGGAGTAATCTTGCCTGCAGCCAATCTGTTACCCTTCTTAGTAGTAGCACATCACTGCAGTACCAGTACTGCATATATACTGCAGTTCCACAGTGCAGTACTGTGCGCACTACTGTGCTGGGAGAACACCACTACAATTCCACTGTACCGATAACTTTTTGTTTGAATAAAAACGAAAACACGGTGAAGCGACGCCTTCTTCAAGTATTAGTGATAAAGCCATCGCCGTCGTGTGCCAAGGCAGAGAAAATGACGGCGTTAACCCCAGATGAAGCCTATAGGCAGTCCAGATAATATTAAGCCAATATGGCGTCCCAGATTGGGTATAAGAGATTGGCTTAGATTTCCTAAATCCGTAACTCCCATGAGACGATTACTATGTAGGGATCTTGGAATATACGCACCTCTTTCATTCAGAGCCGTCGTTAATGCTTTGGTCGTTGGACGGCGCTGCGCTTAAAAAAACGCGTGATAATAAGACTGGAATGAACAGACGACAATGTTCACAAGAATTGTCTTATGACTTCAAGCAACTACCATTGTTCTTTTTGCAACTCGTTTTGTACAGCTCCATTTTTTCGACCTCGGCTTTGTCCGGCGCTATGCAAATCGTCTCATTATTAATATTATGATTGTTATTATTATTTAACCAAAGGTAGTTCTGATCCCGTAGGCGATACTAAAATTGTACATGGATAGAAAATTGGGTGATTTGGAACGGTATTATTATTATCATGATTATTATCACCACTTTTGTTTGCTGTTGTTGTTGCTGCTGCTGTCAAGCGATCTTCTACACCTGTGTATAAATCGATTGTTAACGGGCTAATTACCGAGCATACATTTAACTTAGCACGCAACTACTATAGCGCAATTTTACGGTTGTTAACTGATTTACCGTTTAACTCATAAACCCAAAGTCGCCTTTACAACATGACTACAAGTAAATGTAAATGTGAGTTGCTTTATATAGCGACCGTATGGCCTCAATAGTTCTGCCAACAGATTTATTTTACCCATTCGCCACGACATTTTACATCATATGGGCCAGCGCAGAGAGCGCAGAGAGCGCCTCCGAGCATAGATATCTTAAATGGGGCGCTATATAAATGCTCGATTACATTAAATTACATTCAGTGGTGCTCGTTTTTCAATATATGTATGTATGTATGTAGGTAGGTAAGTATGTATGTACGTACGTATGTATGTAACATTGTATTGGGCTATTTATATAGCGCCTTATAAGAGCCGCTCGAAGGTGTTAAAGTGAATGGATCGTAAGAGATCCTTTTGTCCGTTTAAAAGGGAGTTACATCATCTGAGGTCCCCGTGTAAGGACTGTGCCAACACTCTAAAGGCTAATTTGTAAACCGTGTGCTTTGTTTCATTTGGTTATTCATTTGCGTGTATGCGATAGATACTGGCGCAATAGAAGTTATTAGATTTGCGTGTATTTTAGTGCGATATCACAATAGCTTTTCCTTGGGTTGACATGTTAATCACATTAGCTTTGTTCTTGGTTTAACATGTAAATCGCATTGCCGTTGTTTTGGAATTTGCGTTTACATCACACCAATGTTGCTTTAGTGTTGCTCTGCAGATCACAGTAACTTTGATCTGGAATTGACATGTAGATCGCATTAGATTTGCATTTGACTTGACATGTTAATCCATTAGATTTGTCCAGTATTTCACATTTATAAATCACATTAACGTTGCCTTGATTTTAACATGTAGATCACATTAGTTTTGTCTAGCAGAGTTGATATGTAAATAAGAGCGTTGCATGCATGCGGTGGTATTGACATGTTAAGATGATTGTGAACATTGAAATGTGTATTTCAGAGGGTCTTTGGCCATCTATAGAAAACATTTTCCACACCTTGTCAATTCGTTCAGCCTTTGTAGCCTTTGTCTGTTCTACATACAACAATAGTAATGGCCTTGCATGCATTTCTAAGACATTTACACGATCCCTATTGTCATAGAGTAGAATCGTAACAATATTTACGCAGCGTAGACCCTACTCTAGTGGCAATGGTGGCTTCGACGCCGTTTTGAAAATAGGGCATATGTGTCAGAATGTAACCACTCCTCTTCCTTTATAGCCGACCTTCAGTAAAATCAAATTGATATATATATTTTATATATATATATATATATATATATCCCGCTCCGTATGACTAACGACAATTGTAGCACCCAGAGCCTGACAATATATACACACACATATATATATATACATTTCACCCGCACAACTACTAAACAAAATCGTACCTTCTCAATGGTTGGGCCCTCGCTTTGGAACAGGTTTTTTTGTCCGGGGGCAGATGTCCTACCCAAAATGGGGGCGGCTTTTGTCCGGGGACTTTTGTCCGGGGGGCCTTTGTCCGGAGGGGGGTCTTTTGTCCGTTCCCCATATAGGTGGTATTCTGACAGAGAGTGAGTGCGTCATTGCATTGTCGTGGTCAGAGAGCTGAAGGTCATGAAAGCACGACTAACTACACAATTAAACAGGACGATATAGTTCTCTTTCAAACTCAATGAATCATGATCTGTACACCTCTGTTTCTCTTGACACATGCCCTGTCTGCGTATGTATGTATGCATGTATAATTCGCTTTTGAATCTTGTCAAGAACCTTGTATGCATACATATACATGCTTACGAATAGAAACGTAGGTAGCATACATGTTATATATGATACCATGCTGCCTATAGGTATAGCTACAACTACATCTATTGTATTGCATTATATAAATAAAAAAATGTATATATATATATCTATATCTATATACAAAAAGTGCTCATATCATACGGTCTATATATGTAACAACTTGCAACAAATACACACACTATGTGACTGACACGCTTATAACATATACATATAATAATTATGCGCGTAACTTGTATGAATATATGTATATGAAATAAACGGATTGTTATATATATATACTTATATATATATACTTACATATATACTTATATATATATATACACACACACGGGCAGTAAATATGAATTTCTATGAGTCCTTTATTACCTCTTCTTACTTACGAGTTACCAGTTTAAACCAGTGGAAACAACATTGATCTCGAGCTGGCCCTCTCTCCCTCTCCGTCTCTCTCTGCTCCAACATAAACCCATTTAAGCGGACCTTGTAAAAGGGCTACCAATGTACCGTTATTGAGATCTTGTGCCAGAAGAGCTCTGTATAGACAGATACATAGATAGATACATACCTGTACCTGTAAGTTGTGCTTTATTACCAGTCACCAATTTGTGGTTCGACATCGTGGATATAAGGATCGAAGTCATTGGAATTTAAACTGGAAGACGATTCCTGGAGTTAACTTGATCGGGCGAGGATTCGAACCGAGAAAAATGCATCGAACGTCGCTGGTTATAGCGTGTCTCTGTCTTCTGACATCTGGTAAGAAATCGGTTTCTTATTTTATTAGTTATAATTGCAACGAACTGCTGATAATGTCTTACGAATTTGTGTTCGGTGTAATTGGTGTAATGTAATGTAATGGTGCTCTCCTTCAAGACATCTACTCATAGGCGCTCTCTGCGCTGGCTTGATCTTAGATGTCATAGTGAACATGTAAAATACGTCTGTTAACAAAACTATGCACAGTAAAGCTAAATCGAGTCACCAGTGGTGGGCCCACGCACAAGCGTGGAACCAACCGACGGATTCCCGTCGACAGCTGACAGATGTGACCGTAATCGTAAATTCCAAACTTCTAATACCACTCGAAAGGAGACAGTAGTAAGCAGGGCACAAGCTTATTTACGAGCGCTGCGTCAATGCAGAGGTGCTTCGAAAGGGTAGGTAAAAGGAGGTCCGATTCCGGTTTCACACGGTGTCTGTCTTTATGTCTGTCTTGCTATTTGTGTCCGTCTCTATGTCTGTCTTTCTACTGCTGCATTTGTCTGCTTGTGTTTGCGTCGGTGTTGAGTGTGTCTTTCACTCTGATGCCTCTCTTAAAATTGTGATTTTGAATTTGTGCTGCTCACTTGCATTCTGCGTCTGGCCGTCTACATGTATCGCTCTCTCATACACGATCTTTTCTGTCTCTCTTTCTGTCTGTCTACATATCTCTAATTATCTCCATCTTAATTTCTATCTTTCCTTCTCCCTCTGTCTGCCTCTGTATGTCTGTCTCGGTCTTTCTCTCTGTCTTTCTCAGTCTGTGTATCTCTGTGTCTGTCTGTCTGTCTGTCTGTCTGTTAGCCTAGCTGTATATATCTCCCTCTCCCCCTCCATCACTGTCTCTCTTTTCCCTCTCCTTTTCTCTTTGTTCGCCTACATGTCTGTCTCTCTCCGAATAGTTGACAGTCGACCAAAGAAACTTCCATCAGAAGCAATAGTGACAACAACAAAAACAACAACATGCATCATAACAAGCAACCACTACAATTAAGTGCATGATTATAATGATGATGATGATGACAAACTTGTCGTCGTTTCAGGACCTTTGGTCGTTGCTGCGGATGCTAATGTGACGATGCCTCAAAACCCGAACTCGACCGAAAATGGTAAGTGCAGTCAACATACTTACCATGTTCTCCGATTAACCAATGCCATTGAAAGCATTCTGCGACGTCGCCATCGTCGTCATTATCAACATCAGCAACAATAACAGCAACATCATCATCGTCATCATAATTAGCCATTACAACAAGGACAATTACACCATCACCGTCATCATTGTCGTCATCAACGCCATCATTAAATTCATCATCGTCTTCACCATATACAGGCGCCCATGGTCGTCTTCGTCATCATAAATATATATGTCTTGTCTTCTCCATTTTACGGCCTTGTCTGGCGAAACTTTGGTCCTTTTTGGTCTCCCTCCTCCCTGTCTTTCCCCATGTAGCTTTAGGAGACGACCACAAAATTTACGTACGCAGCGAGGGAGGTTTCGAATTTCAGAGAGGTTGCGTACGGTTGCGTACGGTGGGGGGGGGGCGGAAGTCCCGAAAATATAATTAATTTTTCTAATTATGACGCACACAACACGGACTATAAAAATCAGAACTGTACACCCAAGCACAGACTACGTTCCTGCTTAATCAATATTAAGTAGCATTAAAACTTTAAAATGCAAGAATTGTTAGTATGGTAAAATCAATGTCTTAATGTCTTTAGACATTTAACCAATGCAATGGGGAAGGGGTGGCAGTGCTCAGTATACTATGTATATATGTATTGATGCATGCGTCAATTCATTGTATATGTCTGTATATTTGAGTATATACAACTGTTGTATTTTCTATTTGTAGCAACTGTATGTATGTGTGTGTGCGTGTGTGTGTATGTATATATGTATGTATGTATGTATATATGTACATATGTATGTGTATGTATGTGTGTGTATGTGTGGGTGCGTGCGTGCATACGTACGTATGTATGTATGTATGTGTCATCGTTTATTTGACAAACTGTCACACCGCAGTAAGTTACATGATGCGAGATTTGGTTGCCTTCGGCATTGGGTCCGATTTTAGTTCATCGTAGCGCCATCGTTTAATTCACCATCCGCAATTCCACCTTCCTCTTCAGCTTCTTCCTAAAATTCGCCTCTTCCTCTCCTCCTTGTACACAGTTAGTCGTTCCAACCAACTGGATCCACATTTCTACAAATCTTATCTCGAAAATTTACAATTTCAAAGGTTGTAATCGTAAACTCTAGATTTCCAAAGCGCTACATAAAAAGCTTAGCGAAGGGCACCAGCTTACACATGAGCGATGCGTCGTGTCATCAAATCGTTTGTTGTTATTCGGCGATTGACCTACAATCAATACAATGTATGTATGTATGCATAAAGACATTTATACACGGTGATTCATTAAAAAACGTACCTTACATAGGTTAGCATAACTCAGGTAAATGACCATTAATTTTAATGAAATTTCAGAATAATGATGCTTGATATTCTATTCAAGTGCTACATAAATCATTTGACACACCAAGCTAAAATGACGTAACGCGATTGACGAAACTAATGACGTCACGAAAATATCGCGAAAAAATGGTGTTTACCGAAGAGGATAAACAATTTGTTACATTCTTACGAAAAATAAAAAGTACAGTGCAAAACGTTTTCTAAAGAAATTTCCTGATAAAGAGTGGACTCTTGGTGGATTAAATGCGTTACTTTCAAAGATCGACAAAACTGGGTCTTTCCATCGTCGACCAGGCAGCGGCCGCCCGCGTACGGCAGCAACAACCGACAATGCTGAAAAGGTTGAATCGCTGGTGCTCAGCCAGGAAGATATGCCGCAAACGCATCGCACACAGAGACAAATTGCTCGAGAAATAGGAATCAGTCAGACATCAGTTTAGAGAATTGTCAAGAATGATTTACATTTGCGATGTTTAAAGAAACGACACGCTCAAGAACTCACAGCAGCCAACAAGCAAGCAAGATTGACACGTTCCCGTCAGCTACTGAGGTTGTATCCTGCAAGCTTAGTGAATTTCATTTGGTTTACTGATGAGAAATTGTTTACTGTGGCAGCACCCAGTAACAGTCAGAATGATCGTATTTATGTCTCAGCCGGTACAAGGAAGAGAGACGTTCCAGCAAATCGTCTTTTGCGGACTCGACCAACTTTCAGCAAGTCCCTTATGGTATCTGTCGGGGTATCTGCACTCGGTCGTACGAACATCCATTTCATCGAACCAGGTGTTAAGATTAATGGACAATATTACAGAGATGTTCTACTAATGCAGGATCTCTTGCCTGACATTCGTGAGATAACGGAGTATTTCATCTTCCAGCAGGATAGCGCTCCTGCGCACAGAGCTCGGGAGACCGTTGCGTTACTCGAAACTGAAACACCTGATTTCATTCCGCCTAATTACTGGCCACCTAATAGCCCTGATTTGAATCCAGTGGACTATAAGATATGGAGCGTCATGCAGGAAAAAGTCTACAGAAATCGAATACATGATGTCGACGAGTTGCGTCACCGAATTGTGGAGGTATGGGATGAAATGGATCAGCGAATCATTGATGAGTCAGTCAGGCAGTGGCGTAGGCATCTTCGCGCGTGTGTTACTGCCCGAGGGGGTCAATTTGAACATAAACTGTAACTTTCTTCCTATTCAGAACTGATTCCTCTATGTTCACTTAAAATTTTTTTGACATAAACCGATATTTGACGGAGTTACAATTAAATATCTAGGGGTACGTTTTTTAATGAATCACCGTGTATAGCGTCCTACAAGAATCTCACTAGGACGCTAACCGAAGCTACCTAACAGTTCTTAAATAAATGCGTCCTAGGCAAAGACGCACATAGTATGTATTGTATTGATGCATGCATGTCACCTTTTGTTTCAGCTACAAATATGTCGGTTACTGCGTTTCCAGCAACCGTCTCGCCTTCAGCATCTTCCCCCACTGACTCCTCATCTTCCACATCGTCTCCTTCCATGATCTCTCCCTCCTCCTCCTCTTCTACCATGTCTCCTTCTACCATCGCCTCCTCCTCCTCTTCTACCATGTCTCCTTCTACCATCGCCTCCTCCTCCTCTTTTACCATGTCTCCTTCCACCATCGCCTCATCCTCCTCTTCTACCATGTCTCCTTCCACCATTGCCTCCTCCTCCTCTCCCCCAATGTCACCTTCCACCATCTCCTCTTCCTCCTCGGCATCTCAGTCAGTTCCCTCGTCATCACCAGTCTCGGCAGGCATCAGCTTCTCTTCATCTGTATCTTCTTTTTCTTCCGCTTCTTCCATAAACATCGTCAGCAGCAACAACATCCGTAAGTATGCAGATTCAGGAAATTTTAATATTAACCGATTGTAGGCATACTTGTGATTTACGCCCCTAGGGCGAAATGTAGCAGTCTTAGGCTACACTAATAAACAACGACACCTCATGTCTTATATACATATATATATAATGCACATATACATACATGTACCTATATAAAAATACATACAGAAGTAAACACATACACACATATTATGTACTCACACAAATAAGATATACATATAATACATCTATTTACATGTATATTATATATATATATAATATATGCATAATTGTATATATACAATACACGTATATATGATACATATATTTATGCATATAATACATATATGCATATATATATACATATGCACACAAACATGTATTCATATATATATATATATATATATATATATATATAAATAACTGAGTCGTGCATGGCCCAACCAGAGAAAACCGGGCCCATTGTGGACACAATAGACCCCTGCTCGTTAGTAACCCCTAGAGAGGGTTGTTGGCAAATACCCTGTGTCCACAAAGCCACGAATACATCTCTTTTGAACGTTAACCTAAACGTACGCATCAGTAAGCACGAGCTCGTCCGAAACGATCTTGCAGATGCCAACCGGACGTCACTGGTTCAGTCTGGCGCTTTCCTTTCACACCTGAGTACAGGAGTCACCCCTCATATTAAAACGATTGGCTCTCTAGGGAGCGGCGGTAAATTATGTGTCTGTGGCTTAACAGTGGACGCTCAATATCTGTGTCGAATACTCTTTTATATGTCAGCCTATGTAAACTCGTACGTATGTAGGCTATAAGTGGTAGTTGTAGTTTTGAAGTGGTAGAAGCCACTCTCTTCCAGCGATTAGCACACAATTTTAGGGATATAAGCCTAAACAGGTAAAGATTCGGTGTTAGACAGTTCTTGAGACTGTTAGGAGCACTCGTATGTACACTTCTACACACAAACGCACACCCCGAAGCACACACATGCTTCTTATCGACAGCATCTTAAGTGGTCGCGATCGAGAACTATTAAGAACGATTTAACTACGTTTGAGCAAGCGATCAAATATCAGAAAAGATTATTTTTATATTTACTGCCTGGTCTTTGAATTTTCGAAGTTTTATCGAATATAAGTTTTGTACTGAATAAAATTATACGTCGTTCAGTGATAGGTGGATTGATGATCGTTTTCTTAGTAGTTTGTAAGATTCAAATATTTGTGGAATTCTATTGCGTGTAGATATGATTAAGATTATATCATAATTATTAGTTTATTGAAAACTGAAACGGTTTTCATTTGTTTTCTAGTCTAGTTGTGGCGTTCTATAATAGCCTATATCAGACTCGATTTAATTTGAATAATTTGGATGAGAATAAACTAAAATGAATGTATTTAGAATAACAAACGATTGATTGTTGCTTTTTTCTGTTATGTCGATCAGAGGGGCAGTCCACAGCGACGGCGTTCGTGACAGCGATGCCGAGAGAAATGAGCGACCCAACTTACTTGCGTAAATAAATTAGCTACATAATTCTCTTATCTTACCGATGTATAAAATATGCAATGATTTCTTTCTTCTCTAATCGATAATATTTGGTGCATAACACTAGTTCTGGAACTGTATCGTTTAATTCTCTCTCCGTTGTTCCATCTTCCTATAGAATAGGCCGTATACTCTAGTAGATAAAAGTCAAGAAAAGATCTTTTGTGGCTTTTCTCACAGTCGCTAGGCTATCTCCACTATATTATCGAAACACATTGTGATTAAATACGCGCATTCGACTGGTTAAAGTGTTTGCCTAATACGGGTTCGAGACTTACTAATATTTCTGTCATATGGAGACCGTTGGCAAGTCTTGTCTTTAACTTAGCATGGACTTCCATTTTCTTTGTTTCGGCGTATGAAGTGGTCAGTCGGATTCCTCGCCGTCTGTCTTCATACCGTAGGCCTAACCGTTATAGCTGAGTTGTCTAGGGAGCGCAAGTTGAACCGAAATCTCGAAACAATCTACTGTTTTGGCGACAATTGGAACCCATACTATCTGGATGAAAGTCAAGCACGCTAACTGACCCATAGACAATAATGAATTCTACAGTGTCATTTATGATTTCACCTAAACAATAGATTCTTAACACTGTAGGCCTTTAGAGCACTTATTTTTCGTGCAGGCCCTACTTCACGTTACAGTCTTTTAATTGAAAATATTTTATTTTTTACAATTATTATATGAAATGTACGTGATGAACGGTTGAAAGATCATCAGCATCAACTAGGCAGCTGAGCTTACACAGGCAAAAAAGACAATAGCCTATGACTATCACGTCAGACTATATGTCTAATTTATAATCCTATTTTAATTAAGTCTCGCCGATCTGCTTTCGTATGATGACGTTGTAAAATAACGCTAATTACGCCAGGACAGAGGACATCTGTTTGGGCGACTTGAAGAGCTGCAGTATCAGGGTCTGTAGCTGAACTCTATTGACTGACCTTTCTTTACGATACTAGTCTAACTTGGCGATGTTCAACGCTTTGGAATAGCAGTTTCAATTCAACGACACTGTTTATCCAGGCTTGGAACTAGTATTGTCAGAAAACGAACAGTGGCTGGGCTTCTTTCGAATATAAAACAATTCCATTAAATATGGTTCATCTCGTCCTCCCAGAAATTAGATTCCATAATAATAAGCGGCGGTTGGTTGGAGCCCCCGGACAATTGTCCTACACTCCCTGTAGAGATCACGAAGTCTTTCACCCACAGACTACCACCACCGATAATAATCGGCAGTTCCAGTCGTGTGACTCTTTCAATTAATGCTTAATTAAATTCCAAAGGGATCATAATTATGTACCTTTGACATAGTAATAGTTGCATTTTAACGACTCTGTGTGATAACAAAGAATATTAACGTCGCCCTCCTCTTTTGTCCGAGCTTTGGACTGGCACTGTCAGAGTGCAAGCAGTGGCAGAATTACCTTGGACATAAGATAACGGCCTTATATAAATATGCATATTACATACATATTTATATGTGTGTGTATATGTAATGAACTATCCATTAACGACAGGAAGTACAACATTCTAAGTAGATGCATATACGCCGTTCAGACCCCCAACCCAACGAGGCAGTGTTCAGCTTGACTGGCCATGCGTGGAATAGCTGTCCTCGTCTCTTGAACTTATTGCCTCCAAAGCTACACCGAGTGTGCGCTACGAATCCGGTGATAACCGGTCTTCAACGGTGTTAACCGAACAGCGGAGTCTAAGGGACTTCAGAGGACACGGCTCGAAGCGTCTGGACTATAGGCCCTTATAGTGACAAAAGCATTGCACCAGCGTATTGCTGCGGTGAGTCTTTTATAGATCGATTTGCACAAAAGCCGACCGGTTGAAGCGAGAAAGACACAATGCATGGCAATTAGAGCGTGTATAGTAGGGGCCTTCCCTTTGAAGCGTCCTTCCTCAATAGCCCAATTCACGATGAAGATACGACTGTGTACAAATTAGAGCCTGCTTCACGAAATAATCCCGTATGACTTACACACACAATTCGTTTGAATCGCAGTGACCGTCTATTCTCAGACCCTAACTAGTGTTCTCTCCTTTCCAAGTCCATCTCTCATAATAGGCGAATTGTCAGTTTGGTTTAAGACCGTGTGCTCCACTTACTCTAACTTAGGCCTACCTCATATTTTCAACTTTCTGACAAAGATAACGCTAACTTTATTACATAGTAATTACGAATATCTTCTTCTTCTTCTTCTTCTCTTGTAAGCTTAATTGATTGCGATCTGACATTTAGATTTATTTAACGAATATATAGCATCATACATCATCTATCATCTCCTCACATCATCTTACCTTTCCTCACATCATCTTACCTTTCCTATGTGTACCTCAATTCTCCTCGCAATCACATTCTAACCTTGCATTCTCTCCTCAATCATCTCTTCTCTCCTCGCCCCAACTTCTCACCCGTCTTAACTCACCTCACTTCATGATTAATCTCACCTCGCTCACCTTTTCTCGGATCCCCTCCTCTCTTATCAAGTCATCTCCCTTCAACTTATAATTAATAATTAATATTTTTTTTGATAACTTCTTATGCTTCTTTTCAGTTATGCCTCCTCCATTATTAAGTCTTCTCTCGTCAGCTTGTGATTAATTATTAATTAATTTTTGTGATAATTTGTGGTGCTTCTTTTCAGCTATGATTGCAGCCATTATCAGTGGCTTTGGGTGTCTCCTTCTCCTGTTTATTCTCTTCGTGTCGATGGCTCTTGTCTACAGACATCTCGGGTGAGCAAAACAGCCTTCTGCATTATTATTATTACACACTCAACATCTAATAAGATCAGGTTCTGGCGACGCTGAGGTTAAAATAAATGCGCAATGTCAACTCTCAGATATACATGTATACACTGTCAGATATACATGTATACAATAAATCCAACCGTCTATCACATACATACATACCTACAATATATATAACTAACTCAAATACCGACAAAGTTAATAAAGCTTGAACCCTTCTAAAGACAGCTATCGGTTGCAATGTGGATGGCTTGTCGGGAATCACACACTAAGTCCTGTTGTCTGACGCATTCCGAGTGTGTGCCTTGGTATAAAGTTTATCCTTCAAAATAATGCACTTGCTGTTCAAGCGATTCGAAGTAAATAGTCTCACAGTCGACCAAACCTTAGACCGATGTCATTGATGTCTTCATCAGACAAATTGAAGTAGTTTATCACAGAAAAGCTTCAACTTGACCATCGTTGAGATGATCATTGAGAATTTCTACAACTCGTGGCATTCGTGTTTGGATTGAGCAGTCCAGCAGCGGTTCGCAAGCTTTGGGCACTTCACAGAGTGCGTTGGATGGCGAAAACTTACAAAGTCCAGGAATAGATAAACTACATTGAAGCCAACAAGAATATTTCTGGAATGGAGGCAGTGCATTTGGAGAGGTTTTGTTGAACTTGCCGCACACAAAGCAACTCAGGGACACCGGTATAAACTATTTAAGAAGCCGAAACGAACATTAGTGCAGACATTCTTCAGTGCAAGAGTTGTAGACTTGAGGAATGGCTCGGGTGATAATATTGTCCACAGCTTTTAAAAGAAACCTATGAAAATTGGCCCATTATGCATGTTCCAGGTCAATTAGTATACAGTGGGTTTAACTTCCGGTCCCTTTAATCCTTGTTATGTATGTTATGCTATGAAGGCAAAACAAAAACACTGAATGAAGACTGAATTGCTTTTTGACGGAAACGATTCAGTTATCCAGTTGGCGGTACATGAAGTAAAATTCATCCAACGATTTAACGGATTTTAGTCAACATCAGCATCCAATCGGCGTCGAGTCGCTGCAGATTCGTCCATCAATGACAGTCACTAATCCAAAGGCTTCACGACTGGCTCGTGAATAAGCTGGTGACCTGCGCTTGGCTTTCAAGTGGAGCTATCGAAATTTGGATATATTACGTTTACGACGATGATGCTGTCGCACTGGGGAGCACAGGTCTGAATAGGAAGCAGCGTCGTTCTTGACACCTAAGCCACGAGCTATAGGAACCATCTCTCTGCCTTCTCTTGGCATCTGTCTTCGGCATGGAAAGCACAGCTCATCTCGACTACGAAGATGATCATGGATTGTACATGGTTCAGTCTCTTCCCCGTACAATAACGGAACTATCTATGTTTCGAGGCTTCTTCCGAACTAACATAATCGACGATAGTTTTCTTGCCATTCCACATTGAAGAGTGGTGTGAAAGCCGATCGTGTGAGATCGCCTGTGAGTTTTTTTTAATAATTTGGCCTTGTTAATGACTGAAGTGATGAACGTGGTGTTGCCTTTATTTGGAAAATTTCAACTCAACAATATAAAAAAAGTAATGGAGGACAGAGGTGTAACAAGCGGGGGGCAGAGGGCATCGGCCCACAGTTTCAAAAATTGGGGGGGGGGAGCGCAAAGCCCCCAGTGTTAATGCTCAGTGCCCCCATGTGCCCTTCTAATCGTTTTTTTATGTTTCTGCAATGGCTTTTTAAGATGACTTTTGTTAAGATAATTTATGCCCCCCATTTTTCAAATTTCAGGGGAGGCAAAATTCAAAAAGTGGGGCAAAAATATTTTTTCCGCTTCAAGCAATATTTTTAAATTATACCCCACTTTTCAAAACCTTGTAACACCTCTGATAGAGGAGGATAGATACATGTAACATAGGTAAGCCTAAAATCCAATGAATTGATCCAATGGGGAGGCATGACCCTATTGGTCGCCTTAATAAACTCTATTGTGGTATGACACAACGTAACATTACGCTGTAGAATATAGCTTTATGTTACGTAACGTTGCATTACATAACGTAACCTAACAGAACATTACATTGTACAACACGGCATGAAAGAACGCCTTGCTGGGCTTTCTCAGTCTGTTTCCAGCATTAATAGACCTACATCCATCATCTTTCAGCGGAGCAGGATTCATCTGGGTCCTTACCTCATTCTCTTCCCCACCCTTCCCTCCACGATGTAAGTAAGTAGGTAAGTACTTTATTGAACCGCTTCCAAACGCATTGCGGGAACATCAAATGCGAACAATCAGAGAAAGTACAATCACAAAATAGCCTAATCATAATCAGCCATTACTTCTCGCACTGAGAGCGCCCGACTCTGATTAGCTCGTACTGGGAGAGGAACGATAGAAATATGTAAATACAATACAACACAAAAAAGTCTTTGACGTGCTCACCTTTGCATATTGCAGAAAAGAGGATTCGACGATGATGCTGAAGAAGCCGAAGAAGGGAGCGGATGCGTTCTACGACGGCCTTGAACCTCAGAGCGCCCAGTACCTTGTCTCCTCCACGAGCATCACCAGTTTCGGCTCGTCCCCGTCAGACGCACGTCTTGAGAGCCACCTCCCTAACAGCCCCGGCGTCCACTACAACCGAGGTTACGACGTCGACCACAATCCCTCGGGGGCTGGAGGAGTAAGCAACGGACACGAGGATGGATACAAGCCGATCCAGATAGTTGCCGCAGATGTCAATCCAAGGGCAAGTTCCACGATCGTCTGATCCTGCAAAGGACCTGGACCAGTCGCCTGTCCCGAAGATCTGCAACCAACATGTTCATAGACATTTGATGGAATATGTATATACATATATATATAATATATATATAATATATATATATATAATATATATATATAATATATATATATAATATATATATATAATATATATATATATATGCCCATTGCATAAATCGTGTAGTACTTTTTACGATCAGCTGAAAACTTATGAAAACTTAACCTATTTGTTCGAGCTGGAGTTGGGAGCGCTTGTGAGTAATTACATTGCAAGGGCGCTATATAAATAAATGAATATATGGGAACACAAAGACGTAGCTTTGTTCCTGATGAGGACGTAGTCGATATAGTTGCCACCTCTTTAAAAGTGACGATGTTGGTCACTCGCCATCACGTTCTGGAAATTATTGCGTAGTGGAATAAGGATAGGGAATAGAAGACGGAAGGGACGGCAATGAGGATGGGGGGATTCGTTCGGCACCCCCACATCGAGGGCCTATTATGGGTCTCTTAGTCCTAAGCAAGTTGGGTATACAGTGCATGCACAAATTGGACATGCGCCGTGACTGTATTTTTTTGCTTGAAAGCAATGGGCGACAACGGCCATACTGCACATTTTAGTGATGACGCCTCGATCTAGGTTCGTATATAGGCCTATATCTTGCACCCTATAATCATGTAGAGCGACCAAGCCTATATAGGCTCAAGAGGTGATTGTATAGCCTCTTAGTCTATTTTATGTAAATAAAATGTCGACACGTGAGATTGAGCCTTGATTAACAAGTAGCTAATGTAGTTGATATGGTCATGATTCAGGTGCATGCTGATAGTCCTCCACTGTGGAGGCCTTAGCGTCTCGTGTTGGGTCGTCCTAAAGATCTTAGGCCTTCAGGTGTACTATTTCTATTTGATGATTTGAATAGAACTAAATGACGTGTTTACAATTTTTTGGGTGCTAAGTATAAAAGAAAATGAGCCAAACAAATAATTGGTTATGATTGGCCTGTAATAGTTCTCTGTAACGACATCTCGGTAGAGGATTGAATTTCATTGTCAATTTTCTCTTTGTGATATTGATCGTCGTCATCATCATACCCACGTTCCATCGTCATCATCAGGGCTGTTATTATCGCGATACCTATTTTTAGCTTGTCAGCGATACTCGATACCAATACTTTTTCTCAACATTTTCTGAAATTTATGTGGTTTCTCAAGAAATATGAAAAGTTTGTCGTTGCGCTTTGATAAATTTAGGCATATATATATATATATATATATATATATATATATTTAGCCTCTTTCAGCCATAGACCTTGTTGTGAACAGATGGAATAATTTATAAATACGCCTATAGAAATGGCCGAAGTAGTCCTATGTCCTTTTGCCGTCACTGGTAGAAGCGTCTTGCCTAAATAATTTGGCTACTTCAAAGACATTGTGATTGGCCCAAGGTCCAATATGCACAGGAATGGAAAGTCCCTAAGTTCCTTCGTGTTTACAGCTTATGGGCAATATTCGGAAGCCAGAAGTTTTAGATCCTTTTAAAATAAGTTTAAGTAACAATTTATTTCATCAACCTTTAGTCACAGAGTCATAATTCACGAATAACTAACTACCGGGTTTGTCATCAAAATAAAGAAAATGCTGTTGGATGTTTACAGCTCCATATTTACAAATAGAAGCAAAATTTAGATAGGGGCGACATCTGTTTAAGAGTAAAGCGTGTACATGTTTTCTAGAATTATCGGTGCATGAATTATAATTCATGCTAAGATCGAATCAGCAAGAATTTTGAAAAGTATTAATAAAATCATTGGTATTGCAATACTTTTCAGAAAAAGTGATGGTATTGGTATCGCGATACTTTTAATTATAAAGTATTGGTATTGCAATACTTTTTCCAGTATTGTTAACAACCCTGGACTCATCATCATCATCATCGCTATTGTTATGTAATCACCATCACCACCACTATCGCCACCAATCCACCACCATTATCATCATCATCACCACCACCATTGCAATTATCATCACGGTGATCATCATCATCGTAGCCTACCTAATTTTCTTCGGTTGCATTCACATTGTATTACCACGCTCGGTTGGTGGGTAAGCAAGAGTTTCAAAAGCTTGAAAACCAGACTGATGCCCAATCAGTTCAATTAGGCCTATGTTTACATTAAATTTGTGTGCGTGTGTATAAATGCATTAATGCTCCGGGCACGATCTTTTTCTTTCACTACGACCTCTTAATTTCTGTCGACTGCCCTTCCGCGCCTCAGATTCACATAAAGGTGTGGCCTTGCGCGCATTTACAAATTTAATTAATAAATAAACCATTACCCATTGGGACTCTTCAGCTTCATTTGATGACAGAAGTCACAGAACGGGCAATGATTTCTTTTGTAATTTACTTGCCTAGCTTTAATTTCCAACTTTTTCATCTTTAATCATTGTTGTCCTTGCGTTAGATCTGCTAACTTGTTCTGATCTGCAAGATCGTTCGTTCAATTAGTGGTACACCTAATCTAATCAGAGATAAGTCTTGATAGTGATCTACATATGTAGTATTGTAACAACTTCTCATGTCAGCCCTATACTACGCGAGTAAAGTAGGCTTCTATCGTCAATGTTTTTCTGCTCCAATTATTGGCATAAAAACGATGAAAATCACTTGCAAACTATTGTAATAACTTTATTTAATGTAGGCCTATAGATTGTAACTGAGGGTTCTAAATGTTCCACGGGCCAAACAATAATCATAAGGTAGAGCATTCATCATGGCAAACCTGCTAACACAAACTTTTTTTGCGCTACTCGTACTTAGTTACACCTTCGCAAATTGGTAACCATTAATTATCTTGTTAAAGAACTACCATGGACCAATATGCACCAGACATTATTTTAACCAGCTCAGTTTCTACACGGAGTCTAGTGACATTAAAAGTGTTATTTGTCAGCTCAATTGCGTTTTTTGTGAAAATGTCTAACTACTAATGGGAGGCCGTTCGATAGTCCGAAGGTTGAATAGTCCGAAGATCAGTGTAAGTTCGAGAGTCCGAAGGTTCGATAATCCGAAAATTTTCGGACTAGAAATTTTCTTCTGATTATCGAACCATCGGACTATCGAACCTTCGGACTATCGATACAGAACCCCAAGAACGCTACACTTACAAAATTAGCATAAAACCCAACGAAATAGGCCTGTGTGGTTTGTTGAAAAAACTGTTACGGCATATTTGAATAAAGATACTAATTGGCGGAACTTTGAAATTCTTATTGCGACGACATATATAGCATCATCGTAGATGGCAAGCTACTTCTAGGATGCTTTACAGAACTGTCTACAGTTAGCTCAGGTGCTAGGCTGATGCTCAGAATTACGTGAGAAATGCATTTTGAACTATGTTTTAAATAGATAGGCTTCTACAAAAGGCACAGGAAGACTAAATACACAGTCTATAGGCCTACAATAATGCGCCCTTGATAAGCTGATTTTTGGTTGCTGAGACATTATATTAATGTTATTACATAACATTATGAATGCGGCTGACTTTTGTAACATATGACATAAAATCCTTGGATGTCTATTTGTATTTGTCTTCAGATGACTGTAATATGGATTGTAATTGGTGTTCAATAAACGTAAAAAGTAAGTAAATAGTTAATCTCAATTAGTATCTAGAACTAGAATCTAGACATTGACAGCTGAAACTGTTCAGTATTCCAAAGAACATTTTAAGTCTTTTATTTTAAACAGGAAATTCTAGCATAACGGAAAACCTTACAGGTGTAAACACAGTTACACTGAAACTTAATACTGTACCACATAACGGACAATTTTCCAACGAACCTAGGCCTAATCAGTTGTCTTTAAGCTCACAAAATATTGCAACTTCAACTGAAATTGAAGCCGCTTACAAAGTGCCTTCCTATTTCAGTAACCAAATGTAGGCCTATAATTAGTTTCGTATATGTAGGCCCTAATTCTGTGGATGTGCATCTATATTATTTCCCAGGATGCATATCTATATCATATCCCAGGCAACCAAAAAGAAATAATCTTACCTCCTTTGTTACATAAGTTGCATTTCTGTCTAATTCGAATTGCCTACTTCTTCAAGATACCCAAATGTCCCACATCAGGGCACATAGGAATTATTACCACATATAAACACCCTGTTAATAGTTGACTCTAACTCAATGATAATTAACAGTGGAGTAAAGCTAGAACAAATAATTGATCTTAACTCATATTTCAAGTACCATGCCAAAATACCTGAAACATTTGTGGAAAATTTGCTGTGTAACAACAACTAAAATATTTTAAACTACAAGAAAATTCCGGCTTATCCTTCAAAATTAATAATAAAAAAATTAAAATAATGCAAATAACCAAGCTTGCAAGTACAGTACAGTTTAGCAGGTTCAAACGTTTCAACTGGTTTTAACAATATCACATTCATTTATTCATTTCATATGAAAGATTAACAACCAATTGGAAAAATCCAATGAACAGAGTATTTAAATAAGTTTGCATTCTTTCCATAAAGAAGATAATCCTCATTAGTGCATTATTATAAGGCATTGTTAAAACCATAATTCAAAGTTGCAGTTCGAAATTGCAGAACATAATTTTGTTATACACTTTCATTAAAAAAATATCCCACCTTAAGTGCTTTTCAGAAAACAACAATGAAAATATATCGACCTAGCCTCAGTTTTAAAACCCAAAGCCAGGTTTTATTAATAGCATTATAGGGCTTATTATCTACTAATCCTGTTGAAAATGCCATATTTACGGCAAAGACATCGAACATGACTTGTCTAAGAAAAACATTGAGCAGTTAAATCAGTAACTCAATACATTACAACAAGAATTATTTTCAGCTATATTCTGAATATTTCCCAGTAAACTGCAGCAAGTAGTTTTCACATCTTAGTATACAAAATGACCTCAGCAATCCCAATAATTGACAAAAAGTATTTAACGAGATGAGTATCTGCAGCATAATATGTTAACAATTAGACAAATACTACCAGTATTTACCCAGCACCGGTATAACTAGTCTGAAAAACAAATTCCTACACCAACCATAAGACATTAAACAAGTTTCCAATGGAAATATACAACACAAAACATGCCAACAACAGCATAAAAACATCAGAACATGAAAAATCAGTGGTTCAGCTGGTTTTGTTACTCGATTTTTTGTGCATTATTAGTTCGTTAATGCCGTTCAGATCTAAATTAATAACCTAAGACTTCTCCGTTTCAATTTACTTACCCACCGTAGCCTGACTTCTCGTTTCTCTGGCCAGACACACAGCATCAGTCAACTGATGCCTTCCCACAAAACAACAATAGTGATGCTATGGAAGTCATAGATTATGTTCCTTCTGTAACACTTCATGATTAACTAGCAAGATGCACACTCTACTAGTGGACCATTTCAGATACATAATACTCTACTCATTGAGAATAATTTCTATTTATTATTTTTAAACAAATTTCTATTCAACCTTAACAACGCGAAGACACCGATATTACTCTGCACTGGTGCAGGTCAAGCCAAATAAGATGGTGTTAGGCTAAGGTTGAGAGTAGTTGAGATCAGTCCATTATGCAGCGCAATTCCCCATACACAGTAGCCCAGTCATGCTCCTCTGATTTAAATATCGATTCCAATGGAACAGCAATAGCAATATGGCATATATACCAAAGTCAATACATGACGGTTTATATTTGCAAACCTTCTTGAGTATATTCTGTAAATAAATATTTAAATATACATATACACAATCCTTCTTTTATAATAATCCATATCTTATAGTAACAATTTCAACAAAATGCAGATAATTGTACAACTTGAAATTTAATACAATTGTACACCTCCAAAATATAAGTTTAACTTCGCCAGAGGAAGGTCCAATGTCATCCAAACACAATGACCAGTCGTGCATTGACCACTAGTTTCTTCACAGACAAACAGTTGACATTCTAATGAAGATCTTTGCTAGTGGTCAAAGAAATACACAGATCCTCTATCTCTCTCTCCTGCACATCTCTTTCTTTGTCCCCCTCTCTCTTTCTCTGTTACCCTCTCCACCTCTCTCCCTCTCTCTCTTGCTCTATCTCCCTCTCCAACTCTCTCTCTCTCTCTCTTGGTCTCTTTCTCTCTCTTTCTATATCCCCTCTCCACCTCTCTCCCTCTCTCTCTTGCTCTATCTCCCTCTCCAACTCTCTCTCTCTCTCTTTCTATATCCCCTCTCCACCTCTCTCCCTCTCTCTCTTGCTTTATCTCCCTCTCCAACTCTCTCTCTCTCTCTTGGTCTCTTTCTCTCTCTTTCTATATCCCCTCTCCACCTCTCTCCCTCTCTCTCTTGCTCTATCTCCCTCTCCAACTCTCTCTCTCTTTCTGTCTCTCTCTCACCTATCTCTTTCTTTCTATCTTTGTCTATCCTCTCTTCACCTCTCTTACTCTCTTTTTCTCTCTCTTTCTCTCTCTCTGTCCACAGAAAAACAATCTCAAGTGCTAAACAATACACGCAAGAACGGTTAACATCACGTGCCACAGTTGTTTGTCAACAAACGGGGTACTTTCTCTAAGTGAAACACACACACACACATACGTACACATGCACAGGAGACGGTTCGTTAAAACGTGTCCGGTTCGTCTGTGAGTTCACTTTCCGGATCGCCAGCAGGTTGGTCAGTTATGCTGTCGGCAGAGTCTTCGTTGAAGTCTGTGTTTGCAATCTAATAATAACAAATTTGCATAAATTAACATAAAACTCATTATCAACACACATTTGTTTAGCTCCACCACTAGGTAATGAATGACCAAGCATCAATCACTGGCATAAATCATTTTTCAGCAACGAAATTGTTCATTTCTGCCAATGCTGATTATATCAATCATTCTAATAATCAGCCTGATATATGTGTAAGGGCATTTGTTTGTTCAGCTTAGTTAAGCTTAGTTAAGTTTCGAAACGAGATTACTCATGCTTTTATTTCATGTCCTAACTTGCTACTTTCAACGAGGGTTGCGATTGTATTTTACTTCTCTATGACGTATATTGGAAGACAAAGTATTGTAAGCTCCACTTATTAACATTATATGCTGGAGAAATAATCCAGCCGTCATTCTAAAGCTGTAAATGTTTACCGATAAGCCCCGCTAGCGGGATTCATCCCTTTGGAGCCTAATCGTCTCATGATTTGTGATTGCTACCGAAAGTAGATTACTGTTGCCACTATTATTATTATTATAAATAAAAATTGTTGTTGTATCTTGTAACTAGTATGCGATGTGCCAACCACGATTTACTATCGATTTTACTAATAAAATTGATTGATTGATTAATCGGTACAAGCTCTAAACTGTAATTAAATTATGCCTTTTGCATAACATTCAGAAGTGCATGTTGAAGTCAGGCATAAACGATTAAGAGCCATAAGACAGCCTAGCAGATATAAGTTTTCAGTTTAGAGTGAAAGACAGTCTTGCTAAGAGCACAGAAAAAATACTTTATTAACAACAACAGTTGTTACAACAGACTCCTTTTATTCTCGCCTTATAACTGCTCTTTTCAGCCGTGCTGGGGGTAGGAGCTCTCCTGCGTAGTAGCCTTGAAGGGGCGCTATATAAATCTTCGTAATGAATGAATGAATGAACAAAAGTTATGTTCCATATCACTACACCGATCACAACCTACCAAATTTTCATCGAGCAGCGGTCTTTTGTCGTCTGCACCTGTCGTTCGATCCATACAGTCGTCGTCATCCTGCAAGAAACTGTTGTCCCAGTCAGCTCCAATGGGGGGCATGTTTAAATCTCGACCGATTTGTGGCTCTTCGATCAGCGATTGCCTCTCGTCATCGCCATCGCGTAGCAAATTCTTCTCCACGCCGACACGATTCGACATCCTCTCTACACATTCCGGCTGCGATTTGCTTTCTTCGTCTTCTTCTTCGTTCGGCAGTTTCTCGTCGTCACTTTCAAGCACCGAGCTACTGTCTTCGTATCTTATCTCCGGCAAGGATGTACGTTCGCCATCGTCCCTTGGCGACTTTCTTTCCTCGTTTTCTGTGCCCTGATCGACTGCTGCGGTTACGATTCCACAAGCCACCTCCTTCATGTCCTCCTCTTCTTGTTCGTCTGATTCACTCCGATGCATTTCATTCTCCTCTTCTTGAATTCTTCCAGCAACGTCTTTCTCCTCAAAAACTTGATCCTCTGACACCCTTTGAAAAAATACAAACATTTCTGACCAGAGTCGATCATTTGCTTAAAACAACAGTCAGACATAGACACATCAGAAAAATCCTTGCTTACCGTATAACACTTTGATGAAAAGCATGTACTATAATTGACTGGGAAACCGATGAAGCTTGTCATTAAAGTGTTATGATGGCATGGCATGCTACAAAGCTAATATCATCTAATATCATTAATAAAAATAATATAATTTAATTGAGATTAATTACGTGCTATATTCCAAAGCAATGTGAGGGGCCTTGTAAGGAGATGTAGTCCCATTTTTCAACTGCTGTTGCCACTTTTGTGGTTCAAATGAAGAGATTCCTCGATTGTACCAACCAATGTCAAAATGATAACGAATACTAGATATACAGGAGATAACTGCTCGTTCATTGCAAGACGAACCGAAATGCTTACACAATCTCTGGTTTCTCTCGTTTCTCATGCGATTCATTTTCAGAAAGCGATCTTTTAATGCTGCAACATAACCAATATAACTTATTCCTTAGCATTCAAAGCAAGGGCATTTGCCAAGAAACAATTTAGGGGTTTTCATTATAAATGGTAAAATCACACATATCATCAAAAGATTTAATATCGCACTTAAAAAAATACCATACATGGGGTTTGAACCCGTAGACACCCCAAAATACGCCCATGGTTCAAAATGCCGATCACCATATCTAATTGCCGTGCTAACCAACATCAACATTACTATCATTATAAAGAAAATTGTTGACACCCACAGAGTCAGTGATCAGTGAGATTTTAAGGCTTGTTGGTCAACCTGGGCATCGTATAGTCTTCATATAATGGTGAACTTATGTTCTATCAGTGCTACTTTGCAATTTCTAATTGACGATTATTATCTTGAACAAAACTTCCAGAATATTCAAAGTATTTAGGAAAAAAACTACAGGAGGAAGAAATCAATTGTTTGCTAAAAATCATCCCTCAATAATATTTGATAATAACCAAATTAATATATTTTAAACATTAGAAACCTACCATATTCCTATTCCAAACATAATCTTTTACTCAGGAGGGACTGGCATAAAATATATGCCTTATAAAAATAATACAAAACTGTAATAATAATAATAATATAAAATAATGATGATAATTCTAATGGATCATTTTGACTTTACTGAAAACAATAATGATAATTGCTTCAACAAGAACAATGCATCAACACTATTTGCCTTAATTCTTTTTCCAGTTCTTGAACCACGTCCTTCCAGCGCTCGTCACCCTGACTAAGAATGCTCTTTCGGTTTGATACTGACTTCATACTAGAAATACAACAATCATGACAATTTTGAACAAAATAAAGAAAGCCAACCATCTCAAAACACACAATCATACAATAAACTTGACACTACTGACAAGCCTGCACTAACAGTGACCACGAAACCAATGCGGCTCATCATTACAGTGATGAAAAAGTCATTTAGTCACAGTCTGTTCTACCTGAAATTCATATTTACTGACCTTGCATAATTATACACCTCACAGCAGCAGCAGCAGCAGCAGGCAGCAGCAGCGCAACAGTGACTGACCACTCTTCAAAAAGGTGCAACATATATATTCAGTGACATACATACATACTCGTACATGCACACTTGTGCACGTGCACCACACATGCATACATCCACACACGCACACACCTACACACACACCTACACACACACCTACACACACGCACACCGACACACACACACGCACGCGCACATACACCTACACACACTCATGCACATGCACATGATCAGATGAGCATCATCTAAAATACAAACTCGTCGTCCTCCGATGTATGGCTTCCTCTTAAGGGCGCCGTCACATCATCGGTTCCCTCCTCCACTTCCTGCAACTCCGCCACATCTCGATCGTGGCCCGTTTTACCCTCATCAACCTGCTGCAGTGGCTGCTTCAGAATCACTTTGCTACAAAATGAAGAACAAACAGTTAACCTGTCAGCTGAAATCACATCAGTAAGTCTTCATTTGGAAGAATGATCGATAAAAAAAGAATCTCAGTAAAATAATCGAACATTTACATGGTGCCCCATCAAGATATCTACTGAGAGACAGCCAACCCTCTGCACTAGCCTATATGATGTTAAATGTAATTAGTAATGAATATTTCACAAAAGTTAGCAAAACAGTGCCCAGTAAGCTGACAGAGTTACCAGAGGTGGGCCCACGCACAAGTGTGGAACCAACTAACGGAGTACTGTCAACAGCAGCCACATGGCATGAATGTTTAGAGTCTCTGGACTAAGCTGAAATCGTATCTGGCTAGTAACGAGAGAAAAGAGCAATGAAACCATCCTTTGCAGCTCCTCTGCCTCTCCTCTCTCTGGTAAATAAACTCAGATATTCCCTTGTCAACTCTGGCTAGACGGAGTGCTCCAGAATAAGCTGGTACCCTGCACTTAGTTTTAGAGTAAATGATTACGATCATGATGGCAGCCTAATCAGGATTAGGGTATATCCATAGCAAAATCGACAGTTGGAAATGCGAGTAGTGACACCAGTTGACGGCATGACAACTGAAGCTTACCGCAGTCACATGAAAGCTTCTGCTGGCAAATGGATGGACAAAAGTTCACTCTTGAAAATAAGATCTCTGAAAGGTAACCAGCTACGCACACGTTGTGACAAATATGGCAACAGTCGTGTAGTTGCGTAGGGTTGCCGATTACATAAGTTGCCTATTAAATATGGTTACCCATCACATCGATAATCAAATGAGGTCATCTGCCAAATAGGGTTACCTATCACACAGGCAATCAAGTAGGGTCACCTATCATGCAGGTCAACCTATAAAATAGGGTTACCAATCACACAATGTTACCTATCATGTAGGTTACCTATCAAGTAGAGTTACCTATCAAATAAGGTTACCAATCATATAAGATTACCTATCAAATAGAGTTAACCATCAAATAAAGTTACCTATCAAATAGGGTTACCTGTCGCCGGCTTCAAGGTCTTCATTTTCATTCTTCGGCTGGAGTTTCTCGCAAAGATGAACGCAGACAAACATAGTGAATCCGCATCCGTTGAGAAAGTAGCAGGATATGTCCACAATGATGAGGATAATGAGGAAGATGGCAACAGCGATGCCAATGCCAGCTGCAGGACTGATGGACGCCTGCATCTGCGTCGGTTCTGAATCACCACCTGTTAACAAAGAAACTTAACGAACTATAATCTAACTCAGCATCTGGAAACTTATGTGATGTTGATATTATAATTGCACGTTAATTAGGCACAAAGTTTTCCACTCACTGGGCAAATCAGTTACGAAACTAAAAACACTTCGGTCACATCCATAAGTTACTGCGAGTAAATAACATAAAATCGCTATATAAATGTTCGATTATATTACAATCTCAAGTATCTATGCATGGTCAGTTTATCCAGATCACCTCACTCATTCGATCCATTTAATTAACAAACCAGCATAAATTCTGATGCTGCTTGCTACTGGCAAAACTTAGAGGTTACAGCTGAACTATAGCAGACGGTGGTTGATCATCCACTGGGTATTATTATTACATTGTATGTGCACACGTGCGCATCTGATATATGAAAAATATCACTGAGTTGCAGAAGTTCGAGTCACAGAGACCGGCTTATTCACCATCATTGTATATAAGCTTTGTATGAATGCTTTTTGTATGTATGTCTCATTCAATATTGAAGTATATATTTGTATGAATGTCTTATTCACCGTCCCTATATATACAGTTGCATGAATGTATGGATATGCAGGTCCTACTCACCGTTACTGTGTATTTTATTATATTTATTTTTTATTCTCAAATTTGATATTGTCCTTCTTTCAAAATTTTTTGCTCAGAAGTGCAAACGCCTTGATGGCGCAATTGCCGTTATACTGCAGAGCAATTATGCACGAAGGAATTGCTCAAGGTTCCTACACAGTGACGCCTCGGGCGAGGGTCAAACTCACTCACTCAGCTTTATTGGCCGACCACTCTAACCAATCGGCCGCCATGGCACCCACATGTTTTGTATGTGTGTATGTCTTATTCACCATTACTGAATATAATATATGTTTGCATGTGTTTTCCATCATCACATATTTATATGTTTACAGTATTCCAGCCAAGAAAAGAAACTCAACAACCTTGCTCTTAACATCTACAGTGAATATTGAAGGTTGCTAGCAGAGTGCAAAGTTTGTTGGGAACTCCTACGGGTGCATTGACAAGAAACACTGCGATTACTCACAGATCTATGACAATCAGTTGTCATCATTACATTGCATTAGAAGACAGCATCTGCGAGTCAATGAGTCATATATTGTCACTTTCGAAATTTAGGATCCATGCGTATTACTTGTAGAAGGAGAGCCCCGTTGGCACCTCTGGACCCACTCATTTAAAATCTGATTCTAGTTGCAATGCTGAAATATGCTTCGTTCAAAGGTAAATTGCTGATATTGGACTGGGAGTACTGCCAAGCATTTCCCTACCGAGGCGCCATATAAATCGTTGGAACAAATTGCCGATTAAAGAATCCTTTAACACAACATTGTATTTGTTGTACATCACTTGTAAATTAAGTTATGCTTTGTCAGCTCCATTCTGAATTAAACGAATATTGAATTGAAATTGAATTGATTATAACATTTGCTGCCAGCAACTTCCAGCAGATTCAAAAAGTGCTGAGGAGGGTGGGGAACGATTAAGATCAAGCAAAATCTCGAAGGCACCATTGCTAAATTAGTCTTCTGGTTATACATCAATGATTCATGCCTCATGACTATATAAATTTCTGACATCGGTAGTGAGGTTGTGAAATGGTTTATGACAATTCCAAGTCACAGATATACATTCGAAGAATTGTCTCACTACTCCACAGACTAAACATGCCTTTGGTCAAAACTGCACATGTGCACAAACGTCTAACGTGTCGAATCACATCGATCAACAATGTTCATGTCAATCAACAATATTGAAATGCTGAATGTCTATGAAACAAAAAACATGATTGTCAAAACAAGAAGGCCAATTTTAATAATTAAACTGTAGAATTTCATCAACTACTATAATCGTTCAATATATTTTATAATATCATGATTTAAGAACTCCTCAAGTAAAGGTACAGTGCTTGTAATAATTAATTAAACCTCTGTAGGTCTGCTGTGTAAAAGTCCACCCATATTAGAGCTGAATCAAAAAAGGTTCGTTGTCATATTGTCATGCGTACAGAGTTAAAATAAAAACTTAATCATTCTAGAAATGTTTGGATGTTATTGAATAGATAAGCATGGTCTGCAGTCTGCAGAGTATAACTGAAAATCATAAAATCCTACTAATCTCTTTGTAGATCAAATGACATCCAAAATCTTGCAAAACAAATTGCATACAATTCAAAATTCCCATTCAGATGTTGTAGGGGGTCTTGCTTCTCGATACAGACTTGACCTCTTAGCTCCTCGAATTAGAGCAGCTATGGCTCAGTCTTGATCTCTTGCCTCAATTGGTCCCTCTCTGTGGAATGCGCATTCTCCATATGTTCATTCTAAAATTAAATCTGGCAGTCTTTCATCCTCATTTACTTTTCTCAAAACCTGCATCTTCTCGTAGGGTCTTGCCCACTGGCAGCGCTTCTGAATGGTTCACCCTACTAGAGGTGCTTTATAAATACTTAAATACAATACAATACATATATATTTTGGTATCGCTAAACATTGTATGTAAATCGGTAATAAAATTCTCACACTGACTGCTGCAGTTACAATATAAACATATAAAATCCTAAATGCATAGTAAACAGAGATTCTACTTAATCAGATCCTTACATAGAAGAGAAGATGTGTAAATGCCTCACAAAGAGCAACACTCTATCAAAGAAAACAAGCAAAATATTCATGAAACAAGGGTTAAACAGTGAGCAGGCAACGATTTGGTATAGTTACTCATAAAACAAACAGAACTATTTTCAGGAGTAATTATGCAGAAGCTTTGCCAGCTTTGCTCTTTGTTCGGTTGCAAAAAAATTTATCAGTCTTCAGATCTATCAAAATTTTAAACATGAAGTTAACTTCAAATCAGAGTCAAAACAAATCACCACAAGAGTCTAGTAATACTGCTTTCTTTTGCTTCAGCTGGATTACAGCACCATATCATCATACTTTTGTTATTATTAATAAGAGAATGAGCTCTGAAAGGATGATTTGTGAACACAATTTACCTGGATAGCTCTCTATCATTGTACTTATAAATTAGGAAACTTTAAGCACACGTAGTCCAATAACTTTGTGACTTTAATAAGAAGAATGAAAAATCTGTCTACATGTGCATTCAGCACAACTTGACTAGCTGGAAAATGTCACCGGGGTACCTGTGCTTTGAATCAGCACGGAGAGGATTGGTATGCAAGGTAAAGGATGGGAATATGGAAAGGATGGTATGTAAAGTAAAAGAGAAAATAATGGACTGAATGGAATGTAAAACAAAAGATGGAAGATGGAAAAGATGATATGTAAAGTAAAGATGGAAAAATGATATGTAAAGTAAAGATGGAAAAGATAGCATGTAAAAGATGGAATGATGAATAAGATGGCATAGTAAAATAAAAAGACAGAAAAGTTGGTATGGAAAGTAAAATATAGAAATATTGAAGAGTATGAAAAGTAAAAGATGCAAAAGATGGTATGTAGGTGGCGTTAGAAATGTAATGAAAACCAGAATAGTCAAGAAAAAGCGACACAAGAGACATCAAGTAATAACTGGAGATGATCACTGATACCAAAATCCACACTGGTAGATACATTTCTGCTGTGCACACTTACTTATCTCACAACAGGAAATATTCCCATTCAAAAGTCGAACTCTCTTAACCAATCACAGTCAGTTACCTTATTTCAGCTTAAACTAATCCCAGTAGTGGTAAGTTTCTCATTTCACCATATTATACCCGTAAGACTTTAACAACGAGAGTGAGCTAGAAGTACTGACTGGCAACCAACGCAACGCATCGTCAGTGTAAAAGAAACATTGGCACAACTGCGCACAAAGTTACATAATCACATTGAAAATGAAGGATCCTTATCAATAAAATTACAAATCAGTGTTTACACTCCCCGTGAATTAAAGATTTGTTATCGAGGAGCAATATAGCATCTTGTTGTATAAAAACCTCTCTGACTGCACTGCCTCCATTCCAGTAACTATTTTGTAGGCTTCATCAGGTTCCCTCTGCTCCAAATTTTTACAAATAACATAGTAAACGACAGAACTGCATAAAATTGTATCTGTATATGTAGATAAATAATGAATAATTACGTATTTCGTGTGCCATTGCTCTGCACATGACATTCATTTCGTACAAATGCAATAAATCAAGAATGCTACATACTATGTCTAGTGTAATTAAGAAGGACATTAAATGATTTATTTTAATTAACACTAACAACAGCAGCCAATATATCTATTACATGATATTCATAAATAAAATATGTACATTATACACACATTTTTTTGAATAGCGGAAAACAATTAATTCCAATATCAGAAGCCGTCCACATCGGTTTCGACAGCAAGTGGATTAAGACCTTAAGTAACAAATACTATTGTTCCAAGTGTCACTAGTAGCAGTCTGAAATACCCTGCACAGGATTTTGCTGCCCCTGGTTGTCCCTGTCGCTCATAGGACTACGATGTAACATCGCAACATCGGGCCTTTTCAGTGGTGGGCCCTACCATCTGAAAAGGGTTCCCAAGAGCTATGCTTCCTGCCTACAGATTCCTACCTTTATTTTACTCTTCTTTGAAATCTGCATTTATCAGCCAGTCAGACCGGGAGCGCCTCTGAATAGATATCTTGAAGAGGAGCAAGATTAAGTTCACACTGATTGATTGATTGAAATTAAGGTAGGGATCTTCCATTTTAATACATAACTGTGGTGCCACAAAGGGTTGTCACACATCCTTAGCCAGGCTAAGTACAGAGCTGTGTAAAAAAAATGCCACGACTGCTGGGACCTTTAGCAACACATTTACTAAAACACAACGTTCTTTGGTTTTACGATACAACAAAACTCTGGCAGGCTTCTTTCTCTGAGCCACTGACGAAATGCACTTTTGTGAAACGATACAGATAACAAAGATACACCGTGGAGATTATTACTAAGTCAGTTTCTCTGGCAAAAACAAAAGCTGAATATTCCAAGTTGATCATATCTTAGCGCTTTCCACGATCCATTTTGTGGCCAAGGTTGAAATAACCAGTGTCAGACAACCAATCGATTGGGAACAAGAAGACCCAAAGAGTCCGTACAAAGTCACGCCTGAACAACACACAACCAAACGCGGAGAAACTGAAAGAACAAAAAAAAACCAAAATTCAGACTTTATTATCTGCCTTCAGACCTCATATTTTTCTTATGCGTTCACTCTCTTAAAGCTAAATAGGTTGAATCAAATGCTCCTGCAAGTTTCTCAGGTTGGATATGGCAACTTGGACGATAACAAACAAAAACAAAGGCTTAACTGAAACAGTTGCTTGATCTAATGTTAACGTAAAAAATCTAAGTAATACAGGGTCTGTGGGAAAATAAAAACCGAAATTTCAAAGTAATAAACATCTAGAAGATGAATGTGCTCTCACGGGTATCAATATTACGTATCTCCTACTATCTCTAAGCTGCATGATACCTTGAAGAAAGGCTGAATGCTCTAAGAACATTGGAGATAAGGGGAGAAGCCTACAACTCTATTACTGGAATGGAGGCAGTGCAGTTGGAGAGCTTTCTTAATTAACACCAAACAAAACAACTTGGGGACACAGGTAAAAGCAATTTACACAGTTGAAAGGAACAAAAGGGCAGAAATTTTTCGGTGCAAGAGTTGTAGACTTGTGGTTTGGATGACACTACTGTCTCAGTAGAAACTTACACAGCTTTAAAAAGGAAACTAGGAAAATTGGGCTAATAAGCACGTTCCAGTTCAATTTACAATGGTTTTAACACAGACCTCTGAACGACTTTAAACCCTTGCTATATCATAGATATAAAATATCAATGAATTAAAAATGGAAACTTATGGATATTAAACAGAAAGCAATCAATAAAACAAAATGAAACTAACAGTTGAAAAACAGACAAGAATGGCATGCATGCAACAACAAACTCCTAAAATAAAATAAAAAAGCCAATCTTAAACCTTGTACATAGCCAGAATATATTTTCACTAATTCAAAGGAACCTGAATTTCTATTGCATTTTCAGTGCAGAAATTACTTAATTTCTTAATCAACCTTTTGTAAGCTAACATGGATTTGTACAGATTTAACTTAGATTTTACTAATGCTGAAATAGTAATTTGTTAAAATGGATAATTTCGCTCAATCAACAGATTATTCAATCACTCATATTTTTAACCCATCCTGTTTTAGTCCCATTAAGAAATCGACTCTGTCTGTCACTGGTTCAGTAACCTCTGTGGAGCAATACTTCACCTCTCATGACGCCATCTGAACTGATCAAATCTTAGCAATCAGTGTCTTTAAATTAATCTTGTTCCAGAATTGTTAATATTTAATACTTAGGAGGTAAGTCACACAGAACTTCTTCTTCACTCCATGGCGGTGATCTTATGGAATATGAAACTGTGTAATTCATACAGTATATTTTCACTAAGAGTACTGTTGATATTTGAGTTCACAGAGAACAGATAAAAAACATATGATATTTCCCTTGATATGCGACTGAACATAAGATGCAATAAGATCATGCACATAGAAATTCTGCAGGGCTTAATCAATGGGTCAGAATTTATATAGCACCCTTTGGGTATCCCTACTCAGAGGGTTATTATAGAGTGGGCTCAACCACTCGATCATTATGAAAACAAATTGAGCATGCTTCCAAGCAGATCCTTGGATGATTTACCACACAAAGACAAGTACTAAACTGTCTCAAGCAAAACATTCGCCTATGAGATCATAAAGCCTTCTGTTAGGGTCTTGAGGAAGCAGCCGCTTTGATGATGAGTGAATAACACAGTAGAAATGTGCTCATTTCACATCCGATTAGGTTGTACGGTGAGAGGCGCTTTCTAAATTCGTAAATGGAATAGAATGAAAACACAACACAGCCCGTAAAATGTCCCTGACGATATCAAACCAATAACTGTTGACCCCACTTATACGCTGAGAGCCAATAATATCAAGACATTTTTAAAAGGGAGCTATCCTGTTGGCTATGTCAATTGGAAACATATAAGGTCTGCAGCTAGTCACCCTTTGCCAAAAGGGGTATATCGAGGGCCAACTGCGGCTGGCTATCTAGGAAAAGTGTAACATGCTGTGCCACCAGGTTCTGTAGACAACCTCATAACTTTGCACACAACATGCCAGCCAACAATCAGAAGTTCAGTCCCATCTGAATGTCTAGGCCTACTTGTTTGGCCAGCCACGCATGTGCCTTTGCCTACCTCTCATAGTCACGGGGAATATTGCACTCTGTTACTGAACTTGGCTTTAACTGTAGTCGTACCACAATCCAGAGCAGTTCTTTTATTTCAGCAGAATATATGAAACTTAATTAAGTTAATTAGCTTCTGGCCTATAAACCAACCTTTGCTTCACATTAAAAGCACTTGAAACAATTTGATCATGATCTGCATTTCTAATTAGGAATGCAGTTCCCTGATTTGTTTTATCGAAGTGGCACTATAGAAATTTTGGTTTACAGATTATAGCACTGCACAGCATTATGATGAGCAAACATCCAGACGGGACTGTATAACGTGTAACTGCTCCGTAGCAGTCTGAACCGTATAACACATGTTACCCAGTCACTAAGACACACACATACTATAAACCATAGCCCACCACAATATTATTATGATCATATACATTACATATAAATATATATAATGTATTTATATATTAACATATAATATATTATATCACAGTATCATACAGTGCAATATTGCATGCACTATAAAATTTCCACAACAACAATATTATAATAACATTACATGCCAACACAATACAGCATCTTCATAAAACAAAGCAATCTCCGTCAAATACCCAACGACTTACCACTGGAAGTCCTGAAGAAGAATTGTTCGTTTGGAGCCGAAGAGCCGAGGCCATTACTGGCTAAGACCTGAAGCTGATATTCAGTCATTGGAGTCAGACCTGTCAGAGTATATTCAAGCAATGGCGTCTTCTTCGTATCTTCCACATACTCTGAATGCCATTCCTCATCTTCGGATCTCTTCCTCGATTCCTCTAAGTCCGTCCTTACCTGAACAAACACAGACAAGCGCATCATATGCCATCAAGACCTTTTCAAAGTATGGTAACATAGAGTAAATGTAATGTAATCTAGCATTTATATAGAGCACCTTCAAGATATCTACTCAGAGGCATTCTCTCTATGCTGGCCTATATGATGCTAAATTTCATTACTTACAAATATGTTAGAACAATTAGCAGCACAGTAAGCTGAAAGTCACCAATGGTTGGCTCACACACACACACACACTCACACAAACACACTCACACACACTCACACACGTACACACGTGTGGAACCAATCAATGGATTCCCTCGTCAACAGCTGACAGATGGTATGGGTGTTCATTGCTCAGAGTCTCATGTCAATTAATAATTGCCATGGCATGGTATTCTATTTGCTAAGCTTGAACCGCGTATTGTACAGGTTCGAGACTCCTTGAGCAAGTCCCCTTCACTGGCAATTGCTCAGCGCCATCAATTGATGCTTTGCGGCACTTGATCGTACAGAATGAATTGTAACTTCTGTCAACAATAGTAATTGAGTATCAGCTTGGCACAAGTTGCACTCCCATTTCACCATAAGGCAACAAGAGCACAAGCAAGAGTAATGCAAATTCTATGGGCAGATTACAATACATTAGTTTGTTATCATTTAAGGGCCCATCCATTTAATTATGTATGCCAATAATCGGATTTTCGGACCACTCTCCCTCTGTTGCAACGCGTACATTTCGTGGACCCCTCCCCATGCGTAGGTACACTTGAGCTCTACCCCCCTCATTGGAAAGATTTATTTATTTTCATTTATAAAATAAAAAAATAAGAATAATTGGAAAGGTTAAATTGTTAAAGACATCAATAAGACATTGATTTCACCACAGGTTATTATTTCTGTTAGCATCATATTTAACAGCTTAAGTTTGTTAACCATAATGAAGAAATAAAACACTAACATCACTTGCTTTTGAAACCGTTTTAATATGCTACATTGATTTAAGCAAGAATATAGTCTCTGATTGGGTTTATAGTTCTGATTTTCATATTCTGTGTTGTGGACGTCACAATTAGACAATTATATTTGCGTACGTACATATTTTCTGGACCGATTCCCCCCACCATATGCACCCGTACGCAAAATCGCCGAAATTTTAAACCCCCCTTCCCCTTGCTGCGTACGTAATATGTGGACGGCCCCTAAGATCATGGTGTCACACCACATCAAAGCCAACATATCACATGCTTCTAAGGAGAAAGGAATTTAATTATGGTCATTTCTTATAAAAGACTCTAGGTATATAATTCTTTTTGTTTAGAGAAGTAATTGCATCCAGCATGGATGTCATTCATGACAATCTGGTAGTGTAAGGGCAAACTACAGAAAACGAAAGCATGAAAGCTCTAGAGGCCTATAATTAACTTACTGACCATATGTTACTCTTACTCCTGCTACAAAGACAGCCATAACCTTAGCTATAAGTGATACAATTATCACTGGCTTAGCCATCGGCATCAGTGTCACACTTGTGGTAATAATCATTGTCATTCCTGTGATAACCATATACATCCTCACTTCATAAAGTGTCCTACTTGTCGGGAGGAGCTCAGAGGGGTTTGACTCCCGGCTTTTACTACAAGGGTGTAGATGTAGAGTGGAATTCTTAAGGCTTCCTTTTGACAAATCGAAGCCTGGCTTTATAGAAGTCACAAATTGTCTATTACTTCCTTCCCACCTTTGTTGCAGCCAATCAGTTTTTTGATCACTTCACACTGATACGATATAGTCCCGGGTGATACGTCTTGTCAGAAGGGTTGTCCACAAACTTCAAAGTCCAACAACAGACACCTTCACCATCAGCATCATCAACATTACAAATGGGATGCTGAATCCTCTGTTCATACCTTCCTGTATCTGAATTCATATCCTGAGATGGCTATTCCGCCAGTCTTTGGTCGCTCCCAAGTGACTCGATAAAAGTGTGAACCTGCACTGGTCAGAGCAGAGGTCAGCTTTATTGGATAGGGATTCGCTGAAACAATTATAAAGAAGTTATTTCCATATATCAAGTATAAACCCAATAAGGTTCAACCATAATAGATAAATAATGTATTTATAATAGATCTGTTCGCTTTAAAATTCTATCTAGAAGTGTCTCATCCTCTTTTGCTTTTCTCAAAACCTACTGCTTCTCACGGGACCTAGCGCACTGGCAGCGCTTCTGAACGGTTCACCTACAAGAAGCGCTCTAGAAATGTTTAAATACAATACAATACAATAATAGGTCAAGTTTTATGGTTGAAAGACCAAATAAGCAAATCCAAAGTCGATAAAAAATCATATAGAAATAAATCTTATTAAAAACTCCTTAATACCACCCTGATACAGACTCCAGTTACTTACATTTCAAAAGAGAACAACACACATGCTATTAACAAACTGACTAAAGATTTGTATATCTCCATTTCTTTCCAGGCATACACTACATGGGACTATTATATGTAAACAAATGAATTCTGAACTTCAATTGTATAAAACAGTTCCACAGTCAGCAACTTAAACGTTCATAATGGGCCAAAGGAGCTGAAAAATCTCAGCTTGTGCTAATAAAACTAAGGTCACACAAGAATAAAGGGAAGCACTCCAAGTCCCATTCTATAACCCTTCATTCATTCATTCATCCATTCATTCCAAGAATCTAATGGAGCACTTTTTTATGGAACCTACTCAGAGGCGCTCCCAGTCCAACCACAATACAGATCATATTTCAGTTAACTTGTGGGATGCAGCGGTATGTCCTGTGCTATGTAACCAGAGGATTGCAGGTCAGAATCTACTTCAAGCCAATGCATCTAAATAGCTATTCTGCTAAAGGTGCTTTATAAATCCATAGCTACAAAACAACACAATAGTATAATCCAATCAGTTGCTCGTGTTTTTAGCTTACTGAGATTAGCCGTCGTGACTATGTGCTCAAACTCATTTCCGACACCAACATCGTTCTTTGCTCTTATTCGAAAGACGTACTTTGTGCCTGGACGAAGGTTGTCAATGCTCAGCTCAGCAGCTGCACAATTGACAAGTAAATGAAAACTCTCAACATATATTAATTAACAATCTGAACAAGCATTTACATTAAATTTTAAAAAAATAAAGAAAACGAGAAATTGAACCCATACGATTTAACAGCCACTCCTTTAAAACGCTCTCAGTGATTAATCTGGTTTCTGTGACTTCCATTTTTAGGTCATCATAGAAATTCCTTTGTTATTAGCCAGTCACAGTAACTCTCCTTTCATTCAATCTCTTCTATACTATTACCACCAGAGTTAAATCGTGCATAACATAAGTACCTATTACAAAAATGATCTACCATAAACAAATTCTGTCCTGTGCATTATTTATGAATCTGAAAAAACCTATGCAGGTCATCAACTGTAAAGGCTTTACACATAAACATAGTTCAGTAACAGTTCAACAAATGAGTTTCACAGAAATAAGCCAAAAATCGCATCTTAAACTTCACTTGTGCATGTGAAAAATCGAAAACAGCAAATTGATTCCAGACTAACTTCAGGCAAGATTTAACCCATGAATGTTCAAATGTTTCACATGCAGATTTACATATTAAACATTGCTAACTTTATTTGCATATAAATATGTAGCTTGCAACAAAATAATCCACGTTTCCATCTCAATCCAATGCGGAACAAATACTCCGATTTTTCCTGCTTGGTGGGTGTTTTCACTTAGTCATTATTTATCACCATTGAATACTTTAAGCAACAGAAACTGACCAGACTGCAATTACCTGTGAAGTTGTTATACCAGAACCTGTTGCGTTTGATGTCATCTGCTTCGACCGCCAAGTTTCCTAAATTAAACAAAGAGCAACTTCATGTGAAATATATTAAAATTTGGTCAAATTAACTAAAAGAACTTCACTAGACAAAACTTCAAGTGTACTGTATACTCTAAGGCTGTCCTTCTGTCGCTAGGTGGCAGCGTTGGTTAAATCAGATGAATAACAAAATGGGCACACCGCCTCGCATGGCTGTTGACAGTCAAATTCAACTCCTGTAATAATTCGTCATCATTTGTTCATACTGTACTTGTAATCATATAGTGGCTTGTCAGTTTGAAAATTAAACAAACTTGTTGTTGTTGCAGTTGTTATTATTATTATTACTATTATTATTATTATTATACCCATAACGGAAACATCTTGAACGATGCTTTCAAACTCCACCCGATACCCGGTGACCTGGATGCCTCCATTCTCCCTTGGTGGATCAACCTGAAGAAGAACCTGATTTGGTGAGATTTCTTTGTTCTTTACAAACACCGGTGCACTAGGAACGGCTGGAAAGACACAAACACTCACACATTTAGGAAAACTAATTCCACAGCTCATTGTCACCTTTAAACAAGACGCCTTCTATCCATTGATTATGTGCAGTGTAAATTGCAATATGCCAACCTAAACTATCCTTTTTTTTTTAAAACACACTATTTCTTAGCTGCTTCAAACATACGGATTGATTGATTGATTAATTGATTGATGTCTAACTGCTCTTTACTTCGCAAATGACTAAGACGTGCCTCAGATTCGTATTTCTGCGTGAATCTATAGGTGTTACAAATTAATGCAATAATAATAACAATGTTAATAATAACGATAATAATAATAATATTCAAACTGGAATCTCCCTGTTTTAGGACATATATTTTGCATTATTTCTAACACAAATGAATGATTTTCCTCAAAAACAATAAAAAGTTACAAGAACAATGTTATAGTATTCAGTAACAACATTCTGACATTTACCAATATAACGCCAAACACAAAACTCCTATGAAGCACCTTAAAACCACAATTGCATTCCAGTAACAACGCTACGTATGCTACCAGTACACGATAACAAACAGAGAACATTTTACGAAGTTTAATATCAAGTGAGATATCTAACTGGCTCTGTTCAGATGAATTGAATGCTCTGTCATTCCTTTGCTGTTCTCAGCACGACAGATATAATCGCCGTATATCCAGCTCTGGTCGGCCTCCTTAATTCGAACCTAACACAAACACAGCAGGCCTACTATGCATATGTTAGCACCTATTATTATAATTACTACTATTCGTTAATTGTCAATGTTGTCAATTAGTAACTTCTATCACACACAAGTCATCAACCGATGCCAATCAATATTATATTAATCAGTTCAACCCATCCAGGTCAGTCCAGTCCATTGGACTGTAATGTAATTATTTATGTGCCAGTTAAGCAGGCAAAGCATCAACAGTGCTAAGTAATAGTGCATGAAGGGCTTTACACTCCCTAAACAGAAGCTATCTCATTGAACCCCAAACATGCACATTTCCCTCTCCCTTACAAGGTAGAGCGCTCAAACGTGCTGTTGCATGCAGGTGCCTAGACATGTGCAACGATTATCCATACAAAAACCATTCATCTGCATTTCAGATAAAAACTTCCTGGTTTTGTGCATTTACATAAAATAAACAAATATCTAAATGATTTTAGGTCGTTGCCAACCCACTGTAGCGTTTGCCTCAAGTGACCATGGATTCAGGCTTATGCATTATGATAACGATGCTGTAGAAGTTATTAGCTCAGATTACATTGTAGAAGTTACTAGCTCAGATTACATTATAGAAGTTATTAGCTCAGATTACATTGTAGAAGTTATTAGCTCAGATTACATTGTAGAAGTTATTAGCTCAGATTACATTGTAGAAGTTATTAACTCAGATTACATTTTCGAAGTTTATTAGCTCAGATTACATTTTCGAAGTTACTAGCTCAGATTACATTATAGAAGTTATTAGCTCAGATTACATTGTAGAAGTTATTAGCTCAGATTACATTGTAGAAGTTATTAGCTCAGATTACATTGTAGAAGTTATTAGCTCAGATTACATTGTAGAAGTTATTAGCTCAGATTACATTGTAGAAGTTATTAGCTCAGATTACATTGTAGAAGTTATTAGCTCAGATTACATTTTCGAAGTAATTAGCTCAGATTACATTGTAGAAGTTATTAGCTCAGTTTACATTGTAGAAGTTATTAGCTCAGATTACATTGTAGAAGTTATTGGCTCAGATTACATTGTAGAAGTTATTAGCTCAGTTTACATTGTAGAAGTTATTAGCTCAGATTACATTGTAGAAGTTATTGGCTCAGATTACATTGTAGAACTGATTCATTACTAGAATATATATATAGCGCTGCATCAAGGGGACCACTCGAGTGGCTCCCAACTCTGGTGCGACCAAATAAAGCTGTCTCAAGATAGGAGAGGAATGCCTGAGCATCAAACATTGTTAAAATTATTAACCCAGATTACATTGCACAAGCTTAGATCAGACCACACGACACATAAGTTCGTGTCACGTGTTCCGATTTCCTTCCATTCACACAATAGAGCTCAGTGAAACATGTTTGGCTGACCTGAAGGCTGCTGTGTAGTTCTGAGTTGTAAATGACAAACGTTTCATTGTTTTCCAGGATGCGATTGTAACGCACCCACTTGATCGCTGGAATCGGCTGAGCGTGGACGTGGCAGGTCATGTTGTGCTTCGTTCCCGCCCAACCGTACACCAGGGTCTTATGGTCCTTGTCAAAGCGAGGCTTATCTAAAGACAGTTGCACTTCTATCTATACTGCTGTAATGGTGACTGTTCTCTTTGTCTGAAGTCTGCGTCGCCATTTGATATTGTTACGATTTTGGGTTTCGTTTACTTACTTACTTTCTAACATAAGGAGCAAGACAAAGTAAGTGGACAGTTCTGGAACAGTCAGTGTCGAAGGAGCCGAGGAGAGACTAAAATATAAAAAATATATCTATGTGTATGTAAATGTGTGTGTGCGCGTGTGTGTGTGCTTGTGTACACGTACAGTGAATGTTATTGTAAACAAAGTTGCAGCTGCAACAGCTTGGTTCTCTAATTAAACAATAATTTAATTGAATTGAGAAAGAAATTGAAAAAAAAGAACTGCTGATTTGATTTCCTTTATTAAAATGTCGATGGAATCAAAGGTATTTCTCACAGCCATAAAATTAAGCTTATAAAATGTCACTCTATACTGATACTATAAAATTATAATTTTAAACAAGTATTCTCCAATAGATTAAGAATTTTGCTCTGCAATTTCATCACTGGCCCGATGTCACGTAATGTTCGCTTGGATCACACAATAAAGAGCATTGTCTGCCACTGCCAGTCAGTATGGTGACTTCCAGTTTATCATTCTGAAACAATGAACAAATAACCGTGAATAAAACATTATTACTAAAATAACGTACAGTGGACATCGATGACTCCAGTTCTGTTATCGTAACCAGCCGAGTTACGTGACGCGCAGGTGTAGTTGGCAGCGTCGGAAGGCGTCAAGCTTCTTATCGCCAACTCCAGGTGGCCCTCGGCTTTCTTTGAAATGTAGATTCTGCCTTCATCCTACGGCAAAACCACACATATCAACAGTCACCTTAAAACCACAAATCACATCTGCCTATTTCACCAAGCAGTCTTCTAATTTTGTACTGTACTGTAGATTACATTATATTCTGCTCAACTGTGATAACCTTTTTGTGCTGCATTGGTAATAAAACTGTATGCAATACTGTATACATTCAATTGTACTTTTTATAGTACTTCATTATACTGCACGAACTTTACTGCATTGTATATGTAGCTCGTAGAATTATACCGTACTGAATGCACTGTACTTTTTTGTTTTATCTTTGTTTAATTTCAAACTGACAAACAGCAGTATGACAAATTTAACTGACGGCAGCCATGCAAGGCGCTAATCATGATATACATCTGATTAAACCAATGTCATCACCTAGTGAAAGAAGAACAAATCAACCTTAGGGAATACAGGAAGCAAACTTACTTCCTCAGCTCAGCACATCAGCATGTAATCCATCACTGCACGCTCCCGTGTACTGTACTTCATAGCATTTTACTATATTATATGTACTGCAATGCACTTTTATAGCACTTTATCGTACACTGTGCTAAATTGGATGCACTGCATTGGGTCATAATGCCTAGCCTTGTATAATTCTTTTGTCAATACCTTTGTGTTTGTTGCAGCTCATCATAACTTACTGAATAAACTAAATTAAATTGAATCATAACATTTCTCAATTACCCTAAATCCCAAACTTACGTTGCTTCCCATTATGAATGGGTAAGGATTTCCTTCCTTATGGAATTCTATCGTCGGTCTTGGGTCTCCATAAGATCGACAGACTAGAATTCCGGTCTCACGTTCTGACTTGGTTACGTTCTTCAGGTCGTATATCCTTGGGGGAACTGAAATTTAGAACACTCATTTAGAATTCGAGAGCATGTAAGTTGTACAAGATTCAGTTACAGCTGCAGCTATATATGGAAAGTCAATGCTCATTTTTTTCTTTGGCTTCAACAACGTCTGATTCAAAGACTCTAATTTGATATGAAAACATGCTATGAAAATTAAAGATCACTACTAAAAAACCCATTGCATACATTTCTGAATAAGTACATAATATTTATGCTTTGTCAGAAGCAATGATGGCTACTAACTTACTTATTGAAAGATATCCACTTAAGAAAACACTAAACGTTTGTGGCGTAATTGATTCTAAGCCATGGAATATGCACATCAACAGTGTGCAGTCAGTGTAATCATTACGTAACAGATGACTAGGGCACAGCACAGAGGTGGCAGAAATCTTGACGAAAGATCACTCCTTACAACATTTGATCTAGGCCACATGACCTCATCCTACCTGGAGGTGATGTCTTTGTAAAATGATCTTTTATTGAGTGAATATCATATGACTTTGTTTAAAACTGATGCTGTTATTTATACCCATTGTAAGCTATTGTGCATTTGTTGGCAGTCTAATAAAGAATATTCTTACTTACTTACAAATTTATGCCCTGGCTGGATCTGAACTCTTGATTAAAACATAAATAAATGGTTGACATAAATGCATAACTATATGTCAAATTTTCATATGATGGAGTGTTGATACAATGGTATTATGCCAGTTCTTCTGACTAGATTAGACTGGTAGGAGAGTACGTTTGGTGGTGATGTCAACAAACAAGATATTCAACTGACTGACCTAAGACGGTGAGCCTTTGAGTCGAAGAGTTTGAACCAACGTCGTTGATCGCCATGCACGTGTAGAATCCCTCATCCTCCTTCTTTGCCGGCCGAAACGAGAGCTTGCCTCCATCAGCATCAATCACAATACGATCTGTGCTTGAAGAGAGCTTTCCCTTGTTGTCCTGAGCACATCATAAGGAAATAAAAAATTCAATAATAAGAAGACTTTACCTTGTGCTGTAAGTTCGTTGAACTCTAGCGACCGTAAGAAGACTAGCAATCCCGTAAGCTAGCCTCAGAGCAAGCAACCATTAGCAAGTACCCCAAGTAGCCATTAAATGACGCAAATCAAACTGTCAAATGTCACATTATTTTACGAAGTGTTACCGACTTCATTTTCTAAGCCTTGGCATATTAAGACAGGCAGTTAGTTCTTTCCCTTGCCCTATGACCTTCCCACCGACAGCGTATGGTTGTGTACGCAGTATATCTAAACTGGCCAAAAGGGAAGGTGAGCAGAAATCTGTAAACGAATATCTGCCCTGGCAGAGAATGGACTCCGAATCACTAGACCTTTGTGTGCCTCGATCTTAAAAATAAATATATAATTAGCAATTTGCATGGCACCAGTGGTTAATTCACCCATATTGCCCTTAACCAGTTCACAAGGCACCAAAACCCAGAAAGTCAGTTGACTGAGACTGGTATGTTCGACACAGGCCAGCTCAGAACACCATCGATACTCAAATATAAATTTTATTGCAATCACAAATTTAAATAGTGTTTATTCAAGACAGACTTGGCAAGTAAATCGTCGATAATGAAATGCTGGTTACGTGTACATTGTTACGACTGACACCGATCGAACTGGCACAGATCGAACTGACACAGTTCAAAATGACACAGATCGAACTGACACAGTTCAAAATGACACAGTTCGAACTGACACAGATGTGCAGTTAATACTAATACCAATATCTGACCACCATTTTGAATTGACTCGGCCAATCAGAGACGTCATGCTGTTTGCACCTCAGGAATCCTTGACTTGCTGCTAAAGTGGCAAGCCAGAGTCTTTGCTGGCCCAGTCAGCTGCATTGGATAGAGCACAGACTGCCCCCATGCGCCTTTGTGCAAGAGTAGACTTCCAACACTGGTTAATTTCAGACATCAAAATCTCGGGCTTGTATGGACCATTATACCTTAAATGGTGCGTTATCCAGGGACGACGATCCCGGGGGTTAAGGGGAACAAGTCCCCCCACCGTTTATAGAAAGAGGACAAGTTATACGTGTATCCCCTCCACATTTCATAATCTTTGATTGAGTGGCACTGGCCCCCCACCTGTCAAACAAGATCACCACCTCTGGTGGCATCCCTTCAAACGGGAAACAATGGCAAAGGATCTCACCTGATCGATATATGAAACGCTAATATATATGTTTCAAGTGGCTTTGACTGTCACCATGGTGCCAAACCAGCCAGGTTATAGTAAATCCAAATGCTTGTCCTGCATGACTCCATGCCTCAGATGTTTAGGATATCAGAATCAGGTTTGAGGAATTTAAGGAAATTGCAGAGGAAATCATTGAAACGCTCCTGAAAAGGCTGAGCTATACCTTGTAAAACTCGAATTTTGGTGATGGCAGGCCTCTGGCTGTGCAGCTTAGAAAAATGTTCCTTCCTTCCACTTCTTCGAAATTTCCGGAGAATTCCACCCTTGAAGGCGGAACTAAAACCATCAGCAGAAACTGATTAGAGGCGCGAACAACGTCCGCCATAAACAAACATGACAACAGAAAAATAAGAGAAAAACTCATAGATTACAGGCAAGACACAATTTTTAGGTGGCACTCTGTTGATAACAAGTTTTTAACATCAGACATGGCTAGTGTAATGCTCGAATGGTAAAACACAGGCACGAAGAACAGAAGGACGCAGGTTTAATACCTGCTACCTCTAGAAGGCTGACTCAGCTTCCACTCCCTGGGGCAATGGCAAAATGAACAGCTGTAGGATGGATTAACACCTAACAGCAAGTCCTCCCCACACCTTCTATAGACAGAGGACAATTTATGCATGTGTCCCCCACCTACTTCTCTCATTGGGTGTTCCCCCCCCCCCCCACATGTCAAGCGAGGTCGCCTCTCTGCCTAACAGTCTGCCATACAGCTATAAATGTTTAGGAAAAATTTTATGGTGTCGAACTCATCTGTAACCTGACTACAAAGTGATTGGCTCTGCAGCTGATAATAACGAATAATATAAATACAAGCTTGCAGTGACATATCAATCGTATACAAGGACTCAGCTGATGTAAGGGGATTCATTGCCTATGCAACAATCAGAAGAACTCCTGTCCACCATACTAACCAATTAGCCACTCCAGCCTTCAATTAATCTAGATGAAACTGGCCAAACCCATAGACTGACAATAACGAGAATAGATCAGAGGTGAGGAGCAATACGAGCGAATAGGTCACAAATGTATGGTGCCTGAATATCTCCTGTGGCAATTTAAAGTTGCCACCATAAGTCCCAAGTTCAGAAGGTTCCTCCGAAAAGGTAGGAAAAACTTAACAGGATTCAGATAACACAACAAGAACTAATACACTCGGCTTTAATTATCGCTTACTAATAAAGGAAACATTTAAACGAACAGCAGCCCAGGTCTCTTGTGCTAAGACATGCTTTCTATTTCGCCAGAAACAAAAAAGAATCCAATGAACAGACGTACTGTGGACAGACACAGTGATTGTTTGATCACCGTATCGCCCGTCAGCATCCACCTCCGCACAGCATGTGTAGTTTCCGTCGTCTGCAAGTGTTATGTTTCGAATACGTAGACCATTCCTAACCATACTGTAGCGATTGCCTGACATAAACAACACACACACACAGTTTTTAAGCAACCGCTCATAAAACACATTGCTTTTTAGAGTTATCTCAAAAATCCTACTAAATTAAATTACGATTTCTGAACTGATGACATTCAGTTGAAGCACAATGTTCTCATTCGCCAGCATTAAGCTGAGATCTTCCCATGTAAACCACTAATTAAAAAATTAAATAAAAACTCATAGATATGATCCTTAATGCAAATATCATAGATATGGTCCTAACCAAAAAGTCACAGATATGGTCCTTAATACAAAACCCATAGACAAGGTTCGAACTAAAAGTCATAGATATGGTCCTTAATACAAAAGCCATAGAATTGGTCCTTAATACAAAAGTCATAGATATGGTCCTTAATGCAAAAGTCATAGATATGGTCCTTAATGCAAAACCCATAGCTATGGTACTTAGTACAACACTCATAGACATGGTCCTTAATACAAAACTCAAAAATATGGTCCTTAATAAAAATTCATAGATATGGTCCTTAACAAAAAAATCATAGACATGGTCCTTAATACAAAAGTTTTAGAAATGATCCTTAATACAAGACCCACCTATCACCAAAGGCCTTTTGTTGTACTTCCATGAAATTTGAGGCTCAGGCTGGCCACTGACTTGACATTCGATAGTCGCATCAGTATGAATGGCAGGATGTTGAGGATTGGGAACATGATCAAAGGTTATGTCCTCTACAGATACAACACACATTAACACAATTAAAACAGTACCATGACGAATTCTTCAGAAACTACTACAGCACTATATCATATACTCACCAACAAAATAAAATACTCCCTTCTACGTCATGCACTTTCAAGCCACCTCTCCACGTTTTCATATTGCCACACATTTACGTGTGGTCCAAGTAAAGGTCTTCATTCTCAAAAATACCTTTTCTGTTGCCTTCTTCACTGCCTTATCCACTGCCCTCTCGAGTAGTTCAAGTTTAGACCTTTGTTCTCAAACTACCTTTTCTGTTGCCTTCTCCACTGCCGTTTCCACTGCCTTCTCTGCTACCATCATCCCCACTTTCATTGCAACCTATTGTCCATGAAGTACTTGCTTCTGGATTGTCAAAAGTTTCAGTTTTCAAAAGATTTCAAACAATGTCTGCTACTTACTGAAGATGATCAGATCCACAGATTTGTCCTGTTTCGACGAACCGTCCGAGGCAACGCAGTGGTAGCGACCCGAGTCATTGCTTACCATGTTCGTAATATAGAGCTTCTTCAACATACGATCACTACGCTCAACATAAACTCTAAAAGAAACATCACAACCTTCACTTGATGAAAACTCAGTAAAGTTCAAACAATAATCAGCCATTCAGTACAATGGAGTTAGGGGTTGGGGAACCTAGTGTAATGGATAGGACACGGGCATGCACAGCAGAGGAAGCAAATTCGATCCCCACTACCTCTAAGGTTGATTAGTTCTTCTTTCGATAGGCGGCATCATTGGTTATATTAGACGTACAACGTGATGTAGGACATGCACGGCTGCATTACAGTACCTAACTGTATGTTCAATACGGCTCCTGTGATAGCTTGTCATCATCCATTCAATCTGTACTTGCAATAATACTGGCACTGCAGTTTGTCTTGGTTTGAATTAAACTAAACTATTTATCAGTCAAATATATTTTTATTTTCTCAACAAAGTACCAAATAGAACATCTGTCAAATGTATCACTGTAAACTTTATACAGGAGAGACAGCAAACACCCTCTGTGCAAAAGTGGACACCCTTCTAAGTGACAAGTTGCTAGAATTAAGAAAAGGTTCTAAAGCAGTTTTGTGAACCAATTTGTATTTCTGCTTATTTCTAGTCAAGAGCATAGCATGTCTGTTGTTTGTACATGTCAGGCACAGATAAAAGCAACTACTTGCTCATTGAATTACTCAGATGAAACAGAAAGACACATCGTATCATTCTGATTGCTTTCAGAAGCACTACGGCTTCTTGCTATTCGATGCTCAAAATGTCTAGCTATGTCACAGGCAATGTGTGAAACCAGGAATTTTGTGAAATGCCTGGTTTCTAGAAAAAATTTAAAATCCCCCAATTATGGTTAGAGTTAGGTATAGGGTTAGTGTAAAGTACAGGGTTAGGGTTTTACAAATTGCCTAGGCATTTTACAAAATCCCTGGTTTCACACATTGCCTGTAACATATACAAGCCTTTCTTGTGCAGTATGATTTCTCTGGATTGGCAGCTGATTCTTTACTCACAATATCTCTGAACACGAGCTGACCAAATACTCTGTGAGAAGCCATCTATATCCGGTCAGTGTGCAATGGCAAAGGACCCTTGACCAGCCAGGTTCTACATGGAAGCAGCCAAACACAAATATTTCAACTGCATTCGCAAACATAATAGTGATTAGCGAGCAACATCCTTAGAGCTAATCCACTTCCAAGTAGACTGATCTAAAGCCAAACAATCTGGCCTCATGCCGCACAATTAAATTTAATGCTGTGGAATTTAATCTTAACCAATCACATCTGAGGTCAACTCATCTGACCCAATGACCTCAGCTGTTCCTGAGATGCAGTTGTGCCTTGGTTGAGTCAGACAGGGTGTATGTATCCATCACAACATTACATTATAATTACATACCACATGATATAATAACCAGTGATTGAATTGTTGGGGGTGGGAGGGTTCAACCCCAGTTCATTTTCTCAAAAATTACATTGGGAAGTTATGCAAACGCTTCAGATCAGCTTTCAGGGGCTTAATGTATCATAACACAGCTAAGAATCAAGTTCGAAAACCCACAGTTACCCTCCACAATTTAGCCCGTATACCTGCTTAAGGTTCATTAAAATTCTGGTCAGGACATCTGAACATGTGAAAATTTTGAACCCCCCTTTCGATTTTGACAATTCAAACCCTGGACATAAAATTACATTCCATAAAATTAGATGGCATGACATAACCTGCTGTCAAGAATGGCGTTATTAAGTGATGCCTGTATGTCACGTCAACGCAGTTGTAAAATGCAAATGTCAGCGTTTTTTTATATCGACCGTCTATGGCCTCGACCCTGCTAATTTTTCAATCCGATCGCTCACCACCGCTTGCCAGTTTTAATGGACGCCACATCATTTAGGGTGCCCGCGCAGGGACCGTAATAGCCAGAGATTTCATTGTCCAAAATACGCCAGCATCGGGAAGCGTACCGCGATCTGAATGCTCTTCCTCACAGAGGTTTTTCAGGGGGAGGGGGCCGGCCAGCCTACACATGTAGGCTCTTGCCAGAGTAGCCAACTGGGTCAGCATGTGCAAGTACAATGTATAATAATCAGTAAAAGGCATTGCTTGACATAACATCGCACAACATACCATTAACCTTTTATAACATTACATAACATTATATATAACAGAATACATAACATTATACATAAAACATTATACATAACATAATAAAACATTACATAATAGGTCTATTAGTGAAACACCTTCACACTGGCATTTTTGAGTGATTTCTGGATGCAAATGTTCAGTGCCTTAAATGGACCTTATTAAAAAAATGATATGTACTCTCAGCTAAATTACTATAATATCAAGTTTGTTTGCTAACAAACATAGCTGTTCACTGGATACCTCATGCTCTTCATCTGCTCACTTTACCTGCCTTAGAATCACAAAATAGCTGAAATAATTAATTGAATATAAATTTTTAATAAATAATAAATTCTATAATAAAAATAGTTGTCGACTTCACCGACATCCTTATGCTCCCTGATATCTATGCAATAAATATCATACTGACCGGTTTCATTACACAAAGACCTTATCAACTCTGTCTGGTCTCAAAACAGAGTATAGCTGAATAGGAAACTGCAGTTCAGTCAGTCAAATCAAAATTGTATTCAGGAGATCTCTATAGGGTCCAAAACAGCAGTCACAGGAACCAGTTTATTCACGGATGCTCAGTCAAAGTAAAATCAATAGACAGGTTAGGTCAAAATCAATTCCAGGTCCTGATCTAAAGGGTCAAGCAGGCAACTAGTTTATCTATCAGTCACTGGTCCTGTAATCGTTATCTCAACCCAAAATATCTAATTAGCTTCTTAGATTTGCAATGGGCTGAAAATATTTTCCATAACAGTTGGCATTTGGTGTGTCCGTAGGCAGATCTCAATCGCAATCCTTGATTATATCCGACTGCTACCATTTCAAACAAGGAGACCCGAAGCCATTGTCAGATGGCATCACAGAGAATAATAAAACATCCGGGTCTTTTATAAAAGACACACAGAATGCCAGACTTTGCCAGTCAGCTGATCTTATCATTTGTCGCTTGTAGGACAGAAGCCGCTTTGAAAACCTCCATTCACTGCACTGAAAAGAGACCACACCTCACACTAATAGACCCTCTCTTTTAACCATTTAACATTCCACTGGGCAACCGACATCACAACCACCCACCACATGCATTTTACCATGACCACCCAATTCCAGGCACCAAGAGGAAAACAACCGAATGCTTTGTCGACCTAAGACATTTCCGCCTCTTTGTGTGTAAGACAAAACAATTTTTTTGTAAAATATACATGCCAATCTGCTGGCTGTTTCCTGCACCCACACAAAAAATAAAAAATGTAAAATTATAAATGTTCAATAAAAACTATAGCAAAAATAAAGCAACACCCTACGGGTTTATCATGCACTGCTTGACATCACCAGCTGAATAATTTTACATCCCAGAGATATCTAATAGGCTAAATTCTGCCTCATTGTCATTGAACATATTCTATGTCAAATGAAATAAGGTAATAACTAAAAGTTCAATATATATACATATATATATGTATAGTTGTATACCTTCATTCCAAAATGGACATCAAGGAAGTTTTAACATCAAAATTGTCAGATTTGAAGATAAACTCTGGTCCAAAATAAACTAAGTTAAATTTAATAAGTCAAATGAAATCAACAAATGAATTAAATTAGAATTGACCGATTATAAATTGAAAGACATTATAGTGAATAACAAACAATACAGTGAACTATGTCAATCATAATTAAATAACACGTGGAAAATTCAACTTAATTAAGTCAAAAAAAATCAATCCAACGAAAATTAAGTACAAAGGAAATTAAGGAATCAAGGGCAAAAATCTAATCAATCTGATCCTAAGCCAAATGAAATTTTTTTAAATTAAGAAAAACAGAAATTGAGAAGAAAATAATGAAATAAAACTTTGAGAGATCGACACAGACCCTTTCGAAGTATCTTCCGTTATTTCCACTCTTGCTTTGTTTAGCCACTGGATCTTGACTGGCGATTCCGATCTGCCAATCACCTCACAGGTGAGAACGAGGGACGAGCCAAGCGCCTGGATGTATTTGTCCTTCACGGGTCTAATGTTGATATTGAGAGACGCTACAAGTCAAACAGAACATCACAACAAACGTTAAGTAAGTAGGTAAGTAAGTAAGTAAGCACATAAGTAGGCAAGTAAGTAAGTAGGTAAGTAATTAAGTACGTAAGTAAGCAAGCACGTATGTATGTAAGCATGCAAGTAAGTAACTAACTAATTAAGTAACTAAGTAAGTAAGTAAGTAAATAAGTATCCTTTATTTGCATATGGTGCATTGTTCAAGAAAACTGCTTTTAAACAATTTAGATTGAGCAAAGGGCAGCATGGAAACAAACGACCGCTTGACCTACATGCTAATGCATCACATTTAGAGTATTTATGCATAAATCAAAACTGCATTACACTTATGGATTTTATCATAAGGTCATTATCAAATTACAGTTGTACTGCATCGTGTTGAATAAATGCACAGCTACATGCAGAGGCTAAAAGTTCAGAGTTTCATCGCGTAATTCAGAATATAATTATAAGCTAAGCATACTGGCAAGTTTGTTGAAAAGTCAACTCATAAAATTGGAGGTCAGAACTCAAAAGTTTCTAAATCCTAAAGACATTCCAGTATTTTTGTTCCTGCTGCTTCCTTACACATTCTTCATTCATTTTGAATACTGACATAGTGCCCTTCAAGAACTTACACAGGAGGGCTCCTAGCTCAGCCATGACTAAAGAAAAAAGACGTGAGCATCTTGTAATCAGCTATAATAAAATGAGTACAATGGGAAGATTAAGTGGGGGCAGCTCAATAGAGAGAACTTATATGTACCTCTGTGTGTACATGTACACATACAAATATAACGTAAACATGCATTTATTGCTTGGTGGCCGAATGGTTGTGTGAAATGACAAATCGAATTTTCTAGACAAACAAGGTCCAGCTGGATCACAAACATGAATGCCAAACTGACATTGTCGTGAAACACACAAGTCTTAATCGGGTCCAGGAGTTCTATGTCAAGCCAGTGTGAAATTCTCAAAAATTGCCTAACAGGGTCCCAGAATGGTACATACGTACAAGTTCACAAACTGGGAGCACAATTAGGAACAGTTCAGATAATAGAGAAAAGTTCAGCACGGCCCCCTCCTTTCCGCCAGCTTTGTTTACCAATTCAACACTCGCATTATTCCCCAAAAAAATTCGACATTCCAATGACGTGAGTATCTACGTATCTGGCGCATGACGTTCAAATGCCTAGAAGCCTTGACCAATCAGAAACGCCGACGAAGCGCGTGACGCAAGGCCCTCTCACGACGACCGCGTCCAAGATTTGCCGACAGATCTTCGCCAACAACCGGAATGGGAGGGGGAGGAGCAGGAGCAGCGACAAAGATTCCATTAGACAAATCAATATACCACCGAGAACGTAGAGCGCGGAGAACTGAGGAGAGGTGGCCAGCAGAAGCCAGCGGCATGGACGGGGAACACCCCAAATTCCCAATCAATACCGCTTCTCCGTCAAAGCTTCTCTGGTCGCTGTACTGGAATCGATGGGACGCACTGACGAACCGCTCCGTGCAACCTTAGACAACAGCAGCTGAAACGACGACTCGCTTTGAACGGAACTACTACGGCTTGCAGGCAGAACAGTATTGAAGCCAACGCAACGCAAAATGTATCCATGTTTTTGCCGAACTACTTTCTAACTTAGATGGCTCAATTCCAGCTGTTGAGTTGACGCTGTAAGTGACACAGTAGTGCATACCGTCCATTAACTGAATATACTCCTGCAATTCATTTTAACTAGACTACTATTCCAGCTGATAATGACTGACGACTGTGACTGTATAGTAGGCTGACCAGACGTCCCGGTTTTCCCGGGACAGTCCCAATTTTCTGCTAGCTGTCCCGGCTGCCGGGAAAGGTAGGCCAAACCCTAAAAATGTCCCGGTTTTTAAATTTAAATACTGACCTAACTTATCTTGCAACGTCTCCTTGACTTTACTACTGGCTTCTGGTATGTAAATTCATTTTTAACTTCACTTTTATTTAATACAGTGCATATTACCTTTTCCGGTTTTTATTACCCTGCTCCAGCTGAGCGAGTTTTCTCACTGATGAACTCTTATTGGTCAGATCAAAAAAGTCGATTATCAGAAGGAATTCTTGAGGCTGTTATGATAGTGAAAGTTAATATGGAAGAAGCATGTGTTGAATTTTATGACAAAATAGGGGGCCTATTAACAGAAAAAACTTTTAAACAGCATACATTCAAGCGTCAAATATGAGCGACTGATTTGATAAATTTCGAATAATTAAATTTAAATGCAAGAGTTGGTATGATAGAATGTTAGCAGCCAAAAAATGTTAAGAAGCATACATTCAGATGCCAACATTTGAGTTACCGATTTTATAAATTTCGAATTTAAAATTAAATTTAAAAGCATGATTTGCAATAAAACCACTCAGTAACTGTTATACCAATATAATGCATAAGCATAAAATAAATATATGTGGAAGTTATATTATAATTATTGACAACATCAAAAATTTATTTTGAGATTCAACTGTCCCGGTTTTTAGTTTCCAATATTTGGTCAGCCTACTGTATAGCAGGCAACATTGACGAATGGAGCCCTTGCACATTGGAATATGATATTAGGTAGGCCTAGTCTATAATAGTCAGATTAAAACAGAAATAAATTGCACGAAAATCAACTCCAGTATAATTATATGTATCAGACTCACGTTAATACATGGAAATAAATATAACCCAAGGACTTTTCCTCTTAGATAAGAATTTCCAGTTTTTTTCCACCCACGTAGTTCAGTCAAGCTACAGATTCCTATGACATGAAATACGTTGCAGCGTCGCTGCTGGGTCAGTAAGCCATGCATACCAGTTCCAGGACTGTGGACCTGCTTTAAGCGAGGGATATTACAGGGAGGGAGGGACTTAATTTCTCTGCAAGAAGTGAATCTGGGTTTATAAAAGCAGAACCTGAAATTGTTAAAATGAAATCCCACTTGACAATGAGATGCTGTGCCCACACTGAATGCCATTGTTAACATTACTGCATAATAATAATAATAACAATAGCCATAATAATAACAGTCACCATAACAATAACAATAATAAATAATAATAACAATAATAATAATATTAGTAATAATAATATTCATTCAATTTCAAACTGACAAACCGCAGATCGTTCAAACGGTCCCACAGTAATAGCTTACAGACTGATCCTATAATTGACTAATAATAATGGGTCAACAAACATAATTCAGGTCAATAGTCATACCATAAGATACTTTCCAACAGAATTCAATGAATATCTGTACATAGCCATAGTATTCAAATCATCATTCATTCATAGAGATGTGGTCCAGTAACTCTTACAAACTTGATAGAAAAAAATAAACCTCTGAGCAAAGGCTCAAAAGGGTGAGGGCGGCCACCCACAGCCGTTTTTTTACGCCTTTCATAATACAGAAGTCGTTCTACAACTAACTGCTTCTTATGTAAGCTTATCAGCCAGACTAAGGGTTATCAAACAGGCTGCCCAGCCGGAGCAAGAAAAAACAGCAGAAAACCGACACTCAACATAAAACAGCTTACACTGCCACAAGAGATTAGGGTTTTCGAAATAGTTCACATTTCACCAGTATCTCCAAAGTCGGTGTCTTTGCGCAATGACTCAGAAAGGCGTAAATGACCGCAACATTTCTCCTAACAACCATATGGAACACGTCTGCCTGGACGGCTATACTAGCCATCACATAAACAACTTATCTAGCCAAGGAGTCAATGCAGATACGCTGGTATCAGATTCCCATCTCTGTACGATTAATCAGTCACACAACAAGGTAAAACTATTAACAGAACGAACCGTTGGCATTCTGTGCCAATAAATATAGATATTAAAATAAAGCAATGTCCACTATATTGAACCCTTTAACAATGAGTTGCATTGCCTTCCCATTCACCTAGAACATTGTAAATAATGCTAAATGAACTAATTCAACTAAATGCAACAACACCCATTTTGCAGTTTCAACCAACTCCAATAATGTAGTAAATGTAATGTTTACAACCGAGCATTTATTTAGCACCCCTCAATCAAGGTATCTATTCTGTGCTGGTCTAAATGGTGCTAAATGTCCCATGATCGAATAAAATACTTATCAGAGCTGTACAGATATCACTTTTTGCTGATTATGCCGATACCGATTATTGCCGATTATTTCATTTGCCGATACCGATTATAATAACCGATACGGATACCGATAACTGATTATTTCATTGTGTTTTTCAAGATGTACTGTAACTCACTCTGCACAACAGCTATAAGCAGAAGATGTTGGTATGACAGTATCTAGTATCAGTCAGGTAAACTTTATGCCCAGGTGAACCAGCTATAATGGCATGGGCACACACGGAAAAGGGTCTCTGTCGCACCATGCAAAGTAGAACGAGCATTGTAAGCTATAATCATCACTATTTCCCCAAACATTGAACCATTATCATGGGAACGTCTCTGGTAGCAAATTCATACATACAATCACTTTCTTTTTCTATCAAACACGCCATTCCCTCCCCAGACAAGCCGCCCTTACGAAATGCCACTTTGGTCTGAAACAGGGCGTTAGTGGTGGTGGCCGATGGGCAGCCATCAGAGACGAAATGGCTGCCCAGGGTAATTAAGCAGATACTGTGACTCACTCCGCACAACAACTATAGCCTTGAACATTATTCCATGGATTAAATACCAGCTCAATGCTACTGGGTGGTCTGAAGTAGCCATACAATTTCTGCCTTCGGCCTGGCTGCACGCTATGGGACCGGATTACGAAACGGATTCCCGACAACAGCTGACAGATGGCATGGCTGCAGTTCAGAGTCTCCGGGATCCATAAAACACACACAATTTTGATGTCATATCTTGGAATGTAGACTTATGAATAAAACCAGCCTTAGTCAAATACTATAAAGAATTCAAAATTTATCCGTGGCTGTTGACTTATTTGCACCTTTTTTTTGCACTATCTGAGCAAGTGCTAAAATGCTGTGACATAATGATCCATCTGACAGGTGCCTTGATCTAGGACCCAAAGAAATCAATTATCTGAGTTTCGTTTGCACTACTTTCGACCACCTGTTATTTTTGCCCCAAGCACATCCAGGGTGACAGAGCCAGACTTCCCATAAAATCTAATTTACACGCACGCCAGTCCTGTCTCCAGTTTGTCTGAATTCCCCATTAGACAACAACACATAATAAATTTCTAAATTTAACTTAACTTCTTCACATCAGCAAGCAGTCTTGCAAATATGCAACCCAAAGTATAAACTACCTTTACAGTAATTAGCTGTAACATGTATCAGTCAGTCAGTCAGTCAGTCAGTCAGTCAGTCAGTCAGTCAGTCAGTCAGTCAGTCAGTCAGTCAGTCAGTCAGTCAGCCAGCCAGCCAGCCAGCCAGCCAGCCAGCCAGTCAGTCAACCAATCAGTTTGAACTTAATATAGCACCCCGCCAAATTATCTACTCAGAGGCGCATATCTAACAATATGACCTGCCCTTAATGCGATAATCTATTGGTTTATTCAGAGGGTAACCCCAACTGAAAGGCACATGCAATGCATGCAATATGAATGACTGAGAAGCCCAAAACTAGCCCAATTTTTCTAAAACAATTCACTGTTTGTATAACACCATAACAAATAGAAATAATCAGCACTTAGCTCGAGGCTATAATCAGACAGAGACTCGTGCGTGGAGTAGAAAATGTTCTGTCACACGAGTGGCTATCAGCGTGAACAATAAATGCAACAAAAACAATATGGATGAGATAAACTCTGTTCGAGTATGATAAACAAGTGCTATTCGATTTCTCAATGTCTGTTCCTGGCAGAAAACTGGATAAAAGTCTTCACATTCATGTAGCATGCCATTTAAAACTATTTATATACTTAATTAGTTTAATTATTCTGAAATTTAATATCGCCCTTCTTCCAATATATTTTGCTCAGAAGTGCACACACGACTCGATGGTGCAACTGCAGTTGTACTGCAGAACAATTGTGCACAAAGGACTTACTCAAGGTCCCTACACAATGACTCCTCGGACAAGGGTCGAACTCACTCACTCAGCGCACACTGAGCGTTATGGTCGACCACTGTAACCAATCGGCCACCGTGTCACACAAATGGTACGAAACAATCCAGAGCAGTTAATTACTGGAGGTTTAGTTCGTAAGCTCGTGGCTCTATAGCAAGTATATATGAAACTGTCTTTTAAAAACATAAAGACCTTTGGCTTCCTGAATATTCTATTAAGGACTAGGTACGTGATACAGTGGTCCAAAAAGACCCAATCACCCATTATAACTAATTAGCTACTGGCACGGATACATAGAGCTGCTACTGAAGGAATCAATGTACTGGCATGCTCATTTGTCACTGTCAATTCAAAGAAAATAATCACTTGGCAGCTATCCAAGCTCGCTCATACATTCAACTGAAAACCAGAAGATGAAAGAACACTGAGACCATAAACTGAATTTCTAAAAACGTCCATCAGAAGTCTTGCCTTGCATTTTTAAATATCCTAAGAAAACAATGACATGGCTGAGTTACAGCACCAAATTGTCATTGCAAGTATTCAAACACACTGTAGTAAACTATAGGCTTCTGTCATAAAAGGCACATGATATGAATGCCTGTGAATTTCCTCATTTTATGAACAGAGTTGATCAATGCCAATGCAATCCAACACTGGTGAATCGCTCCATACAGCAGTAATGTTTGGGACAATCTGATATATGATTATTATAAATAATATATTGTCTGGGACAGATCCCCGGTTTCCAATTTAGCCACAATAAATATCCCTTAGGCTAGTTCCAGCAAAGCAGTCTATAAAAGCTGACAATAATACAGCAACCTTCCAACCTTACTCTGGCGTATGCCAGTGTTGGGCACGAGACCAAAACCTTGAGACCAAGACCGAGAGGTCCAAGACCAAGATCGAAGCATTCGAGACCAAGACCATAGTTTTCCGGTCTCGAGACCAAGACCGTGGTCTCGAGACCACATCCCTGGTGTATGCCTCACGAGATATATACGGACTGGATTTATAAAGAGGTCTGCATACGATCCTCTGAAAAGCAGGGCTACTAGTTTTCTCAGCATGTCTGATATCTGCTTTAGAACAACCACGCCAAAACTAAGCAGTTAACTCGAACTATGGCACATGACCAATTCCATTTTACAATAAAACATGACAGCACCTGAGTTCCAAGTCTAAAATGTCTTCATGCGGCAAAGTTGTAATCGATAAGAAAGTAAAGTATGAATGGCCTAGTGTGACAGATTCGAGTTTGAGTTGAGTAATTGGTATCCCTGTAGTACATTACCACAAAGTGATCATCTAGGTAACTATGTACTTAGCAGTGGGAGAACATTTCAGGCTAGAAATCAATGAATCTATATACATGAATGGCAACTAGTGAAACTAATTACATGTAAGATTTAGCCTGCTTCAATTTTTCACACAATATTAAATATATTTACACCGAAAATTCAACTATTCGTCGATTTTCATTCATAAATATTATTATCCAATTGTTTAATTTTAAGTAAACAAGAGCAATAGTTCCCGTCCACCAGAGGGCCGGATTCAACCTAGTCACATGAGGTCAAATCAGAAGTTTCCAGTCCTGTGATTTATTGGTCCGCAGGAACATATCCTCCTTTTTGGGATCTCATCCTATGACAACCTGCCATATGATTGCAGATAGTATTTTTCCAGTTATAGCCTAGGTTAGTGATGTTGAACCTTTTTACCACTGCAGGTCACTAAATAAATAATTCTGGAAGCTGCCTGTTGCACAAGTAAACTCAAAAGCAACTGCTTTAGAACAACCATGCCCATGGCACGGGCTTGTGGCTGATGGGTTAGAGCGGTCGGCCCGTAACACTAAGTGTGTGCCAAGTGACTGGGTTCAACCCTCGTCCGAGGCGTCACTGTACATGTAGGGACCTTGAGCAAGTCGTTTGCGCACAATTGCTCTGCAGTACAACTGCAACAGCGCCGTCGAATCGTGTGCACTTCTGAGCAAAAGATGTTAGAAGAAGGGCAATATTAAATTTCAGAATAAATAAATAAAAATCAGCAACCAATCAAAATAAGTGTTGACCTAGGTGCCAAATATATCAGCTTTTTGAGTTTGAATTGAGAAGTTTTCTACATTTCATAAAAAAGTACAGAATCGTTTTAATTCTACATACCTGGTACATCCAGGATTTAATCTAAATGTTAGTTTATTACATTCAAAACATACAGCAGAACTGAAGTCTACTACATGCACATAGTATATACTATGTGCAGCATGGTCCCACAGTCACTGTTATCAAGGAAATCAAACCCTTTTATCCTTCAAATTCAATCAGTGTTGCATTGTGAAAACATTTCTTACTTCAAGCCCAATCGAATTTTCCTCTTTGATCTCAGGCTGGTTAAACCCCACTCTAATTTATGGTGACTATCAAGAACGGCGACTACATTAGGATCTTACAACATAAACACAACATTTAATCTTAACTGAACTGAACAATTACGAAAACACTGACGTGGGCGACCTGGGCAGGGCAAAACAAATTCCAAAGTATCATTCTCATTGACTACAAACAACCTGTGTCTCTAACGCCAGTCTGGCTTTATCTGGAAAAGGTGGCAGAGGTGTGCACCGCATTCCAAAAGTGATGAAATACTGTTTCAACGGCTGATTGGTTCTGCAGGCTCCCGACACACGGTTCAGCACAATCAAGGAAGAAATAAGTCAAGTTGACAGCTCAACGGCATTAACCCCAGAGTGAATGATGGTGAATGCTCACTAATGGCTCACTTCATTCATTAACTGGTCATTGTAACTCAAATCACACATTCATATCATAGAGATCTAAAAATTTATAAAGCACCACTTGCAGAATAACTAACTATTCAGAGGCGATCTCAGCACGGAAACCCCAGGGATATAAAAATGCATTAAAAAGTGAGAGACTGGTGGAGACAACCCAGTTATTAGCTTAGACGTTAGTGAGGGAGAAAGGTTATTCCAGGTAGAGGGACTTACAATAGCAAGCATTGGGCCACAAGTCAGTCCTAGAAACAAAAAGATCAAGCCAATCAGAAAAGTGTATAGAATGAGAACAGGTTGCAGATAAGGACTTTGGTGTATCAATCAATCAATCAATCAAAAATACTTGATATACCAGCATGTGTACATGCAGCGAGATAGGCCTATTCAAGGGCAGTGCACAGTTGCACTTTGGAGAATACAAGAGGGTATTATAATGAAGCATTTCCAAACATAGGTTCCACAGAACCATTGGGCTGGTTCCATAATGGAAACACAATGACAGCTTGCCAAAGATGGAATACAGAATACCAGCACATTACAGCAAACTTATGGCACCATGATGATACTAAATGCTTGCTCCAATTTGTTGAAAAGCAACTAAAACAAACAGTACTCGGTTCGCACCTGGATCCTGCAATAGACCATCTAGATACTCGAATACTCAGAACTCAGCGGAAAGTCTACCGGCTGATCCCTCCCAAGTCCCAACCAGTCTTCTGCAGCAAACCCATAGACTTCTTTGACCCTTTAACAAACAGCCATATTCGTTTCCTCTATATTTTAGTACACGCTGGACATTAAAGTGATAAATAAGATTTTTCTCTGGTATCTGATAGTGCACATCAACATGCACATGATCCATAATGCATCTCCACAGCCTGTGGCGACTCTGGGCCTTGCAACATAGGGGCCACAGAGGCCAGTTGCATGTCGATTCGGTGAAAACTGAAAGTGGACCAAAATTTGGAAGAGCCACTGGTGTGGGGAGTGGGGACAATCTCAGTTGGGGGCACTGGTCCCTCCTGCCCCTCCTGCAGAGCTACCACTGTCCACAGGGTGCTAAAATAGTCTGTGTGCAGAACCTTGCTCTGGAGTCTGCTGTCAATTAGCTGGCCTTTGGGGTCAGAGGAATTTTCTTAATCAAGGCTGCAGACCAAATCTTTTATTTACCAGTAACTGCCATGATCTTCCAACATCCAACTCGCAGCCTTATCAAATGCAGCCATCCTATGCACAGTATATATAAACAGTGTTTGGAAATGCCTATGCCGAACTCACAAGACTACTATTAGAATCGAAACGCCTCAAAACACAAGAGATTGAAGCCCATGCTGTGCACAAATCAGGACAGTAATTTACAAAGCACTGCCAACAGAAGTTGCATAAGGTTGAAACTAAAAATGAGATAACTAATATCAACAGGAAACTAAATTGTAATTTATAATTTGCTATAATTTGTAAAAATCTTAGATAAAAATTGTTATGAGCCCCAAACTGGCTAAAATAAAATTCCAGTGGTCTTGAAGATGTTTTTATGCTATTGCACTGGCCTAGCCAAAAAGTTTAAAAAACAAAAAGTCAAAAACAACATTCTCCTTAAGTTTCAACATGACAGGATGTATCATTGAAGGCTACTGCATATTCAAACACAAACCATAATCTCACACCAAAGTTTTGTCACACTGCAATAACCTACACTCCAATATATTAATATTGATCTTAAATTTGGTTAAGAATAAAAAATTATCACGCATGCATTGGTGGACTAGGTGAACTAGGTGAAAGTGAATGTTCACACTGATTGGAAAACCTAAGTATGCCAACATGTGATTGGTAAACTAACATTAGCTTAAACATGACAAACTGCGATACTGGTACAGAAGAGGCATGTGTAAGTTTATAATTAAGTATTACATGTATTATACACACACAATCTGCTTTTACCAATACATAAATATTAAATTATGTTGATAAAACAGGAATGTATTGTGAGGTAACAATATTTATCATTTTCACTATATAACTTATTGTTTAGTGCTCAGTAAATTGCTTAGCATACAACAGTAACAGCTAACAACTGCACTTAGGTCTTACCAATTACCAAAGGAACAACAAACAACTTCAAATGTAATAGCACTTTTATATCTAAGCTGAAATAACAACCGTGCATCAACATCATTGGCATCTATAATGCCAAAAATGACATATGCACAAACAAAACTAATGCACAACAAACAGCAGTAAACATTCAAATCAGCGCACAGTAAATGCCTGGAAAAATTCAAGTCCGGAAGACAATGCATCAAATCACTGGACAATGCAGTCACGGCATAGGCCTATGGAAAGGATACTCCATAACTGCATGATTTTATGAAATGTGGGGCCTGTGAGCACATTTCACCAATAGGTCTGGAGCATAACGATGAGTCCAAAGCATCGAACGACCTCTGTCGACAGTCACTCGACACCTACATTGGCAGCATCGCTCGCCAACTTTACGTAGCAAAATTATTGCCAATCGCGTTGACAAATCTCACAGAAAAATACAACCAATTGCCTATTATTGACACTAAGCTGACAAATTCTGACCCAACAATCACACAAGTACAGAGTCAGAATGCAAAATCTGTTTTCATCATTACATTAATATTAAATTATTTCGAGCCTCGAAAATACTACGCCTGCAAGCATGTCACCGTACCTGCGGTCACTATCATGGTCGACAGCGCAAAAATCACGAACAAGTCAATCGCCCAGAACATGACGAGGACAGCAAACTCGACTATTGTGGCCGAATAAAATGCTAAATCGATCGATAATCGTCAAAATGTCGAATAATTCCACCCGCGCTCCTTCGAAATACGACAAACATCATCCAATCCAACGCAGCGCCATTTAATTGACAGACGTCGCTTTTCACGGGTTGTGGGACGCTCGTTTATCACTACGCCAGAAAATAGTTCCACAGAATTTCTCGTTTTCACAGCGAATTATAGGGTCTATACGTTCAAGGATATAAATTCAGGTTAGACAGAAAACGATTTTTAGAATTTTACAGCAACTCTTTTCATGAATTTCTTTTTGTCTATTTATCAATCGCTGGGGACGCAACATGCTCCATGTTCCGTTCAGAGTATTTTTAGAGGACAATTTCTGGCTCCGTAGGCTAAGGGAAGAGGAATAATGCATTTCATCGAGTAGTTAGTAGGCCTATCCATTTCAGTGACGTTTTAATTACTTGTATCACAGTCCAATTGTTAGGATTTAATCTGACTAAAGTTTAAACTTTAGAGTATATATGATATTAGTTTCTTCTCAATGATTTCTGGTCGCCTTATTGGAATGGTTGATTAGACGTGACTCGGATGATGTAGGCCCAAGCAAATATGGTAGAGTTGTAGACTAAGGTATGACACTCAATGTACCTGAATATTCACGTCACCTACCTGCGATTGGTTGGGCCGCGATTACCATTGCTAAGAATAAGATACTACGTAGCCAGTCATTGTAAGAGGCGCCACGGTTTGTGTGCCTTGACCTTTGCTTCGACCACCACACAGACCAAATGCACAGCGGAAACAAGAAGTGTCAAAGGCTTATCTTACTCTACGACTCTACCATCTTTGATGTAAGGTTCAAGAAGCAGTAGATGAGGAGGGGATGAAAGTCGGGGGAAGTTGGATCAAGGCTTTGAGGTTGGCAGATAACCACACAATGATGGCGAGAAGCCGAAAACATGTACATGCATGTCAGGCAATGATGGATAGACGGAACACAATAACGATAATAGGCCTATATATATGCACTATAGATAGATACGGAAAAAGAATGAACATAGGAAAACGAAGGTAGGCCTATAGGCTGAAGGAAGGGGATAGGCCTGCTTGCAGGAGGAAGGTCAAGAAAATCGTAATCGTAATCTTCAAACTGAAACTTCTAAAGCGCCCCTTGAAAGCCAAGCGCATGCCACCAGCTTATTCACCAACCTGCACCAAACAGATTGCTTGTCCAAAGGATAGTCCATGGGAGGTCTTTGCAATGATGATGTGGTTTACAACTGTACTTTACAGCGATGATGGATTTGATTATGACAGACGGATAAAGCCTGAATAATAGGCCAAACAGCTAATGGAGTGGCGACGTTGGGCATTTGAAGTTTGTACTGCCTAAGAGATAGATGACCAGAAAAGGAAGCTGTTCGATGATACATCTTATTTTATCCAATGCGATTTACTGGCTGCGCCGATGGCAGCGTAGGAATATTTAGCGCGGAAGAGATTAAAGCTTTGGGTGCCAGCGCGGCTGCCATCGTAGAGCCAACTGTGGACGCGAAGTGGGAATTGAGGGGACACACAAAGAGAATGAGGGGGCGTTTTAGAACAACACCGATATGACATGCACTGGGAATATAAAATAACAGCGTTTCTGTCGGCGATAGGGCAACCGCACAAATTTTCTATTTACGGATCAGATTCAGTCCATTCGGGGGCGATTCGGTGCTACGACTAATTTGGTTTAAATTACTAATATCTGTCCTTGTTGACTCCGGAAACGCGCCGTTCACACGGACGCGGTCAAAGAAATTGTCACTCCAATGACTCCATGCGGGTGTTTTGGTGGTGCATGCGTTGCTTGTAACCGTGTGGCAGTTGATCTAACAATAGGAATTAGCAATTTAAGCCTACCTATAATAAGATGAGGACAGTCAGGGTAGATTCCACCGGTAGAAGGACCTCGTGCTCTGGGGCCCTGCATAAGCTTTTTCTCTTCACGCAGGTTTTTAAAGACCGCGGCAGAAGTTGTAAAGTAGTCTGTTTGATATATCCTCTGCTAAAATTCTGCAGTACACGATAACAGATCCATTGCGCCTGCCTAATTATAAGCCTCATTAAAAATAGCAGTTGTAGGCCTACATGAAGGCTTCCTCAAGGTACGACCGTCTGAGTAATACGGTGGTCATTGACGTCGCTACCATTGAAGCGCAGAGGCGCGTGCCTCTGGATTTGTTTATTATTAGTTTCCCGCGTGATATTTGTTGCATAATCTTGCATTAGCCTACCGTACGCGTGACGGTGACTTCCCAATTTGAATAGTACCACTCTAGCATGATTATGACGGCATCGTCACAAACAAATGATTATTGATACATTGTTATTTAAACAAGTCATTGGAGATTGGGAGTAGATACATGTACAGCAGCCCCTCTCAAACCACTTCCCCATCATATCCAATCTGCCTCCTCTGGGCCCAAGAAATCTATATTAATTCGTGCTCGGGGCCCTGTCCTCTGACGGTGGTAGACTGGTAGTCGTATGTTGGCGCCAATGGCGCGGAGGTAGAATCCGGTTAGGATAACGGAAAAGTTCGGCTTTCAGGCCCGTGTGGAGAATAGCGACTGAGAGTCGAGCGGAGAAGAGGTTGAATTAAGAAGTGAGGCTGGTGCAGCATAGACTAAAGAGTGACTGCAGAATTTCAGAAAGGATGAGACTGCATGGAAGCCGAAGGTAGCCTATCGAGAACATTATATTGATTGGCAAGTGGACCCTGGCGATTGGATGGGGAGTACCTGCCGAAAGTAAGATTGTTGAGAGGTTTGAAGGGCGTTAAGAATTACCATTGCAGTGGATGCGCTGAGAAACTTTTATCTAATGAAGTGATTTGAGAAAGGGTCATGTAGTGCTATTTAAAAATTCAGGTGACTGCGCGTGCGAGAGCGTTTTGTGTTGTTTTCAGACGCTCTAGTTGAGAAGAGTCGATGTTGCAAAAAAGAAATTGCAGTAATCGATGCGTTTTTGATGCGATTATTTGAAATGATCGAGGTAATGAATATGAAGACAGTCAGTTTCTGTGTCGATAATTCCCTGTTAAATACATTGACCAACAGACCAAGCACGCAGGCACGTTTTAGTCAACTATAGGATGGCGCTATAAGTATTAGTCTACTCAGACTATATCTATTAAAAACGAGCTGTAAGTGCTGTAATATGCCAAGCAAATTTCTGTCGACGGCAACGGCTTCTGTTGTCAGAAGCTGTCATTAAACTCTGGCTCGTCCACTATATCTATTCCATTGTGAAACGATATATGTCATCTGGGGATTGGGGAATGGCACTCCACCGTAAATAAACATCGTTATATTATTTTATGATGTCTAAGCATGTAAGTATATACTAATCCCTGCATGTGGGCCAAGCCTGATCCAGTGGTTCAGGCTGGTCAAAAGCAGATCCAGTGGCCTATTCTAATTTATAATACATAGATTGCTTGCTCAATAATAATAATACCCCACAGCTGTCACCTCAAAACGTGTGGAAAGGAATCTATGCTGATATAAGGTCCACGGCGAATCGTGTACTTTTTTGTATTAATCGAACAATTAAATAATAATTATCACAAGTCGTACTGTATCGGTGTTTCGGGGACTAGTTGCCTCTGATCATGGCGAACCTTCTTTGCTGGCGTGACTTCCTTGTCGCAGTGTTCATAATAAAGAGTTGTTATGGCTTCTCGCTTTATGGAATGAAACCTGTCAACTACTGTCCGAATTATAACACTTCAGTCAACTGTCGGGTAGGTCTACATTCGTCTTTTAGTTGCCTTGACTTCTAAATTTGTACAGCAGTAACACTTTGAAACAGGGGTGCAAAAAAACCATGATTTTTTTTAAATAAAACATTTTGGTTTTTTATTTTTTCTTTGGATTTTGTCACAACAGTTTTTTAAAGCATAAAAACATAGCATGAATAAAGAGTTTAAACTCGTTTTCATATTTGATTCTGTTTGATTTTCGACTGAATAACACACAATTAGTGATATAATTGTAATATTAGTAAATTGAATAAAAATATTTGTAAAACCCAAATATTGCCATTTGTCGTATCTTTTGGTTTAAAAAACCCAATATGTTTGCAGCCCTGCTGCAAAACCAATACAGGCTTAGATTTAATAAGTTGCTCTAAATCTCACAAAACTGTATTTGGTGATATCTAGCACTGATAGCATTATTGGTCATATAGTGTGGCAATCATAGCAGTTGACTTTAAAAGTTGTTACAGTGATTTTTATTATTTTTTGTTTTTAATAGTCAGATATTCCTGTCTTCCTTAATCAGCTGATTTCTGCTCAGTATCTTGTTCCTTTCGGGTATGAAAAGTAAGTATGTCCATCAAATCTTTCTGAATTACGTATTTTTCATTAGATTGAGCTGGTTTCAGTGATTTTTAGTTCATTATGTTGAGGCATTTCGTCTAAAAACGAATCAGCTGCAAGACAGTGATAAAGAAGTTTACGTTGGGTTTTCAAGCGAGAAAGATTTTCAAGCGAGAAAGATTTTCAAGCTAGAAAGATGTACCAATTGATCACAAACATTTGAAAATGAAAATTCATTATTGTAGACTGCCATGGACTCCAAACTAAAAGGACAGTTAAGCTAACCAGCCATTAGCTGCTCCCTATACCTACCAAGTTGGGGTTTGTCAGTAGATTGTGGCCAATTCTGAACCTTCCCTGGCTGAATCGGCCACTATGGGCAACGATAGCAGAAAATGGCGGGAAAATGATGGTTTTACTGTTAATTAGAAAATGCTGTGATTTTGCTTTCTCCTGGCGTAGAACTGGACTGCTCAACCTTGCCCGTGAAAACCTAGTGTCCAGTCAGAGATCACCACATTATAAGTTATGACTATTATTTTCTATTATTATTCTTATTATTACTATTTTTCTAGAGGCAAGGAAGTAAAAGTTGTCAATAGACTTATTATGATACATTGCAGTACATTGCAAACTGTTGGGGAATATTCTTTATTTTTCTGTTACTGGTAATCTAAAGTTTTCTCACTAGTGAAAATCTGTGTGCATATCATATTTAAATTCATAAAAAAAATATTTGCCTTTCCTCAACTGGTGACTGGTTGTACTTTATATTAGAACAATATTGGTTATGTCTCATTTTCAGTGCTTTTAGATGTTGGGGCTCTCTTCAAGTATGTATATATTTTAGTTTTTGTTCATAAGTGAATTTTGACCCTTTAGGTTTTTCTGTTTTTAATTCTGTTCATAGTGCATCGTATTATTTTCAGTTTTGATTTCTGTCGTCCAGCAGAAGAGAAATTTTCAACCTCGAACCTCGGACAGGTTGTACTTGAAGAAAAGATTCTAAGGTCACCATACAGGGTATAAGTGCATATATACACTGACATATATACACATACATTGCATATATATATATACAGTGTTGTATGCAAGATTTGAAACTTCAAGACCAAGACGAAACCGAGACAGTATGGTGCCAAGACCGAGACAGTGAGGTACCAAGACCGAGACTGAGACACTAGGCTCAAGACAGTACGAGACAGTAAAAGACAAGTGATAGTATATAAAATGCTGTAAAATACTAATGTATCAGTTTTCGGGAATAAGGTTTATTCGTAATTTCAATTTGAAACTTACAATGTATACATGTATAGTACCAATTCCTGAGAACAATTTTTATATTGCCACAAGATTTTAAGACAGTTGACGTGAAACTTATCGAGATCTCTTGTTCGAGACAGAACAAGACTTTCACTTCAAGAAAACAGTTCAAGACAGTTTCTAAAAATTCTAGACACTACCTCGAGACTGAGACCGAGACAGTAGGCTTCCGAGACCGAGACACTAAAAAACTGTCTCGAGACCGAGACTCTGTCTCGTGACCATACGACTCTGTGTATATAGATATTTACTTATCAGCTTCATAAGTCATATATACATAATATTATGTTTTTCAGCTTCTTAACAATAACTTTTAAGAAAGGTTGCAAGCACTATTGGTAACATGGGATCCTTTACAATAACTCTTCCAGCACAGCCACTTGGAGCACATAATTATTTCCATAGTAAATCTAATTATATAGAGCCCCAGTTGGGTCCTCAATCTAATGCTCGTAGAAATTCTGACGGGATGTGTTCCGCAGATGAGTTGGGCAACTGTGATATTCCAATACTCAGTGGGCAGGAAGTGATCGTGTCTTCATGTTTCTGTCTGTACGTGATCATGCTTGTATGTTTCTATTTGTCTTTAGATCTTGTTAATGTGTGGTCTTTGAATAAAATAATCTCAGAATCGGTCAGTTTCTTTGTGGATGAGAGAAAATATAATTTTACGTTGTTAGTTTACCTTTGGTGAAAGCCGCTATTTTGTGGCCTGTGGCAAGACGTATAAAAAGGACGACGGAGATTCAAAGAAGAAAATTGAAGCCCTAACTAGAGCCATTCGGCTCAACTATCATCATCAATGGTGAGTTAATGCTTTGTTATATTTGCACAAACTAATCTGTTTAAAAACTTGATATTATGGTTTACTGTGAAATATATTCTGAAGATGTATCTTATGGTGGCAACCCTTGAGAGTGTGATTTGAGTAAATCAAGTCCATGTTTGATACGAGCTAACAAGAATGATGGAGACACAAACCGATGAGGCATGTACAGGGGTAGACAGAAGAAAGTGAGATAAAGGCAGATGGAGGATGTGGTAAGGGTAGATAGGAGATCAGACTGAAATTGAGAGTAGATGAGATGGTGAGTTGGAGGAAACAGGGGTAGACAGTGTGTCCCAGGTATAGAATATTCTTTATCAACCAACTGCAAACTGGTCTTGGTGTAATAACTGTACATGAAAACCAAACATTAAGATGGACTTTGCTTGTTGGCAACAATGAACAATTACCCCTCGGACAATAACCCCCCAGACAATTACCTCCGGACAAATAACCCCCGAGACAATTATGCCCAGACAATAACTTCCGGACAATAACTCCCCATGCAAAAAACCTGGACAATAACCCCCCGAATAGTATAATAGTAAGACACGAAAATCTCCATGCACCACTTATGCAAATATTCAGACAGTTATAATGATTTTATTAGACAGATGTGTTATGACAGATCATTTCATGCAAAACTAACTTTATCTTTTCCTTTATCCGATTTTATGAGTTCTATCATGGTTGACTGTAAGATAAAATGTCTAACTTTCGTATTTCCCATGACAATAGTAAGCTTTATAAATTTCTCATGGTGTCGGATAATTAGCAGATAATTAGCAAACATGGGGCAGTCATAATTCGACAGTATGGCAGATCATTTCATACAACAACTGGACTTTACGCAAATAATCGCCTCTCCCCAAGAGTGGACTCCAAAGCTATATCAAGGAAAAGTGTCATTATGTGATATAAACTTACTCGTGTCTTACCATAATTACTGTTTGATGTTTGCCAATTGTGGTATTTATGTGATATTTTCTACTTAGTTCTTACCATTATACTATTCGGAGGTTATTGTCCGGGGTGTTTTTACATGGAGGGTATTTGTACGGGGGTTGTTGTCCAAGGGTTATTGTCCAGGGTTATTGTCCGGGGTTATTGTCCAGTCAATTGACCAGGTCATGGGCTTGGGGTTGTAATGTGTAACCAGTTACCTTAACTGCTGGAGGCAGACTATTTTCAAAACTGTCAAGAAAAGGCGACTAGTCAGCGGGGAAAGGTTGGGGGTCGTGAATTTGTACATATGTACTATGGAGTCTGTATCCTCCCAGGGCAAAGTGTTGATACAGTGTTTTATACTCTGCTCCCCTGCCCTCGGTCTCATGACTTTGAGTTGCTACCCAATGATGATAAACACTTTGAAATCCCACAAACGCAGTTGATATAAAGTCTCAGTTTTTTACTATTATTATTTCTGTTAACTTGTGGGTTATGATTTGACAACGCGATCAATGATAAATCAATATATTAGGATAGTCAATGCAGAGAAATAGAGTCAAAAGCGCAATTAGACACAGGAGAAAGAGATTAGATTGGCAGGTAGATGAGACAAAGTAAGAGAGAGCAGCTTGTTCAGATCATTTTTCTACCCATCCGTATGTTTATGTGAGAGTGATGTGATGTATTAAATTGCATGGCTACTATAAGTTTCAATTTGCATTGTGCTTATGTATTTTCTGCCACTATATGTCTTATTTGGCCACGGTTGAACTGGGAGCGCCTCTGAGTTGATTTCTAGAAGAGGCATTATATTAATAAAGTTAATATGGTTAATAAAGAATATTCTATACCTAGGAGGCGTTTCCTACCAGTTTTCTATCACTAACCACGGTGGCCAATTGGTTAGAGTGGTCGGCCCGTAGCATTCAGTGTGCGCTGAGTGTGTGTTTGAACCTCGTCCGGCATCACATTGCAGGGACCTTGAGCAAGTCCATCGCGCACAATTAAGGTTTCATTATTTGGGAAAATAACGCTGAACTCGGGTTCACTGATTTTTAATCGAGAAACTCGACATGCTCCAAGCCAAATAATATTTATCCAGCATGTGTGTTGACCTATTGGCATCATAACTCTGCATAGATATTTTCAGTTCTTCAAATGGCATAGAAGAAATTAAGGTTTCATTATTTGGGAAAGTAACACTGAACCCGGGTTCACTGATTTTTTTATCGAGAAACTCGACATGCTCCAAATCAAATAATATTTATCCAGCATCTGTGAGGACCTATTGGCATCATAACTCTGCATAGATATTTTCAGTTCTTCAAATGGCATAGAAGAAATTAAGGTTTCATTATTTGGGAAAGTAACGCTGAACCCGGGTTCACTGATTTTTTATCGAGAAACTCGACATGCTCCAAACCAAATAATATTTATCCAGCATCTGTGAGGACCTATTGGCATCATAACTCTGCATAGATATTTTCATTTCTTCAAATAGCATAGAAGAAATTAAGGTTTCATTATTTGGGAAGGTAACGCTGAACCCGGGTTCACTGATTTTTTATCGAGAAACTCGACATGCTCCAAACCAAATAATATTTATCCAGCATCTGTGAGGACCTATTGGCATCAAACTTCTGCATAGATATTTTCAGTTCTTCAAATAGCATAGAAGAAATTAAGGTTTCATTATTTGGGAAAGTAACGCTGAACCCGGGTTCACTGATTTTTTATCGAGAAACTCGACATGCTCCAAACCAAATAATATTTATCCAGCATCTGTGAGGACCTATTGGCATCATAACTCTGCATAGATATTTTCATTTCTTCAAATAGCATAGAAGAAATTAAGGTTTCATTATTTGGGAAGGTAACGCTGAACCCGGGTTCACTGATTTTTTATCGAGAAACTCGACATGCTCCAAACCAAATAATATTTATCCAGCATCTGTGAGGACCTATTGGCATCAAACTTCTGCATAGATATTTTCAGTTCTTCAAATAGCATAGAAGAAATTAAGGTTTCATTATTTGGGAAAGTAACACTGAACCCGGGTTCACTGATTTTTTTATCGAGAAACTCGACATGCTCCAAATCAAATAATATTTATCCAGCATGTGTGTTGACCTATTGGCATCATAACTCTGCATAGATATTTTCAGTTCTTCAAATGGCATAGAAGAAATTAAGGTTTCATTATTTGGGAAAGTAACGCTGAACCCGGGTTCACTGATTTTTTATCGAGAAACTCGACATGCTCCAAACCAAATAATATTTATCCAGCATCTGTGAGGACCTATTGGCATCATAACTCTGCATAGATATTTTCATTTCTTCAAATAGCATAGAAGAAATTAAGGTTTCATTATTTGGGAAAGTAACGCTGAACCCGGGTTCACTGATTTTTTATCGAGAAACTTGACATGCTCCAAATCAAATAATATTTATCCAGCATCTGTGAGGACCTATTGGCATCAAAATTCTGCCTTGATATTTTCAGTTCTTCAAATGGCATAGAAGAAATTAAGGTTTCATTATTTGGGAAAGTAACGCTGAACTCGGGTTCACTGATTTTTTATCGAGTTCAGTTATGGCAGCAATTGCACCACCGATGCGAGTGTACTTCTAAGCAATAAATGTTGGAAGACTGGTGTTATAAACCTTTGAAATGAAAAATATATAAAATAAATAAATAAAAAATGATGTTTGATTGATTGATTTATCGTCTGAATACTTGTGCTTTTGGTTAGGATAATTGATGATATGCCTGTGTCATCATGCTACATCAGTGATGATCTGAAAGCCCAGACCAATAGCGTCTGCTATCCAAGTTTTCCGGTTGGATGTTATGTTGGCAAGGACTTGAAAGGAAATGATGACTGCCATAGCTTGGTAACCACTTTTCTAACCTGAATAGTTATTATTTATCATAGTTAACACAAGTCGCAACGAGCGTATGTTGGCGCAATTGGTTGATCAGTTGCCTTCGTTTGTGGTTTATTTAATCTTTGATGAACGCAAGATGCAGTACATATCAAAAGTTGATTGGGTTACAGTCATTTTAAAGCACTGAAAACAGATAAGTCAGTTTCTTGGTTTCTGTTGAGATTTTCATAAGTTTTGTTTCTTCAAAATCTTTTATTTGTTCAGATGGCCTTTGTTCATGTTGGAGCTTTTTAAATTGAATACATGTATAGTTGATTTGTTTCTATGCCAACCTATTTTTGTATTTTTTTGGACTTGTTTTCCTGGCAACAGCTGCCTAAAGGGAGTCTCCTGCCAGAGAGGGCCTACTTGTTCAATCATGTGGAACTGACTATTGAATATCATCGAAATGGATATGATGGGAAAGCAAAATCACCTGGTGCAGGGCATCTAGTGAAAGCTATGGTGTCTCGACTGGCCAGGTATGGTATAGTCATTTTGACATATCTCTTCTCTCTACCAAATTTCACAGTTCACAACTTAATGCTAACGTAAAATTATATCGTTAGCAAAACTAATTAAAATGTGTAATTGTTGGAAAGGCCACCATTAATGCATTTGATTGGCCCTATTAATGGGGTCTGTCCTTTGATATTTCATCTAGAAGCATGTAAATATTTTATTTGAATGATTGTAATATGTGACGTCACAGACCGAAATCAGTCGTATGTCGCAATTTGATTTATAGAGTAAAACACCAAAATATCATTCAAAATAATATGTGATTTTCACACAAAACAGTTAGAAAATACCTTTAATACAGTTTTGTTACTGGTGGATCTTCTAACATTTATATTATGTAATTTGATAATTTTTTAATATAATAATTTCTAATGATTTTTTACTGATTTTTTATAATGATTTTTGTAATGATTTTTTTTTATATGATAATTTTTATAAAAGTATTGTTTTAGTTTTGGTACTTAATGGTACTAATCAGAAAGTACTTTTTATACATTACTTTGACTGGGAACTTGCTAAAGCAATAATTCTGATGTCATTTTGAAACTGAGGGTATACTCTTTCCAATGAAATATAAAAACCTGTATGTGAAATTTTTTTTATTAGACCGAAAACGGTTTGTGGTGCCACATATGGGTGTTCAATAGATCTATGTCAAATTGATTGAGCTGTCAGCAAATGGCATTACTTGTTGATGGTTTTACTCTCCACCAGTCTCGCAAATGAGGATTCAGCTGACATTGTGGCAAGACTCATGGTCAACAAGCCTCAAGCATTGCCAAGGGACATTTCTGCTAATTTCTCCATCGTTTACACCTACCAAGTCACCTTTAAGGTAAGATGGTTTATTGTGTAATTTATATAAGCTTAAGACGGATGAACAGGCAGTGGTAGTGTTGTGACGTTACGTATCTTAACATGTTCTGCTTACCGTTGAACATTTTCCTTTAAATGAACTTTTGATGCTACTTACGTTGGCATGAACCGTTTATTGGTCAAGTCTTTAAGTGATGCTACGTTAGGTATCTGGATGACTAACTAAGTAACTGACCACTCAGTTCGATAGTAATATAATGTAATGTGATTGAAAATTTATATAGCGCCACTCGATATCAGAAGCACTCACGACTCTACACATAGCTAAATGGAGAATAGTAAAATCTTTCTATTCTATTGCTGTTGGTCGGTGTTTACGAACAACTTTTACTTTGAAGAGTATTTTTTTATTTTGTTTTAAGGAAAATGAAAATGTTAAGTGGTCATCAAGATGGGATTATGTTCTCTATTCCATTCGCGATGCGAACATCGAATGGTTTAAGTGAGTCAACTAGTGGCAGTTTTCCTACAAAGTTAAAATTAGGCTAGTGGTTCATTTCCTAACTGACAATGCTGAAGTCCGAGTTTCAATCCCCGTCTTGGATAGAAAAGAATTTCGAGATAGCTCTCTCTCTCTCCTATTTAGACATTGGACTAACCCGTTCGCCCTTCCACTTCCTGTTGATTACAGTAATGTTTAAGAACGTTTATTGAGGAGTCCTCTGGCTCTTATGCGATTCTCAGCCTCTGTGTCCTCTCTTTCGAAAGACATATCTAGCCCTGACGTAATGATAATTGCAGCTCAATGCCGCCATATCATGTGCTATCAAATGTAAATTGTTGCGTTTTGACAATAAGTTAATTCAATATACGAAAATACAATGCCAGAATCTGCAAGGCTGCACCAGGACCCATGCTTGCCTATCAACGCCTGCCTGAATGTTATTAATTATTTTTGCCTTGTAGTCTATGCTTATAATTTTCTTGTGTTTTGAATTTATGTTTTTCAGCATTATGAATTCAGTGGTCATTGTTTTGTTTCTATCTGGAGTGATGACGAGGATCCTGTTGAGGACCATTTATCGAGACACAGTCTGCTTCAACCAGTCACCTGTAAAAAGAATCTTCTGCTCGCAGAGTAACGTATGAATTATATTTTCCACATATAAAGCTAAGTTTCCACATATAAAGTTCGGTTTGAACTGTCAACGGTTGAATTAAAAGCTTAAAATTTCCAGATTGACATTTAACGTAGATTTCTAAACAAATAGATAAAGAACTGAAGTTTGAATTGAATTTCTTCTTTAATTTAATTGAACTGTTTATGCTTATAAATGTGAAGTTTTGTCAGAATTGAATGGAGTTCCAAACAGGAGTCTCAGGGATAAGTAACGGATGCACAAGCCGATATATCGGTTTCTTGTCGCGAGAGGGTTAAAGTCCTTGTATGCACGCTGCCCATGAGCTGTGTGTTTTATTTCCAGAATGACCCTCGTTGGATGTTGGTGCAGGGTGATGTCTTCCGTCCACCCTGTGGTGGTTTGCTGCTCTCGGTGTTCCTTGGAAGTGGTGTTCAAATCTTCGTCACAACTACGATCACATTCGGTTAGTGGCCTAAACATTGTATAATCAATTCTCTGTCATGTTCTGTTTAAGTCCAGACTAAACTCATTGAATATTCCGGTTTTTAAAACACTTAGCAGTACAAGCAGAATTAATGTTGTATGTGTGCTATTTTATTCATATCTTTCACCCTGGGCAGAAAATTCTTGTTTCAGCTTCTGACTTGTCTTAGCCTTTATTAGTTTGATGATGCAGAAGTCTATATGACCTTCCAGAGGAAGGGTATAGTCAAAACAAATGGGGTGCTCTACAGGTATGCTGAACGCTATCAGACATTATTACATAGAGTAAGCAGTGGTTTGCAGATTGTTCTGCAATTCTAACAATGGGTTTATGTGTTTGCAGTGGCTGCCAATCTCGGATTTTTTTCTCCAGCCAACCATGGAGCACTGACGACTTCTGTTCTTGTCTTGTTTGCCTGTCTTGGAACTCCTGCTGGTTATGTATCCTCCAGGATTTACAAGAGTAAGCTTAGAATCACCATTGACATTAACAAGCTAAGTAGTTTTAGATAGCTTTTCTGAAAACAACTTGATAGGTTTATTATTATATGTTTAGTTGACAAAGGCCCAATAGATAACTAAGCGTAAGTTGCTTGTCATTTATTAGGTTTGGGTTTAGGGCTCTCGTTTTGTGGATTTCATTAGAAATAAGCATAAAATTATATGATATTTGTCTAATTTGTAGTCGACAGTTTAGCAGATGAGTGTGAATCAATGTGAGAAATACAAAGTTCGTGAGACAACATTGAGTTTACGGTTTTTATGATGATCATATTTGCATTGCCAAATCTGTGTGGGAATTTCTACTTCACTTGCGGTCCCTAGCCAACTTGGTTATGTCGATGCTATGGAAATGATGTCGCTAACACTTCAGATTCATTCCTGCCTCAGCGATAAATAGCTTAAGGAACTGCTCTTCTTTTTCTTCTAATGGATCGATCTCAATATTTGACAATATGTGTTCTTTGGTTACAGCCTTTGGTGGTGAGAATTGCATTCTAAATGTCATTTTGACAGCCTGTCTATTTCCTGGGTAAGAAGTTTCAAATGCTTTTTGCCTCTCTGTACATAGTCTTTAAAGTTGTTGTCACTTTTCAGTAGGTTTGTTTTAAATGAGAATTGTAAATTAGACAAAGACTGCTACATGTTGTCCCTATTATAGGATGTCATTCTGTTTCATTGAATTGTGTCTGTTCATTCAAGTGTTGATTCTAATACCACTTGAATTTGATACATCAGATATAGATTGATTTCTTACGCACTGCAGCCATTGAAGTTGATGACAAATTGATGGTTATTATCTTAAGTGTTATTCAAACTTAATTGGAAGTAAAAGGAAAGTAAGTAAGTATGTACTTTATTGAACCGCTTGCAAACGCACTGCGGTCACATCATAATATGAATGTTAAAAAATGTGCACTCTCAAAATAAGCATATGAAGCCATTACGCAGCAATTAGACATCCTCAAGGTAGTTAGAGTAAAATAATGTAGGCCTACACTCATAAAATGATCATAACTAGCAATTACACAACAGACATGTGATGTTATTTTGCCATAGTTTGCTAATACACTATGTATACATTTATCAATTTTTATATATATGCAATACAATCCTAAAAAAAATATATATATATACCTGTATATTTACAAAGGAAATATATATTTTTATTTACATATGTATGCGCTTGCATGTTTATAAGTATGCCTGCAGAAAATTTGGTCTGTTACTATAGCCTCTCTAGTAATGTACTTGAGCTGTATTACCATAATCATTAGATATTTCTGTCTGGGATGTTCTTCAAATTGAAATGTCATTCAGTTTGTTGTATTTTTAGGATTGTATTCACTTTCACGGTCGTCCTGAATATCGCCTTTTGGAGTGCTGGAAGTAGTGCTGCTATGTCTTGTCTTGCCCTCTTTGGTCTTCTGGCACTCTGGATTGGAGTGTCTCTTCCACTTACGTTTCTTGGTGCCTACATCGGTTTAAAAAAAGATGCAAGTACTCAATGTTCTTCACCATATTATCCCCAGACAGAAATTCTAACACAAGCATCATTCATAATTAGAATGTTATATGTTTCTACTGCATGTGCACCAAAAGTTAAATTACGTGCTCAGTAACAGTATGGTCAATGCACAGACACTTTCGTTTGAGTACGAAATGTGCCGCTACTATTCACTGTATTGTGATTGAAATAATGGATTTGCTGTTGATATCAAGTTAATGCAATTATTAATTCAAATTTCTAGAACGGAAATTCTCAAACCATTGAATCTCTTCACGTAAAGACGTTGGATTCTTTTGAAGATCTGAACTTTGATCAAACTTTTTCCTCTCTTATAGTAGTATAAATATGGCAATTCAACGAGTCACTTTATTACCTAGTAATCTTGATTTTTCAAATGTTACTTTGTTGTGAGCTCATCCAGTTTAGTATTTCAAGAAAATTTATCATTCCAGGATGGAAAGATCGATGTGTTAACCTAAGAATCGCATATCTGGTGTGACATTGCACACAGTGCAAATTACTATTATTATCAAATGAATTTATATTTATATTTACGCATTTGTAATGTGTGAAACGTCACGTCAGTATTTTAATTAGAAAACTGATACTAATACTTAAATAAAGAGGTTAATAAAATATATTCTGCTTCTGTATATGTTCTTTCATATGGAGTTTTAAATTACTTTGTTGCTGTTCAGGCAATACGCCATCCTGTGCACACAAATGAAATTGCTCGCGAGATTCCTAACGGACATCTGTTTTCGAGACCACTGATTGGTGTCATCTTGGGAGGCATTCTTCCATTTGGTTGCATCTTAGTACAGCTCTTCTACATGCTCAGTACCATCAAGTAAGGATGCAGTAGTTGCCCAGTCTTCACATAGATGCTGTTTTCATTTAGTCAGTGATGCAGATATGATGCTTTCATAGCTCGTGAGTCATGATGTAGAAACAGGCGACATTTATTTCGTTCTTTCCAATTCTTGTGAATGCAGAATGGTTTCATATATTTGGTGTACGTACTGTCGTTAGGAATTTTGCAGTTGGTTCACTTGTTTATGAAGGGTTTGTGATAGACTGTTGGTAGGCAAAAAGTCAATTGAGGGGTCAGGGTTCAAGTCCAGGACAGAAAAAGCTGTATCTTGATTTCAGATTTAGTGATGTCCCTAGCCAACCAAGCTATTATGATTGGAGGGAAGGACGAGACCATGATGGAGAGGATTTACCTGTTGTCCTAGCCAGTTTCAAGGAATGCTAAACAGGAAAGAGAATGAGGAGCTCCACCCTAAGGGAAAGGGGAAGACTATTCCAACTGGAGGGGCCTACATGAGCAAAGCTCCGTGTATGGGCCGTAGGAGTGCGCATACGGGGGACCAGCAATGTAGTAATATTGTTCAGTTTTGATATCTGTAGAGCGTCTATGAATTTGATTTTGATTTGCTTATTTCAGGTCTCATCAGCCGTACTTCATGTTTGGATTTCTGTTTCTCGTCTTCGTCATCCTCGTTATAACCTGCTCTGAGATGACCATTCTGCTGTGCTATTTACATCTAAGTTATGAGGTTGGTTGGACTTCTTTCGAGTCTAACATGTTCGCAAGAAATTCATTTAATGCTGTCTGCGTTGCTTTGGTCGCTGTGTTGGACTAACATCATCAACCACCTTATAATGAGGTCATGTTATAATTAGGTCATGTTATAATGAGGTCATGTTTTAATGAGGTTGTGTTATAATGAAGTCATGTTTATAATTAGGTCATGTTATGATGAGGTCATGTTATAATGAGGTCATGTTATAATTAGGTCATTTCATGATATTTGGGATCCAAGTCCTATTTTGTACCAGAATTCATTTTATAAGGATGTATTACAAGATTTTTCGTTGTGTTACATTTATGAAGAGATGCATTGTATAACAGTGATAGCATTGAGACAAGGCCTCTGAGTTTAAATCAGATAAACTGCTCTTTATTTTCATATTCTGCATAGTTCAAAAGACAAGACACAAAAACGCAAGACAAAAAACTCTTCAAGCGAGGATCAAGGTTGCAGTGGACACTAGCGCAATCAGCGGCCTTGATTTGTGGAAACAGAGATCATAACCAGGGCTGTACCGAGCTATAATTGCGCCCTGTGCCTAGCATCAATCTGGCGCCCCCACATTTTGAAAATAGTGCATTTTATGGAAATAATAAGTTATTCCATCCTGAAATTTGCGCCCCTTTCCACATTTGCGCCCTGGGTCACGGCCCCGCTGGCCCACCCCTCAGTATGGCCCTGATGATAACTGCATTGGACTCTTACGGGTCTTCGACCTATGGACCGTGACTATGATGATGATGCATAGTTCAAATAACCTCCAGTGTACAGTGTACACTCTGGCCAGTTTCTATATATATTTTACATTAGATTTCTGTTTTACAGGATTATCGCTGGTGGTGGAGATCGTTCTTGACGAGTGGTTTCACGGCCTTCTACGTTTTCTTGTATTCCACGTACTACTATGTCGTACATCTGGAGATTGAAGGATGTCTCAGTGTCTTCATCTACTTTGGCTACATCCTCATAATAACCTTCATTATTTTCTTGCTTACAGGTGAGACCTGATTCATTGGCATAGTAGAACAAGCCCTCCCACCATCCTCGCCACCTCACTTGGAGCCCTTGTGGGATGCACAGTCTCATGTGGAGTCCGTGTGGAGCCCATGTTATTTTTTTGGAAATGTTCGGCAGGAGGTTCATCAGCTTAAAACGGTCAAGAGTTCGTCAGCACTATAGCAGTAATGTGAATTTATAATGACTGATGTAATGTGAATTTGTAGTGACTGATTTAAGGTGAATTTATAATGACTGATATAATGTAATAATCAATTGTCTGGATAAGATAGGAAGTGAGAAAGGTTTAATGATTAACATGGATAAAATCAAGCCATGGCAGTAAATGGTAAAACATGCAACATCGTTTTGAAAGAGAGCAGACTAGAGCAGGTGGATATGTTTCAATATTTGGGATCATTGATAACAGAAGATGCAGAGTGTAGCAGAGAGATAAGAGGAAGGATGGCAAGAGGACTAAGTGTTCAGATAGGGATTCAAAAAATAAGGAGGAGTCACAGCATAAAGTTAACCACCAAAGTGAGACTAATTAAGGCATTGGTATGGCCGGTGGTTACATATGGCTGCGAATGTTGGACCATCAAGAAAAGAGATGAAGAAAGAATTGAAGCTTTTGAGAGAAAATGCATAAAACAGATTCTAAGGGTATCATGGACTCAAAAAAAACCCCAGTGGGTATTGGAGAATGCAGACATGGAACGAGAGCTACTTAATCTGATAAAAAGGAGGAAATTAACATACTTTGGACATGTGATGAGAAAAGAGGGAAACTGTCTAAAAAAAGAAATCATGCAAGGCACTACACCGGGAGCTAGAAAACGAGGAAGACCAAAGACATGATGGATAGATAATGTGGAAAAATGAACCGGTAGACCACTGGACAACTTACTAAGAAGACGAGAGACTGGAAGAGATGGAGTAGACTTGTCCATGAAGCGACCAACCCTCGGATCGAGGATGGTTAAGACAAGACAATGTGAATTTGTAATGACTGATGTAATGTGAATTTGTAATGACTGATGTAATGTGAATTTGTAATGACTGATGTAATGTGAATTTTTAATTACTAATGTACATTTTTCACTCTATGCTGCGGTTCAACACTTCAGTTTTCTGGTTTGCATTTAAGAGCGTGGTTTCATTTAAACAATCTTATACAACAGGATCGGAAAACAATGCTCAGTTTTTAAGAGGCTGTTTTTGTTATATCTGATTCAACCATTGTCTAAAATTTAGAAATCTGGGAGATTTACATTACTTTGTAATATAACAGCTGTTGTAGTATAATGCATTACTTTGTAATATAATGGCTCTTGTAATATAATTGCTGTTGTAATATAATAGCTGTTACTTTCATACTTTGTAATATGATAGCTGAGTGAGGCTGACACATCCATTGTGAGGGATTAATTGAAGCCTGAATGATAGACATATAATATTATGTTACAGGCAGTGTGTTAAAACCTATGGATTTTGTAATATGCCTAGGCAATTTGTAAAACCCTAACTCTACTCTAACCCTAACCCTGCACTAACCCTACACTAACTGACCCTAACCTTAACTGTAATCCTAACCGTAAATGGGTGATTTTACATATTGCCTGAAATCTAAGAAATCAGTCATTTACAAAATGCCTGTTTGACACATATGTATATTGGTTATTTTTTAGGTGCTGTTGGCTTCTTCGCCTGCTTCTTTTTCGTCAGGATAATTTACGGTACAGTCAGTGTTTACGATGGCGAATCGAACGACCAGCCTTCAGAGAAAGGTCTGCTGAATGTGGATGAAAAAGAGGCTCACATGACTTTAATTATGTAAAGAGTACAGAAATATCACTGGTTTGGTTCGCTTTGAAGAAATTACATATCAGCAGATGCAGATGAACTGCAGCATCATGCCGTATTATCTGCATGTTAGCTGTGCGCTGTGCAGGTCATATTATGTCACACTGGACGGTATTTTTTTATTTTGTCAGATTATATTTTATCCAGGATGTGCTCGTTGATTTCTAACATGCTGTATTTTTGCTTAAATATTGCTCTGTACAATACTTGTCTTCATTGTCGTTGGTCTTTTGTTGCTATCGAACTTTATAAAAAAACAACGTCATGTACCATCTTATTTAATATTTGCATACTGCACTAGAACTTGGAAAAAATTGCTTCAAAAAATGTTATGTATATCTGCCGGAACTTGTATTTTCAACATAATCAGAATATATTCTTATGGCAAGTTTGGCTGCTTTTGCAAAAAGCGATAACACAGCATTAGCCTATATTTACTGCTGTTAAATGTTAATACTGGTATGTAAAAATGAAGAGATGCCCAAAGGGTAAAAAAGTGTAAATGTAAGTTTGACGTCATTTATGACCCAGACCTTACATGATTTGGGCCCATGTTACATTTGTCCTACATACATGTAGGCCAGGGGTGTAACAAGCGGGGGTGCCTTCCCCCAGTTTCAAAACTGGGGGGACAAAGCCCTTCCAGTTTTAGTGCCTAATGGCCCCCCAATGTGCTCCCCAAATCGGTTCTTTTTATGTTTCTCCAATGGCTTTTTAAGATGACTTTTGTTAAGATAATTTGTGCCCCCATTTGTCAAATTTCTGTGAGGCCAAATTCAAAAAATGGGGGGCAAAAAAAATGTTCATTGCTTCACGCAATATTTTTTTATTATGCCCCCCACTTTCAAAACCTTGTTACACCTCGTAGGCTACTGCAGTAGCATACATACAATAAAAAAAAAACAATTAATCCAAAAAAAACTCACCTAGTTTACGTTTTTTCGGCTGCGTAAAAAAATTATACATGGTTGCTTAGTCCGACGAAGCATGCCACGGCAAGCCTTCTACAGAGGCGACTCTTCAAAACAAACTGTTATTGTCTAAAATCTGTAGCTTTGTTTAGTGAGACAAACGACTTTACTCAATCTATATACTTGCCACCAGAGGTGTAACAAGGTTTTGAAAAGTGGGGGGCATAATTTAATTAATATTGCGCGAAGCGCAAAAATTTTTTTTGCCCTCCCGCTTTTTGAATTTTGCCCCCTCAGAAATTTGAATAATGGTAGGCACAAATTATCTTAATAAACGTATTATTAAAAACCCATTGGATAAACATAAAAAAGAACCGATTTGTGGGGGCACATGGGGAGAACTGAGCACTAAAACTGGGGGGGGCTTTGCCCCCCCCCCAGTTTCAAAACTGGGGGGGTCGGTGCCCCCCTGCCCGCCCCCCGCTTGTTACACCCCTGCTTGCCACAACACCTTACAGCGACAGTTAACTCTGCTCAATGACTTCATAGGTGGTCCATTGTATAGACAAATGTGTATAATATGTACATTTGTCTATACTATGTGTGTATATGTATTAAAGTATGAGAAGTAATATTATGACTTCCCATTCATTTATACATATACGCACATATAGGCCTATATTATATATATATATATATATATATTATATATACATATATATGTACGTGTGTGTGTATATATATATGTACATATATATATATACCACTAGAACAACATAATTATATATATATATATATAATTATGTTGTTACAGGTGGTCCATCTCTGCCTGTTCTTCCAGCGTCTCCAGGTCGCTGTGCTACATTCCCGTCCTGTCTGGGAGCACTCTGAGCGGTCTCGAATAATGATAAACATGTAGGAGGATTTTTGCTAAAAATCTTTGTATAATTTTATATGCAAGGGGACTCATAGGTAGGCCTATGTCATTGTCATCGATATTTGTGTTGCTATTAATCTAATGTTGGCCTAAACAGATAGTTTTCTGCATTCTCTAACATTTGTATTTACAACAGAATAGGTTTAGTTTTGGTCGGGGTTTCCGCCAAAAATTTTTTTTAAATCACAAGGGTTCCACGGCCAAAAAAGACTGAGAAACGTTGTACTAGATTATTCGGTCACTGCAGTTGGTGTCTTGTCAATCACTATAGACCGTATTGCACGAAATTTGTGTGACCAGGTCAGCAGTCATATAGTCAGCAGTCGGAAATTGACGGAATACATTCTGCAACATTCGCTACCGTAAGTAAGGAAATTAAAATATTGTAAATACAGTAAATTAGGTATATAAAATGACCTCACTACCTTTAGGTAGGCGATCCATTTACCGAGCCACTAGACATTTACCGGGCGTTCGACCAAGTAGAGCTATATCGATCAATCGCCTTAAATTTAAGGTAGACCTATAAATTATGTCCTACTGCTCATATATGCTAAATTGTTATAGGCTTATATGTGAATCGATATCCGCATTTCTGCTAATGTTTAGGCCTATTAAGCAACAAGATTCTAGCAAGATCTAGCAATAAACTAGTAATCGTCAAGACATCGTCAATGCGCTTTCACACGACGAACTTTGAACTGACCATGCATGTGTGAATTTTCTAAATAGCTAGGCCATAACGCTGATATAAATCATTCTGAAACAATAACTTCTGAAGCCCTTCTTCGTTCGCTTCATGTCGTAACCATTTGGCATGAAGAGCCTTCTTCGAACTCCCAAATCTTCTAGTCGCTTTAGCAGTAGATGTCTTCGAAATAGGCTGACTGCGTCACTCTGCGGCATGTGAACTTCTGTTTCAAATTGCTTCACCTTGACCAGAGTTCAGTCTGAGAGCATTGGAGTCAATGTTGCCCACTCATTTTCGTCAATGTCAATCTTCAGGTAAGCAATGATCGCCTAAAAGAATCAGACATAAAACTTGTAAATCCAAACTCTATCCACATCCTAGTTTTATATTCTAATAATTATTCTCATTGTCTCAAACGACGAAAGTCTCTAAGTAGGGACATTTTCCGCATGAAATTAATCCAGGCCTACTGGTCATACAGCCAAACTAAACTTAAAAATTAATAGATTATAGCCTATAACTCTCAAGAATTTTAGCAGCCGAAATTCAAGAATATCGAACAACGAGATAAGGGTTTTGAAATATAATTGGCTCTAGGCCTAGGCTATTGGTTTTAACAGACTAGTGCCGTTTGAGGTCTTTCCGTCTCAACTAGGCCTACATTGTGTAACCGTGCAATGTACTTTAATAAACATTGACTACCAAACATAATTAGATCTATGTTTATAGGCCTATGGACAATAGACTTTCGTTCACTTGCTTTTCCCAAAATAGATCCATAGATGATCATACTTTTGATGATGGTATTCTTCATGTATAGGCCTATCGTCCTATCGATTAATTGCGTTTCATTTGTCTTACTTATGCAGTGCCACGACATTACGTTTCCTTTAAATGTTTCGTATTCAGTATTTTCTCGACTATGTTTACCAATTTTCATTTCGTTTGTGATGAATTAAAAAATGCGCCTCATAAAAGTACATATACATGCACGTAGCCTTTAGGCCTACATACTACTAAAACGTGTAGGCCTATCTTGGTCTTTGCGATGTGCCTAACAGTGCCTAACTCTGGTGGTATCAATTAAATATTGCTCAGACCACCTAGTAAACCACAAAACCAGTACACGTCGGGCTAAGGTCGAAATCACGTTTCTTCGTCGGAAACACGTCGGTGCTCGGTATCTCAATATAAGAACTCTTTGCGCGACGAGTTGCCGATAGGCTTGGGCGATTAGTGACTTTAGTGCGACAATAGACTTGACGCACTTTTACTAAGGCGTCAATTAATCGAGTTGTTCGATTAATCGAATAGTAGGCGATTAATCGATTAGTAGGCAATTAATCGATTAATCGATTGTTTGATTAGCTCGATTATTGACTCGGTTCCACAGTAAATGCTAATTACGGTAGCCTGCATAAACTAAGCATGGGAATGGTACTGCCTCTTATATTTAACGCGTATACGACATAATGATTATTTGTCTATGTTTACGTATTTACAAATTTTTAAATGGCTGGCTCCGTTGCAAATGCATTTTTTCTGCCCATAGTAGTATGTATATAGAGATGGTCAGCACGCCATAACTCGACGACAATCGCGTGGGGCTTAAATATCCGGTACCTTTAATAATCTAAAATAACCGACAAATTACTAAAATCGAAATAATTGCTCTAATACGGCAAATGATCAAGAACTCTAATTTCAGACGGAGACCAATCCCAGGACCGTTCCTTTAAGACCAAGACCGACGCATTCGAGACCAACACCGAGATCAAGACCGATGGTCCAAGACCAAGACCAGGATCGACGTATTCGAGACGAAGACCAAGACTGCAGTTTTCCGGTCTCGAGACCGTCTCGAGACCAAGAACCACGGTCTTGAGATCACGCCCCTGGCAACCATGAGCCACACCAACAAGTATGTGATATTAGCCAACAGCTATAATATTACCATATATTTGTGATTAATTGAAAATTATTATGTGAATTTACTTTATTCTGAAATTGACTTTCGTTGTTCGTCGTTCTGCTTCTTATTACTGAGTCGCAATTGCACTGGAAAAAACATTTAACACAGATCCATATTAAAATAAAAATTTCTGAACAGTTGTGTCAAGGTTCAACACAGATCCATATAACTACGTCACTGTTCGCACACTGACAGTGCCAGTCCCAAGCCTGGATAAAGGAGGGTAATAATTGGCGTCGTTAAACTGAAACTACAACATATCCATGTTCAACTACGAAATTTCCGAACGGCAGTTGTGTTACGGTTTGAAGCCTGCTTCAGTAATCATACTAAACATCGTTCTTGGGAGCCTTTGTTCCTCATCTGTAGACTACGTTATAGGACTCTACTCCTCTCAGATCACTGATCAAAGGATTCTCAGTTGTCCAATGCGCTAACGACCTCCAAATCAATACTCAATGTGCATGTCTCTTTCAAAACAGCTTACCTACTCCATGGATAATCTCCATGTGGTTATCCAAATCTTTTCCTGGATGACAAAATCTCTTGCGTCTTAGTCAATCTAACACTGAATTCACACTTATGTAGGCCTATTTGCACTTGAAACAACTGCGTGTGTGTGGGGGGGGGGGGCTAGTTGAATCCTCACTTTCTCGTTGCCAGTGAACTGAGCGCATCAGTTGCGATACAGGCCTATGAAATTATAATATATTGAAGTTTATTATATATAAGCCTAAGGTTAAGGCTGAAGTAATAATGTGTGAAATTCGATGTCCTTCATCAACGATTAAAAGAAGCTCACCTTCTCCCAATCTTGAATGGCGATTGGATCGTATTTTCAGGAATGTCTAAATCGATCAGAAGAAAAGCGCAGCGATAATAATTATAACGTCATAAGTTTCAATGAAATTCTATGCATTTCAGCAACTATTATTTTTTTAATTCTTTTCAGGAGTGTCTCAATCGATGAACCGATAAAATTGCCTCATCTGACTTGCATAATCGGTTGTGGTGTGTTAACAGGTGTGTTCTTCTAATTAACGAACGTCATCATCTGCAGTAGGCTGCAGCAGCTACAGGGTTTATCTAAAGCCTAGGCTTACTGGGTCCTTGGAAAACAAAGCTGGGTGTCGTTTCCAACGCTATATCTTAACCTATACAACCTGGACATTTATGTTGCAACGGAGTCGTGGCACTTTCCTCCTCCGATATCCCAATGGGCTGAGCTGCACCTTAAAACTTTATGTATTGAAGATAGGCCTATACCACAGAGCTACCATTTCTATTTTGTTTCAAGGTCATCAGTCCTAAGGTCAATGTCATTTCCTCATCAGATTGGTACCAACGATCATCAAAGGCGATGCTAGAGCAGGAAACAATTTAAACAGCAGTTCTATGTGTATACAGGCCTATATACAGTTATACACCCAGGCGTATGGCACTTGAACCTGCATACTTACGAACGCATAGGACTACGATTGTTTATAAATGCATGAATTGAGTGTAGGTAGGCCTATGTAGGCTTATATTGTCTGAGTAACACATTTCCTTACTTACATCGTATCGTAATTTTGACGACACCTTGATCCCATTGTCCTTGCAAGACGAACAGCGTCGCTGGCGACATACGTGGACCTAAAGTAGCGCAACATAAGGATTCTTCATTATGAAAGTGAACTGAACTATAAGGTTGCATTGGATTACCAATTTACTAACACACACACGAATATATATATATATGTATTACATGAGGCACCCGGCGTTGCCCGGGTTGAGATAGGTTTTTGGCCTTGGAGAGCAGGAAGACGGCGACCGCGGGTTCATCAACTCCTCTACTGGGTGTCCCACGTGTTCCCCGAGTGAATGGCGTAGGTTTCGAGTGAATAGGTGTAAAAGTGTGCAAATGCATAAACCGACAGACAGACACACACAGAATCTAGACATAAGCGTATCTGCAACTTATCCTCCCTTTTCTATTCCTCAGTGTTCATCCTTACTCACCTTCCTCCCTTCTTCTTCTTCTGATTCCTGGCATCATATCTTCCCACCACTTCATTACGTTTCACTCACCTTTCCTCATCTAATCCCTACTCCTCATCTCTAATTCCTCTTCTCTTTCTCCGTCGTCTCTTATTTCTATTCACTCACTTTTGTTCTCACTCACCTTTTCCCAACTTTCTCCCCTTCCTCCTACTTCTCACCCTATCTTAACCGCTTCCACCCTTTCACACTCCTCACCCTCCTCTTCACTTCATCATGCACTCATAGTCACACTTCTCCTTTCCCCTACTCTAGAATCCTTCTCCCTCTTCCTCGTTCTCCTCTTCCTCCTGAACAATCCTTCGTTCCTTTCCTAACTCCTCTTCTTCCCCAGATAGCCCGAACACTCTGTGTTCCCACGAACTCGCTTTTCGTCCCACGAAACTCTTTCGAGTGAATAGCTGTAAAAGTGTGGAAATGCATAAACGGAATTGTGCATAGACACCTCTGAGTACAAAGTACATACCCACCTTACCGACTGTGCAAACGATAGTAAACTATTGTAGGCTATACATGCCACCCGTATATCTCCCAAACCGTCCATTCGTAAAGAAGAAGAGGGATGTGGCAGAGAGATATGACGTGCACATGTCGGCAGATGTACAGTGCTAGTGTTTCGTCCACACGAGCCTGGCGACCGGAAAGGAAACTTTCCTTGGGAGTCCTTACAGGTTTTTGGCCATGTAGACCAGGAAGACGAAGGCCGCGGGGTTCACCAACCCCTCGACTACGTGTCCCAGACAAACAGACAGAATGTTCTGTTTATATAATATATATATATATATTATATATATAAACAGGACATTCTGTCTGTTTGTCTTTCTGTGTTTGCCTCTGTCCGGCGATGCATTTGCACAGTTTTAGAGTTATTGACTCGAAACCTTCGCCGTTGGCTCGGGGAACACACACACACATATATATATATATTATATATACATATATATAATCTGTAAATTTATCTGTAAATTTTAGGATATTTGTGTTCGAAATATTTGGGTTGTTTATATTCTTTTATTCGTAAGAAGATTGTTGATCGGATTTTGTGCCTACAATTCAAATTTTCTTGTGTGTCGTTATCTATTTGCTTTCTTTCTTTCTTCTATACCGGTATAGGCTACCGCCGGTACATTTCTTCTTTGTTTGCCATAGTATGCTTCTTCCCTGACTATGTATGTATAGGCCTGCTAATAGGCCTACTTATTGCAATCAGCTTCCCTTTCCTCCAATCTCCATTCAATCTTTCTTCCACTTTCTTTTCAATCAGTACACCGCATATTCCCAAGATTGGACTACGGATCATAATTCGAAGCGCTTCGGCGATTGTATCTCAATCCAAGCCTGCATTTCACCTTTTTAAAAACGTGTACAGATTAAATTTAAACTTTAAAATTCTAATGTGCTAGAACAATCAATATTGTTTGTTCAATCGTTACGATAATTTCTCCAAGCCCAACGTCCCTTAGAGGTTACGTACGCCTACTTACTACCCAGGGACGCTCCCGATCCCAGCACGGCTGAAAAGAACAGTTTTAAGGCGAAAATATATGCTGCATTAGAGTCAGAGTGGACCCTGTGTGATAAGCGCAACGCTATGTAACGGGAGCCTGTTCCAGAACAAGGGGCCAGCATGCAGCCTGTAGGATTACAGCGTTGTTTGGCCGCGTTTGGCTTGTGTGGAAGCAGATTGTTCCGACATCCTTTGCAATGCATATGGACCTAAGTCAAGATTATACCTGGCAGTGTTTCGAGGAATTGATTGTTGAGTCGATGTCTGTTGATGCTGTAGTCGAACTCGAAACATTGTCCGGCCTATATATAGAGATAGAAACGAAAAACTTATCTGGAATTTTGGATACTTGTATACACTGTACAGTTTTTATTGATTACGTAAACCTCTGCAATTATCGTTAGTTGCACTTAATAAAAATCATTATAATAATATTAGGGCCTGTAGCCGTTCTGAATATATATATATATATATATTTATATAAATACATATATATAATATATTCGCTTAATAATTAAAACTAACATGGACGCAGTAAGATACAGGAGATAGACCTAGTAATATCACACGATAGTAAGCTTAACAGGAATCGTATTTGAATGTTACTGTATGGCAGCCATGCAATGCTCCCATATTTTCTACTGGTATACAGTTTTTAGTCACCATCTGGTGAGTTGAAGGTTATAAGTCGACCTCTATGCCGAGGGTATCGGGAATTGATCACGCTTCCGGCTTGATGTTCAGTTCTTCAAGCCAATGTCACCACAGCTCCCATCAAAATATAGATGCGGTGAGACTCGATTAATTCAGACCAGATTAGATTTGAGAATTTTTCGATTTCTGCTCACTTGTAAACGAGTCGTTCTATTTCTTTCTTTAGATGTGATTCCAACTGACATCTCTCCAGAACATTCTCGCACACGGGGCAAACGGGATCGTGTCTTCTCTCATGCATTTCGTCCTTCTCAATCGTGCAAGTTCGGTCATCATCTGCTCATAGAAAACATTCGGCTTCATCAAATATTAACACCTGAAAATCATTTTTGCTATAGGTTCATAGGCGGAGACCTGGTATTGGAGGTTTTTTTGAAGGGGGCAGTTCGACAAAAATTTGGCGTGGTGGACAGGTTTTGGAACAAAACTTCAGTTCTTGGACATGGATGCAGCAGAAAGGACGAAGAATGGGAAACACTGTAGAAATTTATTATTTTTATTATTAATTTTATGAAATCTTGGGGGATTTAAGCAGCTTCATCCTCTCCACCTGAAATTTTGGAGGGGATCGTCCCCTCCTGTCCTATCTAAGTCTCCGCCCCTATATATATATATATATATATATATATATATGCTATCACCTGGGACAACCAGTAAAGTATATATATATATATATATATCTGATCAAAAAGAGCAGATACTGCTCAGCCTGCCTGACTACTGACTAAACGTTGATCAGAAAGATTACGAAGATGACGTTGAGCGTCGCTGATGCCAAAAACGAATGGGTCTCCTGCATGCATACATAGGCTATAGATCTGTTATATATACAAGAGGCGTCTTATAAATAAGCGGATGCACGGACGTCTCCTTCGCCTGTCTGATCGCCTCATCGTCCAGATGAAGCTGTTCGTTTACCACGCAGTGCGGTTAATCCTCGTGGAAGCTTTCCATCTCGTTCTTCCTCTCTACGCTCATCTTTATGCGTTTCGTGCCTTTAGGCCTATATGATTATAGAGTGCGATTACTCTTAACGCGACAGAAAATGCTAAGAACATATATATATATATATATGTATATACATACATATATTATATATACATACATATAGGTCCTACTCAGTCGAGTAGGTCTATAGGCCTATATATATATATATATATATACAGGAGAGACAGTTAACGCCTGCGCAATGAAAGACGGAATCAACCGAATGTATGTTGACATAGAGAATGAAGAATTTTCCAGGACTTATCCAGATCTTAATAATTATATTCGCTTGATCTAGTAATCCACTGCAGGTCACGGATGCTTCAGACAATAGTATGAGCTGCTGACGACTATTCGTGAACTGAACAGCAGCTGTTGCCATTTTGAGCTTATATATAACAAAGGAAACTTGCAATCAAACAAAACAAAAGCCGACCAACTCTGACGCATCTCTAGACCTATATCGCTTTGAACTGGTATGCAGTAAATTTCACAGAACAGAGTTTACAATTTTGCGAAGGCGAACAACAACAATGGACGAAGCATTCTACAAATTTATATATAGGTCTATGCATAGAAACATACATACAATGCATTCTACGATAAGAGATATAACTGTATATCACAGTCAGGCTGATAGACACAGACAAGAAGGCAAGTTGTTAAGAGAGAGAGAGAGAGTGAGAGAGAGAGAGAGAGAGACAGACAGACAGACAGACAGAGACAAACAGAGACAGACAGAGACAGACAGAGAGAGAGACAGACAGACAGACAGACAGAGAGAGAGAGAGACAGGGAGAGACAGAGACAGAGACAGACAGAGACAGACAGAGACAGACAGAGACAGACAGAGACAGAGAGAGACAGACAGAGACAGACAGAGAGAGACAGACAGAGAGACAGAGACAGACAGACAGATAGACGGACAGAGAGAGACAGAGAGATAGAGAGAGATAGACAGACAGACAGACGATGATAATCATGTGATTATCATCGTAGTTGATTAGTACAATGGCATGCCAGAGATACAGCAGATAGATACTGCTGCCACTGCATATATACAGCAGCGGATATCCTCGTCATGGGCATGTGGCATTTGGGGAATGGAGCAAGGAGCATGGTCATCGGGCATCTGGCAGAAAAGAGGAGTAGATGAGGAAGAGGAAACGGAGGAGGAATGTTGTACCTTCACGATACCAATCATGTGATTATCATCGTAATAGATTGGTACAATGGCGCCATTCTTAATGTTGGACCTGCATGAATCGTTACACGCGAGCAGGACAGGTACAGCCAACAGCTGGTCCAATTTAATGGGAGATATATGTGCAGGTGACAAGCATTTGTTAGCACTCAGCGCTGAGGCCAATCTACTAATTTATGTTGTAAATGTATATTACACTTGTGAGAGGCTGTTAGTGAATGAGATGTCAATGAACGAGCAATGTTAGTCTGAGCTTTTCTGCTTTTACCGAACACATGAAGTCCATCATTAGACACCTGAAGTCAATCACAGTTGCCTTTGACGCGTTTCTATTGGCGTCTGTAATTTCCAACGAGCGACGCTAACAGACAAGGGCAGATAATGGGCTGCACCTCCGCCTCCTTCTCTTCTAATCCTCCTTCACCTACTTCTCCTTCTTCTTCTTCTTCTTCTTCTCCTCCTTCTCTTCCTTCGCCTCTTCCTTCTTCTCCTTCTTCACAATCTCCTCACTCTCCTCCTCCTTCTCTTCCTTTTCCTCCTCGTTCTCTTCTCCTCCTTCTCCGCCTCCTTCTCCTCCTTCTCCTCCTCCTCCTCCTCCTTCTCCATCTCCATCTCTTCCTCCTTCGTCTCCTTCTTTACGATCTCCTCATTCTCCTGCTCCTTCTCTTCCTTCTCCTCCTCGTTCTCTTCTCCTCCTTTTCCGCCTCCTCCTCCTTCTCCTCCTCCTCCTCCTTCTCCATCTCCATCTCCATCTCCATCTCTTCCTCCTTCGTCTCCTTCTTTACGATCTCCTCATTCTCCTGCTCCTTCTCTTCCTTCTCCTTCTCTTTCTCTTCCTCGCTATCTCCTCCTTCTCCTCCTCCTCCTCCCCCTCCTCCTATAGGCCTACGTACACGGTGTACATGCATGTAAATAATGACCTGCTGACCTTCTGTCTCATCTGCTTCTCGGCTGTTGCTGCTGCTGCTAATGTCATCATTGTCGTCATCATGATCGTCGTCGCCATCTTGTTTGACCGATGATGATCGTTTATCATCGTCGTTGTCGGTGAGGCGACTGCAGCGGCTGGTGATAGGAGGAGATTGATATGGGACAGGATGCAGAGGCGACCACAGCGGATGGGATCGTGATGATGCTGCTGCTACTGATGACAATGACGATGACGACTGTGGTGATGATGATGGTGGTGGTGGTAGTGCAGTCTGCATGGTGACGTCGTTCTGACGTTTCGCTTTGAGGCGGCGACAGATCGTCTTGTCCACCATTGACCTACATTGAAGTCCTTTGAAGGACTGATCCCTGGACGAGGCGGCTGAGTTCTTCTTCCTCTCTTTCATCATCGTCGGCTGACCTTCGACTCGTGATGGAAATTGGCTGGAGAAGACCTGGCTAAACATGGAGTACGTTGGTGCCGAGTGATCCGACAGCAGAAGAGTACTACCGAACACGGGTGGAAAGGTAGGAAGGTGTGTGTACAGGTGGTGATCTTCACCGCGAACTGGAAAACCGAAGATGGCACCATCTGGAAGAGTGGAGGAGCAGATGGAACTTTCTCCTCTTCTCCCTTCTTCTCCAATCAGTCGCCTGAGGTTCGAGACATTCGCGACTCTTGAATTCCTCCTTATACCTGATGCTGCCATTGGTTGGAGGAGTCCGTTGCTTGACGCATTAGACAGCGAGTAAAGCGAGACAGAATTAGGACTCCACGAATTCAACCCATACATGACATCGACCGATCAGACACTAACTATAGTTGTACAATTTACATGAAGGTACCAGCATAACAACAACAGTCCGTCTACAGCGGTCGCAAAGAAGCGCAATTGGATCTACTATCGAAGGCCTTTATAATCCAATTAGAACGAAGCTATGAAGACGTTTTGGCTAACGCGACGCTTTCACTTGAATTACGGTGATCGTGGAGGTGACCAAACAGACATAAGCACCGCCCTTTCATGGGTTTTTAATGGAATGACTGACAGTTGGCTCCTCCTTCCGCGTGATGAATAAACCAATCGTCGCTTCGTAATGATGAAGATTTCCATGGCAACTGATTAGTTCTTCAGAGGCAACGGCAATGAATGATTCAAGTGCTTCTGGCACACACAAGATGCGATCTACTGCAAGGTCAAAGCAAAATCAGCAAAATATAGCAGGTATTGAACCCACGTACTTTTGATTTGCTTGTCTGCATGTTAGGCTACGATTCTACCATCTCCTCTGAAAGGAAATAAAAAAACAAGTGCATGCTTTGTGACATGCTATGGTGTGATGTCAAAGTGATTTTCATTTCCATCACGTTGAACTGCGTTAATCGTTGTGGCTTTTGAATCGAATGTAGGCCTATTATTAAATTGTCTCATGGAGGATGACGTATACCCCAGTCCCCAGCGCTTATAAGCGCTGGGGACTGGGGACTAATAGCGAGTGTCCCTCCCAAAAGAAATCTTGAATTTTGACCAGTTAGTGCAATGCTATGCTGTCGGTTATTTAGCATATGAAAATGAGGTGGCATAAATTATAAACGTAGGCTTACATCTCGTGTATACACAATAGCGTATACAATGCATGCTGAAAACCATGACCTTTTGGAACATGAAAGGTATAAGCTATTATAATACAACAAGTGTAAATGTGATTGTTCTATACGATAAATTTCTTCTTCACAATACATATATTATTTTCCTCTTTGCAATATATATATATATATATATTACATATATATTATAAATGTATAGTATATACATATATATATATATATATATATTATACATATATAATACATATATATTATAAAGGCAGTGCATGCATGGGTGTCGTTTGATGTGACATGCGTAGTATGTCAAACTACAAGACAGACAATAGGACAGTGGAATAAGAGGAGTGGTCGCGTATATACAGAGCGAATAAACACCACTATATATATAGTATATATATAAGCTATGATAAGTCACTAAGAAAATCACACATATATACATATATAGGCCTACTTAGACCTTCATGTATACACCAGTGAATGAATTGTCGAGGGGGATTGGGAGGGTTCAACCTCCCAGTTCATTTTTAAACCCCGATATAGTTAATTCTCAAAAATTACCTTGGGTTCAAGCAAACCCCCAGATCAGCTTTCACTGGTTTAATTTATCTTAACTCAGCTAAGAATCGAGTTCGGGGACCGAAAACCCACAGTTACCATAGTGACAGGCCTATATGCATTTAAGCCCGTACATCGCTTTCGGGTTTGTAAAAATTCTGGTCGGGACATCTGAAAATTTTTTAATCCACCTCACTCAGTTCAAATATTGTCTCGAACAGTCTTAATGAAAAACTACAATGACGTCGTAACCCCCCACGCATGATTTGACATTCTACAACTCAAACCCTGCCTACACATAACTTCATATACAAAGGGTAAATAATTATAGGCCTATTCTATGTGTGGTACAATAGTCAGATGCATGGGGTATAGAACGAGAGAAACTGTCTTACTCGCGCACAGTATTATATATATTTTACATATTATATATATATATATATATATATATATATATATATATATATATATAGGCCCTACACAAGTGCACGCGGGTTGAGATTAGATGTAGGTCATAATGTATGTGAGTCTAACTCTCGCATTATCCGCCTATCTCGATACCCTGATCTTCCCATCACTGAACCTCTGTTACCTGTCATGCGTATTATGGCTTATTTTATTTAATATCATTAATATGCGTTAACAAGCTTCTTCAATAGTATATCCACAGAGATCTCTGTCCGATGCATGCGTCATGTCCTGTTTCCCTTATCAGATGAATCGCCGGCTGTTGTGTTGGCAAGACCTTCGTCGCCAGTTGATCGAGTCACCTGCCATCCAAGTTCTGCACACGTGACACATTATCGCCTATTCTTACAAAGGAGATCATTGATTGCTTGTGATTTATTTCCAATGTGACTTTTATAAAGCGCCATGTCAAGAAGAAACTCTTCAAAGAGACTTATCGTCATTTCTGCATTTGTCATGCTGTAAGCTTATAACCTCTGTGTGTGAAGATACCCAATAGCTCTCTGAAGTACTTCCGACCATTTTAAATGTCCTGTGTTTGATCTGTATGCAATCAGGCAACGCCTATTACCAAAGATGGCACCATCTAGGCCTATTAAGTCTAGTATATAGTGGAGCATGAAGGAACCACCTCCTCCTCTTCCATCCTCCTCCTCCTCCTCCTCCTCCTCCTTGTCCTCCTCCTGCTCCTCCTCTTCCTCCTCCTCCTCTTGCTCCTCCTCCTCCTCCTACTTCTTCTCTTGCTCCTCCTCCTCTTGCTCCTCCTCCTCTTGCTCCTCCTCCTCCTACTTCTTCTATTCCTCCTCCTCCTGCTCCTCCTGCTACTCTTATTCCTCCTCTTCCTCCTGCTCCTCCTCTTCCTCCTCCTCCTGCTCCTCCTCTTCCTCCTGCTCCTGCTCCTCCTGCTCCTCCTACTCCTCCTCTTCCTCCTCCTCATGCTCCTCCTACTCCTCCTCTTCCTCCTGCTCCTGCTCCTCCTGCTCCTCCTACTCCTCCTCTTCCTCCTGCTCCTACTCCTCCTGCTCCTCCTACTCCTCCTCTTCCTCCTGCTCCTCCTGCTCCTCCTACTCCTCCTCTTCCTCCTGCTCCTGCTCCTCCTGCTCCTCCTACTCCTCCTCTTCCTCCTGCTCCTGCTCCTCCTGCTCCTCCTACTCCTCCTCTTCCTCCTCCTCCTGCTCCTCCTACTCCTCCTCTTCCTCCTGCTCCTCCTACTCCTCCTCTTCCTCCTGCTCCTGCTCCTCCTGCTCCTCCTACTCCTCCTCTTCCTCCTCCTCCTGCTCCTCCTACTCCTCCTGCTCCTGCTCCTCCTGCTCCTCCTACTCCTCCTCTTCCTCCTCCTCCTGCTCCTCCTACTCCTCCTCTTCCTCCTGCTCCTCCTACTCCTCCTCTTCCTCCTGCTCCTGCTCCTCCTGCTCCTCCTACTCCTCCTCTTCCTCCTCCTCCTGCTCCTCCTACTCCTCCTCTTCCTCCTGCTCCTACTCCTCCTGCTCCTGCTCCTCCTACTCTTGGGTGTCCGCAAACCGACTTCGGTTGAACTCTGATTATAAGACCCAATCTATTAGGTTGATTACTCAGCTCTTCGCCGTTGTTTTCCTGAAGTCCTACTCTTTGTATGAGACTTAGGCATCATTCGACTTAACGTGCATTTGAGCATGAACAGGAAAAAAATGGAAGTGCACAATTATTAGACATGTAGGCCTATGCATAGGCCTATGTATAGGCCTGTGTATAGGCCTATGTATAGGCCTACACGAACCTGTAATTCGTAGAAATCATTCGACGGCCTTTTCAACCTTAACCTGCCTTGTCTTCCATTTTCACGCGTTCTCGGACTGGGTCTACTTCTCCTTCCCTCCCTCCCTTTTTCTTCTTGTGTATGAATACATTGTTGGCCTATACCTACATACATGTATACTATCTACTCCTCCCATTTAAGCAATTCGACGTCGAAGTCCGCCTTTTCCGGCCTATCGTTAGACTGCAAGTCTGCAACATAAGCTTACCAACCAATACTAATTTGAAGACTGAGAAAGCTCCACTTCCCGGGCTCTCGATCACCAAAGACACCTGCTCCTCCTCCTCCTCATACTCACGCATACGCCTACTCTCTCAAGCACATACCACACACACACACACACACACACACACACACACACACACACACACACACACACACGCACGCACGCACGCACGCACGCACGCACACACGATACAGACTTTAAGTTTGCATATAAGTGTCGAAACATGATTTGCACAACCGGGATTCAACCTTGAGTACATCGAAGCATAATTTTTAATGTATACACAAGGAAATGCACGCGTGGTAAATGGAGCATGAACCACTATATACTAGCATGTCGAACATCGGTAGCCATGATGTGATATATATATATATATATATATATATATATGTATAGGTCTAGGCCCTATGTCAGATGTTGACGGCGCATATCCTGTTCATGTGTAGTGGCCAACAATTAACCTGTAAATGCAATTACAAGTTGAACAGTAGACATAACGCGGCACGAACCTGCTCTCTGCCAAAGGGGCGTGTCTAGATCGACCTTTCGTTGACCTATTGGGCAATGAACCGACACACTAGTGACAGACAATCGAAAATTATCCATTCAACCCTCTTCCTGTCATATATTATCTCTCGACTCTGATATATTCAAAGAAAACACACATATAGGTATCACTATCTGTCCAGTGCCTCAGTATATGTGCTATATCAACACATGGGGCTACACAGTCTAAAGCTGCAGTCTGGAATTTATTTACATAGCCAACGTAGGCATATATACATCTATATATGACTTCACCTCTAAAGCGCCTATAGTTACACAAGCCTGGAATTCTAATCGATCTACACAACACTTAGTTTTATAACGAGAACCAGTGCTTTTTTCTGGCACCTTTTTCCAGTTGGGGAGACTGATGGGGCACCATAAGCATAGGAGTGCCATGGATGATCATCTGGCGTTTTATTGTTAATTTACGGTATTTCTAACCTAATTTCAATTTTATGATCGTGATGCCCCAAAGTATCGGCACCATAATCAAGTATATATAGGCCCTATGAGTGTGTGCAATTTTCTTACAAATTTGGTCATTATGAGTTGCTTTTCTTGCATTGTAATTGCATTATTTAAAAACCGAGAGACACCTCATTCAAACAATCTATCTCAGGTTGCTTTATGTGTCAACGTTTTTTCAATATAACATATTTTACAAAAAATTTGCTCAGGGTGCCCCAGTCTCCCCTACCAACAAATAAAGATTGGATTTGTACAAAAACTCAGGAATTTGATATGAAACTTAGACCTACAATTTGAATTTTTACATTTTAAACTAATAAGTAAGTGTACAGATTGTGATCACTGTGCGATTCGTGTAGTGTGTGCTATAAAATTTATTTTATTTATTAGCTTATTTTAGGGTCGTTTCTTTCGACAACACAGATGCGTACCGGCACATTTTTTCTAGAAAGAAAAGCACCGACCAGAATTGTTGAATTGTTGAGTTGAGTCAGTTTAAAAGCATATATATTAAAAGGAAGATTATTCAAAGTGGATGAGAATGCCCAGTGAGATGGGGGGAAGGGGGACGTGGAGCAATGGACAACACGGTGGCCAACAGAGCTTAGGAGGTTCGATTTCTGTATCCCCCGCCCCGTAAAGTTGACCATGGTCCTTCTTTCGCTATAGGTGCACGCATGGTGGCGTTATATAGTCAAATGAGATGTGCAACGTAATGGGAGCCTTGCATGGCTGCCATAGGTTAAATACGACTCTTACAATGAATTTTAGGCTTTGTAACAGTCGCAAAAACCACATAAATCTCATTCGGTCGTGAAATTTTTAATTCGAAGCTTTCTTTTCTAATCTTATAGGTCTTTAACCAAGTCTACAGAGCGAGTCAGATGAACACAGAGGGCGGGCAATTTGTCACCCCCTATAGAGCCTGTATCATGATACACATACATATTATAGGCCTATTATCATTACAAAAGTATACATAGCCTAGATGGATACATGTATATATATATGTATATGTATTATGTTTTATACATATATGTATGTAACTGTGTGTGTGTGCGTAGGTGTGCGTGTGTGTGTGTGGGTTTGTGTGTGCGTTAGTGGGTGTGTCCAAAGGTTATCCGTGCAAATGAGTTTCACAAAATATGGCCACAGGTGTTGGCGACTGATTGTGATGATCATGACTAGGGGTCAGCCAACGACAAACACCTGCACCTCTCATCCCTGCTCTGACAGCGCCATGCATAGATCCCGTCGCATAAGACCTACGCCCCATGCTGTGCAGCGCCGTGCTTTTGTTACAAGCGACCATCACATGCACCGCGAAGTGTTTATAACTAATAAAACTTATTCTGTTGTATACAGAGTCACATATAAACGCCACATTGTCCTGTGTGCATTTTTACAAACAGCGTTCAGTGTGTTGGGGGCTTTTTTGGTGACGAGCATAACTCAAGTTCATCGTTGTAACCACAGCAGAGACATCATTGCATGCAGGCTATAGCATGCAGGTTGCAGGTGTTCAGAAGTTTATAGATTATATAGGGGCCTACTGTTGATGTATACATTCTCGTCGTCATATTTATAAAGTTATTATTTGTATTTGGTGGTTCTACATAGGTCTATCTTTGGTCTGTATCTCGTTGGTGTCATAACCGGTCGCTTATAAATTAACTGTGCAAACTTCTAGATTCTAGAACCAAACGCAGCTTTCTCAGTTTTCAAATTAGTATTGGTTGGTAAGCTTAAGTTGCAGACTTGCAGTCTAACGACACTATGTGATAACACAGATCACTAGCGTCGCCCTCTTCCTTTATTCGGGATATGGACTGGCACTGTTAGGAGCTTGGGACTGGCACTGAAATAGAGTGCTAACAATGGAGGAGTTAAAACATATTGAACACGATTGATTGCTTTGAATCACACGTCATCTCCACAAAAAATCAACCGGCCACCAATGAATATCAAAGGGACTCACACTCACTGCAAGTAGACATTCAGCGAAAGTTCTATAGTTCTGGACTAGGTCACCTTGCGAAAGTATAATTTCTCCATTAGTCTTTACATTGTCGTAGGCCTATATGTTAGTAGCGTAAATATAGACTTATTGTCGTTGGCTGCTTACGCCAAACACGTGCAGCTGCTCTGGACGTCCCAGGCCGTGGTGAAAGAAACCGCTTCTTTAGTGCATGTGTGACAATTAGGCTTATAATAGCGCCACTGAGCCTCCCATGGAAAGTCCAAAATATTTCAAGGGGGATTATTTTTCGGCTAGAGGTCAAAACTTTCAAAAGCCATCAAACCGACATGACAGTGGACAATACTGAGCCTATAGTCTGTTCCGAAGGCTACATCATTGGTTAGTTGCAGTTTAACGACACTGATAACAAAGATCATCCGCGTCCCCTCCTCCTTTATTCAGGCTTGGGACTGGCATTGGCAAGTTGCAAACAGTGTCAGAGTTCAAGGCTACGTTGAGAACCGTCTTGTTGTCTATAAGGAAAGCTTACTCGTTATTTTGATGACGAAAAGGGGCAAGTGTTTTGCCTAGTGTCTGATTCACTAGATGGCAGAACTGATTCAAAAATGTCTGCATTCTCTTCCAGTTTGCTCGGTCAAACTGCAAAGACGGGTACCACTGACCAGACCGTGTAAGACAAATTCCACGGTGTGTGCATCCATAAAGAATGGAATCCGAAACACAAAAAATATACGACTGGGGAAATGAGCTTAAGAAATTGTACGCTTTTATTTGAAGATTGAATGCCGACCAGAGTTAATTTGCAGAGCGAACTTTTGCTGCAAGCGAGTTTAGAAAAGGAAGAGTACGAACGAGTCGTGTTTACCGAGAGTCGTTCAATCTTCTCCCCGAAACAGTTGGAGTGAGATAGCCAGAACACGGATCTAGTAGAGATCAGAACTGCATACAAATTATCATATACAGAATTAAGCCTTAAAGGTTCACTCAATGATCATAATTATCTTAAAGAGTAACCGATCTTAAAGAGTAACCAATCGTAGTGCAAATATAAAAATGTCAATTATTATAAATTAAAATTTTAACATATTTATCACAGTTCTTTCATCTATGAGCTCACTATTACAATAATAGGTCAATGGGAATGCCTGAATGGCAAATTATCTCATCATCATTCATCAACAATATCTAGCCTAGTCATTCTAAACGGGAATAAAATCAGTCATTACCGGATTTTGGGCTAGTTTTCTCATCGGGAGGTGTTTCGTTGTTAGAAGGAAGTCTAACACAGTTCATGGCAACGACCCAAACACGAGTCGGGTTTACTACGATTGGATGTCCTTTTTTGTAATTAGCCTAGAAAAGTTAACATTTTCATGTAATTTTGTCAATGAGGTAACTGTTATAATCGGAATAATGTCGCTCGCCGGACTTAAGAAGCAGATCAACAAGGCCAACCAAGTAAGTGCTTTCGCGATTTAGGATGTTTCGGCGTAGGGCGGGCCTACACGAACTCCTAGAGCTTTCTGATTAATAAGGGACAAGTTCAATGAACTCATTATAACGTAAAGCTGAAACTTTCTTCAAATATTAATTACTGCTTAACTTTAGATAGTTTCAGTACTGAGTTCAGATCCAGTGGCACTAACTGACATGTGCAAATTAACAGAATGGCCGAATGTCGTTTTCTACGTTGTCTAGTTCCGACGTCACACCCACTTCCCTGTCTTTTTTGTTCATTATCAAGATTCAAGGGGGAAAAACAAAGGCAGACCAAGACTGCGTGCGATAGATGGAAAACACAGATGGAGACATAGCATCGGGTAAAAATGTATTTTAGCGTATTTTATTATTTGACGTGAATAGATATCCAATTGTAGCTTAAATGGAGACGGGATCGATGAAAAAGTATAATGTGCAAGTAGAAATTGCATTGATGAAAGAAATTATGTGTAAATGGAAGCTGGATAGATAAAAATAGCATGATTGATGCGAGAATGTCGTTATGATGGACGTGGAATTGATGTAAACAAGGCCTTGTACGCACACAAAAGCCCGATTGATGAAAAGAAATGTACCGAACTGGAAGCTGGATTGATGAAATGATGTACTTAAATGGAAGCTGGAACGACAAAGAGAAATATGCATGAATGGAAGCTGAATCGATGAAAATATCATGCATAATTAGAAGTTTGAATGATGACAAAATGGCGTCGTGATGGAATTTATTGGTTTTTTTATCAACATTTTGTTTAATTAAATACTCTAACACAAACTTTTAAAATTCTTTTCATCAATCCAGCTTCCATTTAAACATTATTATTATCATCAGTCTAGTTTCTACTTACAAAATACATGATATAGTGACGGAAATAATTAAATACACTAAAATACACCGCAAGCATGCGTGGTGATAAAATACGCTAGAATATACTTTTACCTAGCATCGTCTGGACTAAAAATAAGGGGAGCATTAGACTTGACAAATGACTAAGGACGACAAAGGACATTTATTCGTATCCATCACTGTCAAACGACTGGTATCAGATGTATATATTAACACTGCATTGCAAAATTGCAAAGTAAACATGTATGATGGGATCTGTAAAGAATGTGTATTTGTGGTTTTATGTTTTTGCATGTGCGTGTGTCCGAGTTTTGTGTGTGATTCTGCTTCTATGGAGCTGTGTAATAGCACTGAATTGATTGGTGAAGTTGTAGGTTTGATCCATGACATATTGGAAGGGTGAACTGACTTTACTGTGTCCTTCAACGCCTGAACTTATCTATCAATGCCATTAAATTCCAGCTGAATATAACATTTTTTAAGACTTACCTACCTGGTGTGGTAAATGTGATTGATGTTTAAAACATTTCTTTAACAAATTTTAGTTTATGAGTGAAAAGATCGGAGGAGCAAAAGGAACTGAGCTCGATGAAGAATTTATTGAAATGGAGAGGGTGAGTAGCAGGCTTTATAATTTATAATACTTCTACCATAATTTGAGAAACAGTTTATAAATTAAGAAGTTTGATTTATATTTTACTGAAAATTCAACTGCTTAGGCCAGTGCTGTCCAACCTTTTTGACACCGCTGGCTACCAGACAAATTATTCCTTACTTTGCGGGCCACACCAGTAGACTCAAAGGCAACAGCCACATTTAAAAAAACTATTAGCAGTACTAACATATTATAAATAAAGAAGACTTTCTGCATATCACACAGTCCGGTGATGCATTTCCACACTTTTACAGCTATTGACTCGAAACCTTCGCCGTTCGCTCGGGGAACACCTCGCACACCCAGAAGAGTGGGCGGCCGCTGTCTTCCTCCTCGCCAGTTCCAAAAACCTGTCTTTACCCAGGCACCGCAGCTAGGGTTTAATATGGAATAATAATAATAATGAATTATCTCATGTATGTATGTCATGTGTTCACATTGTCAAACGATAAGCCAAGTTGTGTACGGATAGCAATAGCACAATAGTCCAGTGACTTATCTTCACTTCATTTTTACACAAATTGCTAGAGCGGGCCACTTAAATTTGCAACGGGCCGCATGCGCCTCCTTGCTCGCCTCCACTGCCTTAGGCCTTCAAAACTTTTGATTTCAGTTCCAAATTTGTTATTATTGTTTGGAAGAAACTGCGCAATACAGGTACCTAGAGTACCCATTGGAGGGCGCAGTCCGGCCAGGATTGATGTTTTGTGATAATGATGGTATTCATGAGACAAAATTTAATAGTCTGGAAAGGTATTTACTTGGCTAAACTTGGCAAACTTGACTCGACTTGGAAGTTGACCATGCTATCATGCTACGCACTTATGATATTTCAACACATGGGCTGCTTTGGCTTTGGATGTGTAGCAACATTTTTAAGACCCATGCCTCTTCAGCTCATGGAAAATGACTTAAAATCATGTCTGAAGTTATAGATTTCAGACTTTGAACTGAGTCTATAATTGTATCATAGAGAAGCACAAATCAGATTCTTGCTACTCCACCTAAAGTAGTGCTATGAAAAAACTTGCTATGCACAGTAGTTTGACCTCAAGTTAGCTGCTGTACTTCATGCAACATTGGCATTCTTCTCGATTTTTATGTGTTTGCTTGCAAAGTGTCAAATCTTATGCACCCTATCTCTAAGACTATGTTCAATGCAGCTGAAATGTTTATCTCTCTTAAATACAAGAATTGGGCGCCTGTGGCGTAGTGGGATGTTCAGTTGCCTTGCGTTTGGAGGATCCCAGATTCTAACCCACCTCGAGTTACTGCATAGCGACCTTGGACATGTTGCTCACCCATAATTGTCAGTGAGGAAGGCAACAAGAAACTACCTCACTAACCTCATCTCCGGGTGGCATAAAGCCAAATCGACCTGCGCTTTGGGCAGAGAACTCATCATCGGTACAAGGCTATAAACTGAAGCCATGTTGAAAGTTTCATACTTGTATGTTGAATAACTGAAATATACTGTGATTGAAAGACAAGAGCAAACTTAACTTTCAATCTTCAGACACTAATCTGCTCTATCTATCTATCTATCTATCTATTTGCTGTTGTGTCATGCAGACTTGAACAGCTGCGTCTAACCATCTTTATTTTGGGTTGAATAATTTTACGGAACTCAGGTGCCTGACTACTCACAATTTAATGTGAACTACAAAATGGCTGCCCACAGTTGTGTGCAGTGTAGTTGGCTATAATTGACTTGTTTGTTGTTAATCACTGGTAGTGCGGACATTTTTAGCGAGATCTGGCATTGATACTTGAATTCGTTCTCAATTGGTAATAGACTCCCCATTGCTTTGTCATTGTATATAATAAATGCTCAACGTCACACATGAGATACACAGAGTTTGGTTGAACACACAAATAATCGCGGTATCTATGAGAGCAAAAGTGTAATTCCTTAATACATTTCAGTGTGGTTAATTCAGTTGAAGCAGTTGAACTTTACCTTTAAATCATGAACATACTTTCTTCAGGTACTTAACCCGCTTTTGCTGCAAAATTAGCACCTTCAAAGGTGACTATGGAGTATGGAACAGACTTTTGTTTAGTAATATTGCACTAAGATCAGTTATATATCCGTAAAGTAGATCAGTTAACAGTTATTTGGTCCATTTGGCCTGTCATGTCTAGTTTGCCAGTTACTGGTGAGTGGGTGTTGACTTGAAGCTCAGTTGGGTTGTTTGGGCACAGGTGACAGCAGTTGGTAGCTCTTCCCAGCTGTAAGTTGAAAGTACTGGCTATAGTTTGTGCCTGGTGATCCGGTATTGCATTCAGGACCCTGTCTCAACCCTTCAGTTGGTTGGGTACCCATTCCTCTAGGTATCTGGTGTCATCTCTATGCTCATGCTCTAAGACTAGGTTTATCTGCTGTGCACACAGAGCTAGTGTAATAAGATGATCCTCTGAGAGATGACCTAGATATCTCTGGCTCCTTGGCTATTCATTAATTCATTGAATAAATTATGCAGTGCCCCTTCTGCATGGAGAAGATCCATGCAAATTATTTACTTTGTCCATTAAAGACTTTGATGCAGAGAATATTTCTACCTGTGGGTGATTACTGATTAGCAAGTGATTTCAATTCAAAGCTGAACTTAGAATATTTAGAATGTAAAATAAATGCAAAGAGGCAAGGGTAAACTTAAGAATTTAAGCTCAATGTAAGTGAAGTCCAAGTCTAAGATAATTACCATTCTAGAAAGATAATGAGCATGAGTTAAGAGGTGTCAGCTTCCTGGCTTTTACATGCACTGGCGTTTTCTGGGACTGGTTTTATGTTCTAATTAAAGAAGTGTCACAATGTCAAAGATTTAGGACTGGCTGCTGTAAATGGCAATTGCTTTCTTTGATTGGTTGTGGCTTTTTTTTAAATAAGTCGTTGTCTACGTATAACAGAGTTTGTCTGTGCTTTTGCTCATTAGTTGTTTCAAATGTCTCTGTCAAAATAAATCCTGTGATTTGTTGTGTCTCATCAACTGATTCCTGGAGTTAACTGCTGGATTTTGATAACGTGACACAAAATGATCATGCTGCTTGCATGGCAATCCCTTAACCATTAGTTAAGAGTAGAAAGTCCAGAAGCATTCGAAATAGTAACCGCTTAATGCCATGAGGCGTATGAAGTCGCAAATGACCAAAAGTACTGATTTGACGGCAATGCCGCTACCTGTCACTGAACGACCTATGAGTTTTGATCACATTTTTAACAGTTTTGTTTTACATAAAAAGATACAAACAACAGATTTGTTGACTTGAGACGATGGGAGGAATGGAATATTCGTTATGTGACAATTAACACTAATGATGAACTGTGTTTCTTTCGGCAGCCTATTCAATCACATCCATGCCCAATTTATGTTAATTCAAAATAATTTCCACTCATCCAGAGGACCTGTTTACGGGTGGCTGGATAAGGGTCTGCTGCTTGGACAAATCTGTTCTGTACAGTATAAATGAAGCCACTATCACTGTTTTGTGAGCAAGGTATTAAACATCTGTTCTAGAACTGATCATACAAATGATCATGATAATAGTTGTGTTAAAAGATATGTTACTGTTATGGTGACCATGATGACACTGATTGATGACAATGATGATGTCAACAGGGGAAACAAGGAATAATAATGATGGGAATAAAAATGATGAGTGACAATGGAGACTAGTATAGCATTGTTGCGATGCTATAGTAGTTTACAACGCCATCTTCCTTAGCTGTGTGGAATTAAGTTGACTCAGCACCTCACTGGAAGGTACAAATAATACCTAACTGTCCTTGCAGAGTGAACTGTTGCATGGTTCATTACTGTTCGCAGTGCATTGCTCTATTCAGATAGTCTGTGTTTGATTTGCTATGATTGTTGTAATGAAGTTGTATGTCATGCTGTGCAGAGCTGGCCACCTTGAGAGAGTAATCCAGGCTGTAGCTCCACTTTTAACCCTTGGATTGCCCTTCTGATGTCAGCAATTGAGTTGCTATATAAGAAGAACTGTCAATTTCATTTGTTTGTTATGTTGTGATTCAATAAAACAGTGTAATCTATATAATGACAAATGTAGGACTAGTTTTGAATGAAAGTGAGCCAAATGAAGACCATGAATCTACTGGCTAGAGAACTTACAAGACTTTAAAGCATAGGATGATTATTAGTAAATTTTACAAATGAACAAAATAATGGATATAATTTGTATGCATCCAGGAACTGATGATGTTGATCCGTATCCTCTTAAGAGTTTCCTCACTGGTCATGAAACCATGGGTGAGGAGTTTCCACACTGTAGTGGTGCTATATAAATGGCCAGAATGTACTATGCTCTTTGTTTATCTCTATCCTGCTATAGCTGCTCCCTTTGACCTCTTTTCTGTCCATAGCTCTTATGTTTTCTCTGTTAATCAACACCCACATCATGTTTAATAACAAGTCTTGCAAATATTTCATCCATCAATTGTGACCATACTATGGTTCCCTGTTTCACTTTGTGTTTTAGTGTGACAAGTTTCTCTTCTCATTTCAAACAGTTCTCCAAAGTATTAACATATGCTGGGACCACCTATAATAATATACTTCTGCATGTCTGGTAGAATAGATATGGCAAAATATAGAGGTATACTCAATGGTGTAGTTGGTAGATTGATGGACTGTCAGTCGAGAGGTCAGAGGTTCTGTAGCCTGCTGAGGCTGAAATTTGGTTTTAAGATATCTGATGGCCAACTGGGCTGTAATGAATACACTCACCATGCACTACATGTCTGTTGAAATATGAGATGGTGAACCTGGCCATCCGATCTCATATGCGCCCTCATATGACAAGGGTAAGCAAAAATGAGAAAGCCAGAAATTTGAAAACAGGCCAGTCAGTCAGTGACTCAGTGAGCGAGCCATTGCACTTGGTGTGTGGTGAAGAATTTATATAGCACTTGTTTAAGATATCTGCTCCTAAGCACTACAAAAACTGTCAATAGGAATATAAACAAACCAGCAGTCTTTCCTTTACTGGATGTGGGTAGGATAGGAGCATAGGATGGGAGCAGTGGTCCAGCACAGCAGATATTTCATTGTGTACCGCACGTGTTGAGCTATAGACTAAGGTCGATACCATCCCATACGAGCAACCCAACGGGTTTACCAAAGGTAGCAGGTGTTCTCAGGAGACCATAAACCCAGCTAACCCACTTAAAATGTCAGGACAGACGGTCTACCTATAAACTATGTCAGCCTCAATTGCTGGATGACATCTGATATGCTTTCTCTCTGGGTTAATCTATACCAGTTAACAACAAATCTCTGGGCCCGAATTATTGTTATTACTATCCTAATATTATTGTTGTTATGCTTATTATTATTATTATTTCTGTAATATTGTAGTGATATCACAGTGTCACATTTCTAATGATTCTGTAATGAATTAGTAATATTCATCAGTTACAGAGGGAGGCGAGGTGGGCAGGTGATGTCACACAAACCTCTTTCCACACAACTCTTACCTAGCAACTCGTTGGGATTCTGGGATTCGGCTAGCCCTGAACATTGGCAAATGTTTTGTTGATGCCAGTAAGTATTCTGGTTCAGGAAACATGGATCTGATCAAGACTATCTCTAGGGCAGGTTGGTAGCAGGGCATGGACTGGTTTCCAGTTTTCAGATATCTGAGACAGTATGCAGTGCTCCATTTCATTTCAAGTGTGATCTAGAGGATAGGCCTTTTTAAAAACACCTGAAGGCTGACTTATTTCTAATGCCTAATTTCTTATGATTGTGTTGAAACATCCTGCAGTAGACTTTTTTATTCAACTGTGCCATGTCGTCTATTTCCATTGCACCATGCATTTAATCACATTACTTCTTTTACGTGTTACTTTGTGTGTACATATGTAATATTACGTGACATAAATGACTGGATTATATTTGTTGTTAGACCCACAGAATTCTAACTGCCATTATTGGGGCCTATTTGATTATTGAGTCTAATAGGGGTGCACCATAGCCGTAGTGGTTTGGGTGGGGATTGGAATCCCCATCAGGGAAGACATTGGTAGATTTCTGTTTCATCTGCAACCCTGCTCAACTCAGTTATGATGAGTACGCTGACCGCACACTGTCGATGAGAAGACGAGACGGCGAGGGAAGGGACTGGCCACCCATTCTCATATGCAGAGGCCAAGGAGTTGAAGAATGAAGCGACCAACACCTGTACCCGGGGCTGCCTCAGGGCTAGCCTGTAACTCCTGCTCTATTAAGTATTTTTTCATGCCTCCTTGTCACTGTATATCTGTGTATGCTCCAGTTTTTATCATCACACACATACATGCACACCTACGCATACATGTGAGTGCGTACACACACACGGCACATGTGAGTGCGTACACACACGGCACATGTGAGTGCGTACACACACGGCACATGTGAGTGCGTACACACACTGCACATGTGAGTGCGTACACACACACGGCACATGTGAGTGCGTACACACACGGCACATGTGAGTGCGTACACACACACGGCACATGTGAGTGCGTACACACACGGCACATGTGAGTGCGTACACACACACACGTTTTGGTCTTTGTGTTTACAAGCATAAGCATTAATTATGTGTAGTTGGACAGAGATGATTAGCTTCCTTGGGCGTCTAATGCCATCTATGGCTTGTGTTGATGAGTGACATTGTGTACAGATGTTTTTGCCAGCCTTTTGTTAGCCTTTGTCTGTAATTAACCCAATAATTGTATTGTGTGAATGTAAGAGAAGTTTTAAGCTGTGCTTATGCACATAGTTATATGTATATAGTTATAATTGTTTAGGCCGTTGTGTTACTGTGTTGCTCAACCTTGTGGTGACCTTGCTAGTGCTCTATAATGCAATAGTTGATATAGCTACTGATATTGTAGTTCAATTATTTACAAGTACAGCCGCATGACTGTCATATACCCCATTCCTATTTGCGTTTGTCACAGTTATACAAAGGAGCCTGCGTATGCCTTAAAACAATTGGACATGGGCTAGAGGGTCTTGTTTTATAGGACTTAATTTTCAGATGGTCATCAGAAAGCCTCAATGTGGCACAGTGGCCTTGGATGGTTACATCTTCTGGACTAAATCGCAGTCCTTCCTCTTCCTAAATTATATGTCTCTCCTTGTGTAGGTAGATATTGGTCTGTGTGGTATATTTGGTTTGCTATTTCAAATTACATGATTACAAGGGGCGTGGTGGCGTAGTGGGATGTTCGGTGCCTTGCGTTCGAAGGATCGCAGGTTCGAACTCGCATCGAGTCACTGCGTAGCGACCTTGGACACGTTGCTCACCCATGATTGTCTGTGAGGAAAGCAGCGAGAAACCACCTCACTTACCTCATCCCCGGGTGGTGTAATGCCAAATGGACTTGCCTTTTGAGTAGAGAACTCATCATCATCATCATCAATTCAAATATTAATTTGACCTTGAAGGTGAGACTAGAGTTAGATTATAAATGCAGTTTTAAATTAGAATCAGATTCATTTTCATTTTAAAATCAGATTCATTTTCAGACTAGAATCAGATTCATTTTCAGATTAGAATTGAACTCCTTTTTAGATTAGAAGCACCAGGTACTCAGAATGGGTACATGATAGGAGAAGGTTGTATATGGGTATAGTTGAAGTAAGCAGGTTTTATGTTGCAGCCATGAGCTATTAACTTGGGTTCAAGTTGGACTGAAGTTGCTTGATTTCAGGTTAACAGCTGAGATAACATTACAGAGAGAAACTGTGCCACCCCTCTTACGCTACTTCTGTAAAATCTGACCTCTGGAAGACACTGATATAGCTATAAAACTCATAGGCATCACTGTCTAGTGTGAAGGCAGATTTAATGTGTAACTGTAAATAGGTGCTAGATAACCATGCTGACTGTTTTATACCAGATTATTGAGTGTTTGAACCTTCCATATCTAAATTATTATCTGCTGTTTCAACCATGCAATATTCATTTAACAATGCCAGTTGCAACTGATCTGTGAGAGATATGGTCATCCATTTTGCATTCTGTCGCTGACATAAAGTTTTTATAAATTAGGTCAGCATTTCTCAAACATTCTTTTTATTTTCTGTGCAACCTCTCGTCAGTAGTTATTCTAATGTTTCAAAACGATCGGGTCAGACCATTGCGGCAACAGTGCTTGTATGATAGTTCTGTGTCATCCTGGACATCAAGGACTTAATGTTTCAAAATATGCCATTGACCATCGGTCTTTGGCATTGGACTGTAGAAGTCGTGGGATTAGTTTGTAATTAAAAGAGTAATTGTTGTTATGCTGTTATGCTGTTATTAGTTAGTATTTTGATGTGATGCTAAAGAGTTTTAATAAAAAGTTAGCAGTAAGGCTACCTTTTATCAGATGAATGGTGCTTTCGCAGAAGTTCAGAAGAAATGCTGAATGACATTTACAAGTACTTTGGAAGTTGTTTGGTGTTGTAGAAGGTGGACGTAATGGAGAAATTAGTGGCTGAACTGATGGTGAAAACACAAGAAATGTTGCAGCCCAATCCAGGTCAGTTTTTAGTCATTTATTCAATCAATCAATCAATGCAATTTATATAGCACCTCTTCAAGATAACTATTCAGAGGCACTCCTGGCCTGGTCAAAAAGGAAAGTGTTAAGAAGTTGTAGAAAGTGCCAGACAGGTCGCACGAGAGAGTGCGCAGGTCAGATGGGAGGTTGTTACAAACACTGTACACCATCATTGTGCACCATTTCCTTAGTGTATTGCATCTAGGCACTTGTAAAGCAACTCTAGTAGGGTGAACCATTCAGAGGCGCTCCCTGTGTGCAAGCCCCGCAAAGAGGCAGGTTTTGAGAAAGCGAAAGAGAATGAGAGACTGCCCGATCACGCTGTACAGCGAGAAGATGGAGAAAGCCCAAGCCTTAGATAGGGGCCAATGAAATGTACCGATATTTTATTGCTTACACTTATATCTTTCTCTGACTGTGCAAAGTTTTTCAATGCTTTCGGTTTGTTTATGTTGTTTCTGTACCTTTTAAGTGGTTTTTGTGAACTTTGGATGGTTTGGATGTGTAAGGATTCAAATATGTGTTTTTTTACATGAATGAGTGATGTCGATGGTATTAAATATATCTGGAGGAGTTGGTCTATACGCTCATTGAGATATCTAGAGCTTCTCTCTTGGTCTGCTGGCTGAATAGGCCTTATCTGCATCGTACTTTGAACCTACTTGCTCCTGAGATCTGCGTGGGTTAAAGGTTACAGCCCAGAGGACGTACTGTTGGAGTCACTTACTGTGATCTGTGATGATATAAGCAGAGATTGAGTGTCACGGCTTCAATGTGTTGTATTATATTTAGTTATTTATATAGCTCCGCTCTTGTCAGTGGCCATTCAGTAGCACTTCCAGTGTGAAAACCCAGAGAGTAGAAAAAGGTTTTGAGGTGGTAGAATGGTGTATTGAGAAAGATTGGTAGCAATAGAGATGAGGGAATAATGTACGGGTTGAAGGAATAATTTGTCTGCATGCCACCTGTGAACAGGATGCTTCAGGAGAAATACTCTGGAAGGGCAACTGGTGTGTCCGCCTAGGTTCATCCAAACCAGCTCCACTCACTGTTTATCTAATGAGCAATGTGCATGCCAGTGCAAATTTCTTTTTAAGGATTATTGCAATATGAATTTGAATTTATATGAATTTAATATAGCGCCCCTTCAAGACGACTACTCAGAGTCGCTCCCGATCCAGGCCCGAGTAAACAGAAGAGTCTTGAGGTGTCGATGAAATGTATCAGAGGGTTCTCTAGGAAGGGAGTGGATGACTGGAGAGAGGCCATTCCACGCTGTGGGGCCGGCGATGGCGAACGCCCTGGTCTGTGTCATGGTTGTACGAGCAAAAGGTACAAAGAGAGTATGTTGAGAGGCTGAATGTAAAGATCGGCAACCCGGACATGCTGTGAGAGGAACAATAAGGTATTTCAAGTAGACTGGAGGAACCCAACAGACAGCTCCATACAAATGAACATAGTCTGAAGTGAATGCGCTGACAGACAGGGAGCCAATGTAACGTGCCTCGCATGTCATCAGAGACGGAGCAAATTTAGGAAGCCGACAGTCGCACCGCCTTGATTGGTCATGCCGCCACACACCAAACAAGAATGGCAGATATGGGTTAAGGTTGTAACAGTGATTGAACTTTTATGATTATAATATTATGTCGAGAGCCAACTAATCAGGAGCGATCTTTGTGTAACTATGAGACTTAAAAACTGTTGACCCCCATGGCCCCAACAAAATGAATATGACAAACACACACACACACCTACACACACCTACAACTATGCACACATCTACACACACACACTCCTACACACACACCTACACATGCACACCCAACATACACACACACGTACACACACATCTACACACACACACACACACCTACACACGCACACACAACACACACACCTACACACACCTCTACACACACACACACACACCTACACATGCACACACAACACACACACACATCTACACACACACTCCTACACATGCACACCCAACACACACACACACACATCTACACACACACTCCTACACATGCACACCCAACACACACGCACACACACCTACACACACATCTACACACACACTCCTACACATGCACACCCAACACACACGCACACACACCTACACACACATCTACACACACACTCCTACACATACACCTACACATGCACACACACACACACACACACACCTACACACACATCTACACACACACACACACTCCTACACACACACCTACACACACACAACACACCCACACACACACACTCCTACACACACACCTACACACGCACACACAACACACACACACCTACATACACATCTACACACACACACACTCCTACACACACACACCTACACATGCACACCCAACACACACACACACACATCTACACACACACTCCTACACATGCACACCCAACACACACACACACCTACCTACACACACATCTACACACACACACACCTGCACACACAACACACACACCTACGCACACACAACACACACACCCACATCTACACACACACACATCTACACACACACACATGCGCACAAGAAAGTGCACACCGTGTACTCAAATAGTGTATTTTAAGAAATACTTTATAATGAGAGATGGTCAAAAGGTATGGATGGAAGAATCGCTGTTGTTGTATCTTCATAAGTCTCTTAACATACCTCTGCCAGTCATTCTGTGTTTATTATTACTTCTCTCCTCAGTTGACAACTTATCATAGCACCAGGTATGCACAAGCGCATTCACATACACACAGTCTGTTGGGTGAGTACTTGGTGTCATAGGATCAGGACTAAGTTATCAACGCACAGACAGACACAGCTGGAAGCATATATCAGATTATCCAGATAAAAATGACTAGGTTTCAGACTGAGCACTGAACTCCTCTCTGGATATCATTTAGGACTGACAACAACTATTCTAATAATTCTTTACTGGGTCCACCCATAAATTAGTATCAACACACTCATGAAAATATTCCACCATCCAGTCAATAACATGGTATATGACTTATTGACTATTCAAAGCAACAGCTATGTGTGTCATAGCCTCTGGCCTCATTAGCACATCCATATTATCTTATAGACCAGCATAGAGAGCACCTCTGAGTAGATCTATATCTGGAAGGGGCGGTATATAAAGGCTTGATTACATTATATTACATCCAAGGCTATTTACACAATTACAACTAGATGTGATAATAATTCATTCTTCATCTCTTTCATTAGGAATATTATCCCTGTTAACAAATAAAGTTCAATAACAACTTATAGCTGTTATAGTAGCTTTGAAATGATTTCGTCTGCATATTTATGTTTTTTAAAAACTACTGGGGGTGGGGCTAGTAAGCGGGGCTTATGCCATTTGGGTTTCTCCCTTTGAGCCATTGGTTTGGCATTTTCTTGTATATATGTTGAGTTTTGATATACCTTCTTTGGTTTCAATAAAAACAACTTGGCTTGAAAATGTATCCACGATTTTTTATTCTTAATCAATGCCGAAAGCATTTCACCAACAAATGTTATAAATCCCAGACCAGAACCGTTTCTGTCACTCCCATGTAATTCTCATCTCCAGAGAAGACACGAAATCCATCACACCCTTATATTACCGTATCAAACAGAATGATGTAGCTCCTCTTCAAATCTCTGCTCTTAATGACATTTGACATCGTATAGGACATTCATTTGTTGGGGCCCTGGGGGTCAACACTCTCAAGTCTCATAGTCGCACAGAGATTGCTCCTGATTAGTTGGCTCTCGACATAATATAATAATCATAAAAGTTCAATCACTGTTACAACCTCAACCCATATCTGCCATTCTTGTTGGCGTGCGGCGGCGGCGCGACCAATCAAGACGGCGCGACTGATTGGTCGCCTTCAACAGTTTTCAAGTCTCATGAGGCCAGTCCCAAAGACTTTTCTTCTCTTTTTACACAATGTTTAATTAGCCTGAGTTTTCCTGAGTTCTTTGGTAAATCATTTCTAGCATTTTTCACTGGCCGAAATATATGTAATGAGGATGTTAGACAGAATGCAACGTCTGTGTTGTCTTTACTTATTAGCCACTCGTGCCAAGATGGCGGCTGCAAAGTCCTTCTCCAAGATTCGAGGTCAGTCCAATTCAAATCTCTATCCGCAGCCAGAAGGTCTGCTCGGAGATGCTATGATCAAGTTCGGCCGGGACCTTGGCGAAGAATCCTTGTTTGGTAGGAAAATGTTTAGTTAAATTCCCAATTCAAAACACTATATAACATTCTGCTAGTGAAAGTCATTGACTGAATTGGATTGTAAAGGTGCAGCACTCTGAACATCTATGAATTCTTCAAAGCAATATCTGTTGAGAGCACGTATTGCTGCAGGTAGAATGCATTGCCATGATTTACAACTGAAATTTATTACAATTGAAATTTGAAATCGCCCTTTTTCTAACATTTTTTGCTCAGAAGTGCACACACACCTCGATGACGCAACTACAGTTGTAATGCAGAGCAATTGAGTGCAAAGGATTTTACTCAAGGTCCCTACACATATGGGCCCAATTGACCAGTTCTCCTAGGGCCACAGTAGCTCGACATTATACCATACAGACTGATACAGTACACTTATTACACATGCTAATAACAAATCTATCTGTTGGTGCAAACTCTGGTTAGCATATTTCTATCTTGGGCATTTCCCCAGATAAGTGTTTAACCTGTGCTCATAGTCTGATGTTTATTCTGATGTTTTTCAGATGTTTTTCTGATGTTTTGCAGCGTAGTAACTACAAATTACATTCTCTTTTAAGTTGTTATCTTAGTTTAAAGGCAACCTCAGCCAAATAGGGCCTACTGTGAGTGCTTTGTGTGATATTCGTTTCAAATGTTGAAGGGCAGACAAGTTCTGTTAGCATTCTAGCAGGCCATTGGCTTTCAGCATAAGTTCTTTGCACAAGTTACTGAGTTTAAATGGTTCTGTATCGATAGTCCGAAGGTTCAATAGTCCGAAGGTTCGATAATCTGAAGAAAATTTTCAAGTCCGAAGATTTCCAGATTATCGAACCTTCGAACTATCGAACCCTAGGCACTCTCGAGTTTACACTAATCTTCGGACTATCTAACCTTCGGACTATCGAACCTTCAGGCTATCAAACCTTCAGACTATTGAACAGTCCCTGTTTAAATTCTATCCTAAGAAGGAAGTTTGGTTTTGAGAAAAGAGTCTCAGCAATCCTGAAGATCTAGAGTATCCAATTGTTGCAGGTCATAGTCATTAAAGGAAAGGTTCAGGTGATAATTAGTCATGATCCATTCTTCTGCCTTATCAGTTAAGTGCTTTTGATTCAGATAGCAGGCCTATCTAGTCTTGGAACTGATATTCTTAGAGTCACTATGGGACGCTATGCGTGGTGTTGCCATTATTGACCAGATAGCAAGAAACTTTTATGACTGCAGCACAGATGAGTCTCTTTTGGGTGTTCTGACTGACTTGGATTGAAGTGCTCGAGCTCTATACGTGCTTTCGGGGTGCTAGTCACGTCTTCATGACCAACCATGGCATGGATTTATAGATGTACTTGACAAATCAGGATCACATTCAAAAACTTTCAGCCCAAGCTGCATAGGCTAAAAACTAGATCTCTTCTTCATCCTTTTCCTCTGCCAGCAGTTAAGAATATTAACTTCTAAAGATGGTGTTGTCATGATGTGGACATGTCAATTGACAATGTTTTGGAATATGATGTAACATTAAAACTTCCTTGGAGTAATGCTACTATTATACTAGCTACAAAATGTGATTTTGTGCTAGTGATAGTAACATGGACAGTGAGACCAATAATTGTTTGGATCCAGTCAAACCCACAGTTGTTAGCAATGACTAATGGGAGTAGGGGTGGGGATATGATTAGTTGAAAAGAGAAGTTGTTTGTTGTGAAGTGGACAGCTCAGATAGACGATCAAACAGAGTAGTGCTATGTAAATGATTGCATTTAACGTAGCATTGGTTTGAGAATTTGTTAAAAGTCATGTGCTATATAAAGGATGAAATGTTTAGGGGAAGATATTGCATGTATGGGAAACTGACTGCATCTGGGATTGGTTGGTTTAGGTCAGTCTCTGACGGAGTCGGGAGAGAGCTACAAGCACCTTGCTGAAGCCAAGTACTCACTGGAAGAGAACGTGAAGCAGAACTTTCTAGATCCACTGCACCTTCTACAGGACAAAGATCTGAGGGAAGTCAATGTAAGCCAGTCAAAACAATCAGCCAACCACTGGCCTACTGCACTAGGGTCTCCTCTATTCCGCATCAGATTTCCCTTCACTCCTCTGCCCACGGACTGCTGGTGGTTCCTCTCGTGCGCTTTGCCATGGACCAGTCCAGGAGCTTTGCCTATTTGGGTCCAACCACCTGGATCAGTCTCCTCAGCCCGTTTGAGAGGAGGTGCTCTCTCTTCCCTCTGCCACCTTCCAGAGGTGCCTGAAGACTTTCCTGTTCTCCATTTAGCTTTGTTCTGAGTCCGGAGTGCCTCTGATCTTGAGTCGCGATATATGAGTGTTCCGTTACAATTACAATCTCAAACAATCAGTCAAACTCGGTAACAGTTAGCCTTTTAGTGAATCAGTCTACCAGTTAGTCATTATTTAACCAATCATCGTGCCAATCAGTGAATCAACCACCACAGCAATCAGTCAGGTAACCAATTAACTTTTACTTACAATATCTTAGTGAGTGTGTTGTAGTCAATTCTGTCGCCTTTTTGTTGCCCAAGTTGATTCCATTCCGTAGAAATCTAAACCAGGAATAAATCTGTTTGTCACAGCATCATCGGAAGAAGCTGTCTGGGAGAAGATTGGACTACGACTGCAAGAAGCGGAAACAGCAGAAAGGTAGTCTTCAAAAGGGTTAAAAAATGTATACGAGATAAACTCACGAAGCTGTGTTTCTGTATTTGGATCATTTATTTCTACACTCTTTTTGTGCTTGCATAAGCTCTGTGCTCTTCAGTGGCAATTGATTCATTTATTTTATCTCTTGACTCAAGCTCTCCGTCTGTCTGTTGCTTACTGCTTTTGATGGATAACTGTCTAAAGGATTTTGCTATTAATTAATCTTTTATTGCTGGTGATATATAATTAATTGTTATGAGTCACTGGTACAAATCACCTGATTGATATCCAGAAATTGAAGAATACTTTGTAGCTGGATATGCAGACCTGTTGGCCGTGCACTGTGCTGAAATGGTTTCTGATATACGTAGATGTATTAAATGCACACACGAGGTGTTCTTGTACGTTTGTATAATATCATGCAATCAGATGTATTTGTTCATAGTATTACTTAGTTTTTGTGCTTTTAATGCGTGTTTCTTCTTTACTGAAGTCTCTGGTCTGTTTCTTTTCTAAGTCTGTATATGTGGCAAGCTACTGTTAAGTGATTTAATGCTGAGTCACTGGTGCATTGCTAAATACCAGATTAAGCTTCTTCAGAACATGTCCAGGCCAGTATGGAATGACTATGTTTGTGCAACAAGAACAGTGGTGTGCCTTTTTTGTTATGTGGTTTCATGTTTCCGGAACTCTTAAATGTGCCCTTTGTTTTGAGGAGCTCGTGAAGTAATTTAAATATTTGATACAATTATTGCCAGTCATAAGATTTCCCATCCTGTTGCTGCAGTTGGCATTTGGAATTTTAAATTTTTTACTAAACTTTTTAGAAGCGTGTCATCGATTGAGTTTTCAGCTTTCTGGAAATGTGTGGATCTTATTGTGTTTTTATGTTTGATGTTGCTTTATGATAGAATGTTTTGTTAATGCATATTTGCTCTTTTTTCTTCATTTCAGAAGGTAATTGCTTCTTCACTGGACATGCACTGCTTCAAAGAATCGTTTCTAATGATTTGCTTTGTATGCTTTGAGTTATATTTTTTGAAGCTTTGCTTGTTTGAATACCTTTCTTGGCTTGAGGTTGTACAGTCTGCCACATGTGTAATTTTCAAGCACAGTAACTGCAGGGGCGGCGATCCTGGGGAGTCGAGGGGAACAAGTCCCCCCACTTTTTACAGAAAAACTGCAAGTTACACGTGCGTCACCCACATTTCCTCTCGTTGGTCGTCCCACAACCTGTCAAACGAGATCGTCTCTGAGTAGCTGACAGCTTTTGTTACTCAGTGCAAATGTGTGCAATGATTTGATCTTGTTCTCAAGTGCTTTCCTTTGGTTGGTGGTTGGTAGTACCAACTATGAAGTATGCTAATAATGAAGCAGTAGAGAGCATGTGACAGAGGGCTTGTGGCTGTATGCTTTCTTTATGCATAATATGCTCTTGTTATCAGCATTCTTAGTTGGAGTGTGGGTCAAACTATAAACAATATGTTTATGGATGCTTGTTGTAGTGGAGTGCATTCATTTTGGTGTAAATATAGAGATTCATCAATTTAATGGTATCTACTGCCACTACCATTATGGTAAATAGATCACCTGGGCACTGTTTTTATTTAGATAATTTCTTTGTTATCGAAGAAATATCCTCATGTGCTTATGGTATGCTAAACTGCCTGTTGATATATTTAATAATTATATTCCTAAAAATAAAATTTTATGTGAACATATTGTTTAGGTGGTCTATTTAACATTTGCATCTGTTTTATTATGAGGTTTAACCCTTTAACGGCCAGCATGTGCTAAAGTGTAAGGCATAATCTATAATGTGGGTCGTTAAAGAGTTAGTGTGACAGAACATTGGCTTGTGTCATTTTAATTGCATGTAAATGTTTTGTGTTTTTCTATAGCCGCTGTATAATTATTGTCTCGACGCTGCTTATTTTCATTTTGGCTTTACCTCAAACTTTGTCAATATCATTAGAAGATTTGTAGATATATAAAGATGTATGGACATTGGACATGTCCAGTATGGTATTCTGCCTTCATGTTTTTATAGGATTATGCTTCTATCAATTGCACTTTTGCAAGAACAGTCACAACTGTGTCCAGCAATGGTTTGCGGTGTGACATTCCATGTATATCAATAAACGAATATTTATTATTTGTGACTCATGGTGTCTAGAACTGAAACTTAGATTATTGCATAGCTAGTAGCTGCCATAATGTCTCGACCTTTTGCTTCAATTGGTCCTTTTCTGTGGAAAGCGCTTTCTCCATCTGTTAGCTCAAAAATTCTATCTGGCAGTCTTGTGCTTTTCTCAAAACCTACTTCTTCTCATTGGGACTTGCGTACTAGCAGCTCTTCTCAACGTTCACCCTACTAGAGGTGCTTTATATATATATATACTTAAGTACAATATAATAATGGCCATATTGATGGGATGTTAATGACTAACAATGGCTTATATTCAGTTAGTATAGAATGTACACTGTTCAGAGTCAGTTATAATATGTCTGAAGATAATCACAAATCCACGTCTGTTTTGTATTTGCCTTCACTCTAAAGCACGCAAACAGCCGCCAGCGCTTTTGTAAGCATTTGTTATGATATGCAGCCAGTTGTTAGTCTTCTGGGATCTGTTTACTGTTATATCTGAATGTTTATTTAAAAATCAAAACTACTGACATTTCAGTAATTTTATATATTTATTTTTTTAGCTTATCTTGATTAGGTTGGATAAAATTAAAAAATTTCTAGAAATCGTTGCCTCCCATTGTTAAAACTAGGATGATAAGTCAAATTTTTATAATAAATGCAAAATCTTGGGGTTAAATCCTTCGCTTGCCTCCCCTCTCGCATCTGTACTCCCATGGTTCAAACACATTAGTTTTAACTGGCGCAGTCGGAGAATGAACATATGGTGAACCATATTAACCTTTTCATGCAATAGATAGATGTCACCCTGGCATGCTTAGTAATGGTATAGATCAGCACTTCTCAACCTGTGGTCTGCGAACCTGCGCCATTGCGGCCATTCACCCTCAGATGGCAATATTGTCCTTAAATTGTCTTAAACACGTATTTTAATCAATTTAAATACATTTTTTTAAGGTGAACAATTAAGAAAAATAATTATTAAATTAGGCACCATTTCAGCTGCAATGGAAAATCCTCCTACCGGAGACTCGCACGGAAAATGTTGGGAAACGCTGGTGTAGATGCTGATGACCCAGTTTAGTTAATTGGTTCTGTGAAGCAATTCCATTAGGGCCCTGTTATGGTTGGAGCTAAGTCTAACTTACAGAGTGTACACCGAATCCTCTGTATTAATGCTGTTGTTGGAAGCCTTGTTAAGTATCATACCATGGTAAGGAAGTGCTCGATGGTGTAGTGGTTAGCATGCTGGACTGTCGATTGAGACGTTGGTGGTTCAAATCCATGCCAAATGTTCAAATCCTGGCAGAAATTTGGTTGGTGATTTCCGCTCCTTGTTCACCCCTAGCCAACTCAGATATAATGATTAAGCTGTTGGTTTGCTGGTTGCTACTCTCTCTCTCTGTTGTCTGTCTGTCTCTGTGTGTCTGTCTGTCTCTGTCTGTTTCTTTCTGTCTCTCTTTCACTTTCTCTCCACTTACGGCCAGTGCTACTCAAACAGTGGTCTGCAGTCCAGTGCCAGCCAACGACGGATTGGCTACTGGGCTGTAGTGGGATAACGTGATAACAATTTGAATAGTGGTCTGAGAAAATATTGAAATGTGTACATTCTACAAACGTTTTTGACGTGTTTCATACTGTGTTCATCTCTAGAAAAGAGTACAGTAGTAGCATTCTTATGAAATCTGAATCTTGATATGGAATGTGCTACTACCAGTAACTCAAATGATTGTATAGCAGCTAAATCCAGGAAAGGTGTTTTCTTAAAGATAGTTTAGAGAACTGTGCCTGCACTGTCTCAGTCTCAGAATTTCTGTCTCCACCGCTGGCCAAATGGTGTCCTCTGCTTATAGGTCTTTATTTTAGCTTATAACCGTACGTTGTTACATGTGTGTTGGTGTGAGCTTGTGTACACTTTTTTGCATATTGTTTACATTCGTTGGATTGGAAGCATTGTCTTACGAAGTGGTCCTTTTTTCAGGAACACAAGCAGCAGAGGACGAAGTGCGTGTTGCGGAAGAGAAATTCGAAGAGAGCAAGCAGGTCACGGAAACTGCTTTGCACAACTTACTGGAGAACGATGTGAGTTGAGGTCCTTTGTTTCTCCTTATTGTCATCAGTCTGTATCATTCTTTTATTCATTCATTCTTAACTTCTATGATGCCCTCCAAGTAATGTTCTCAGGGGCATTCCCAGCCCAACACCGCTGCTTAGCCATGATAATTCTGCCATAGATGCATGGACCTTTTCATCGCTTGGGTGATTTCCTCATGGTAAGCTCCTATCTGTACAATATCAATACAATACAATGCTATCTACTGAAAAGCTTTTCCGTGGACTGTTGATATGTGGTTTGATGTCTTATTATGGCTGTGTTGACGTTGGTTTATAGGAGGAGCAAATATCACAACTGGCGTCATTCATCGAAGCAGAGAGGAGCTTCCACCAGACATCAGCAGACATTCTTCAGACCCTGCTAGATACTCTTAAACGAAAGTAAGAACTGATAAAAAACAACTTACCTGACCATGTAATTGGTGATGGTGTTGTTGAAGTGGCAGCAGGGTGGTGTCGATGGTGCTGGTGGTTGTGGAGTAGGCGAACAAGGAGGTGGTGATGATTCAGAGGTGTGTGGAGGGTGGAGTAGGAGTTGGGTATGGTGCTGGGGCTAAGGAGGTGTGATGGTGTTGGTGGTGCTTGGGTGGAGGCAGAGTTGGATGCAGTAGTGGTGGCTAAGAAGGTTGTTGGTGATGTCGGTGGTGCTGATTTTTGCTTTAATGCTCAAAATGTGTAAGGAGCTGGGATACATATATTTAAGGTGAATCAGTTTATGAATATGAAGTTGAAACTGAGTAGTCTGGCATCTGCAAATGAACTGTTTAAAACATCGTTTTAATCTTTTTTATATATTACCAAACTTTAATTGAAGAATGACTTTAGTTTTCTGTTGAATTGATTCTCTTTTCTTCTGTATAGAAGTAACGAAGCTTCTTCCAGACCTCGCAAGGAACACGTAGCGAAGCGAGTGACGTCATTCCGGTCGTCTGGATCCGACCAATCATATCAGTCGCATGGAGGAGCGGACGCATGTGATTCGTTCACAGTATACAAGGCGACCAATAGTGTTACAGCAAAGAGTAAGCACCCTTACAGATTAGGGGATGTGATAATGCTTATAAATATCTGGAATGTTATGCAATTCATCAGCTTTATGGAAACATTTAAGAGGAGCTGTCATTATTATTATTATTGTTGTTATTATTATTATTGTTATTATCATTGTCATTCTTTTAATTTTTCCTGAGGTACTTTGTTCCCCAGGGATTTAATACTATTATTATTTTTCCTCTGAGATACTTCATCCTCCAGGGACTTATTACTATTATTATTATTATTTTTAAAAAAATTTTAAATTATTATTATTGCAATGAATTAATATAGATTTTCTGAGTGCTGATCCGTTTGACTTTGTGTGAATGGCTTGCTGTTCTGATGCTTTTAATCTATGTGTAAAAGCACAAGTATATTGACCGCTTGCATGAGATATGAATTATCCAGTGTTAGAGAGAGGAGAGTCTGTTCGTGCGGTTAGTTCTTGAGTCAATTGGTTTGTCACTGCTTTGCCCATTGTCATTTTGGTGATTTCATGATTGTTACCTGATTTTATTGTCTGCCTGACGTCTGTTGCATGTGCAATGTCCTCTATGTTCAGATGTGTTTGCAGAATGCTGAATGTTTGTCAGCAAGGTTTTTAGTTTGTTTAGTGTTCATGGATTTGGATATCTGCAGCTGAAGTAATAGTCTTTCGGATTGGAGGAAGGGACCATGCCATGCCTCTGTCTGTATTCCTATAATCTTATCTACTGCCTACAAATATTATGCTTATATTATACTATTCCATGATATATCCCTACATTTCGTATTGTAATATGATTTGGGCATCAAACTATAATTCTCGACTATTAAGAATACAAATCCTACAAAAGAAGATACTTAGAATAATAGCTGGTTCACCCTATAATTATCATACAAAGCAATTATTTGATAAGTTTGGCATTCTAACAAATTAAGCAACTCCAGATCAGTGAATTTATGTATAGGTACACTTACAATACATTACCTAGCTCGCTTACTAATCTCTATAACTTAACCTCAGACATCCACTCCTACAACACGAGAAATCTAACCTCATACAGAAGTGGATTTGCTCGTACTAACTCCCGTAAATTTTCAGTTAGATGTGCCGGACCAGAAGAATGGAATAAAATACCTCCGTGCCTTCGCAATATCCCAAACTTAAAGTCTTTCATGCATCACTTAAGAACATGGATTACTGAGCAGGACGTTTAATTGGATTCCTATATTGCTTATTATGTTTAAATGTGTTTAACATGCTTGTTTCTGTTTAACTCCGTTATTATAGTTAAGTCTCATTATCAATCCTTAGCCATTTTGAAATGTTTTTCCTTGTGTACATATAGGTGGCCCTACCTAGCGGGACCACGGTCCCTTCTGGGTCTCCTATTGTCTCCACCAAAATGTTAAACATGCATATTGTCAATGGATGTATCTTGTATCTTGGAGCAATAAAAAACTGATACTGATACTGATTCCAGATTGATGAAATATGGAATTATTTCTTCCAAATGAGTGAAATTAGATCTTGTGTTATAAGTGCTGATAGTTATATGAAGTGTGGGGTGATGCTAGTACTAGCTTTTCTAGTCATAAAGGAGGTTTTCACTTTTTAGATGTTTTTGTGTTTAGTTCAAACTAACTCAGTTAAGATTTACTAAACTTTAACCTGGATGCTTCTATAAATAATATTTCCAAGACAGCAAAGAGCTGGCGAAATTGAATTTCCTATTTGTTGCTTAAATTGATTTCCTAATCGAATGCATTGAGCTTTTCATCCTGTCGCTTGAAATACTAACACTGAATGGCGTTTTATTGTGCATGTGAATGTGGTTTTTGTTCAAGACAACAATGTCAACCTGCTTGACTTAAACGACGAACCGCTTTACAGTACTGTGAACAAAAGTGCAAAGCCGGGTAAGAAAACGGGGTTTTGAAAGGCACTCAATGTATACAGCAAATTTATTTAATTAGCATGCCGTCATCCTTCAAGGGTGGTTTTTAAAGGTCTGGTTGTGAACACTGGGATAAATTTTCTTTGATCTTTTAAAAATTACAGGTGTCTTTTTTCCGTAGTTTGTAGTGCTATGTATGAATGGTGCATTTATTTATGCATTTATTAATTATTATTTTTATCAATATTTTAATTTTTTTCCCTGAGGTACTTCATTCCCCAGGGACATAATATTATTATTATTTTTCCTCTGAGGTACTTTGCTTCCCAGGGACTTACTATTACTATTTTTCTTGGTCTTGTTCATTTTACACTTCTAATTGGGTTCTAGACTTCGTCTGTACCTGTGTCTCATAGCCAACTCAGCTAATATTATTTTTTACCCTGTGGTACCTCAGCTCCCTCAGGAATTTTTATTATTAATATTATTTTGAGCAGTTTCAGTGTGCCCAAGGTCACTCAGGAAGGTGAATTGATAGGGGGGGTTAGTCATTCACAAGAGCTGTGTTGGATATCGAAATTCCTGATCATATTTATATTTGTTGTTTGAAAAGCTATCTTGAGTACACTGACCGTACGTAAGCTGTCGGTGGATGCTGAGGCCGCAAGGGAGAGGCTTGACCACCCGTCCGCACTCATATGCCAGGGCTAAGAAAATGAATGGCTGCCTCAGGGACTTGCTTAACCATTTAACGACCAGCGTTAATAATTATGCCTTACACTTTAGTACAAGCTGGTTGTTAGAGGGTTAAGGGACTGCTCTTCTTCTTCTTCTGCTTTTGTATTTCAGTATCAACATTTTGCATGCTATGACTGTTGATTGGAGTGTCATAAGGATTGCCCAGCTGAAACTAACAATGCATGAGTGACACTTTGTGTGAAGTAGATTTCGACTGATTTTCAAAGGGAAAGCTCTTGATTTAAGCCATGCAGCTTGAGTTGTTGCATTGATTGTTAATTGAACTCAACTTTATGAAAATTGAGCCAGGGACCAAGGACAGAGATGATCCACTTGGCGATGATGATGAATCCCTGAAGGCTTTTAATTCCGTCTGTTATAGGTTGTGCCTTGTTGCTGACATGAGTTCTCTTGCAGTAATCACTTTTATGATTCAGGCATTCTTTAGGCTGACGTGTGTAGTCAAAGCAACAGAATCTCAGCAGCCAGACTTTTCTTTTGGGTGATAAGTCACACTTGAGAGCAAATTTTAAACTTCAGTTAAACGGCTGTGATTGTGACGCCCCGTTTCCATGACGATAAGTGGACATACTAACTGCTGGTTACCATGGCTACCTAAACCGACCTATCCTCATTGTCTTATTTCCTCTGAACCCTTCACCAAAGAACAGTTGGAGAAGAGAACTTGATTGAAAACTGTAGTTTCAATGGGTCCCTCCGTTCTGGGTAGCACCTTAAAGTTAGAATTCTGAATGCACCAAATGTGTGTGGTGCAGGAGCTTATCAGTTTTGACCTTTTCTTACCTGAACACTGCTTACTTACTGCTCAGCTTTTGTTGTTGATTATCGTTTCTTGCTATTGTTATTATTATTATTGTTGTTTTTTATTAATCGCCACTGTCTAACTGACGACAAGGCATCAGTCAGTGTTGCTGAGCAATTGTGAGCAAAGGACTTGCTCAAGGTACATACGCAGTAACTTTCTTTGGATAGGCTCGCACCTGAGCTCTCCACTTTATTTGGCAAGCACTCTAACCAGTCAGCCACTGCATCCTATTTCATTTACTAAGACTTCAACCGATGCCATCGATGATCTTCATGATCAAATTGTGAATTTTTAGGGTCTGAAAAATGTTTAATTTGAATTGCAATTGTTTAGGGTGTGATAAATGTTTCATATGCACCAAGACTCTTATATAGACTTTGTGCTGATCGTTTGAATTTCTTGTATTCCAGCAAATGGCAAGCCACAGCCCCGTGCTGAGGCACTGTTCGACTTCGACCCAGAGAACGAAGGAGAACTCGGCTTCAAAGAGGGTGACATCATTAACCTCATGAATCGCATCGACGAGAACTGGCTAGAAGGGTCGCTCAACGGAAGGTTCGGGTTTTTCCCAGTGACATACGTGAAGATTTTAGTCGACCTACCATAGTAAAAGCACCGCTTTCACATATATCGACTTGGTGCTGCTTCATGTCCTCATCGCCTGTTTTTATTATAACACTAGACACATGTACGTACATCCACACGGAATGATTTGCAGGTCGAGTGTTCTAGCATTTGTGATCAATTCTGAGGCAGTCTGACCTCGTTTTAGGGTTTTTGCTCATCGTTTGACGTCTCAGCTGCTGCTGAAACGGTTGCTACCTGTTGTTAACGAATCGTGCTTTTGATTTTATGATGTGAATACTTGATGCACTGTAATGTGTGATGTTACATCTGCAGTGTGGGAAATTGTCTGGAATGCTTTTGTGTGATATTTGTTTCCATGCAGGTTCTAAGCAAAATCTATTCTAGTGGCTTCTACGTTTTCTCTTGTTTCTGTATGTTTTGTCAATCATGGAAAGTGTTGTGAAACGATTAGTGCATCTCGGATGGATATTACGATTCAATGGTTACCTTACCTTACAACAGTGTTTGTCAAATCGGATGGATATCGTGATACAATGGTTACGTCTCATTACAACAATGTTTGTTAAATAAGATAAATGTTGCAATGCAGTGATATTTCACCTTGCAACAGTGTTTGTTAATATAGAATTGACACTGCACTTCAACGGTTACTATGCCTTGCAACAATGTATGATAAATGGGATTGATATCATGATACGACGGTTACTTCACCGTGCAGCAATGTTTTGCAGTGTAACTGAAGACTTGAGCGGGGTGATGTCACCGTTTGATTCGTTGTGGGTTTTTCATGACCTGTTGAATGCTGAGCATTATGTCTGGCAGTACTCCTTGCCATTCATGCTGTACAAAAGCAAATCAATGTTGTTATTTTGCAGGTAATGTTTTGCTGTTATTACATGTATGTTATGCTCTTTTTACATTACTGTTTTGCAGTTGTTACAGATAATATTATGCTGTTATTGCATGCAATGTTTTTCTGTTGCATGTAATATTATGCTGGTATTACATGTAAGGGTTTGCCATTATTGCAGGTAATGTTACATCGTTACTATATAATTTCTGCTGTTATTACTGGCAATGTTCTGCTGGTATTATGCTGTTATTACATGTAATGTTTTGCTGTTATAGCATGTTGTGTTTTGCTGTAATTACCTGTAACTTTTTGCCATTATTACCTGTAACATTTTGCCATTATTACATGTAATTTTTGCTGTTATTACAGGTAATGTTATGCTGTTGCTACATTTTGCTGCCTTTAGTATCAATAATTGAATAATTTATATGTTAAATTTCTGCATCAAAAGAGTCAATTTCATCAGTTTAGCTATTGCTGTGATTACTGCAGAGCATATTGGCATTAGTGGTTTTTTTAATAATGAAAGTGTCAACTTTCAAGGGGGAATAGGTAAACCTATTCAGAGGAATAGGTAAACCTTCCGGAAGGATCTATTCTCGGGGTATGAAGATGTCAGAGAATGGATTATATAAGTGTACTTAAGTTTCTAGTGTCCTGATTATTATTTAGCACTAGTTTGCGCTGACATCACTACCACTTTCTCTTCAAGTGAAGGTATTAAATGCATGTTGAATGTCGTATATTCTGAACCGCGCTGACCTTTGAACCCTCTGACATATATGTGCTGCAATAGGATAGCATATGAAGTAGTTTATTCTGGTATAAACAATAGATTAGAACAACAGTTAATATTACATTACTAAAGACAATTACTGTTTATTTTGCAATCCAAATTATAAAAATTATAATTGATATAATTAAAATTGTAGTTTATTGTGGTATAAATATAGATTAGAACAACCGTTAATATTATATTACTAAAGACAATTACTGTTTATTTTGCAATCGACTTTACTGGATTATGAGTGCAGTTGTATGTTATGAGTAAATGGCCATTAAATTCGAGAGAGTGGCAAGAGCTGGGCATGTGAAGGGTGTTTGTGTAGTCGAGTTAATTCCTACATCTTATAGTGGTTGTAGTCAATGTTACATTACTCTAAAAGTATGATTTTTATGTTTTCCGTACCATAATGTAAAGATTACAGGTGGACTGAACCAAGAATTTAAAGCACTGTTCTTCACCTAGGAGTGATATTAGGTAGGAAAAAGTGTTGGGTAGAATAGAGACAAAGTAGACTGATGAAGAGTTTCCTTTTGGTCAATGTCATGCCCACAACCAAACCATTGAAGTGTGCTTTGAATAGTCTTGATGCTTCGATTGCATCTTCATCATGTCACATAATTATATGGCAACATTGGTCAGTGATTACATTACATTGAGTGAGACGACAGAAGATATTTTTATTATGAATACGTGTTATGCATATGTTAGGTATTTTCAAACCTTGTTTGAATGAAGCCAAACTTTGAGAATTTGAGTGAATTGTTATCTCTGAGGGTAAACTGTTAGCATTTTCATGTTAGCACCTGATGATGCCAGTCAATTGCTAGTGTTGGAGCCTATGATTGTTTTCTACACTTTAATACACTGATATCGTACCTCTATGACAGTGTTTCCCAAACTATGAATCAGGGACCCAAAAATGGGTTGTGACGTCTGGTCAAGTGGGTCCCCATTAAACTAGCATTTCAACTTAGGTTTACGATGCATGCGGGTGATTATACGAAAGGTATGCAATTATGCCTGTGTGATTGTATAATCAAAACCCAAAATCATGTGATGCAAATCTATAAACACAACAGACGCAGATCTGAAACCTTGTTACACTGATGCACAGTGAAAAAATATAATTTGAAACTAAACCGTTATTCGTAATAATATTGATTTCTGTTTATTTTCAAACTGACAGCAATGCAGTATGATTACAGAGTATGAACGAATGATGTCGGCATCCATGCAAGGCGCCCATTAGGTCATACAGCCCATTTACGCCAGACTTGATGACTGGTTAAAGCCCTGAATCAGATTGTCAAGCCATAGATTTGAATTAAAACTTGACATCAATCCTGAAAGTTTAGATTTGATTACAAGGATCAGAAACCATACATACAAAGTCAAAAACCCTTACAAAATCCTTGTGATCTCAAGAGTGACTGATCAGAATAAAATTAGGTCCAGGTGTCTAGAATAAAAAATGTCTGGTGTATTGGATATCACAGCAACTTGCAGAACATGTTGAATTTCGAACATTATTTCTAGTATAGACCTACTGTAGTTGAACGATCAACATATAAATGCTCCATTATATTACCTTACGATCAGATGAACCAGTTCAGCTCATCAGTTCAAAGGTTAAATATTTACTTTGAAAACCAATATTGGAGTTCGGTACAGCCTTTTCTGTGTTTTTTATGCTAATCATGTTTGCTGTGATCGTAATATCATTCAGATCGCATGAGGTTGAGACAGGTGAGCTATGTATCTCTTGCACCTTGTATGATATCCTCTTGTTCGCTTCAACTTGCAGTTGTACATTGTAAATGATGATAATAGCAGCTTTTTGTATTCGGATGTTATATATATATATATATATATATATTATATATATATATTTGTATGCTGCTATGTTTATACTGAAGAGAACTGTTTTATTTTCTATGTTGTGGTAAATTTTGCAATCTGTGAGAGATATAAAATGTGTTGCAAGGAAAACTTGGAGTAGAACTTGACTTTGTTTGAAATAGTTGAAATATTCCTAAACCATGGTGATTTGATTTGGTATTCTTTCAATGAGATGCACTAATTAAGTGAATATCCTTTTAGAACTTATCATCACTCTTTATAGCTTCGTTAATTAAAGAGTTTAAATAATATAATATTGTTACGCTGTTCCGTCTAGTAGGACTATAATTAATTCCTAGATTAATTCAACTGATGTTCATTGTTTTATGGCCTTTGTGATGTGCGTCGTGTTATGTTAGTCATATTTGCTATCCAAACGTGAAAGCAGCTATTAATTTTGAAGTTCTATGTTATCTGTAAGGATGAATTAGCCTTGAAACTCTTTGGTCTGTGTTGAAAAGCCTCCATTCTGATGCCTTTTGGGTTGAGTTATATTTTCATATTCTGTCAGCTTGAACTTTATATTTTAAACAGAAATATTTTCAATTGCTGCTTATGTGTAATTTTGTGTGTTTGTGTCAATTACAAACCTTATGTAGGCTACTTTGATCTATTGCAAGGAGATGACAAAGGAGATCATTGTGTGCTTGTGTGAAAATCTCAACTCATCCTCTTCTCTCTCCTCCACCTAGGGCCGTACCGAGGGGGGCTAGCGGGGCCGTGGCCCAGAGCGCAAATGTGGAAAGGGCGCAAATTTCAGGGTGGAATAACTTGTTATTCTATAAAATGCACTATTTTCAAAGTGTCAGGGCACCAGATTGATGCTAGGCACAGGGCGCAAATACTATTTTCAAAATGTGAGGGCGCCAGATTGATGCTAGGCACAGGGAGCAATTATAGCTTGGTACGGCCCTGCTCCCGCCCTCTTCTCTCTCCCTTACCCTCTTCTCTCTCCCCCATACTCTTCTCTCTACCCCACCCTCTTCTATCTTCCCAGCCTCTTCTCTTCCATTCTCTGTCTCGCTCTATTTCACTCTCCCCCCGAATTATGACCTAGGCACTAGACAAAATAGGTCATTATGAACGTTAGAAATAATAAATAATAGTGCCGGCCTAAATCTGATTCCATGAATTAGAACAACATTTTATGATAAAATTGTTTTGTTTTCTTGAGCAATGAAGGAAAGGGATGAAGATAACAAAGTGGGGAAGGAAGGATAGGGAGGGGCCAAATGGACGATCTTGTGAGTGAAGGTCTGTCTGTCTGTCTCTCTCCCTCTCTGTCTATATGTATGTGTATGTATGTACGTATGCAGGGGAGACTGGGGCTGGTTGTAACGATTTACACATTTAGATGTTTTATGACCGAACTTGATCTCCAATAACGGTTGACATTATATCATTACAATCCTTCAAAAATGCACTATAACTATGGAACTTTTCAGATGTGTGACTCAATTAATTATGAAAACATTTGCAATTTTTCTAGTGTTACAACTTGCCCAGCTTGGGGTTGGTTGTAACAAGACATGGGGCAAATTGTAACACCGCTTTCAACATTGGGGCAGGTTGTAACACAGTGAACACCAAATAACTAATTAATATTAAGTTGAAGCTTAAGCGAAGATAAAAGGAATATAGATCGGAAATGATAGGACGCGCGTTTTGATCTGTATACGCTGGTTCCCCGATTTACCGTTTCCGGGATTTATGCGCAGTCTGCCTCCGTTACAACCAGCCTCAGTCTCCCCTAAGTGTATATATGTATGAATATCCGACTTCGTATAGATCAGTAATTATCAACCTGTGGGTCGCGACCCGCAAGTGGGTCGCAAAGGATATCCAATTGGGTCGCCAACTTTTCTTTAAAATCGCATTTTTTCCACTGAAAAATATTGTCACGTGAATGTAATGCGCTATATTTTCTATAGGTCTAGATCGTTGCCTTGTCAGTGTTGCTGCCATTTTAAACTACTTATACATCTGTGACACCGGCTGTTCAGTTACGATTACACACAAGACTATATAATTTAGGAATAGGCTCTGTGTAAATAATGACTTAAGTTTGTGTCTAACTAACATCAGCCCACGTATTGATTTAGGCTACTGTACATCTGACCAGAATGGAAGTCCTGCCATCTCATTAACAGTTTTTATGTCTCAATGTGAGTCAAACAATAAAAGTTTTTTTAATATTCTTTTTTTTATCACCTTATGTAATTTTATTATGATTTATTTATAGTTTTGTTATACGCTATCATGGTTAGTCGTACAATACACTGATGCGTGACTTGCTGATTTAACAAAGATCATATAATATGCAGGGTTTAAAGTGGGTGGGAACGCGTGGGAACGGCGTTCCCACTGCTCTCCAAATCCTGTGTATGCGTTCCCACTGCTCACAATGCAATGGAACCCTCGGAACGCATTTGTTCCAATAAAACTCTTCTTCGGAACGTCCTTTCGGTAACGACGACTAATTCATGACTCTTAATTATGAGTTTTATTTAGAACTACTTTTACAATGTGTTTGCTGTCCGCTTGTAAGCAGCTTAACGCTTTGAGGGTAGTGAAGAGGAGGAGAGAAAGGTGAGGGGATTAGCATGGGAATTGAATTAGAATACAATGGATAGTAATAGACGGCGGAAGGAGAGGATACATGAAAATAGAAAGAAAGAGGAGCGGACGAGGAAGAGGCCGAGGATAATAGATGGTGAAAGGGAGTGGAAGTTGAGGGGCATTGGCAGAAGTGTTGGCCTATTCGCCCTGAAGTAAGGTACGGTGGCCATCACATATTGCAATGTATTGTATTTAAATCTCTTTATTTATATAGCGCCTCTCTCAGCGCACACCAATCGCTTCCAGATAAAAAAAATTCGTCTTGAGAAAGGACGAAAAAGGCACTATATTGTAACCCATGCAATACCTATACAGAATAAAGTTCCTCTAGTATTAATTTCAGCATCGCTATCTTTGTCCATCAATGATTATTTTTGAACAGAAATAGCGAAGCTTTCTTAAAACAAGAAATTGAAACGTCAAAACGGAAGCTTTGCAAAAGTTAGGAGCCGGGGACCGCTACACATTCCTCCTCAAATGCAAGTGCTTTTCCAGCGGATATATGCTCAGTTGAAAGAGTAACTAAAGATCATATTAGGATTTTAGAGGAGAAATGTCGTGCGCTTTAGTCCCATAGGCTAGACCTAAGCACTACACAATGACAGCTAGCCTACTCTGTCATCTCTGATCTCCTTGCAACTGGACCTCCATGGTGACTATCAAATCAAAGTAACTCAAACAAATTTATTTGGCCAAAGAATAGACAATGAACAGAATTTCACAGCCAAGAAATGATAAATGACAACTAATTAGCAAATCTACCCTTTGGACAACCCTTCAGCGCTTGTGGATAAGCTTGCGGCCTACGTTTTGTTTTTGAGTGGCGCCTTAAAAGTTTGGCGATTACGATATATATATATATATATATATATATATATATATATATATATATATATATATATCTTGATTCTACTTCCAGGATACGACCTAAAATATCTGGCGTTTGGTAAGTGTCGCCAGGTGCAAATTAAGCAGAGTAGGCCTAAGGTCTATAGTGATTCAATCGATCGGTCAAAAGAAAGAAATCCATATTTTGTATACATGTGATTAATAAATAAAACAATATCCTCCATAAAATATGAGGCTCATCGTACAGTTTTATTCCATTGCTTGAACCGTATTTTGAGTGCGTTTTCGTTCGCAGATGTTCATTAGCGAATCTGTTTATACGTAAAGCGTGGCATCGTGCATGAGTGATCCCTCTACGCAGGTTGTAAATGCAAAGGATCCGTTTAGCGCGCATCTTTCTCTGGTAAAGTTGGCCTATTTGGACATCATTTTTAAGATTATCTGCAATTTGTCGTTTGTAAAATAACTATTGTCTATAGGCCTAATTAAAAGGAGGAGAGCAACGAAATAAAGATCGAGAGGGTAAAGGGTCGAGAGAGGCAGAGGAGGAGAGAGTGTAAAGGGAGAGAAGCAGAGGATGAGAGAATGAGAGTGACAGAGGAGTGTAGAGGTTAGTCTGTTGGACTATAAATTGAGAGTTTGGGGTTCAAATCTCTACCAGGATTTGCTTCGAAGTTTCTACGCCTCCTAGCGAACTCAGCCGTAACAAGTACACCACCGTACACTGTCGTTGCGAAGGGGAGAAGGCGACGGGATACAGGTCAAAAAAGACCACCCACTATCATATGCCGAAACTAAGAAAATGAAGTCGCTACGACTTGATGCCCACGGCCGGCTGCCTCAGGGCTTGTCTAGGGGTCTGCTCTTTATGACCTAGTTATAGCCAGTGGACGAATAGTATTCGTCCAATATTAGGGCAACTAGGCCTATATATATATCCTTACACAGGTCTGTCATGTCTGTCTATAAAACATGAAATAAATCTTTCACTATTATTTTTCGTGTTAGGTCCTATAGGCTCCATGATTTGATTGTCTGCTGGTCAATCTGTTCGTTGGTGAATTCGATCAATTTACAATGAAAAGTCTGAGGTGTCTGAATCGTTTCTTACTCATCCTGTCGTTGGTCAGACAACTCCACGCGGGTAAATTATTGTCTTATAGTCGTTGGTATGTAAATGTTACTGAATATTCTACACTTAAATACTTCCTAATCGCCCTGTCTAAATTTTAAATATTGCCCATTATTATCTTACCTATAGATAGTGCGTAACTGTCTGCCAGTGTCAGGCCTACGTTTAAATACTGCTTAATTGTCTTGCTTGCATTGAATATTGCCAAATCGTCTTGTCTAAATATAAATATTGCCATTTATCATCTTACCCACATTTGAATATTGCCTCCAGGAGCGCAATTTGTGATACGGAGGGGAGAAAAGTTGACCCACACAATTCATCCAAATCCGAAGAGTTTTTCATTTTGTGGAGTGGGAGTGTTTCAGTACGCTGCTTCATCTTTGGCGTTTGCAATATTAGCACTCCCCAGAAAAATGTTCTGGTTGCGCCTCTGAGATCTGCCTCATTTTGTCAAAGCCGTATAACATGTGAACGTCTGTTGTGGCATAGCGCCTCGCCGAGCGGCGGCGGACTGCAGGTGGCTAGAGATCCCGGATGTGTACAGCAACGGAACGACGGTCTTCTATCCGAAGGTCTTCGACATCGACTCCTGTAAGAAGGCCTGTATCGAGCTGATCAGCGACTGCATTGCCATCGAGTATCACTCGAATCCTATCTGTTGGTACGTCTCCAGCAATAACAGGATCAACAACTACATTCACGAACGAGACAAAGGATATATGCAGTTCTGGCTCGACTGTCGGACTGGATTGGCCAACGGTAGGACTGTGATAGTGGATAAGTTCCATTACCTATTGAATATTGTACCACACGAGATTATCCTGCAGTGGCCAGTTCCTATTCTGTGTTTAATGTAAGCTTACAAATTATTCATGACTCTAGCATCGATTGGCTAGCTGTATTCTCATTGGTTAGTCAAAGTTATTAGTTAACTGTCATTGCATTTTTATTTGTTCATGTAGGCCCTAGTATTATGCCTACTATCTTTCAGATAGGTACGTGTACTGACGACGTATCTTAAAAGGACTTGTAGCCTAAGAGAGCATTCTAGAGAGAGGCAGAGAGAGGAAAGATGAAGATAAAATATAATCATATTGAAATTCTTGAAATTTGATGTCGCCCTTCTTCCAGCATTTTTCGATCAGAAGTGCATATGCCTCGACGGCAGAATTGCAGTTGTACTGTAGAGCAATTGTGTGCAAATGATTTGCTCAAGGCCCCTACGCAGTGACGCCTCGGACGAGGGTCGAACCCGCTCATTCAGTGCACACTAAGTGTTACGTGCCGATCGCTCTAACCGATCAGCCACTGTGGGATTGTTGATTTTTTTGACGACACCGTTTCATAGCGAATACGATTTGGTGTCGCCCTCCTTCTTTCTCCAGGCTGAGGACTGGCACTGTCAGAACACGTACAGTGGCGGAGTTCAGCCACTGTGCCGCATATGTGGGGCCTATGTATAACATTGGTTGCGAAAAGAGGCAGACAAACAGAGTGTTCCGCTGTTGTGGCAGCCTATTCTTGATATAAAGGCTCTCTGTCATTTATTAGCGCTTCGAGTGATAATATAACAGTTCGACTAGGTCTATGTCTAATATCAACATACAATAATAGATTTGTCAGAGCATTAAAAGATAAAGAGAACATTTGTCTTCTTAATCGTGGTCGTAGTGGTTGCCCGTCTAACCAGACGCAGCAATCATCGTACTTCGACAGGACTATACTTATTCGGTCGGCCCGTAACACTCAGCTTGCGCTGAGTGAGCGGGTTTCGACCCTCGTCCCAGGCGTAAGTCACGTGCTATGTAGGGACCTTGAGCAAGTCCTTCGCACACAATTGCTCTGCGCCGTCAAGGCGTGTTCACTTCTGAGCAAAATATGTTGGAAGAAGGGCGATATAGAATTTCTGGATAAGTAAAAAAATTCTACTACTCGTCTCAAGTTCTCCAAACGAGCCATTTCCATCACCGCACCACGTCTCTGAAACGAACGCAGGGCCGTACTGAGGGCGGAGCCAGCGGTGCCGTGGCACAGGGTGCAAGTATAGAAGAGGCGCAAATTTCAGGATGGAATAACTTTAATTATTCCATAAATTTATTCTTTCTTGAAAAATGTGGGAGAGCCAGATTAGGCCATAGTGCCAGGCACAGGGCGCAATTATAGCTCGGTACGGTCCTGAACGAACTGCCTCGATCCTGAATGCCGCCAGCGTTGTATGCAAGACTTGAAACTTCAATACCAAGACGAGACCGAGACAGTAAGGTACCAAGACCGAGACCGAGACACTAGGCTCAAGACAGTACGAGACAGTAAAAGACAAGTGATCGTATATAAAATGCTGTAAAATATTAATGTATCAGTTTTCGGTAATAAGGTTTATTTGTACTTTCGATTTGAAACTTATAATGTGTATAGTACCAATTTCTAAGAATAGTTTTTATATTGCCGCGTTTTATCTCTTCGTTGGCCTATCTTCTGAATAGTATAAAGAAAGCCTTAAGACAGTTAACGCAAAACTTATTGAGACCGCTTGTTCGAGACAGAACAAGACTTTCACTTCAAGACAGTTTCTAAAAATGCGAGACACTACCTTGAGACCGAGACCGAGACAGCAGGCATCCGAGACCGAGACACTAAAAAGCTGTCTCGAGACGTTTCGAGACCGAGACACTGTCTCGAGACCATACAACTCTGAATGTTGCACTTTTGCGGCTCCTCCACCATCATTGTCCATCACCCACCATCATCCATCTCGTGCTCCTCTATCCATCGCCTCTCTCATTCGCAACTCTAGTCTCACCTATCAAGAATAATTCTTACAAACTCACTCGATCATCCATCGTAGACCAAAGCGACACCCCCCTTAGCATCTACTCTGCCTCCTCTGGAAACCGGACTCTGCCCATCCTAGGATTACCATTTTGACCATTTGATTTGACACAGCACTCGTGAATACGCTGGTGCCCTGCGCTTGGCTTCAAGAATTACGATTACGATACTCTAAGATTGTAGAAGGCCTATATGCCATCTCACAGCATTATTATTGGCCTGGCAAATCATTCATTTATTCATCACGGAGATATATATCTAGCGCCTAGAGCGCTTCCGACCCCCGCACGACTGAAAAGAAAGTTTTAAGGCGAGTACTAGAGAAGTCTGAGTGGATCATTGATGACAAGCGCAACTTCAATGGGAGAGTGTTCCAGAGCGTGGATTCAGCCACTGAGAAGGCACTATTTTGTTTAGTAGATGTGCTAGCAAAAGGAACTATGTAAATATAGCGTTAACGTCGTAATCGTAATCATAATTGTAATCTCCAAACTTCTAAAGCGCCACTTGAAAGTCAAGCGTAGGGCATAAGCTTATTCTCGAGCACTGCATCAAATCAGAGAGGTCCGTGGGAAATCGTAGTCCGGTTTCCAGAAGGTCAGCGGAGGTCCTTTGTGACTAATTGGTCCTCTGCAATTAATTATTCTTTTGTAATTAATTATTCCTTTGTAATTAATTAGTCCTTTGTAATTAATTGCGTTGTGATCCAACCATCTTGCTAACTGTTCCTCTGTTTTAAGTAAGTAGTTGCAGTTTAAAGACACTGCGTGATAACAAAGATCATTAGCGTCGCCCACCTTCTTTATCTAGGCTTGAGACTGGCACTGCCTGAGTTTTTGTATCGGCGGAGTTTCTGTTTTAAGTTGTCTTGAGAGGCAAGGTCACACTTTGAATGTTAACGACTCGATTTCTTTAGCTATGCCTATGAGCTCCTTTGGAAGAATGACGATATCAAATGCAGGTGTATCGTATTGTATACGTTCTCTACTGCATGACACATGTGGTTGGCCCTCGATTTGGAATGGCCTCCCATTGACGCCCCGATCCCTTCCTTGAACTCCTATGTGGCATTCCTCTCTCATCTTAATATGACTTTATTCGGACACGCTGGGGTTGGGAGCGCCTCTGAGTAGTCACCTTAAAGAGGCTCTGTACGTAAATTTCTCGTAATGAATGAATATTATTATCAATTTCCGCAGATGGTGGAATACCTTGCCATTGGCAGGAAGTGCGTGACGTACAGAGCAAAGGCTCGGTGCTCTACTTGAAGGCCAAAGGAGTCAATGGCGGCAAGGTGGCTTGCGAACATGACATCAAGGGATGTGTTGCTGTCGATAACCATGGCAACGACTATTGTCTCTACCATACGAACAGAACTGCAGTCCTGAATCGCAGAGAGAAAGTCTCACCTGGAAAGGGATACGTCCAATTCATAAGAGACGGACAGTGCTGAAACAAAATGATCGAAAATACAGGAACTTAATTTCTTTCTCCTTCTACTAAATTCTATAGCAGATATACTTTCCTAAACATCGTTGATTATTGACGAGAACCTATCGGAAGTTTGAAACAGAAAATCTTTTGTCCTAATATAATGTATGCTCCTACAGAGACTTTAAAATACTGTATGTACAGGCTTACGTGTACGTAGCATGGAAAATTGATGTAGCAGCAGTAACTGCCGTTTTGAAGGCAATCATGAGTGAGTATACAAAGATAACGCGTATTTCAACAAATTAAAATCTGACAATTTTAATGCTCGGGGAATTATAGCCGCATACAATGATACAAAACGCTCACTTTGAGCTTGTATAGCAGTTTCAATAGGCCTAGGTCTACTTTAAAGGCGTGGGCTGGGATAGAAGATAGACCTACAAAAGTTCGGACAGAATGGGAAGAGTGAGATAGGATACTTACGCCACCTGATGACTGATCAATCTATTTATATTAGCAGAGTTGGGATAAAAGATATTTGTAGAACGATGTTCTGACTACATCAATTCTTTCTATTTGTAGAACAATGTTCTGACTACATCAATTCTTTCTATTTGTAGAACAATGTTCTGACTACATCAATTCTTTCTATTTGTAGAACAATGTTCTGACTACATCAATTCTTTCTATTTGTAGAACAATGTTCTGACTACCTAAATTCTTTCTATTTGTAGAACGATGTTCTAACAACAAAACAGTTTCTGTCAAGTTTTATTTCAGTAGGCCTAGTCAATTTAAAAGTTTTATGAACGTGTTCAAATTTCACACACCATCACATCGTTCTCTCCAAATTTCGATAGCGTCACTCAAAACCCATGCGCGGGGCACCAGATTATTCACGAGCGCCGCATCACCTTTGAGTCCAATTAGTCGGATTAGATCAGTTTGGCTTGTATCTGCTTTGATAAACTGGCACTTGGCGACTCAAGCCAGCAGTTACATTGAAAGAGCCAGGAAATGTGCCAGTCGTTCGAAATCGTAATTTGCGCAAGTTGCCATTCGGGAAAGAAACCTTTAGGCTGGCTTTCGATCTTTATCGTTATAATGTTTCCTGTAAACACACAGAGTAATGTTAATTGCAGGACCACCAGCCAGTGACGCACATCCAAATCCAATAGGCCTGTAGTCACAGAACAGTTCTTGTGCTTGGACACATGTGCGTCATATTAAGGTTAGTTGCAGTTTAACGACACTGTGTGACAACAAAGATAATTATAGCATCGCCTTCCTCCTTTATCCAGGCTTGGGACTGGCACTGCTGAACTACAAGCGGTGGCAGAGTTGCGTCATATTAACTAATTGTCCAATATCTCATAATATTAGGACTGATTATACATATCAAGCGGTCATCAATTGCCATCGTGGGTTCTTCAACGTGGAATGACTTATAGCCCCACTAGCCGTGGTAAGATTTTAATCGGCGTTCCACCCTTATCCTTTATTTTTCCTGAAGACTTAAAAAAAATTTCTTTAGAACTGTCAACCGAGAGCGCTTCTGAATAGCTAATGCGCCTTTCGTTAGTCCTTCCCCACCCCGTTTAACGCGAAATTTCTCGTTCTCTCCTCTGTGCATTCTCGAAAGCGCTTGAGGCCTTATAGGCCTATCTAGTCGCCGACTTGAATCTGGAGCGCCGCTGATTTGAGCGGCGCTTTAAAAATGTTCATTTACAATTACAATAATTATTACGATAAGTAAAAGTAGGAAAATGTTCATCCGTATTCATATTAATCATGTTCATTTCTATATCTATCTATCTATCTATCTATCTATCTATCTATCTATCTATCTATCTATCTATCTATCTATCTATCTATCTATCTATCTATCGATCTATCGATCGATCGATCTATCGATCGATCTATCGATCGATCTATCGATCGATCTATCTATCTATCTATCTATCTATCTATCTATCTATCTATCTATCTATCTATCTATCTATCTATCTATCTATCTATCCATCTATCTATCTATCTATCTATCTATCTATATATATATATATAATGAGTTCTCGGCTCGAATGCAAGTTCATTTGCCTTATACCACATTGGATGAGACGAATGAGGTGCAGATCTGACGTAGATTCTTGTTTGCACTATCTCTCTCTCTCTCTCTCTCTATATATATATATATATATATACATAGAGAGAGATTTTATTATAGGCCTACAGACTTCGCAACAATCCCTATCATTGCTATTTATATGCGAATGGTTGGGGAAAGACTCACCGAGGTCGAATGATGAGATAATAAAGTGGTCAATATTGCCATTTTCAAATGGATTTCCGGAATTAGTTGGAACCAGTTGTGTCGCGGTTGTGTTCCCCAGCGAGCCATACATCGTCAGAAAAATGTTGGCATCAGTTCCGGAACCTAAGTCGGTGCCAGTTTTTACGATGACGGTGTAGTTCACAAGGACTGGACACAAATAACCAGATTTTAATACATTACATGCTGTAACATGCCTATACGTCTAAGAAAACATTGCCTATATAGCTTATACATTTACATTACATTGGTCTGCTTCATCAGAGGCGTCCAGATAGGGGGGGGGTCCGGAGGCAGATGCTTCCAATTTCAGGTAGGGAGGATATTTTTTTTAGTCTTATGGGGAACATCTATAGCCTTACCGACACTTGTGACCGGGAGGTTAGCCTTCATCATTCAGAGGGGATTGACGCCTCTGTGCTTCGTGATTAGTAATCGCAATTCATGACTCCTGAGGTTAGGCGTATACCTTATAAAAATGGAAGGAAGTTGACACCTTCAAAGCCATTGATAATCTCACCGTTGTTGTTTTTCCAATTGATATTTCAGGCTGCTATAAAGAGAATCGAGAGTATACGTGGATATGGGATCGTTGCCACTCAAGCAATTTCTATACACAGGGCCCAACAAACAACTTATAGCTAATATTGGCTAAGCGAAGGTAAGGCCAAAGGCTTTTTTAACCATTGGATATGCCTAGATGAAAGACGAGGACGATCAACTGCAGCACAGAGCCCAAGTGGTTAAATGTTTACCCTTTAACGACGTTGCTTTTGGTTCCCATGCATTCAATTTTTTGGCATACGCTGATCATCGCTATAGTGAAAAACTGCGGTGAGGAGAGATCGCCATGGGCAGCGGTGAAATGTATCTATAGATGATCAATTCAACGAAAAATAGACAGGATCACGTATATGCGCCGTAGCCACTGTATGTATATATATACTATATTTTCGCTAATATTATATATTTACGTCATGTGATGACCTTCTGTTGGAGCGCAATAAACAAACACTGAACGATCATTGATCACATGAAACATTTAATTGATGATATTGTCCAGTGGGTGGATGTGTCTCCGTCCATTTAATCAGAAACAATACGATGTCCCGTTCTAAGACGGTTTAATGGTAGACCCTAATATTAAAATCAGCCAATTTGAAAAAGTATGAGCTCTCGACGAGTCTCGGGCAATCGGGCTGCTAAGAGGGTGTCTTATCCACCTAAAAATAGCCAATTTCAGCGATTCGCGCGTAAATTCTTTAGAGAATGACCTTCATATCACCGAACTTAGATCAGTCATGCATGTTCACTGACATTTCTGTTCGTTCCTTCGCTATGAAGGTTACAAAAGAATTTTTAAATGTATTTTCCGGTTCCGATTATCTGGATATAAATTCGTTAGAATTATAACGACGTTCATAACAGCAGCACCATTATTTTCCATAAACATGTACCAACATTACAGGATAAGCAGCCTTCGTGGGTTTTTTTTCTATTACAATGTTGATAAGTTGAGGACTATTAGGGGCCTAGGTCTATACTTAAATCACTGAAAACCTGAGGACCTGCCAGGTATATGTTATTACATTGAATAAGACGTACAGCCAGCGATCCCAGACCAAAAAACTAAAGTAAACAATTTGCGAGATAAATATCGAGCGAAATTAATTAAGTCTAATTCAACGTCTGTGTGCTTTCGCCATTGACACACACACAGACCTTTCTTTGTTCCAGTGGAGACGAGGAAAACTTGGAGTGGGCTGCTTCAACGCATAATTGCTCAATGACACGTACGACGAAGCTGGGGTCGAATCGACATCGCATAGTAGGGGAGGGAATGGATCGTCGCTTTGCGTGTCTCGGCGACTTGACGTGGATGTTGAGTATTAGCCTAGGCCTATAGGCCCACCATAAGTTATGTTCACTTGGTCATTCATTCATTTATTCAATACAGTGCCCATCGAAGATAGGCCTATCCTTCCACGAGTGCTCCCAATCCATCCCCTGGAGAGAGGAACATGCATGTATACGGACATAACTGAAATGCTGTTGAAACGCGTGTTTACAATTAAGATTCTTGGTCATCCATATGGAAGGAGACGCACATTCAGATGGAAGCCAGTCTAATTAGCAACTAAGACGACCACTGAAATAATCGATACATGTGCAAAAGGATGACCAAAATCAACAATCGTATACATGTCAGAGGCGGCGATCTCAGGAGGGTCGAGGGGTCCCCCTCACCTTTTACAGAGAGGGTATGCTTTACACTGTATACGTTTGTCCCACCCACATTTCTTATCCCTCCTATAACTGTCCGGGTGGGTGTCCCCCATCTGTCAAATGAAATCGCCGCCTCTGATCGCAGTTATTATTGGCGTAGGCCTATCATATTTCATGGACCTATGGTTCGGTGAGGGGTGCGGTCATAAGCGATTTTTCTATCAGGTACTTAGCTGAACATCGCTGTTTGGGTTTGGGCTATGAAGACGAGTGTCATCTCCCCAGCGGGTTCTAGGGTGGAGTATTCCCCCCCCCCCCCGAAAGTTGACAAACTTTAAAGCATCCTGAGTGGCATTTTAAGCATTAAAATTTCAAACTCATGAATTTTAACGCATTTGAGAATTACGTGTAGGCCTAAGTCAAACGTATCTGATGAGAAAATGAGGTTATGCGCACTAAACAGCCATCAGTTCAACGCAATTCCTTTGGATGATGTTCTTATAGAAGCCAGAGGTGAGGCAAAACCTCAGAAACTTCGACCAGCTAAGTGAACTTATTGTAGGCCTACAAGAACGGCAGGACATTGGCATATAAAATGTCGAGGCGACCATTCATAATTGTCGCAGCAAAGATGAATGCTCTCACTCGATAAATTTGCTGAAAAACACACACGTGGATGCCTTATGGTCGGCACGGAACTGCGTGTAAGAACATACTTAAGCCAACACGCAATCACAAATCAAAATTGTCTCAATGGAATTAGAAGAATCTGTTTTTCTTTTTGTTACCAGGGGCACATACACCATCGAAACCTTGGAGCATATGCCCCATCCAAGAAATAGAGGGGAAGACGAAGATCTCATTGAGAAATTAAGGGGGAAGAATTAATTTTTTTATAAATATTATACCATTCAAAATCCTTTATTATTTGGAGTTGAGCCACTCTGTTCTAATAAACATTGTCATCGTGTGCGTCATTAAATTAGTTCAATCTCTATTATTCATCCTTGAATTATTAGTTCGTCTGTCATTAAAAATTGGGAGAAATTGCTCTAATGATTTAGAGGGTGGGTAATGATGTTGCTCCAATGACTTAGAGGGGTGATAGACGCTCCTGATTGTAATTGTTTTGTAAATGTAGGCCTATGCCCCTATTAGCTGATAGCCTAAATCTTAAACTTGAACTTAGCATCAACCTTTACGATAGCTATATGCATTGTAACTCTAGCAGCATCTTCTGCATATAAAAATGAACGTATAATTTAAGCTTACCAAAGTCCTGACAGCTCCGAAGATTTTTTATCTGCAAAATTTCGACAAGTGAAAGTTAACACATATACGAGTGAGAGCAGAAAATGCATCCTTTTCACTTTTCTGCATTCTGTATGAACTTTCTGTTCTTTAATAAGACGATTATTTATGGCCATAATTATTGCCTTCACACAGAATCTGCTGTGATACGTAATCCTACTCGTCAGATTAAATTATCATCATTATCGTCGCCATCGCCGTCACCGTCATCTTCATTATAATTATCATTATTATTATTATTATTATTATTATTATTATTATTATTATTATTATTTACAAATGCATTGAATTCTAGCAGTGGGGTTACAAGTATAATCTAGTCACATATTGTGCTTACCTGAGAATGCGTGCAGGCCACGACTGATGCGCATCTGCTGGGTCGGTAGAAGTACAGCTCGCACCGTTTCGTGTCTTCCCTGTAGTTGAAATCTAGACACCTGGGTTGCAGGTTGCACTTCCAAGCACATTTGATTTTGTTCGGAGTACAGTTGAGGCCGATGACGATAGAATCAAGGTCAAAGGTCATGGACGGATTGTCGACGGCGCACAACACTGTTCCGTTGGAGTCGACGGTCTTTGCAAAAGACTTGGCATTTGTCCAGATCGCGCCCTGGAGCAGGCAGAGAAGGAAGGCGCTCCACTGACTCGATGACCTTGACCACATCTCACGGCTGTGCGCGCATCCAAAAATCGAAGAACTTCAACTAACGTAGCGAGGAATCAGTGAAAGATCGGCCAAGATAACTAACTGGCAAATACAATGTAATGTAAAGCTTCGTGAATTTCTCAGCGCCCACAAAAGCCACGTCAGGAGGGTCAACTTATTCACCGGTTCTGTTTCTCAGACCAGAATCATCAGATGAGCGCGTTGTGCAGCGTTATCCATGCCGCAAAAGCGATGTGGTTGTTGAACGCTTATAGGCCCTATATATATCGCACCCGGCGAAGAAATATCACACATTTATTGCAAACATATCTTTTTATCAAACGATCGCCTTTCGGTAGTGAGATAGAATATGATATTAACGAGATAGAAATTATAATTTTAGTAACTGCATTCCAAGCCGCATTATATGCCTAGTGGATTAACAGCTTATCAGTTTAGATGAATTCCTTTAGGGACCGTCCACATATTACGTACGCAGCAAGGGGAAGGGGGCTTCGAATTTCAGCGATTTTGCGTACGGGTGCGTATGGTGGGGCATTGACAGTCCGCGATGTATCATCCTATACGAGCGAACACATAGCCTAAGGGCGCACAAAAGAGCGCGGTACAAACGGTCGCAATCGCATAAGAGCATATTGGTTAATGATCGAGAGCGCATTGCATTATGAGCGCGCGCCAATAATTGGAATCGCAGAATATTATTATTAATGCATACGGTAATAGTTCATGGATGTCTATAATAGTTCACGTAACTTATGGTTGTTCATTGTGATTCCAGAACGACCTGCGCTGAAGTCGAGTTCGATGTCCCACAGAGCTAAAGTCCTCAGCGACCTCTATCTTCTATCAATTCTATATAGCAGACCAAACATCTGGTCACATGCCACCTCTATGCTGACGACATCCAAACCTTTGTACTGTCACGTGATCTTCGCTCATGGACATAGCCTTAGTCAGCCTTAATTGACGCCTTAATTGACTCAGCCTATCCAGCTTGGAACCAAGTAGCAGCTCCTTAAATTTTATCTGTCTTCCCACATCAACATATCCTCACCACTAGGCCTACACAAATTAATCCGGTATCCGTGACTTAAGTGCCATCCTTGCTTGATAGTTCCCCCTCTCGATCTCCGAACATCTCATGCTCTCGGTACGCTTATGAGAGCCATCCGAGATATGTTTCCCATCCTGTATTGACACCCCTAGCCGTTGCTTTCACCTGCTGTCGCATTAATTGACAACTGCAACTCACTATTTGCTGGGCTTCTCAAGACACGCTAATCCGCCCTACAGTCGGTCATGAACTCGGCTCGTATCCCTTGCTACTCCCACATTTCTACCTACATGATTGATGTCCTACACTGGCTTCCCTTTGCATCTCGCATCCACCATATGTAGTACTGCTCTTACGAACTCAGCAGGGTCTAGCCCCTAAATACCTTAGCAACTTAATGCGCAGCCATATACTGTTTCCACCCGCCCTCTCCGGTCTGCTGAGGGACTGCTATATGGGCCCAATACCGTGCTTTTGCCATCGTGGATCCTTCTATGAACCTATGTCAAGCGACCTATACCCAGATTTTTGTCGGCGTAGGCCTACGTACCATGCACCCTCGTCCATTTGCTGCCTGAAGACTTTCTTATTTCCTTGGTAGCCGTCACGCCGAGAGCGCTTCTGAAAATAATCCTAGCGGTTCTCTAAACAGCTAGTATATGCTTACCATAAGAAGCGCTACATCCAATTTCTATTTAAACAAATTATCATTTTAGTCTTCTTCTTCGTATAGGCCTAAAAGTACCAGAGTTCATTACCTTGCGCTTACATCCCGAAATGCTCTTATCACAAAACGCATGCTATTATTGTTGACCAACGGTATCATCGGAAACCATAAGATATTAGAATTCATGATCCGTTTGAATATAGTAAATTTTAAGCATCCTATACAATTTTATGCTAACAGAAAAAACACATGCTTCCTGTATAAAATTATCGTGCAAGCGCTGTTGGGACCTATACTACTAACGTTGTTTTCGTAGCGCAATCGCGTAGGCTCATCGGCGGGAAACAGTTCAATAACCTATTTGCCTCTACCTGCATTTTATGCCCACCTTGGGTCGGCGCTTCCGGCATTCCCTTCTTTAGTCATATGTAAATTCAAGACAATAGAAGTAATTGGTCAATGTCCATAGCAAAGATTCGTAAAAGCTTATCGATCGTAAAGCGTACAAGACAAAAGATGTAGGGACTACATAATGCGTTGATGCACTCTTTAGTTCGTAACCGCACCTCAAAACAAGTGAAAGTAAAAAAATGGGGTTTTTCGTGACCCTCTTTTATTAACGTTTGGTAATTTTGCAGATGGTGCAATCGATCCACCCGCATATTGACCGGATCTGCATAAAGGCAGCCAATAACTCTATGCACTACGCATCCTTGTTGCTCATGGTCTGTCGGGACGCGCTTGTATGATGTAGTTCGAGCCACCTCGCTTTCCCGCCTCCTCTATGCTTCTCTGCATGGTCAGGCTTTGCTAATGCTGGCCAGAGAATGCGTCTTAACGCAATTGTAAGGAAACTGATACGGCTTAAGTTTCTGCCTTTTGACCAGATGACTTTTGACGACCTCTTTGGTCGTGCAGATTCCTCTCTTTTCTCTTCTGTGCTACACAATCCTTGTCATGTTCTAAGTTATCTTTTGCCACCTTTAAAGATTGTTACCTATTCACTCCGTGCCGATCGCACAATCGAGAAATCCCGCGCGCGGACGCACTATAACTCGGTGTGGTTTTATTACCCGAATGCTATACAATTGAATCTATTCCTATTGTAAGTGTAACTAAGCCCAGTATTGTTTGATTTCTATTTACTCTAGTTACTTATGGGATGTCTGTTGCGTAATTGCTAGTTATGATTATTTTATGAGAGCACATGTACAATTATTTTACTCTAACTACTTTGAGGATGTATAATTGCTGTGTATAATTGCTTGATATGTTTATTTTGAGAGTGTACATTTTTGAACGCTCATAATTATGATGTGCCCGCAGTGCGTTTGCAAGCGGTTCAATAAAGTACATACATACATACTTACTTACTTAATTCACTGGCTCAAAATACTTGAACGGATTGAATACAAGGTCATTTCACTCACCTACAATACACTCGAATCTTCACAGCCAACATATCTCCGTCAACTGTTCGCGATTCAACTACATCGCTCAACTCGCTCCTCTTCCACCTTAACACTGCTTCGCCCTTCCGTCACCTCATCGCTCAAATTTGCAAATCGTTCCATATCTACTGCTGTTCCGCCTCTTTGGAACAAACTCCACCCAGCATTAAGACAATTATCAGATCCATCCTACAAACTCACATATAACGCTTCACCTCTTGCCATCTCACCGCATGTTTTCCACTCAAAACTTAAAATATTGCTTTCTGAGCATTTTTCACAAATCCTTTCCTGAATCCTCCCCTTCGATCGTCCTACCTACATGTAGCTTCCTCGCTGCTTCAACTTCAAACACCATCCGTCTTAGCCGTCTGCATGTCTGTCTACCTGCCTGACTCTCTGGACTTTGACCCCTCTGCCTATCGATTCTGTTTTGATTAAGCGCCTATGAATAAGCTGGTTCCCGCGACTTGGCTTTTGGGGTGCTGTAGAGATGCTGGGATTACGATTACGATTACTGTTATAATTCGAACTTAACTTACAGTACTTGACTATTACGTAAGTTAGTAGCAAACAATTAATCGTTTCGCCCATCACTGTCGCTCGCCATCTTTGTCGTCTGGTTAACGAGGGGTTGGCTTTCGCCGTCAAATTGTCGGCATTTTCGGAAATTATGCATTTGCTAATAATTGCAGTAATTGTTATCTGCTTATCTGGAGAATGCTTAGCAAACAATGTCGATACTGATACTCAAGTTAGTGAAGCACACTGTTTGGTGTGGGGTCCGGGATTAGAAGGACGACTTGCCTTTCCAGTACGGTACTTCTTCATACAGGCAGTCGACCACAGCGGGCAAAAGTAAGTACACTCACCTAGCTGGTATCTTTTACATATTAGAATTACATTTTGAAGACATTTTTAATGCTGCAGTGGCTCCTGCATTAGTGAAATTTAACCAAAATGTTACTTCTGAAGCGGGAGTTTTGCCTGCCTGTCATATAGAAATTCGCAGTCTAGAATACTGACAGAAGGCATCATGCACAAACGCAACAAATATTCTAATGGGATACTAACCGTAGCCAACCTTCGCGTGGTCTACTCTTACCATGGCTGGCCCTCATGTAGCAGTGCAAAGTGCTATCAAAGGTCATCATCACCATCATCTCTGGCATGCACCTACTTGAAGCAATGCCTTTTCTACAATATTCTGTTGTCAGCTATAGATCTGTATTCTGGGCTGTCATGAGAATCAGTGAATGTAGGTCAGGGTCCACCGCTTGTGTCATCTTATGGCAGCCATGTATAGGAATGAAGTTCTTAACTGACTGTAAAATAAAGTGACCAAGAACCTGAAGTGTTTGTATTACTACATGGTCAGCATGATAATTTGGTATTTTTATTTGGCATGTTTGCTTTTGTCTGTGGCTATTAACAATAGATATAGTTTTATGACCAGTGCATTGTCATTATCAGCCTGTATGTATGTATTTATTCAGCCTCACCGATTCTGTGGGAGAGAAAGCATTTGAAGTGACTGTTGTTACAGCAGACACTCAGGCCAGAGTGCGTGTGTGGCTGCAGGTTCTAGATCGTCATGATGGATCATATATAGTCCGATTTAAGCTTTACGAAAGCTACAAGGACATCGTTGTTTCAGTGCTACACGATGGAAAGCATGTGGCAAAGTCACCTTATCTTCTTAAAGGTATATCAATGATTTTCTTCCATCTCTAATTTGTGGATACATGTGACCAGCTTTAATTTTATAATTTGTTTGTTTATTTCTATTACATGAATGAAATAAATGCAAATTTATGAGGGAAACTTGAGACCCGCTAAAATTACGGGTAGGTCCATTTTAACAAACATCAATTGAACATGAATTATAAGTAGGGCATCACTGAGTAGATAATTTCCACTGAGTACCGAATTTGAGTATTTGGATGCAGTATTTGCCGGATCCGGGTACGAACCGAATAATTGCGGTAACACTGGCCCGGTGAGTACCATCCACCTGCAAGGCTTACAATTATTGACTTTTGCTGTTTTACGTAATGAAAAATTAGTTTAGTAAATGTTTGTGCTTGTGATAACTACTATGTCATGTCATGACACTGTCGTTGCTTCACGACGGTTGGCTAATAACTACTAACACGGCTTTAAATATTTAATTTTTGTTTTAGATTGTCAAATGTTTATAAAAAATTATTCAATTACATTTTTTTATTTTTAGCTATTTGTGTGTGCAATATTTCCCTAGGCGAAAACAGGATATTCAGCCGAGGCAAATGTTCGAGGCGATTTCCGGTTATCCTCTGATTATAAGCTTGTGCATCATAAAATTTTTACTATAGTGGTGTATTGATATCTGAGGTTTTGTTATAGTCATTGCTTAGATATGAGTCCATTGTAGTTTTTGCAAATCTTTTGGAATAAGTGAGAACTTCATTGACCTTTTGGTTGGCGATAAAGATTGTTTGGTCCTGTGCCTAGTTCGAAGGATTATTGTTTATACTGTTGGAATATTTTAAAATCGATAAAATCACTAGACATGACCACTTCTCATTTTGCTAAAAATTAGCATAGTTCACCTTGATGAAAAGCTTTTGAAACATTAGTGATTTGGGTCAACCCATGTGCAATGTTCATGGCATTAGAATAGCCAGGATGTGACTCTTGCATCTGACATAAATCTGACCCACGCCTGAGTAGCGCGTAAAACTGCTATGCATGAGGTGGGAATTGTGCATTACTTTAGACATAAATTTACTCCTGGTATACCGTAGGTGTAAGTCTGCTATTCCAGAATAGAGCTATAATCAAAATGGCGACCATTGTTATGATTTTTCGCATTCGACGAAGCTTATGACACTTTTAGACGCTTCTAGATCGTCGCAATCTTCTAGATCTACAGAAGATAACACATTTTATTATGCCTTCCATTTTCACCATTACAAAATCCTACTAAGCTTTGTCTGTGACGAAATGGCTGGCGATGTGACATACGATGTGCCGAGTAGAGGTTCGTTGCCTTCAGCCATGCAGTGATAATTAATTTCATAAAATGTAAAAAATGCCATTTAGTTGATGAGCTTTTCATATTGTATCATGCATGTATATTTAATTAATTTGGTTGATTTCCTAAAAAATTTGATTTAGGACTTTGTATCTTAGCCGTTGCAATCGGAATTAAGCGCTAAAAACATCTTTGCGCATGCGCAGTTATCATCAACCACTGAAATCATTAACCACTGAAATCATTACCATAAACCCAGCGTCAAGCATAGTCTCGCGAAGTAATAAACTGAACTTTGGGTAAAATAATACTAAATTATAGCAGTGAGTAACTGGATATATCTCATGGCTCTACAGAATATTCTGAACAAATGAACATTAAGACATGTATGTTTATTGTCTTTTATGAATTTAACGGCCAAAACTAGTTGAATGTGCCATTGCCTTACCATGTCATTTCATTCTTACTTTGTAGGTCATGTTTATGCTGAGAAATGTTATTGTCCAGTACGCTTATCGACCAAATGGCTGGACTTGATGAGTTGTCCTGCCAGCTACAGACAAATACAAGAAGATCTGTCAATTTTTGACAAAATTGACATGCGTGCTGTGGCCAAGGAGGCTGTGTTGAGGTTCAACCAAAGAGGACAGCACAGTCTTTGTCATTATGTAGTTAAAGACAACAAGGTATCGCCTTGTTTGCTTTGCTACTTATCGCCATTATAGTGCATAGTGTAATTGGATGAGATAGTGTTGTCACTGCAGTGTGTAGATCCTTTAAATTCAATTTAATTTATTTTATTGCAGCCATTGAAACCAAACTGAAATAAAAATTATTTTTTGTCAATCAGCAACAACAGCAGACCCAGAAAAGACAATAATACTGCTAGGTAGGGCCATCTGAAAACAGGCTCCAATGAATCCTGGTAAACGTATTCAATGGTGTGTTTATCATGTATAGAAAACATGTTGATACGTATAGAGAAGGAGCATTGAACTGGTTTATGTGTCTCTTGCCTAGTTACATAGAGGCAGTAAACGTAAACGTTGTTGCCACAGTGCACCTTTGTTTGTAGTGCATTGTGTAATTAGCTTGCCATGTTCTGTATAAATGCAGCCAGAATCTTCTTTTAGTTTACAATTTTCTTATGGAAGTTTCATTTGAAGCAACAATTAATTGATTACTAGTATAGTATGTTGACTCTACAACAGAAGTCATTAGATGAGACTGTCGGGATTAAATCTGGTTCCCTGCTGTTGCTTGTCGTATCATATTTAAACATCTCTAAAGCTCCTCTGGCAGAATAATTATTAAGAGGGCTCTCAGCACAGAAGCCCCGGGGAAGCAATCCCTTTAAGAATGGGTGACCTGTGAAAGAAAAAACCAGTCATTAGTTTAACCCTTAGTGAGTAAGGGAGATCATTCCAGGTGGATGGATGCGCCGGAGCAATGCAAGACATTGGACCGGAGCAGTCTTATCACCAGAGTGAGATGAGGATGCAGATTATGTTGTGTACGTAAATTTACGGTCGAGTGAGAATGCCAGTGAGTGGCTTTTGAAGCCTGCATGAATTTGTTGTTTTAATGATGTTTGTGAGAATAAGTTTAGGAACTGGAAACAGGAACTGATAGATAAATTTACCTTTGACACTTTAACGACCAATGCGTACAAAAATGCACGGGAGACCAATTTTGCTGGTCGTTAAAGGATTAAGTGGTGAATGCTGTAAAACCTTTTCACTGTAGTAGGTTTTCATCGGCTGATGCAATCGGATATCTTGATGTGTAGATCTATAGGAAGACTTACGGACAACATGTTGGCTTCAAGATGTTCATGGATGCAATGCTTCTTTCACTGACCAGAAAGGTATTTCAAGATTCACAGATTTTGCTGTAATAAGTTGAACTGACACTGAACTATCTTTTTTTGTTAGCACAAATCGTTTATGCTTCATCCTGGTTAAGTTTCTTTCGTTAGAGGAAACGAATGTTGAGAAAAAATCTTCAGAAAGGTTACCGAAGGCAATGCTATATTATGTTCAATCATACTGCACCAATATTTCTAACATTCTCATTGATATAGTGTGCTAACTTCCTTAGTCGTATGAAAGTTACTTTGTCTAAAGAAAATGTTGATAGATTACAGTGTGTGCAGCCCTTTCAATGAGAAATTACTGTTAATGAATCACAACTGTTTGGTGTTTATATATGTTCATGTAGAGCATTGCTTCAACCATAGAATCTATAATACAATACTCTGGACTTGATGGAGAAATGCATTAAACTTATAATGTGTTTTGCACCTTTAGGTTATGTTGAGTCTATTTTGAGGCAACTCTGAATATGGCAAATGTCTTCAACACAATATAATTTATTTTGTAATTTGCTAAAAGTCACACATGAATTGTATTTCAATATTTGGCCAATGACAAATTCATTTCATATTCATTAAATTCATACTGCAAACAGATGGGTATCTAATAGCAGTGAATTGTAAAATTTCTAAAAGAAATCACTGATTTACTGTAGGTTGTACTACCTGACCTGGAATTTTTTGTGAATCTTGGCGACTGGCCCCTCGTGAACAAGAAGGTCTTTGCGGACAACCCTGTTCCAATATTTTCTTGGTGTGGCTCAGGCGAAACTTATGATGTTGTCATGCCAACGTATGATGTAACCGAGTCAACGCTGGAAACCATGGGAAGGTACAGTTTGAGTGAGAAGTCTGAATGGCATATCTTGGATCTTCTTTCTGCAGTTGTCTTTCACTGAATCTGAACTGTTTTGGCTGATGCATAAGAAATAATATTGCTACCTGATATTAAGACTTCCTTAAGACACCATTGTGTTGTTGCCAATACAAGACTATGAAAAGGCAGTCTGGAAGTATTGCCTGCATACATTAAGCTATGTCCACATATCAACCAGCCATGGGTAGGTTACTATCGTAAAACTTCGCTATAATTGTTTGAGTTTTTTTTTTTACTTGAACACCTAATGCTTTTTGTAGCCCGTGTTGTTGAGATTGGGTTTTCATGGGGTTGTGTGCATCAGATCCACACTGTATACCACTTGCTGTATATACCAAAGCAGCTTCTACTGTTTGCCTACATTCACATGCGTTAGAGTTGACTGTGACAGTGTATTTATGAAGACATTTCACGTTTTTGACAGGAACGCTCTACGTCATCTAAATGTCTTGTAAATCAAAGCACGGTATAAGCAGTTGGTCAAGATAAAGAATATACCTATCCTATTTCTGTAGTAGCCAACTTTTTAAATGCTGATGCTTAATATAGTACCTCTTCATAGAAAGTTCCATACTTCAAACTGCTTGTAAGACTATACAGTGCACTGTTTTGCAGGGTTTCCTTGGATCTGTTGGCTGTTCAGGCAAATACTGGTCCAAAGTGGAGCAACAAGACGTCACTGGCCTTTTGGCGAGGAAGAGATAGTCGACAAGAGCGCATTGATCTCGTTAAACTGTCTAGGGTGCATCCAGATATCATCGACGCTAAACTGACCAACATGTTCTTTTTTAAGCACTCTGAAGATATGGGCGAAATCGTTAAGCACATCTCATTCTATGACTTCTTTAAGGTAAGACTTGTGATTTCTCTGATTTTCTCCTTATCAGACTGTGACAGCTTTGACGTAATTTTGCAGCTTTCTCTCTGGAGACTAACTTAATCCAGACTAACTTGTTCCCAATCATTTTCATCCGAAGAGCTATGCTTTGTACAAGCTGTTTGCACTCTTTTAGTCATGTACTCAGCAGTTAACATCATATATTATCTAGGCCAGTGCAGACTGATTTGTCTGGCTCTTTGAGTGACACCATATAAATGCTCAATTACAATTGACATACTTTTGCTGTGGAGATCTTGCAGATATTGAGCATTCTCTATCAGAACTCTGGTATGTTCATTAGGACTGGCACTGATAAACGTAACATGCCTTATTGTTGACTCTGAAAATAGGCTTCACATCATGTAATAAGCACTCACAAAATTAATCAAACAGCCCATGACTAAACGATTAATCGATTAATTAGTCGTTAAATCCGGAGTCCTGAGATTTATAGCTTCTTTCAGTCTGTGAAATTAGCTCCTCAATGATAAAAATAATAACTTTCATTTTATTTCAAACTGACAAACTGCAGTATGATTACAAAGGTCTATGGCATCTCCACCCCGGACATTTCCCCCTGGACATCTCCCCCTCCGACGTTGTCCCCAGACATTTCTCCCCCTTAGGACAATGATGACAAGTTATAGCAGTCGAATTCAACTGTTGCCAGCCATGCAAGGCGCTCATTGCATTATGCATCTCTTTGGCCAGTTAGTCACTCAGAGGTTTCTCTTTGGCTGTGGAGTCCTATGAATCTGTTTCGTTGTTGTCGCAAAGTTTAAAAGCTTTACAAATGCTCCATTAATTGACACAAATGAACAGTAGGCCTACTCAAGTTGTTGTACGTAATTATTTGCTGAAGGCCCAGGACCAAAGGTGTGGTTCTTTTGTTTAGCAGCAGATTCATTGAGATGTTATTTTCAGTCTTTTACATTTTAGCATAAATACCAGATAAACCTCGATGGTACAGTGGCTGCATATCGATTTCCATATCTGATGGGCGGTGATTCAGTTATAGTCAAACAAGACTCCAGTTATTATGAACATTTCTACAAGGATCTGTTGCCCTATGAACATTATATTCCCTTGAAGCCTGACCTCAGCGACATACTCCAGCAGATACAGTGGGCCAAAGACAATGATGCATTGGTAAGATCATTATTCCAAGATTATTTTTTCGTTTACTGCTTTTTGGTTTTTATTTTCGAAGCATCTATTAAGTAAGTAAGTATATACTTTATTGAACCGCCTACAAACACTGTTGTAACATCTGATATGAACAATCAAAGAATCACAAATAAATCTTAATATGCAATTACAAAGCAGTCGTCCTCGGAGTTGGGAGAGAGTAAAGCAAAACCAAGCAATAAGAATAGATTCATTATGTATAGCATATGGGTTGTAATTATGTACTTATGGTTGGTGATATGTAGACCAGAATGTCCCCCAAAGCTACTCTATTTTTCCACACACTACTGTATTTGTCAATTCATCAGGTGCTATGTAATGCCATGTTGTCACTTTAGCAACACACTGTATAACATGGCACCAGATGTACTTTCATAGCTGAATTTAACACTGGCTTCTAGTTGCTGTACCACATCAGAATTTTGTGAGATACTCGAGGCATAGAGTCGACTTCTTTTAGTTTCCAGTGCAGGATAATCCTAAATAAGATCACTAGTTGCATTTGTGCTTTTGTTGAAGTGCTACATAACTAATTAATTTAATGATGTATTTGTATTTCAGGCTGAGAAGATTGGTAAAAACGCTCAGATGTTTATGAGAGAGAATCTTCTGGCTAAGGACATCTTCTGCTATCACGTGGTTCTCTTCAAGGTAATCTATGGAATACGTTCTACCTTGATTACTTTGTGGTTGATGCATTCAGGCTAAGGTAACAAGATGTATATACATACTGCAGATCAATATACTCCTTTCGTGCAGCGGCATTGATTAAATTGGATGTATAACACGATGAGTGCCACGTCTGGCTGCCATGCACTCAAATTCGACTTTTGTATTAACTTATGATCATCCAATCATACTATACTTGTAATGAAACTGGTTCCCAGGAGACAAGTACTTTTCAAAAGGCATGTTTACATGCAATTCTGGCTGTATTTTAATCCTTTTATTATCTTTCACTTTGAGACAGTTATTTGCCTCTACTTTATCTATTTGCCATAATTTCAGTCTACCGACTTCAACACTTCGATGTGAGTGTAGTAAAATTGCAAAAAGGCATGAGGAATGATTTCAGACATTGGTGGTTTTGTTGATGTATAAGGGGGTTCATAAATGTATTACTCATATAAAACATTTTCAGGGAAGGTTTTTAGAGATGCCATGTTGTGTTCTTTGCTTGTTCGACAGAAATATTCCAAGCTCTTGGTTCATGTGCCTGAAGTCTTGGAGGACATGGAATTAGTAGATCAACCAAGTGATGCGGAGTCCAAATGTTCATGCAATCGACTCACAAAAAAGGTTCTTAACATTATTTTCTTCTGGTTATGGTCTTTTTACAATGATAAACACACAGAATGAACTAGGCATATATAGTAGTCGTGTAGTGTGGCGCTGGAAAACAATTCCTTTAAATTATATATGGTCAGAGAGGTAACAGTAGTAGTAGTTTCAGTTTAATGACACTGTGTGATAACAAACATCATTAGGGTTGCTCTCCTCCTCTATCCAGGCTTGGCACTGAGTGCAAGCAGTGGTATAGTTGGTTGGAGAGAAGTTTTACCAGTATCCATTTGGTCCTGTAGCACTGTTGATTGTTGAAGGCTGGTGATAAATAATTCAGGAACTGGTGATTGCATGGTTTTTTATCTGTTGTCATAAATTATTGTTGGATAATAAACTTGCAATTTCTACTTGCTTTTAGCAGCCATTTCTAATGAGTATTTAATCATTTATTTTTCTATTTTCTTTACAGCACGAGGAATTGTGATGAAGATTATCGAAAGCTACGAAAGATGACTGAAAAGACCAAACACTTTGTAAGCAACTGTCATATTCCGTCCATGCATCAAACAGACCAACGAACGACTCTAGCTTCCAAGCCTTCGACGGCAAATATACATCGTTTCAAAGAGTGTCCTATTGAAGTATTATTGATCTGAACAGCAAAACTGTTACCGTTATGAAATAATGATTATACAGCTGTTTTACATAGTCAGATAGTTAAGTTAGTTCTGCGATGTATCAAAAATCTGCATTTGTTGCACACTTCTTTAGCATTTTCTATGTACACACAATAATTAATAAAGACAAGAGTGCATATTTAAAAACCTGTACTCAATACTCATATTTAATAGGTTCTCAGCTAACAAGTTGTAGTGCTGCTGGATTTTGACATGATTGTTGGTACTGGCATGTTTGCTTGCTACTGACCAAAAAAGTTTGCTCAAAGAGTGTGTTGTTTGGTGGTTATTTTAAGCCACTGTTGGACGAGTACCTGCACCGTCAGTGAGGTCGTGATCTTTCTTTTTAGAGGCTAAAAAGTCATTGATTAGTAACATAATACGTGTGATGCTTTCTACCCAATGCCAACAAAAGACTTCTACTATGTTCATCTGTAACGTATTGCCTATGTCAACAAAAACTGCCATTCAAAACTATGCTTGTCCTTCAAGTCTATTGAAATGACACCAAAACAATGGTAGGTAAATAGATTTATGACAATTTGTTTTATGTAGGGTTCAAAAATTTCAGACGGGTTGAAAGTCTTGCAGATTGTACAACACATATTCTCACTGTTATAAGCTCAAGTTTTGCTGACAAACATTACACTGTATTATTGATAAATGTTGAATGCTGTTGCATTATTAGCACACATTAAGTTTTACCTGAGATTGTTTTTGCATGTTTTAGTAGGATTCGATATGATATTATACAGATGTTCATTATATACACATATTTTTTTAAAGTTCAAATTTGGAACTTTGTTGTGACAAGAAAATGTGAACAATTTGTGAATTTGACCATGTTTGTATAATTAACAAGAACTGCAAAATGTATTCTGCAGCAATACCAAACACATTTGGGAAGATATGTACAGTCGGTCTGGAACCTGCAAGAATCGTTCGAGTGTCTTCGTTGTAAGCGAAGAAGTAGCAAGTTATATACAAATTTCTGTATTTGAAGTCAAATAACTTAACAATATCATATCAATTAAAAATATAGAAACTGTCTAAGTGAGACAATCCATAGGTAGGAAACGCCAACAGCACAGTAGACTGAAGTGAAAAGCAGCGGTAGGAATGGAAAATTTCTGTCGAGATGAAACAGATGATGAAGGAACTGATTGTAGAGTTGAAGGAATACAAATCCAAGGAGGTAGATCAACTCTGCGATGCTCAGAAATGGTAGAACACATCCGTCATCTCGTTTCTCACTGGAAACATAAAAAATAGTAAACCTCAGAATAAAAGGAAGCAGTCAGCCATAGTGTACGTATACACCAGAAGAGTCGATCTATAGGGAGGGAGCCCTGGTCATTCGAGCACTCGTAATGTTTGAGTTGAGGTGCTCAAGCATTGAATGGGCTGGCAAAGAAAATGTGTGTAAAGAACAAATTCAGCTGCAGATGTTTCATAGCGACTGCAATCCACTCTCTTAAAGATGCCCAACCCTTAAGTTTAGGTCATTTCTATATCTTTGGCTCCTTCAATATTGAACACAGATGGTGTACACTATTCATTCCATGGCACTATTGTTTTACAGGTAAACAATGTTTTACACGTAACTTCATGTTCTAAAGACTCCTATAGTTAAAAATAACTGGTTAAGACCTTCAAATTTATGGCAAGATCTTGCCAAATAATAAGATTTATATGCTATTTTCACTAGCTAATAAGTAACCACCAGTTCATTATTTAGTACAATTTCTGTAATTAGAAAAAGTAATTGGTCAGTTACTTACGAATGCACATGGCCAAGAGAGTAGAAAGCGAATATTGTAAAAATGAGGAAGAGACCATATTTTATTGGACTTTCTGTAAACAAGCAAGCATAAAACTGTTGCAAAATAATCTGCTAAAATTAACCATGTCGTGAAATGTAAAGTTGGGTTCAATTCACAGTAGTTCCAAGTCTTACTTAGGTTAGGCTCCCAAACAAAGATTTGTTTGTATTTAGGCATAAAAGTTAGAGACAATGCAAGTTACAGAAGTTTTAAAAAATGACAATCACAGCTGAGACAATTACTGCTCGTACTGGTAGTGCCAGTCCCAAGCCTGGATAAAGGAGGAAGGTGACACTAATCATCTTGGTGTCATTAAACAGCAACAATTACAATCAAATTATAAAAAGTTAAAGACCACATCCATGCAACATCAATCTATAATATATAGCTAAGCAGCCAATAAGCACTGTTAGGAAGAAAGAGACGATAGATTCACCTGCTGTAGTATAAATGAGTGGAAAGAGCGAATAGTGGCCAACTGTGGACAGCAGCAGAAACACTTTGGCCCACGTTTTCGTTTCCAAAGCCAGCAAACTACAACCAAACGCATTCTGCTGGTCATTTAGAAGCTTCAGTTTCGCATACATTACTGCATTGTATGCTAGTCTGCAAAAAATATTTATTAGAGTCTTTTTTAAATAGTGTCTGGAATGGGGCCGATTGGTTAGAGCAGTTGACATGTAACGCAGAGATATGGGTTGATCTTCGCCTACAATATAACTGCCACCGTCGAGGCAGAAGTGTGCACTTCTGAACTAATTGTAAGAAGGACAATATCAAATTACAGTTGTATTGTAATGTAGTAGAAACATTTCAACTGCATCGATTATATAGACAAACAGCATTAGTGTGCTTCTGGTTTGTCGGCATTGGTTAGCTCTACTGCTGTAGCAACTGTTATATTATTATTATTAAGAAAATTTTAATACCGCTCCTTCAAGATTTTACTCAGAGCTAGTCTACATTACTGGTAGATGTCCACAAAACTTGAACAACCAAAATTCTGAATGATCTTGCAGCCAGCCAAAAGCACAGGCATTCGTGTTTTAGATAAGGTATGGATACGAGTCGATTATACTCCTTTCCTTTTATTGGTGGTGTTTTCTGCAAACAGGTTTCATGTTTCAGGTACTGCACGTTTCTATCAACATTCCACATCATACAGCAAACACACAAATTTAAACGAATTGCTGTCCAATTATTAGTCGATAGAGAACACAGGCTTACGTTAAAGGAATGATGATCAGAAGAATGGCTTTTTCGTGAACATGCCAACCAAACATGAATGCACTGAAAGCACATAATGTCAAGCACTGGATGAAGCCATTGATTCCTCGGCGACAGAACCACGTACGAATCACAATGGGCTGTAAACACAACAAATTGGCTCGCCAGTATAGCTAAAACAACTAAACATCTACACAGATTCGGCCCCTTTGCATTTTATGCTAAGCAGAGGCGGTGATCCTGGGGGTGGGAGTCGAGGGGGACAACTAATTTACAACATTAACTTTTAACTAGAAGCAATTTAAACAGCACTAAAACTAAACTAAAATAATTGAAGAATGAGTCGCTTCGAATAAAATGTAACGTAAACAATTGAAAAATTAGTGATATTGATCATAGCAAACAAAACCATAAACACAAATTCGACGATAGAAGAAAACAAGGAAAAGGAAAAAACAATTAAAAAAACAATAAATAACAGAAAAATAGAACAGTGATACTTTCATGATAAGGAAATTAAGAAATTATGCATGCTATAGCTCTATTAGTTTTTCGTGCAACAACTTTTTAAATAAATATAAAGTGGGCAGATTGCGAATATCGGGAGATAGATTGTTCCATACAGTCGAGCTCGTGGATTTAATCGAAAATAGATAAGAATTGATTCTAGCAAATTCAGCTCAATAATCACTGTCTTATAACAGTGAATAAATAAACTAACGACACTGTAATAAATTCTGTGAGTGAAATATCACATATGCAAGAACTCAAACAATGACAGTCCCAAGCTTGGATAAAGGAGGAGGGCGACGCCAATGATCTTTGTTATCACACAGCACCGTTAAACTGTAACTACCATATCACATATACAAGTTCAATTGTATTGATTGATCTTGATTTTAATTGATTGAAATTGGTATGAAAGACCAAAACAAATGTGAATTGCATACAATCTTACCAACATTAGCAAGATGGTGAGTAGGAATGTGTGAATAGGTTTAATTGTGGGTAAGATGCTGTGTTCAAACTCCTGAACGAGTCCTCCTGTCATAGAAGCAGACGACAAATTCGATGTCGTCACAAGATTCATACGTCTGCCTAGAGAAAAGAGAAACCGCAAGTCAGCAGTAAGACAGACGAAAAAGATCATTAGCAGAAGATTTAAGAGATCTTAAAAGCACCCAAAAAACCAGATTGATGACAGAGGTTAAAAACATAGAATTCTAGCACGAAAAAACATAGAATCATAGAACATATTTTTTTATGAAATTGCAATCAGTAATAAATTAAAAAAATTATTGCCTGTCGTAAGACGGTTAAAAAATTTGACTGTGTTTTCAGCTTAACCTTTTAACGACTAGCATGTACTAAAATGTATGGGAAAATATATGCAGCTGGTCGTTAAAGGGTTAAAATGAGCCCGCATGCTGGATAGTGCCACCTACTGAAAGGAAATGATTCTACTTTATTATGACCTTCATAATCTGTAGGACAGCAGCACCATCTACTGAACTGAAATTAGCAGCAACACCTAACGTAAAAATAGTACTCAAAATTGACCACACCTCCCAAAGGTAGACTAAGTCTTTCATTCGCCAGATGCGTTGGTAAAATTAGCAGCAGGGCAGATAGATGCCTTGCAAGGCTGCCATACAGTTAAATTCGACTCCTATGATAACTTTTGATCATCTGAGCCTACTATGGCAGACCTGTTCCTATCAGTTTTAATTAAACAGGAAAGATTAAAATTATTGTTATTATTAAATTACTGAACCCACAAACCTGCAACTGCCAAGCCTTTATCCAGGACGTTGTAGACAGCCCAGAAATTTGGAGCCCAATACGCATGACAAAGCCCTCGCTTGAATGGAAAGAGTCGGGACAGGACCTGAAACAGCTGACCCTACAGAAACGACAAATAATACCCAAAAAAAAGTAATAGACCAGAATAAAACTAGACTATGTAAGCTGACCATGAAATACCATTATCAATGACATCATTACTATAATCATTATCACTGATTTGGGACACGGGAATTTGTGACTTCACTGAGAACCTCCTGTCAGTACAAGTACCAGAATTTATACCTGCTTGCCCATGGAGTATTTATTCGTCCTGTTGAGTTCATAAATAGTTATTAGATGAAGAATCTAAAATCAATAATAGGATTTATCAACATGACTAAAACAGGGCATACTCTAACCATAATATCTCGGATGTCAGGGTGACATGCTCCCACCTCTGAGAAATGTAAAATTGAGAACAATTTTGTCTCACTAAAGATACATTCTCTGCAACTATGAAACAGTACATGTGAGTTTTACACTAAAACTTGCCAGCACGAGCAGAAACGAAGTGCTGTCAATTTCGCATTTACCTTCAAGATGAAAGGACCGAACGAGACGGAAAAGACGAGCAAAACGATTGCAGCCAAGCAGAAGCATCGCCTGAGAGAAAATGATTTCCAAATAATTCTACCATCTGAAAATTAACAGCAACAACATCACAGCATTTCAAATTGAATGTAACGATACGTCTGCAAATGTCAAACTGTGCTATCACATTTCAAAATACCACCTGGAGGCTATATTTATTTATTTATTTATTACCGAAATTTGATACCGCCCTTCTTTCAACATTTTTTGCTCAGAAGTGCACACAAGCCTTGACGGCGCAATTGCAATTGTACTGCCGAGCAATTGTGCACGAATGACTTGCTCAAGGTCCCCACACAGTGACTCCCCGGATGAGGGTCGAACCCAATCGCTCAGCGCACACTGAACGTTACGGACTGACCGCTCTAAATGATCGGCCACCTAAGCCTGGTCAAAGAATTCTGTAGTCCACATAATCTAAAAGGGTCAGCCTAATTAATACTTTTGATAAATGTAGCATAGTCATCTTGAAACCATTCCATTTCCTCACACTATGACACTTGGCCAACAAATTTTGGATCCTATGCAGTAATTACAACAGCCATCATTTAACTGGTTAAAAGAACAAAATCTGCTGAGCAATATGTACATTTACCCTGCCTACAGGGCAATTAATAAAATTCTTTCACAATTTATTAATAAATAGCCTACAAGTGTTATCAATGACACTCTAAACCTGTAATAAAGGAATGCCCTTAACATAGTAGAGTAACTGTAGACAAAGAAAAAGCCCAAAACTCAGAAGATGAAATAACTGTAACTTCTGATAAGGACAACCTACCTGGAGTGCTATGGAAGCAGGCATTTCGTAACAGATAGACACCATACGCAGGTGCAATGTAGAGATAAATGTGTTTCATGTTGAGGAGTACGGCAAACCAGAATGCTCCCTCAAAAGGACGATCCTTAAAACAGTCATTCAAAGCGCAATTATGTGCCTCAGTAGAATATTCAACTATATTCAACTATGAAACATATAGAGGAATTAATCAGTTGGTTATTGTAATTATATAAGTGCACATAATAATATCTAGTACCTAAAACATTCAAGAAAACCACTAACAATTACTTCTGAACTAAAAACACAATACCATGACATAATAGAATGGTCTCAACCACTGACAACAATAGCAGTGTATGTGCAAAATGCATGGTAGTGTAGTCATTTCAGCACACCAGAGCAATACTGTTCACAAGATTTCAGACGAACTGGATACTGCAATCATGCATAGTAGTATCTCATAGCATTATTCCTGGCATTTCACAAACTTCTGCCCAATAACATCAGTCTACTCATAAAACAAATCCAACATGTGGCAGAAATTTAAAATAGATAAATAGTGTGCAGTAAAGAATTCTAAAATAGATAACTAGTGCACTGCAAAGAAATTTAAAATAGATAAATAGTGTACTGTGAAGAATTCTAAAATGGATAGTGTACCAAAACAGTCTCAGTGTAACCTGATATATTCGCAGGATGGAAAGAATTAGAATTCCAAAAAGTATACCATTGTACTGAAAGTGAATATCTTCATATCCCTGTTAAGGCCAAACGAAAAGACAGCACTTCCTTTACACTTTGAAGGATGCTAATATGTTCCCAAATGAATGAATGATTATCAGACCATTACTAACTAAAATCGGTACTTGCTGAAGATACTAGAAATGCACTACATTAAATGTCTAGATAAAAAGCGCTCTAACATCAGAGGAAACTAGGACCCGATGAAAGAGTCTGTTTGGTCTGGTGGCGATGCAATCTGGAATGCACGTATACATTTTGACCACTAAATATTAATGCAAGGATACGATCGATTATCAGAAGACCAGTGTTTGTCAGAAGCAACAGAACAAGGATTAGGCAGGAATCATCAAGAGCATTATTTGCTGCTTTAGGAGATTTCCTCTTTGAGTACTTGGCATACCTAGAGAATCACACAAATAAACAAATTAAAACAAAATTAAACAAATTAGCAGCACAGAGAGTGCCTACACTGGTACTTCATCATACCTTCTCATAACTCAAACACCCAGCACTATGGAAACATATTTAGAAGAAAAATGTCCAATTACATGCGCAATTTATATAAATTCTGGCTCCAATTACCGTACCAACAATTTCACCCAAACTCCTGCAGGCTTATTCAAGGATTTTTATCCTTGTTATCAAAACTGTACATACTGAACATGAATATTTTCAAATATATTATTTTCATAATTATTACAATTATCATCAATATTTATCGTTTTCTTCTTCCTCTTCTAATCGTCATCATTATCATCATCATCGCCATCATTATTTATTCTTCACCTGAGGTATAAATAATCCCTCAAGTTCTTAGATACTATGCAAAGAGTAAGAATCATTCTGGATCCAATGGTCTCTATCCCCAATGAGTTCCACAAAAATGCCCCCAAAGCCCATGGCATTGTGTGAGAGTAGAAATTATTATTATGATTTTTATCAAGATTAATGTAATGCCAGAATGGTCCATCAGAAGGCGAATCTTAGTTGCGATTAGTGAAATATGACTCTGAGCCTACTTTGTATTGCAGGCAAGAGCATCAATTACATTACAACTTCTCCACATCTGTAATGTAAATGTAACTCACTCAATGACAGCGTAGATCAGAACAAAATCTGAAACAATAACTGAGATTCTCTGGAATGCTATGGTTGCATAACTGGCATAATCAAGATTTGTCAAGACCAACATCTGCGGATCAACATGTGCAGCCACGCATGAGAAGCCCTTTTCCATCCAGGCAAACAACGGTGGGTAATCTAGTGTCCACTGAGATATGTTGCTGAGATACCACTTGTCCAGTGGCAAACTGTGCACAATGGCCATCCAGTTTCTGTGGACCTCAAAGTCGGTTGATCGGCTGAAATTCATTTACAAACACAAATGATGCAGTCTTAAACACTCACCTGGTAATAAATGATAAATGAGGCAACTCCCAATGCATGATATGCATTGGCAAAAATCTAAATGTCGTAATCAACTGCCATGAGAGTTGAAGTCGATGATCAGATGGACAGCAAAAGAAAGATTATGATGCTCCAAAGAAAGCATGGTGATTCATTTAAAGTAAAACCAGAATAATTATGTATCCATAAAATGGTCGTGTTGAAAACCTCTGCTGCAGTATTGGCTGGAACTAACATGGTCCCAGGTATTGGCATTCTAGTCTGTGTCCGGTGTTGGCTCAGCATAAATTGTCACACACTAAAGACGTAGCTGTGAGGCAAAGCGATCTCCGGGTCGGAAAAACTTGAAACCTAAATGAAACCGTTGTTTAGTGCATTACTGATTCTCATCGCTTTTCGCACTCACATTTGGTTCCAGACGGTTAATGCACGTAGTGGAGTATAGTCACACATAGTCACCACCGTTGTCGCCAAACAGATGAACACGAAAGCGTTCCATAAAATTACTAAATTAAAATGACTGAGGTCAACTTACTAAGCATACAGCAGAAGGAGTTTTACGCAGGATAGAACAACAGCAATTTTCCAAAACGATAACATGTTCTTGTTGTCTTCGCTAAACTAAAAACTACACGAGACAAAATAATCTAGGTCAGCACAGAGCCATATATTCTGGGTCGGCTTAAGCACCGATTTTTGTTTTACAGCGCAGCACCTTTTCTCCAAATTGTTTTACTCTACTTGAAAACGCTCATATAATATTTTACTGTATTTTAATTTGAATGAAATCATGTGTATTCGACATTGCGAATGTTCACTTTGCCAAAACAGGCAAAACATGGGTTGGAAAAAACCTAGGCTTTCATAAACCTTCTTTAGGCTTTTTTGTTTTTAAGGTTAATTAGGTTTTAGCGCACGTATGGTCGCAAACCCGACACAAAATAGCGACTCTGATGTGCACCTCAAAATCTAGGTTTTAAAATATAATTCTGCAGCCGTCCGCAGGAAAAGGTTAACAACATCAGTCACCGCTGCGAATAAATCGCAAACCATTGTGCATCTCTTTCTCATTCGCAGCTTCATAAGTTTCTTCCCTTCTCTTCCTCTTTCTCCTCCTTCTCCTCTCCTCCTCCTCTCCCTCTCCTGCTCCTCTCCTTATGCTCCTCTCCTGTTTTTCTTCTTACTGCTCCGCCTCTAACCGTCATCTTCATGGATCTGCTCGGACAGATGTCTGTGTAACCGCTTTGCACGAATCCATTTACTTAGCGTATTTATTTAGCACCTAAACCATAATAACACTTTCTCACGCAAATGGTGTTGTTGAATTGATTGGGGCGTTCAATGCATTGCGTGAGTTTTTCTGAGATTTGTTCTACTCAGGATTTCATTTTGACACCTGAATTCTTAGGACTTATTATTGGTTCAAGTATAGTTTGCAAAGAACTGAATCAATTTGAATCGATTGGAATTGACTTCAACCGGTTTCAACCGATTTCAATAGGTTCGGTTGACCAACCGGTTTTTGAACCGGTTTGAATCGGTTAAAACCGGTCAAAATCGGCTAGAACCGGCTAAAAACGGTTTTAACTGGATAGAACTGGTGTGAAGCGGTTCTGACCGGTTCAGACCGGTTCTAGCCGGTACTAACCGGTCAAAACCGGCATAAACCGGCTTGAACAGGTAAAAACCAGATTGAAACGGTTAGAACAAGTTAGAAAAAGCAAGAACCGGTTAGAACCAATCAGAATCGGTTTGAGCCGGCTTGGACAGGATAAAATCGGTTAAAACCGGATAGATCCAGCTAAAACCGGTCCTGACCGGTTTGGACCGGTTTGGACCGGTTCTGCCCGGTTATGACCGCTTCTAACCTTTTAACAAAGATTCTAACTGGTTATGACCGGTTCTGACCGGTTTTAACTGGTTCTATCCGGCTTTAACCGGTCAGAACCGGTTCTATCCGCTTGAAACCGGCTCAAACAGCATCTAACCGGCTCAAACCGAATCCAACCGTTTGCAGCCGACTCTGATCGATTTTAACGGGGTTAAAACAGGTTATAACTGGTCAGAATCGGCAAAAATCGGTTGAAACCGGTTGGAACCGGTAATAACCGGTTTGGAGTGGTTCATGCCGGTCCATACCGCTTCATACCGGTTATAACCCGTTCTAACCGGTTCTAACCGGTTGGTTATTACCGGTTCTAACCGGTTCAAACCCGTTTTAAGCGGTTCTGACCGGTTCAAACCGGATCTAGCGGTTAGAACCGGTTTCAATCGGTTAAAACATGTCAAAACCTGTTAGAACCTGATAAGACCGGCTTGGACCGGTTTGGACCGGCGGTTTGAACCGGTTTGAACCGGTTTGAACCGGCTTGAAACAGTTAGAACCGGTCAAATCCGAAAAAAAAACCGTTCTGACCGAGTTCGACCGGTTCTGACCGGTTCTGAACGGTTCTAACCGGTTTACACCGATTCTAACAGGTTATGACTGGTTCTAACCGGTTTACACCGATTCTAACCGGTTCTGACCGGTTCCAACCGGTTTTAACTGGTGCCATCCGGTTTTCAACGGTCAGAACCGGTTCTATCCACTTGAAACCGGCTCAAACCGCTTCTAACCGGTTGTAGCCGATACTGACCGGTTCTAACGGGGTTAAAACAACGTTTTTCAACCGGTTTCAATCGATTCTGATCAGTTATAACCTGTTTTAACCCCGCTAAAACCGGTAAGAATCGGACACAACCGTTAAAAGCGGTTCTAACCGATTTTAGCAGGTTCTTACCGGTTTTGACATGTTTTAAACGATTGAAACCGTTTCTAGAACCGGTTAGAACCCTAAATAACCGGTTAGAACCTGTTAGAACCGGCAATAACCGGTATGAACCGGTCCAAAACGGTCTAAACCGGTTTTCTCCGGTTCCAACCGGTTTCAATCGGTTTTAATCGATGCTGACCAGTTATAATCTGTTTCAACCACGTTAAAACCGGTCAGCATCGGCTGCAACCGGTTAGAAGCGGTTCCAACCGCTCAAAGCCGGTTTAGGCAGGTTCTAACCGGTTTTGAAATGTTTTAGCCGATTGAAACCGGTTCTAACCGAAAGAGCCGGTCAGAACCGGTTTTAACCGGTTTAAACGGGTTACAACCGGTTAGAACCGGTTAGAACCGGTTCCAACCGGCTTCAAACGGGTTTAATCGATTTTAAAATCGGTTTTAATCGGCTTCAACCGGTTAGAAGCGGTGTGAGCCGGTTTCAAGCGCATAGAACCAGATAAAACAGATTCAAACCAGTTCTAACCGGTTCTAACCGCTTCAAACCGGTTCTAATCAGTTCAAACCGGTTCAAACCGCGGTTTCAGCCGGTTTCAAGCGGATAGAAACGGTTAAAACAGCATAGAACCAGTTAAAACCGGTTGGAACTGGTCAGAACCGGTTAGAATCGGTTCAAACCGGTTAGAACCGGTTAGAACCGGTCATAACCGGACAGAACCGGTCCAAACCGGTCAGAACAGGTAACAACCGGTTTTGACAGGTACCAACCGGTTCCAACCGGTTCAAACCGGTTCTAACTGGTTCAAACCGGTTCAAACCGGTTCTAACTGGTTCAAACCGGTTCAAACCGGGCCTGGAATCGGTCATGACCGATTTGAATCGGTGAAAACCGGTTAGAATCGGTCATAACCGGTCAGAACCGGTCCAAACCGGTCAGAACCGGTAAGAACCGGTTTTAACAGGTTCTAACAGGTTTTATTCGGTTTTGACCGGTTCTAACGGGTTTTAATCGGTTTAAACCGGTTCTAACCGGTTGTAACCGGTTAGAACCGGTTCCAACCGGTTCAATCCGGTTCTAACCGGTTCCAACAGGTTCTAACCCCTTTAATCCGGTTCTGACCGGTTCTGAGCGGATCTAGCGGTTAGAACCGGTTTCTATCGGGTAAAACGCGTCAATACCGGTTAGAACCTGCTAAAACCGGCTTGGACCGGTTTGAACCGGTTAGAACCGGTTTGAACCGGTTTGAACCGGTTGGAACCGGTGTGAACCAGTTAGAACCGGTTTAAACCGGTTTGAACCGGTTAGAACCTGTTTGACCAGTTTGAACCGGTTTGAACCGGTTATGACCTGTTAGAACCGGTTAGAAGCGGTTTGAGCCGATTAAAACCCGTTAGAACCGGTCAGAACCGGAAAGAACCGTTTTTATCAGGTTCTAACCGGTTTTATTCGGTTTTGACCGGTTCTAACTGGTTTAAATCGGTTCAAACGGGTTCAAACGGGTTCAAACGGGTTCAAACCGGTTCAAACCGGTTCCAACCGGTTCCAACCGGTTCAATCCGGTTCAAACCGGTTCTGACCGGTTCAAACCGGTACAAGCCGGTCTTAGCAGGTTCTAACCGGTTTTGACACGTTTTGCCCGATAGAAACCGGTTCTGACCGCTAGATCCGCTCAGAACAGGTTTAAACGGCTTAGAACCTGTTGGAACCGGTTAGAATCGGTTAGGACCGGTTAGAACCGGTTAAAACCGCATAGAACCAGTAAAAACCGGTCAGAACCGGTCATAACCGGTTGGAATCGATGAAAACCGGTTAGAACCGGTTAGAACCAGTCAGAACAGGTAACAACCGGTTTTGACAAGTTCTAACCGGTTCTAACCGGTTCAATCCGGTTCAAACCGGTTGTAACCGGTTCAAACCGGTTCTAATCGGTTCTAACTGGTTCCAACCGGTTCTCACCGGTTCAAACCGGTACAAACCAGTTCAAACCGGTCCTAACCGGTTCTGACCGCTAGATCCGCTCAGAACCGGTTTAAGCGGTTTAAAACCTGTTCTAACCCGTTTTAACCGGTTCTGACCGGTTCTGACCGGATATGGCGGTTATAACCGGTTTCAATCGGTTAAAACATGTCAAAACCTGTCAGAACCTGCTAAGACCGGCTAGGACCGGTTTGAACCGGTTTGAACCGGTATGAATCCATTAAAACCAGTTAGAACCGTTTCTGACCGGTTCCAACCGGTTTTAACTGGTGCCATCTGGTTTTAAACGGTCAGAACCGGTTCTATCCGCTTGAAACCGGCTCAAACCGCTTATAACCGGTTGTAGCCGATACTGACCGGTTTTAACGGGGTTAAAACAGGTTATAACTGGTCAGAACTGATTAATACCGGTTCTCACCGGTTTGGACCGGTTCTTACCGGATCATACCGGTCATTATCAGTTCTAACCGGTTCTAACCGGTTCTAATTTGCTTTAACCGGTTTCCACCGGTTCTTACCGGATCTAGCGGTTAGAACCGGTATTAATCGGCTAAAACATGTCAAAACCGGTTAGAACCTGCTAAGAACGGCTTGGACCGGTTAAAACCGGATAGAACCAGTTAAAACCGGTTGGAACCGGTCAGAACCGGTTAGCATCGGTGCTAACCTGTCCAAACCGGTCAGAACCGTTCAAGCTGGTTCTAACAGGTTCTAACCGGTTCTAACTGGTTCCAATCGGTTCTAACCGGTTCTAACCGGTTCAAACCGGTCCAAGCCGGTCTTAGCAGGTTCTAACCGGTTTTGACACGTTTTACCCGATAGAAACCGGTTCTAACCGCTAGATCCGGTAAGAACCGGTGGGAACCGCTTAAAACAAATTAGAACCGGTTAGAACCGGTTCCAACCGGTTTCAAGCGGTTTTAATCGATTTTTTAATCGGTTTTAACCGGTTAGAAGCGGTTTGAGCCGGTTTCAAGCGGATAGAACCGGTTAAAACCGGTTAAAACTAGATAGAACCAGTTAAAACCGGTTAGGACCGGTCATAACTGGTTAAAACCGGTCAGAACCGGTAAGAACCGGTTTTGACATGTTCTAACCGGTTTTTTTCGGTTTTAACCGGTTCTAACGGGTTTTAATCGGTTCAAACCGGTTCTAACCGGTTCAAACCAGTCCTAACCGGTTCAAACCGGTTCTAACCGGTCTAACCGGTTCTAACTGGTTCAAACCGGTTCAAACCAGTTCAAACCAGTTCTAACCGGTTCAAACCGGTCCAAACCGGTCTTAGCAGGTTCTAACCGGTTTTGACACGTTTTACCCGATAGAAACCGGTTCTAACCGTTAGATCAGCTCAGAACCGGTTTCAACCGGTTTCAACGGGTTACAACCAGTTAGAACCGGTTAGTACCGGTTAGAACCGGTTCCAACCGGTTTCAAACGGTCTTAATCGATTTTTAATCGGTTTTAGTCGGCTTCAACCGGTTAGAAGCGGTTTGAGCCGGTTTCAAGCGGATAGAACCGGTTAAAAACCGGATAGAACCAGTTAAAACCGGTTAGGACCGGTCATAACCGGTCCAAACCGGTCAGAACCGGTTAAAAAAGGTTAGGCCTTTTTTGAAGCGGTTCGGGCATGTCAAAACCGGTTAGAACCGGTTTGAACCAGTTGGTACCGGTTTTAATTCAAACTTTCTCTAACTGGTCCTAACCGGTCCAACCGGTTTTGACCGGTTCCAACCGGTACAAACCGGCTCAAACCATTTATAACTGGTTCTGACTGGTAGAACGGTTGTAATAGGTTCTATCGGCTAGATCCGGTTTCGACCTGCTAAAGCGGTTTGAACCGGTTGTTTCCGGTTTTCTATCGGTTTTGCATGCATATATACATAGAGATTATCCGTTACGAAATCCATAACTATATTTCTACGATATAGAGCTGTTATTGTGTAAAGGAATTGTCTTGCATGGAACAGCTTCTCACTCAACCAAGATGAATTCTCGAGTAAACTGTTACAGAGCATGTTCATGGTGCAGTAGTATCTGAGATTTCATGCGACATAGCCTTGGCTGACCATTCCATAGACTCCAGTATAAACAGCCACCTCATTGTTATCTCAATACCCTGGCATAGCTTGAATGCTGAGGTGCAATACACAATGTATGTGTGCGTATGTTTGTGTCTGTATGTGTGTATTTGTTCTACGAGACCCATATTATTATTGAAATGCAAATGATTATGTTTCACCTCGGACTGTACGCCTATTGAAAGCTGACCACTCAATCGACAAGCGCAGACCCAGCCGCTAAAGACCTTTATTTAGCCTTCCGCAGGGCCGATATGATTGGCAGGTAGCAGACCGCCGTCTAAATTCTTTAAAGTGAATCAGAAATCGTAGATTGGCCTTTAAGGAAAAGGAACAATTATAGCTTTAATTGTAATATCTAGCTACAAGGACAAATTTTTGCAACTAGACCTATAAATGTACATTACATAGCGAACAGTCGCTGTCTTGTTTTAGTTGAAAATTTTTATTGTTAACACCTCTAAACGCAATCTCAGTCATTGTATGGCCGAAATTAAAGACTACATAACAATATGATATGCAGCCATAGTATGCAGCCATAAAATTGGGTCAGATTGTTATTTTGTTTGTGTATCATTTGTAAGTAATAAAAGCACTTGGGCCTTACGCTATGTGTGTAAAAAAACTCGGTTTTATGTTTTTATATTTTTGTAAACCAATCATACAAATTTATTTCCTGCCATAGCCCGCATTTAAAAAAGCACAGGTCTTCTGTGGTGTAATATTACGCTGCGCATTGCATGAAGAAATTAACTGTGGCAGAACGGTTTACAGTATCTATTTAAAAACCACATTGACTACCATAACTCTGACCCTGACCGACCTTCACGCTGCCTAATCTAACCATAATCAACCCTTACGGGGCCTTAGCAACACGCATGCGCCTCGGTTTGCAGCGCAAATATGACGAAAATACTCAGTGTCCAGCTGCAGAAGTAAAATATTCCACCTCAGTTCAGTTTGATTCGGAAGAATAGCCGTACTTTGGGTCTAGCGATAAGGATCAATCAATCAAAGTTTATTTGGCAATCCAATAGACAGAACAAGAATGACAATTATGCAAATCTTATTATATTTGCTACCGGATCACCCAGGAGACCCAATTAGGGATCGGAAGATCCCACTGGTTAGGGCCACCTGGGGATGTTCGAGGTGACAATGAACAATAGCACCAATTATCGTTTTTGAACTATTCCAGGTTCTTTTCCTATTATTAACTGAAAACTTAATTAATAACCTAGCTATCCTAGTCACAGTTATTGATACATAGCATGATAGTTAGCAAGTTGCAACAATGCCAACCACAGGACTAGAGAGTAGAGTAACTTTAACTTGGACACTTCATCTCTCATCCCTGTTCATTCAGTATAGCCATCCTCCACTTAGACTTAAACTGATGTACATTTGGAATAAGGCTTAATGGAAGTGGGATGGCATTTAAAATCATAGGTCCTGTGCATTTTATAGAGGAGAGCCTAATGTTTGTCCTCGCATAAGGGGTATAGAGAGTAGGGGTGCCCCTCGATAAATGATAATGGCTACTTGGGTTGAGAGGAAAATATTTTAGAAATATGAGAGGTAATAAGTGGTGGGAATTTTGGTACATGAATATTTCAATCTGTAGCTTCCGAATTTGCTTTATTTTTAGTATTTTGCTATTTTTGAATTCAAGTCCTGTGTGTGCACCATATGGCTTGTTTGCTACAAATCTGATAGCTTTTTGCTGCAAAATATTTAATTTATGTAAATTGGATTTGTACACAGAGGCCCAAACTATATTTTCATATGTTAAATAGGGGTAAATATGAGTATAATAAAGAGTTGAGCGAAACTTGGCTGGAAGCACCTTAGATATTCTTGAAACTATTCCGACACTTTTAGCAATTTTTAGCGATGTTGCAGATATGTGATCAATGATCAGTTCACGATAAGTGCTAATCTACAATAATTCATGAAAATGTTGACGAAGAAACCTGGGTAATTGGTGTTCACATGATATTTATAGTTATATATTTATAATTTCGGATGTATGCTGTCGCTCAATTTGTAAACAATTTGGCCACTATGGAGTTGTGCTACTGTTGCCTTTTGCAATCATTTGACTATGTTTTGTGTGCTAGTATTAAGGTTTTGTCTATTGTGTCTATTAGTGTAGATAACATGGAGGCTAAGCATAATGCAGATGTTGTTGAGAAGAAAGAAAACCCATCCTCACGATCAGCGTCGACTCCAAGGTTGGCCAGAGCTTCTTTGGAGAATGATTTTCTGCATTGTTTGTTATTTTCTAATTATTCATATATTGTTTTCTTGTGTAAGTCACTTCTTATGTTGTTCTGGTTACTGTGTGGTAATGTAGCTTGCACAAGGAATGAGGTATCTCTTACTGTTACAAGGGTCCTGGAAAAATACTCATATAAGCTAAGCAGATTGACTGTAACAAGGGATTTAAAACGTGCTGCAAATGCAGGAATCATTTCCCCAAAAAAGGCTTCAGTCTTGGTTTTTATAGAACTCACATTGGTCGGTTTATGAGTTGCAATTTTTGTTTTCTTGTCAATGCAAACAAGAGTGTGGTAAAACAACGAATTCATAGAGTTTCGATGTGGTAGGCCAATCGTCTGGGGATATGCTACCCCACAATTTGTGACTTGAACTCCTCAGCCTGTGCCTCTTTTCCGCAAGCGTTCGATGACAATTTTTTTAGATTTTGGTTTCACTGTGTTAGGTGGGAGAGCCTCTGATGAAGCATGCACTTTCTCTTGAAGTGCTGCTATATAAATCTGTAATTACAAGTGTATGCAAGCTGAGTTTTTTCTTAATCAGCGGCTCTGTTATGACCATTTGCTGGTTGTCAACATAATAATGGCTTAGTAGGCCGACCATGGGCTGGTGTTTTTTATTTCGTAATGTATTGATCTATAAACGAATGAGTGAATAATTTCAGGTCTGCCTGCAGCATCACTCGTAGGATGTCATCTGCGACTGGAGGGAAGCCAGTGGAAGAACCTGCGGCCAAATTGAAATCCGGCCATGAAGCAGCTGAAGGAGAAGGAACAGCAGGAGGAGTGGGAAACGGAACAGGGCGTAGAGGAGGTGAAAGAAGACAGCAGAGAGATGGTAGAGGATGTGAACGAAGACAAAGAGATCGAAGACAGAGAGGAGTAAGAAGAGGAAGAGGGCAAGTGGGAGAAAGAGCAAGGCGCAGAGAAGGAGGAGTAGGAGGAGGCAGCAGAGGGGGAAGTGAAAGAAGGGCAGGCCTGGGAGGATTAGGCACTGGACATGAAGTAGGAGCTGGTCAAGAGGGAGTTGGAGCAGGACATGGAGGAGACGGAACAGGACTTGGAGGAGACGGAGCTGGACATGGAAGAGCGGCAGCAGAAAGTGGAGGAAGACCCAGCAGACCAGGATTTGTTTGGCTGCTTGGCAGCAGACTGGAGGCAAAGGACTTCATGAACAACTGGTATTTTTTGTAATGTCTGCAGATATGATACTGCTGCTTATCAGTAGTTTGGACTGCCATAGGTCTTTACTATATCGCTTCTTCATTAGCATTGTTTTTGAATTCTTGAATTGACTCTGCATAATGACCCTGGTCAAGTTGTTCACACTTCTTGCATCATGGGTTTAAGATTGATTGAACTTGCATTGGTACAATATATAAATAAATAATTCACAAATAAAGTCACTTTCATGTAAGCTCTGTATTTCTAATCTTACCTCTCAGGTTATGAGAACATGCCTTGTTTTCATTTTAGTTGAAACATCTATTGACTTTGTTATTAAGAAATTGCAATGCATGCTAGTCTGCACAGAAGTGCACACATCTGGAGCAGGTTGCATGCTTCTTCTGGCTTAAGTATTATTATAGTTTGATGGGAGAGAAGTTTGGAAATTAGATGAGGATATAGTACTACAATTTTTATGTGTTTTATGCAACGATTATTTTTGTCAGTACTTAGCTTTATTCTAATGTATTTATTTATGTATGTTTTATTCCATGAGCCTTAATAACTGGCAAGAAAACTTGTCGGCTACAGTTTTAATGACATTTTATACGTTAGGTACTCGGCCAAGATCATTAACATTGATGACCATGACAACACCGTTCTGATTCATTTCGACGGATGGAACCAACGTTACGACGAGTGGGTGAAGATGGACAGTGACCGCCTCAGACCTCTGACTAGACACTCCGATCGACGGAGGAAGTCGGAAAGGAATTCACCTAAGTCAAAACCAGTTGGTGATCTTGACAATTCGTCTTTGATCTTTCTTCAAGTTTACTTTTGAATCTGGTTTATGCTGTATGTTACGGTGTACCTGTTGTCATGGTTGCAATCGAGCCATTAAATCGATACACGAAACCAATCTCAGGAGGTGTAATTTGTTGAGCATTCTTACAATTACGGTCTAGTGGTTTAATAGTGGCAGTTGTCTGTTGCCTGTTACGCTGAGGCATATCTGGTGGAAGCCGTGGTTTATACAAGACTGTATGCATGGGGCAAGGGTGATTGATCTTGGAGTGGTCATCATGGTGTATAGTTTTAAAACTTTCCAAAAAAACCCAACGACAGTTGAAAAATGAGTGGGCGCGCCTGACTATGAACCTTAGATGATCTGCAGGTCTAATCTGTCGCATCTTTCAGGAGATTTGATCTCATTTTGTGCATCGAATGCTCCTCTAATCTCACTATTTCAATGATTGACAGCTAAGGTCATTTCAATGATTGACAGCTACGGTAGAGGGTGGCATCGCTTGAAGCTTTGACTTGCGTGACATTTGTGTACGAGCCTCTTGCTGTTCCAGATATACAAGGCTGGAGAAAATGTTTATGCGCGTTGGTCAGACTGTCGAATGTATCCGGCGAAAATAGTTTCCGTGAATGCAAACGGTATGTATGTATGTGCGCTTCTGTGTGTTTCTCGATTGAAGATCTGTCCGTCTTTGTTTGACGTTAACAGTGAGAAAGAAGGTGCTTTTGATGGACAGTGAATTGTTTTATTTGGTTTTATTGTGATAACATAGTCTTACTCACAGTTTCCTGAATATTTGAAAAGTAAGTTGGGACAGTTGAGACTTTCCTGTTTAATACGTAGTTTACAGGTTCTTGATCCTTCTCAAAGACATGTTGTCCAACTTTTAAAACTCTATGTTGCTTGTTGTCTACTGTTGATGTCATTGTAATGAGATTGTTGTATTACGATCATTTTAATACTTCTATATATCAGTCAAGACATTTTATTGGATGACCTAGACCAATGGTTCCCATCCTTCTTTTTTGTTGTACCCCTCCCCCCCTCCCCCCCCCAAATTATTTGTTTGCATCCCGCAACCGAAAAAAAATCAGAAAAAATTATTTTACAATATTTAGTATACTACTGTTTTGGTATAACAGCAGCTGGCATACCCCTAGTGGTACGCTTTCTGCCGGTTATAAACTGTTGACCCAGACAGTGGACCACTGGTCCAGCAGGTATTTTGATTGACAGAAACATTACAACATTTCAACCCATCCACCAGGAGCCTATTGCAAGGAACCCTTTGCACAAACAAAAGCTACTGTAGTACAACAGTGGAGGTGATGGAGAAATAATTAGATTTGTTTAAATAAAATCTTACTCATGTGAGTGTGCCAACCGAAATGTTTCAAAGGGTCGTACGAGGTCATGTATGAAGATGGCGTAAAGAAAACCGTTCAGTCCATTAACGTCGACATGAAGCCGCCACTGGTGCGTTCCTACTTAACTAGAAATGATTGCAAACAGAACAAGGTGTTGTTGTTGCTTTTTCTCTTCTTATTCAACCTACTCTAAAGTTTCTGCTTCATCTCAAGATTTCTCTGCAAAATTAGATTTTAAAAGCCCTTTGGTGAATAACAAATTGGGTTATTTGTTATCTTAGTGTGCCAACCAGCTTCGCTTATATAGTAATAGGAAGGTATATCAACCTTGAAAGGGCGCTATATCAAATTGACACTGATTGATTGATTGAAGAACACTCAGAACAAGTTACTGTGACATAGAATCGAGAATTTGCTACGTTGTAAAATTTTCACCACAGACAGAGAATGTTGCCTGACATTTCTGTTTATGCAGCACCTTTTCGATTATTTGATAGCATTTGTGCAATAATTTAAAGCTTTATTCAGGGTTCATTTGGAAACAAATAGCTGTGGCTGAACTGGATAATGATATATTGCTACATGTTGATGATTGGATTGGTTGTGTTTTTTCTAGTCTTCCATTGGGAGTGGCGTCCGCCCGGCAGAATGTGCTGGAAAGAGATCTCGATATGCATCACCAGATGTAGCCAGCCAAGACATTTCTGGTACCAAAACCTTTGCCATTCTAGCTGGTTTGGTTGAAATTTAAACAATTATTTTTATATCATTACTTAGCTTTATTCTAAACTCACTGTGTTGTATGTGTGTCTGTATTAAGACACTTTATAATATAATATCATAGTAACATATTTGATCATTTGTTAATTTCAACTGGCTAGCATGTACTAGGATTGCCCTCTGTCTTCCCCTTACAATGACCTACCTATGTACCTCTTGTAAGCTGTTAAACTCATTTAGTTTTGGCCATGGCTGGGCTGGGAGCACCTCTGAGTAGTTTTGCTTGAAGAGGTGCTATATAGATTCTCGAAACGAATGAATGAATGATATATAGTAGTAAAAGATGTTTGACAGAAGTCAAATTTAACTATATGGCACCCTTAAGGCGCCCATCTATTCCACTGTTCATTTAGTTACCCAGAGGCAGTTGAAGGTTGAGTCAATGTTATGGCGCCAGGGTCTTCCCATTCGACTATCTCTTGTGGCTTGGTGCTGTCATGTTTGAAACACCTCTGATGAGTTTCTCCTGAAGTGGCGCTATATAAATTCATGATTATGATTACATCCAGTTCCTTTTGATGTGTATGAGGAACCATTAGGTCATGAATTCGTACGTTTGTCTACAGAAGAGATGCTGAAGACGAGTCGAAGGGTGCGTGGTTGTTCTGTGACAGTCAAGCGCTGTCTCTCAACTTCACTCGAAGATGAGAAAGATGTTGCTTGTCAGAAAGAAACTGTTTCAGTTGCTGAAGAGGAACCGTGTTCAGCTGCCGAAGCAAAGATGAATGACGAGGGCATTAGAGATGATGACACTGTCATTGGTCATCAGCAACAGCAGCAGTCTGCAGAAGATGCGCCCTTAGATGGCTCATCTGTAAAACGGGTGAGGTTCATCTGGCGTTATATGGAATATCTTAGTTGTAATATCTAGTGAAGATTATCTGATGTAGTCTACACTCCACAGGTTGCATTGTTGAAGATCGCTATGGATGAAGTTTTAGTTGTGATGTATTGTATGAAACTTAGGTGATCTGCATGGTCTTAATAAATGAATATGTTTTGAAAATTACATTATTCAACAGTAATTTAACTGGTTTGGGAGAACAAGTGATGAATTCTTTCTTGATTAGCATTCAGTTGCAAAAGCAACACAGGATGCGACAATTTCACAATATAATGAATTTTAATTGTAACATTTCTGTGTATAACATAGCATCTGAATTTAACAACATATCCAGCACTTAGTAACCCTGAAGGGGCACTATTTAAATCTTTGTAATGATTGAACGAATGAATTTGATCTGTCTTACAGAGATTGATTCACGTGAAGGTTCATGGCAACAAGTTGAAAAAGATGGTGCCTTCTTCTCTGAGTAAGATACGTCCTATTCTGCTTTGGCAGCCTCTTTGTCTTTGAGCCATTCTGTTTAAGCCTTTCCTATCTAGTCAACTGGAATAGATTCTTGAAATAATAATGAACAGAAGCCCTCACTTGATGACCACTCTGGATCATTATTTATTTATTTTATTAATTAAATTTGTAATGTGTACAAGGTCACATCGAACTGTGAATTTGAGATGTGGATAGTAGAAGTGCACTTGGATTACAAAATCCTTTAAAGTTAAGGAGAAATTGGGAGTTATGAGTCACCTTTTTGAAAGAAGGAATTGAATTTGAGCTAGAAAGAGAGAGTGGCGGTCTATTCCATTCCTTAGGAGCAGAATGCCCTAGCTAGACTGACTGTTTGTCTGGAGTTTCATATGTTCAGAACACTTCCAATCGTCAAATGCCACCTATAACAGTTAAGTCTGCAGCCTGTGGTCTGAATTTTTGCCCTGAATCACAACAGTGTCTGATTTAGCACACTGATATGAGATGTGCTGATGTGAAATGTGCTTAGTTACTGATGTGAAACGTGATGATATGAAATATACTGATATAAAATGTGCTGGTATGAAATGTGCTGAGTTACTGATATGAAATGTGATGGTATGAAATATACTGATATGAAATGTGCTGATATGAAAATGTCCAGATATGAAATGTGCTGATATGAAATGTGCTGATATGAAATGTGCTTATATGAAATGGGTTGATATGAAATGTGCTGATATGAAACGTGCTGATATGAGATGTACTGATATGAAATATACTGATATAAGATGTGCTGATATGAAACATGTTGATATGATATGAAATGTACTGATATGAAATGTGCTTGTTTGAAATGTACTGGTATGAAATGTGCTGATATGAAATGTACTGGTATGAAATGTGCTGATATGATATTTTTTTATATAAAATGTGCTGAAATGAATCTCTTCTGAATCTAATGTTTGTTGTTGGTGTTTAATGTTTGATTGTTTATAATTAACAGTTATTAATTCTTTGCGTTGCTTGTGATATGAAAGTAGTTGGACTGAATTGACTTTATGTGACCCTGTTTTTGATCTTCCTTAGCGTTGCCGGTCGATTGCAAGGCCGAGGCCGAACCAGGGACGAAGCTGAAATGTCCACACTCGGACTGCAACAAAGAGTTTCGCAATTCTACCCTTGTTCAGTATCACATCAAGTATTATCACCCCGAAGACAGAATAGAGCCCCCTCTGGCTCAACTGCCAGAAAAAAGAAGTGCCTCCAGTGTGTATTAATTAGTTTTTACTCATTTTCATTTATAATCTATGAAATAAGTACCTGTTGGATCTTACAATACTTGTGTAGGATAGCTGGTTTGGTAGAAGGTTGATGTAAACTGATCTCTTGTAAGTCTGTTATTTATACCTGGCTTATCGCATGATAAATGTGTTAGTGTACTACTGTCATTCTCTAAGAAAACAAAATTGCTTATGACCATCAATTGATCTGTTGTCTAAAGATATTAATAGTAATAAAATTCTTTTTATTCAATTCAAACTGCAGTCTGATTAGGAACAACACAGGATAACAAGTTAAACAAGAGTCGTCTTTATGACTGTATGGCAGCCTGTTAGGCTTTGATCTATCCTACTGCTGCTTATTTTACCGTCAACCTTATTGGGTATCAAACCTGTGCCCTTTCGATATTCATGCATGAGTAAATAGAGCTCTACAGCATGCAGCCATCTGGGGCTAAGCAAGTTGAATAAATATGACCTATAGTTGTTGTCACCGGTTGTTTATTTGTGCAGTCTTTCCTACTTAAGGCGATTATTATTTCATGGATGTCTGTGTAGGTTTTAGTGAATCTGCGGTGTCTTTGCACGAGTTTCCGTCCAAGAAGACGAAACGATCTAAAACGATCGATTGCCCGATCATCCGTCTTGGAGATGCTGAGGCTGTTGGTGGATTGGCTGATCAGTCATTATCATCATCATCACCATCATCTCTCCTTCTTCCTCACTCGTCACCACCTTCTCAAGTGTTTATGGTTATTCCGAAAGGTACGGCAGCACTGTTGCGATCATCATAATCATCCTCTTCATAATCATTGTCGTAATCATCGTCGTCGTCACATTCCTCTTTGTGTACAGATGTATCTGAGAATTTGCACCTCTTCCTGTGACCTACTCAAACTCTTGTTCAATGATGATCTTAAACAGGGCAGCATTGATCATCTGGGTAGCGGCTTAGGGTTACCTTAACTCCGCCTCTGCTAGCACTCAGGCGGTGCCAGTCCCAAGCCTGGATGAAGGATGAGGGTGATGCTAATGATCTTTGCTATCATACGATGTTGTTAAACTGCAACTGCCAAGGTTATCTTTAAACATGTCTTGTATGTACATGTATGTATATGGCTATTTATATAGCATCTTACAAGAACCTCTTGAAGGCACTATCAGTCAGAACAGAATGTCATCATATTTGTCATCATCACATTTCTGTTGTGTGGTGAATTTCAAGATTACTGGCTGTTACGATGTTTCGCTGATCATCTTCCAAGATTAAGATTTAGTTCAGGGGAGTCAAAAGAATCTTTTAATGGTGGACCAGTAGCAATATTTCCAGCAAGTGATGGGTGGGCCAGAGTGCCAAAGGCACATTTATAAAATGATATAGGTATCTCAGAGAGGGCCATACAAACAGTTGAATTAGGCATTTGAAATGTGGTTCTGATGTGCATCATCAATTACATACATCACAGAAAACTTATAAATAACAAACTAGACGTTTTATTCTCAATTTTCTTGTCTTTAGACCAGACTCCGCACGCCAGAAATGTATCATCGGCAAGCCAGAAATGGTTTGCGAGCCGGATCATTTACACCTCTTTTCTAGTCCCTTCTCTTTAACTATCTTCAATTATTTCCTGCATCTGTTTCCTCTGCTCTCACTGCTCTTCCTTCCTCAGTTGTTTGTTCAGTGTTCACTGGCCAATGACATGTCATTGCGGTTTCTGCAACGCAGTTTCTTTTGTCGGCCGGTCGAAGGCAAACAGCAGAAGAATGCGACATGCAAGAAAGAAACATCGAAGCAGTAAGATGCGAGATCGTTCAGTCAACAAGAAAGTCATCAACTGCTTTTGTGAAATTAACAGAGAAACAAGTCAATTAATTCAAGTGAGACAATTTCATTTCTCGCGACTTTTTTGTTTTCTTAATTGTCGCCATTTTCGCTCGTGTGTACGCAGTTGTCGCTTGGTCATTGATACAAAATGGCTATAATTGTAATAGAAATAAAGCAATTGTAATTACGAAAATTTGTATAGCGCAGTCAGTAGCAAGCTACTTCTAAGGTACTTTACCCGACAGTTCACTGCAGATTAGTCAGTCTTTGTTAATTTTATTGATGGCTAGATTGAACTGTCAACACACAACCAATGGTAGGCAGGCCATTGGAACCACATGTTACAATTTTGCTATTTATGTTAGCTGCTGTGGTTTGCCAGCAGGCTCAATAAACAAGGTACTACAATTATTAAATAAGTATAGATGTAATGTATATGTGTTGCCTACCACTATGCTAGTGTGTAGTGAATGTGAATTTTCAACAGCATTCTCAACATCTTCGTCAATCAGTCACTATGGAAATACTGTACTAGATGCTGGAACAGTCTTCCACCTGCCATCAGATTGGCCAACTCAGTAGACTCCTTCAAGCCTGAGCTCAAGACTCATCTGCTCTCTAAGGCTCATCCCGCTCGTTTGTTTTTGTGAGGCGCCATTGTAGTGGTATGGCCGCGTCACAGAGCCACATATATTGTCATTATTATTATTTCTATCACTTTAATTAAACTAATTACTGCACATCGACGATGTCGCTTGTTAATCTCTTGGCACCGCCCATAAACTCGACTTGTCAATCGATAATCAAAGTGAATTTAATATAGTGCCACTTCAAGATATTTACTCAGATGTGCTCCCGGTCTGACTACGGCTAAAAATACGGATTTCAATGAAGAGTAAAATGCAGACGAGGAATTTCTAGGCAGGAGGCATAGTTCTCGGGAGAAAACATTCCAGGCGGTTGGGCCAACCGCTGAAAGGCTTTGTGTTGTTGGGTGCACGTGTAACGGTGTTTCACTCTGCAGCGCATTGAAATTTGTTGGCGATTGAAGATTTGTAGCTAGTTTATCCTGAGATGTTGTCATGGTTAGGGCTGTAAATTTGGATGGCCTTTCAATGGTTGAATTCACTCTGTGTGTGTGTTTTTTTGCAGTGCAGTGTTTGTCTAGGCTGGCAACATCTCCAATGCTTGGATGAAGAAGAGGCAAACTTAACAAGGCGATATATCTGCAGGATGTGCACCCACCCGCAAGGTACTTAGTAAATTAGTCAATGTAACAGCTCAGACAACGTAAGAAGTCAGACAATGTAAGAAATCAGACAGTGTAAGGAATCAGACAATGTAACAGCTCAGACAATGTAAGAAATCAGACAATTTATTGAATTTAACAGATCAGACAATGTAAGAAATCAGACAATGTATAAAATCAGACGAGGTAATAATTTATCGAAACATCTTTACCGGCAAACACGGTGCATGTGTGCGCTGATAATGTTTAGGTTTACGCGAGAGCGCCAAATACAGCTTTGATCAGGACTGGTTGGTTGAGGGACGTTTGGCCGATTATGATGGTAGTCTCGGAGGGGCAGCCGCTCTTGAACCAGCATATGGATTGGCTGGCAAGGCAAAGATCATGAAAATCACGCATCAGCTGGTCGCCGATCTTCATGGTGTGAAGCAAGTCATTGACTCAGTCGACCGATGCATCTTTGTTGCGCAGTGAGTCAGCGATTTAATATTTTAATTCAGTAGTGTATTATTATTATCATTTAGTTGTGTCATTAAGGTTTTAACCTACGCTGTGTGTTCGGAACAGCTTTTGTTATGCTCTTTAAGTCCATTTTCGAAACTTTTTTATGTGAATTAATTGTCATTGGGCAGTTGTCATCTAATTTTGTGGTTCTTCCATTGATTCAGGAGAGTCTGGATATATCATTTGGTAATCCAATAAGCAGAACGGGGAAAAAATTATAACATTTTACAATTGTTTATCAGATCACTCAAAAGACCCAATTAGGGATCAGAAGATCCTGCTGGTTAGGGCCGCATGTATATAACTTTGATCCCATTTACAAGCAATTCCTGCAGTTCAGACGTCTACTGCTCTAAAGGTTAAAAATATTATATTCTCGATTTTCTTGGTGCTGCATTCGGCATTTCATCTTCTTAAACAGAGAGGCATGCTGAGTTGATTGAGTCAGGTATCGAATTGGATTGACTTACCTTGACCCTTGTACTCTTTCTGCATAAGAAGTCTCTGTTAGTTTGGACTTCACTATCTACACTTTGGCACTGGCTTTTGCACATTTTTTGTGGACACCTCTGCATGTGTTATGAGTCTTTATGTTATTAGTCTTTATGGCAATATGAAGCCTTTGTCTCATTCTAACCTGTTATAAAATTCTGTGCTTCTCACTTTTCTGTGCTCGCCTCATGGCTTGTTTTACCGCATATGGCTAGAATGTACTGAATTCTTTGTTGTTGATTTTCTTTGTTAGAGAAAAGGTTGAGCCAGAGTTTAGTCACTGGAAAATAATAATTAAGGAGGACCAGACAATGGAGAAGGCAAGGTATGTAAAATTTACTTCTCCGAACCCTTCTGTCGACTCCAAAAGTCATGAAAGATACGAACAACCGATGAGCAATGTTTCAAATGGATGCGCACTGCAAAAAGACCAGGAAGGTTGTATTCCTGATCATGACGAGAAAATGAACAACAAACCTCTGGATCATCAACAGTCAAGTGGTCGATCCATAACAGAGGTGGATAAACAAGAAAAGGATGCTGAATTTGATGGAGTAATGGACCACAGCAGCTGTACTGTTAGGGATGCTGCAGTTCTTAATTCTACTGCTATTCAGTTGGACAGCTTGCCAGGAAGTCGTCCATTAGCAATAGCGACGCAATTCGTCAATGAAAAAGAGGCATCAACATGTTCTGGAAGAAAGCTCTTAAATGAGGATGATTTGAGGAGTGGAGATCCAGTCAACGGCACAACACCAAAAGCTCAGGTGAACACAGATGATGACCTGTTGGAAGATGCAGTAGCAAGGGAAACAGATGATGAAAAGGTAGACCATGTGGCAGTTTAAGCTTTTTTTTCGTACAATTCATCGCTCAAGCTCCTTTTCTTCTTTCGAGAAGCTCCTCAAAACTCACTGTTTCTCTAACTGAGCTTCAATCATTGGGCAAGTACTTTTTGTGTCTAGCCATATCAAAAGCCTTGCGTAAATCATGGGAGAGGAGTCTAACATAGAGTTCTGATCTGAGCATGGATTTAAGTTCATCCAACTGCTGTTCCGCTGGACACTGATTCTAACCTCTGATTCTTGTTTGTTTCTGTGTGAGTTTGTACGCGTTAGAAATTCTTGTGATAATTATAATGATGATAGTTTTTCAATGTCCAGTTGAAGATTACTGATAGCAGAATCATTAGTCCATTCAAATTGGAATCATTGAGCTGCAAACGGTTTTACTATTAATCAATTTCATTGCAGAAAATGACTGTTCACATCTGTATATGGCAACCAAACCAACAAAATATAATAATTTATGATAGAAAATAATTATTCTGTCAAATATTAATTTTTTTCACGTATATTTTTGATGTCTTTTATAGGTCGAGGACTTTTTAGGCCTTTTGGCCCGCGTACCACAGGTTGGGAATCGCTGATATAGAAAATCAGATATTTGGGTTCATGCACATATACTGCGCATTGACACACATGGATATACACACATACATAATTGCATATATACACTCTACTAACATGTGTTGACATGACTGTCACTAAAAAATGCTGGTTAGCAAATAAGTCACCAATGAGTCACCAACGCATTCCGTTCACAAGCAATTTTTGGATGTATAAAGCAAACTATTCATTCATCTGCTTTGCAACCCACAAAAATATGAGACAACAACTGGCAGACTCAGAACTGGAATACTACATGAAAGTCGGGGGTGTAACAAGCGGGGGCAGGGGCCACCGGCCCCCCCCCCCCCCATTTCAAAACCTCCTTACCCCTCTGATGGAGGTCATGTGAAGATTATTAATTACTAATATTTACTATTGTGGGATTTTTACAGATTTTCCCAATGTTCAAATTGCTGTCCATGTGTAAGAAATTTGTATGGCCTGAGCGCAATAAGCTATATCATCGATAATTCTTAATTTTGAGCAGATCGACGATTTAAGTGAATCTGCAACCAGTTCAGCTGATGAGGGAGAGGCAGACATGGAGATGATTGACAGCTGTCAGAATCATTTTCTGCATTACATCAGTAAACTGCAAGATGGCATTGAAGCATCAATTGCCATCATCGAAGAACAAGTCACAGGTGAGAGGAGCTCAAAGTTAGGATATCGCTTACTTACTTACTTTGGCCATTGCTTCAATGAAAATCTTTACACCACACGCATTAGAAGTCATTTTTCTCTAACCAGATATTACAATTCAACATTTTTTATTTCAGATATTTAAAGTAGGCATGTTTATTGATATAGCCCATATACTTTCTGTTTTAAATATTGTTTTGTACTAAGACATCATCAAACAATTTTCTGTGTTTTGACTCATGTCGCCTTTGTTAGCCTTTAGCGCAATAACTATGAAGCAACAATTAACTGGTTTTGAGCCCTGGCCTCACATTTATATATGGATTATACATATGTAAATAGATATCTTTTACTCTGGGGTTTTCATGTTGAAAGTGCCTCTGAATAGTTATTATGTGAGAGGCGCTGTATAAGTCTAAAGCTACGATGTGATACGAACAGGAGCGGCGATCCCAGGGGGTCGAGGGGACAAGTCCCCCATCTTTTATAGAAAGAGGACAAGTTATACATGTGTCCCTCCACATATCCTACCCCTTTCATTGGGTGTCCCTACACCTGTCAAACGAGATCGCCGCCTCTGGATACGAATGCTGCCCATCAGTGTAAGAGGGCTATAATAGGCTGTGTTTGATATCAGTATTGGGCTGGAAATTACTCATCTTATTGCCTTTCTACTGATTTCAAATCTTTGAATCTGATTGAACAAGATGTCTGAGGATGTGTAGCCAGTATCCTTCCTCTCTGCATTATCTTCCCAGTGACTGTGTACTTTCAGTGTACTCATTTCAGCTGAGTTGGCTAGGAGACGCACGTGGAACAGAAGCACAAACCTAGTTTCTGCGTGAATTTGACTATCCAGTCATCAAGAGAGTGCACAACTTTCGTCGTAGGCCTTGCCCTACATTAGGGTGCTCCATTACATTACATAAACCCTGCCCGTAAAAGACAATAAACATTTTATCCCACGACTGCTGTTCAAGCATATTCAACCAAATGGCCCTAGTAATCAAGCCATATTCTTAATCAAATGTCTTGTAATTAGGTTGCGGTGTGCCAACCAGAGGCATTGATCTCGTTTGATAGGTGTGGAAAATGCGGGGGACAAATGTATAAGGTGTCCCTCTCTGTAAAAGGTGGGGACTCCGCTCATGGGATCGCCGCCTCTGGCGCCAACCTTGTGTTGCTAATAAACGAAAATCATCATCATCATCATCATTAATCTACTTTCCATTTGCTGTTTTCAGCTTTGGAGAGTGGAGAGGGCAATGGAAACCCAGCAGAGGACGTTCTACGCGACCTGCCACGTGTTAAGAAGACGATGAATCAGCTAATGGCTGATATTGGCAAGGTCCAGGAGATTTCTTTCTGCCAGTGATTCCTGCATTGCGTGCAGAAACTACTGTTGCGGGATTGATGATATTGTTGTATTGTGTAAATAAAAATATGGACGGTTATTGAAATGTTTCATACAGCAACAGTCAGAAAGAACATTGGCAACCAAGCTCTAAGCCTACGAAGCCCTCGACTTAATAAGTCGTGCGCACGAGATAGCAGCTCGTTCCCTCGACTTAATAAGTCGTGGGAACAAGTTAATAACTCATTAACTCGTTCCCTTGAGTTAATAAGTCGTGCGCACGAGATGACAACTCGTTCCCTCGACAGGCCGACTTTTCTGTGACGTAAACACACTTCTATTTTAGTATTTATGGGGAAACACATAGTTCTATAAACGAAACAATGTCTAAGACATAGAGTGTTTCGGGCATTCCATTCTAAACTTAAATCTCACCTTTTCAATAACTCTTACCCAGACTCATTACTTGACATCTGTCACTCCTCGACGAAAGCGATGCCCTCCTTAACAGCTACTCTGCCTCCATGCTGACCTTCTGGAAACTGAACTCTGACCTCCCACGGACTATCATTTGGACAACCCTTTCGATTTGACGCAGCGCTCCTGAATAAGCTGATGCCCTGGGCATAGCTTTCAAGTGACGCTTTAGAAGTCTGGAGATTTCGATTACTACTACAGGGGTGAATAATATGTGGTGTGAAAGGCTTTTGCCTATAAGGAAGGCATTTAAAGCTACAATGTTATTTGTGATGCCGTTTGTACGCTGAGCGTGTGCCAGACTGGGGATATTACTCTGCAGGCGAATATGAAAGCGAAAATGAAAATGATGTTCAGACTGACAGAGCTAAAATGCTGACAATATCACATAGAGTTATCCCCGCGATTTATCGTATGAGTTGTGTTGTGGAATTTGGGACGCTAAAACGACAAATCGCCGTTGTCCCATTTCAACCTCGTTGCCATTTGTTGCAGCGACGCCATTATATCCCCGAAATAGAAGTTTGCTTACGTCACAGAAAGTCGGCCTGCTATTGGTCAAATAAGTCGTGCGCACGACTTATTAAGTCGAGGGAACGAGTTATTATTTCGTGCGCACGACTTAGTAAGTCGAGGGAACGAGTTGTTATCTCGTGCGCACGACTTAGTGAGTCGTGGGAACTAGTTTGTATCTCGTGCGCACGAGTTAAAATATTCTTCTTCCATGTCCCTTAAGGGGCTCCGTACTAAGCCAGCTGTTTTTTATTGTTGGTATACATACCCTTGGGGTATGCCAGCTGTATCTAAGGGTTACACAATAAAAAAATTTAAAATATATATTTGGTGCGGAAACAGATAATAATCACTGGTTTTGAAATGCCATATTTATGCATATTATAATTATGATAGCAATAGTATACTAAATATTGTAAATAATTTATTTATACTGTGCAGAGTGTACAGTTTACAACAATAATAATTTTAGTATAATAAATTTAGCAAAATTCATCTATTATATTATAACCAATATTCTAATTCTAATGATCTATTCTAATTAAATAAATTACAAAATGACGTTTCTGACAAGTTTTTCTGTTGGGCATATGCACACAAATATTTTTTTTAGTTTTTGTGTGCAACAAAAAAGAAGGTTGGGAACCTCTGCTCTAAGCGATTCATGGAAACAGTTGAAATCAGATGGAAGCGGAACATATGACTTTGAGTAATGTGAACCATCTCTGCTCTGAGCAATTTAAGCTGTTTCTGTGTATTTGGGTAAATAAGCTGAAATTGGAAGCATTTGCCTCCAGACCCCCATTTATCTGGACGCCCCTGTAGAGGCCCGTGGTTGTCCTATCTTGGGCCCAGATTTCTGTTCCTGTTCCACCTAGAAGCCCAGAAGTTCTGTTGGCGGCTCTGACTGTACACAGATATTAATTATTTTCAATATTGAAGATACAATTTATACAATTTTTTCAATATTGAAGATACACGATAATCATTGACTTACACGTGATCGTATCAGCACTATAATCTAACTTGCAGCATCTGCAATTACAATGGATAGAATTAGTCACCATAGACAGAGGCGTAGATCCCGTGAGGGGGGGTTCTACTCCTGTCATTGGGTGTCCCCCACCAATCAAGAGAGATCGCCGCCTCTGCATATAGACGTAGGTCTGCGTACCATGCTATCAGTCGGGGTAGCTACATTTAGCACCTTCGTGAGGTTTGCAGAAGTTGCTGTATGAATGGTCATATATACATACATAAGCCCTACATAATATGCAATGAAATATTTATATAGCGCCGCCCAAATCAGCAGCGCTCTCGACTGGCGTTTGCGCTTGGGCAAAGAAACAGAAACGTCTTAAGGCATCTCCGAAATATGGCAACGTGAGTTTCACTAATTCCAAACGCAGGAACTGTGGAAGACAATTCCAGGCTGAATTCATATACATGTAGGCCTATAAGTATGTTCATTTTGCTCAATCATCGTCAATTGTGCCTTGTTCTGTAGGGAATGCATCTGATAAGTTTTCTAAAGAGGCGCTGTATAAATGATTGCAATTGCGCTGCTTCAACACTGGACGTGCAACCCTGGGATAATAATATAGGGCATTCAGAAGCTAAAAATAGCGCGACAGTTTATTTATAGAGGTGGTGGTTGTCTATGATCTTTTTGCTACGAAGACAAAGAGAAACGTCACTGATTATTTCGACCAATCAGACGGCTTTGATTGGCGGCCATGTTCACTTAAGCAGACGACGCTGGGCGAAGACAGATCGCTTGGCGGACCGGAAAGAATACGAAAGAAAACAACAAGAAGATAAGAACGGTTAGCATTAATAATTATTACTCTTCGTCTTATCGATAATTTTCTTCTAAGAAATAAGAACTGGATCAGATTTCATTCCTTCGAAAATTGACCCAGGCAGCCTCAATCGTTCGGCCGTTATCTAGCCACAGTTCAGGTCAATTAGACCCATGAACCCAATTCCACCTCATGGTAACCGTTTCTATTCTTAGCGACAGCTGGCTTATGCATGTAGGGAATACCTCTGATAGGTTTTCTAAGGAGGCGCTACATAAATAGGCGATTACATCATATTGCTTTAACGTCCCGTCCAGCCCTGGGATAATAATAATTATAGCTCCTAAGAGTATACATAAGAAGGGGCGCTATATAAATGCACCAATACATTACACGGGCGGTTGATTCTTCTTCAGAGGATGGATCCATACGAAGAGTCGGCTGACGCTGTGGAGGAGTCGGGTCGTTCCCGGAGTCGTCGTCGTGCAAAGTCATCCGACCATAGGAGTCGAAGTCGCCGGCGCAGCGGTTCGCACCATGGCTCTCGGTCCAGACGTCACAGGCGAAGAGGAAGCAGGCGAATGCACTCGAGGCGGCGAGGCGGCCGAAGGGGGTCCAGACGACGAGGAAGGATCCCTCGACGGAAGTGCTACTTCCGCGCGTAGGACCCGACGAGTGGAGCGGGAAGATAGATCTACGTCAGCGACTCTCACTTAACTCGGACAGAGGACGTCATAAAACAGTCTCGTTTATAAATTAATTAACAGGAAAATGCGACGACAAAATTGTAAACTGGAATAAATGGATTGATTTTGGTCTAATGCTGTGTTTGAGTGTTTATAGGACATTAGCACAAATTCTAATTTCTTAAGTCAGTGCCTCGATCAGTTGTAAAAATAACTGTTGCTTTGACGAGATTACAATAGGGTCATCTGTAAGAGTGCTGGTTGTTAAGCATCATTAATACAGCCCTCATGCAGTAATTATAATTATGCTACATAAATTATGTAGGCTTACAATACTTTAAATGGGACAGTCACCGTTGAGACATAGTCTGACTTACTATAGCGCCCTACAAATTCTCTTTAACAATCCTATAGGCCTATAGCCTAGTAGGCCATTGACAGCAATTATCGTATATAGACCTGGACGCATGTGTCGTACCTTACGAAATAAATGGCCAGAAAGAAGACCTAATGAAAAAGTAGCACGCACAGATAGGCTAGCAAAAGCAACTGACCAACAAAAGAAAAAAAGGTAAACTTGTAAAGCCTGACCATTGGAATACTATCCAATTAAGGCAGTACTGAACTTCGCGATGGCGCTGAGCCATTTCGGTGAAGGACATGGTCAAGGTCTTTGCGGGTTTCGAATTCACACCCTACGCGTTAACCTGTCGGCTACCGTGTCCCAAAATAAAAGCACGTGAACCTGACGATGAAAATGCACAGAGGGTCGATCCTATAAGGAGGTGTGCGTTTCGGATCTTCGTATATAGTCACAATGCAGTGAATCTAAATACATATAATTATTAGCAATGATGTAATATATGACTTTCATGCTGAATAGCTCACGCCTTTATTAAACACATTTTTAAAATACAATAGGCCTACAATAAATGATAGAGAGTGATACCAAATTATCATCTATTTTTGTTTTCCGTTGGTCCACAGTTAGGCCTCTAAGTAGGCCATAATCATTACCGATACTCGCTTTTTATTAGCCCATATGAATTGCAAATGAACAGTTTAAAGAAATATATGCCTAATGGAGGTCATGGTTTTAAATCTCGAGCTTACAAATGCATCACTACCTACAGTGCTCTTTTATCTCTTTTGACGGACATATATATTACGTTGCTTTGGACGAGTCTTACATAGGCCTATAGGCCTAACGCTCTCTATGACGCTTCTTCACTCTTCAGCATTAATTTCATGACCTTCTCTCCCTAGAGGTGCTTCTGTTTCTGCACGTATTCCTAAAACCTTATTCTTTTCCCGAGGGGCTTTTCTCACTGGGAGAGCACATCTGATTAGGTTGTACTGAGAGAGGCGCTATAGAATTCTGTAGGCCTAAATGCAATAAAACCGCATATAATCAGCGTCAGTCAACCTCAACATTCTTGGGGCCATAGACTTGACCTATCGCCATGTGTGGGGCGAATGACTTAAATAGGCCTAGGCCTATATCGTTCCATATCATGGATACGGATGTTTGTCTCATGCAGCTCAAGGCGTGGCGTCCCATCATGACCCATCATAGACGTGGTAACGCTCATGACTTGTTGGCCTGGTTCCTATAGCCTAAACATCATGGAACCTGAGAAGCCGGCTTCGTCATTTTCACACAAGTCTACGACCTAACGCACGATTAATACACGATTATTGATCTCCATGACGACCGAATGCTAATTGTGACGTCATAATCGACCGATGTAGTTAATGTTGTAAGCGGCGCATCTTCTGCCGGCAGCAAATGCTATATAAAGGCGGTCGGATGCGGAAAAAACAGAGCTGACACGACGCGGTCTGGAAACAACACGACGACCCGATCCATCTACTTTGGCGCAGTCCATTAACGCCAGTCGTCCGCCCGCAAGACATGAGCCGAGACAACCTAGACCTCGAGGTAACTATCAGTCAACGAGATTCATATAAGTTTCTTGCTATGCATGCACAAGGAAATCTAATGATTATCATCTATTATTTCAATTTATTTGAGGGTGTTTCGTATTCATCTGATTGTTTGATCATAATTATTACCATCATATAGGTCCTAGATTAGCGCAGGAAGTAGAATTCTAAAGGGGTGTTACAGAAATAAATAAATAAAATCACACGAAACCTAAATAAATTGTATTTGCCATGTACGTTTGTTGAACCCATAGCGGCTACAGTGCCAGCTATTGATCCATTGTAGATTCAACAGACGGTGATGTCAGAATGACGAAGAGGCGTAGGACCTAGTACGTTTCTATCAAAGGGTTAAATTGCGCTACCTTGGTTCTTTTAGGCGGTCGAGGACTTTCCTGACGAGCAGGATTCCCATCGCAGTCGCAGGCGAGGAACTGGCTCGCAGGGGGTCTCCAACGCCACCGGTCGCTCGCGCAGCCGCCGTGGGGGAGCAGCGGAGACGGACGAGGAGGCAGCCGCTGGCAAGTCAAGGTCTCATAGCCGCCGCCGCAGCCGCCACAGCAGCCGGTCGAGAAGACGACGTTCCCACCGAAGGAGGAGCAGTCGAAGGACGCGACGATCCCGAGGCGGCAGACGAAAGCGACGCGGAAGGAGGGTCAAGTACTTCATCTATGTCTAGAGTCGTCGGTGAACAGCGCCAAATGAGGGACATTCGCTAGAGGCTCGATTTGTAAAGAGAACTAAGAACTCTGGTAACTAAGAGAAAGATGAGAATAAAAGAGTAAATTTAGAAATCTGGTGTTCCGTTTTCATTCTTTTAAAGAATAGAACTTAATAATTATTTATCCAGGATAGGCGAAGACACGTGCTATTGAAACTCCTATATGAATCTCGCATGTCTTTGGCCTAAACGTTGTTCAAGACCTAGCTATGTCCTTATAAATTATGTAGGCCTAATTTCCAGCTTTGGCCTCGTATAGAAGACAGTTAGACATACGCTGCAAGGCTTTAATGGCCAACACGCGTATACTGGGAAGTGAATTTAGTTGTACGATAACTGGCCAGCAGGAGATTGCGGGCGATGAGAAAAATCAATGTTCGAAGATGATACAGATTTTACATTTACACTCTAGTAGTGTTCTTATCGTACAGCTAGACTAGTATGACAGACTGCGATTTCTGCTAAGTTACGCTTGAAGTTGTGTTTTATCATTACAAAAACTTGAACTGGAATATGATTATATAAATATGGGAAGTATTTAGCTTAATCATGACGGTCTTAATTTCACAAGTTGTTAGAATTCTGATTAATCGCAAGGGAGCGGAAGCTGAAATTTTCATCCACATCCTATTGACTTGCTCAATCTTTCAAAAATTTTGAATCAGTCGCCATTTTCGCCAATCGAACAAAGGAGAAAATGCAATACATATTATTATTATTAGTTTGAAATGGTGTGCTAGTTTTGTAGTAAGTATCAGTGATTTGTGTTCTTCTGCTACTGTGATGCCTTTGTCATTATCAATGATTTCTGGAAAGTGAAAGGAACTTTATAAATGTTCAGACAACGAGACTTGTAGCCCCGATATAAATTTTGTTTAATGTCAAACACTTCTGCCTGGGAGCATTGGCGCGTTCGTTTCTTAGTGATGGACATTTCTACGCTGCTCCACATCTGGTATTTTATTTAGCAAAAATCCTTGTTTTTAAAACATAGACCTACCTATGAAAGGACTTGGTCCATAATGGAGCAACACCCGGTACTTTTAATCAATATTAATTGAGAACTCTTTGGATGTAATATTACTTTATTAATTAGTCGGAGCCGATACTGAAACTGTTTGACAACTGCAGCCAGTTTTATGTAACAGTTATAATTTAAGGAGTTAAAAAATATAGAGCTAAGTGAGGGTACAATTATATTTTTTAATTCGTTTATGCATTAAGTTATTGTGGCATTGGTATGTCGGTTTCATTTAGGTAAAACTATACATAATTCTTCAATGATGCAATACTTTCTGAACATGCTCGTGTGTCTCTTTTCTCATCAACAACATTATTTGTAAGGCATAAAATGAAATGACCAATATAGCAGGATTCTAAATATAGCATCTTCGGGATTAAGTAACTCATCCGTCAGTTCTGTGGACATTGTTTCACAAAATTTCTGTGATCTTCCTTCCTGTTTCGATCTCTATTCTTCTGAAATTTTTCTTCACCCACCAGTCGTATAATTTGTGTGTGTGTGTGTGTGAATTATTGAGCATGTTTGCATATCAACTTATAACCTGCATGATCGTGTTTCTTGATTACAGAAATAGCGGATTTGGAGGATCATGTAAATAATACAGCAACGCTTGACTTTTACTTGAGATGTGATAAAATAGTCACTTATGCTGACTGTGGCAGACTGGAATTTCACTTAGCTTAAAGAGATGACGACTTGTGTAAGATGACCAATGCAGTGCTAAAAGGTTTAAGGCCAGAACGGAAAATTGGTCGTCAACGCATGGCTTGACATTTGCACTGAGTGTAGAAGAGTACATTTTGATATGGTTTCCCCAGATTCTGGGGAATTCAGTTTTACGAAGATGAACACCATTGGTGAAAAGCACTGCCAATGTGGCCACTTTCATCCAAGCGACAGTTTACCGGACAGTCAGGACTTGAGTTTTGTCACCGAAGAAAAGAAAATGGTTCATGGGGAGAAGCGTCACGCATGCCAAGTGTGCCACAAGACCTTTTCCCAAGTCGATCACCTGAGGAGACACATGAGAATCCATACTGGAGAGAAACCCTACAAATGCCAGCTGTGTCAGAAATCGTTTGCTCAGGTGGACCACCTCAAGACGCACATGCGGACGCATCTCGGGGAGAAGCCATACAAATGTCAGCTGTGTCCGAAAGCGTTTGCGCAGGGCGACCATCTGAAGCGGCACATCAGGATCCACACTGGCGAAAAGCCGTACGCGTGTCAGCTATGTCACAAGATGTTCACACAGATCGACCATCTGAAGACTCACCAGAGGACACATACGGGGGAGAAACCATATAAATGCCAGTGTTGCAACAAGGCATTTTCACAGGCCGACCATCTGAAGAGACACATGAGAACGCATACTGGTGAGAAACCGTATATGTGTCAGTTATGCCACAAGACGTTTGCACAGATCGACCATCTGAAGAGGCATGCTAGGAGTCATACTTGTTGAAGCTGAGACACGTGTCAACCTATTAGCATTTCTGCACTGCTATATTTTCAGTGTGTAGGTGAAAATATTAACTGGAGACAATTTGTCACAACGTAAATATGGCTGCCAAAAGGCTAGCGCATAGTATATGGTTCTGAAAATAAATCATAGTCATGGAGTTAGCAGAGAAGATCTTTTCATGCCAAGGATAATACTAGAATGTGTTGACAAGCAAGCATTCTGAAATAAATCTGAGGTCTGTGCTGTAACTTTTAAAAAGACAATTTAAAAGAAAGTCATACTTATACGTATCCCTGCACATTTGCTCTGTTTTCTAGTGTGTTCGTGATGGGCTGCTATTGTGTTCTGATCTCGAGCAAGTCCTCATTCTCAAAACCTGAAGCAAATGTTAGTTTCTAATGTCCAAGGGCCTCTTGTCCGCATTGTCTCTCGCTGTTAAGCTTCCAGAGACAATCGAATTTACTATAGACGATTGCAACCTAGGCGAGTTCAACTCTGCTCTGAGACCTTATCCGCTACTATCTTGAGGCCTCGAATCTAGTCAATCAAGCACAATTGCTACATATGTACCAAATGGCACTACGTATTGCAAATAGGAGAAATAAAGTATAATTCACTGCATTGCTTGACAAAGTACTTGCTTTTGATCTGTCTGTTTCCTGAGTGCTGTTGCTGCCCACCACGGAATTGAAGTTGGCATACACTCGTAGGATTGTTTGCAGTCAGCCATTCTTCTTGAGTTGACCTCATGTGAACTGGCCAAACATAGGCACCATTCTGTTTATTTTTATGGCTTATTTGAGAAGCACCCAGATATGTATTTGTACAATAGTTCTCTTAGTAAATCATTAGTTACAGGTGTAACAGGAGGGCAGATGTTGTTAACAGATGCTTAAAGGCCGTCAGGATGAGATATGTCAACTCGAAGAATCAGTCGTGGAAAAAAGATGTTTTCTTGATTTCATTTGCTGAATGTAAACAAAAAGCAGATGCTTGAGATGATGCACTGCTTGTAACACTGTTTCTGTTGCCGGTCAGTGCCGACATCAATGAGAAAATCATGTAGTGATACACGGGCTTCTGTATCTACAAAGGTCTACAAATAAGGCATAGCTCTGGAATACAGGAATTGCTTAGAGGATCTACAAACATGTGAAAAGTCAAAGGAACTTTGATCTACAAATTTGTCAGTTTGATTAGAACACAGGAATTTAGATCCCAGGACCAAGTGTGAATTACTAAGCAATTTGTAATTAACGACATGCCATTTTCGAAATGATATTTTCGAAATGATGTGTATGTTCACTTTCATGCATGGTCACTGACTTAACATTTTGCCATGATGCTTTTCTTTTGCATGAGGAACAGCTATTAAACAACAATGAGACTTGTGCTACAAAGAAGAGAAATTGGTTTTGTGATTATTAATGATTACAATCCTTTGTAATCACACGAACAGTATCTTGTGTTACGGCCTCAAAATGGCGTGATTGCTGGAACAAGACGTACAAAAGCCATGCTGAATTTGTGAAATTCATGAATTGATACATCATCAAATAATGCCAAAGACTGACATCTCGAACAGTACCAGTGCAGTCAAACATTGCCAACGCGATTCATTTGACTTATTGAAGAACTGCATGTTCATTATCAGTACAAACTTCTAGAGTAATCTCGCATATTATGGCTGCCTTTGTGAACCAATCCATTGAAAGTTTACATAAGTCTCGTTGATGGAAACATTTCACAAAAGACTTCAGAATATACGGTTTTGCCATGTGACAATGCCTGGAGGTGCAGAATGAACATTTGTTTAGAGTTAGAGTTCAGAATCATTGTATCGGCATTTGCAGCTAGCAGTATTTTCATGCAGTCACATGTAGTATGAACTCTTGTTCATTCTTGGGCAATTCTGCTGTGTCCTTATCTTATTTCTTTTAGAACATGTGCAGTATAAGAAATCAGACAATCATTATGCCAAATTCAATGCACTGTGGTGTCCTTTTGATAAGAGTTCTTTGCTTGATTAGCCATTCAAGTATCCTGATACTAATGCACTGTTCAGTGTCATCAACAATGATTTTTACAGCTTTTGTTTCTTTATGCTGACTGGCTGTTAAGTTTTCCTTTCTCTTTGCAGTTATTTTCTTTTCATTGTTTGTACATGAGGTAGGAAGCATTCTAGCATTTGGAGAAAGCTGTGCTGCTCGGAATGGGCAATCTTTGCAGGCGTTATCATTATGTGTCCATTGAAGGTACCAATAATCCTTATGTGTCTAATCAATCAATCAATTTTCGTTTATTCAGACATGCTGGCAAAACGCAGCTTGTTACAATGGTTACGATAACTACAGATTACTAATTAGACAGTTACAGTTAGTCCTATGCCGAATCTAAAATATTATTTTGAGGTTTTGGCTAATAGAAATCCAATTCTGGGATGGCTAGGATATATCAAGATTGTGCATTATTGTACTGTATTGTATTTAGGCATTTGTACAAAGCCTCTAGTAGGGTGAACTGTTCAGGAATGCTCCCAGTGCCCAAGGTCTAGCAAATTTTGAGAAAAGCAAAGGAAAAGATAGGCTGCCAAATAGAATTGTAGAGTATTTGATAGTACATTACAAGGAGATAGTCATTATATAAATAACATTACTTTTGTATCAGTTGATGTATTTTTGGCCACTTTGAATAAAACTAATTTGGAGATATAGGAATTATGATTAGCATTCAAATCGCCAACATTCAAAATGCCACACTGCAATTGAAGGATTAGGAATTATTTAAACTAGTGCAAAATATTACACAGGGATAGGGAGTATGATGTGTGAAGCGGTCTATTCAGAGCAACTTGACTTGGCATAATCAAAGTGTTCTTATAAAAGAACAAGCTGTAGTTTGGGAATTGTCCTGGTGTAATCGAAACTGTCTTTGGAAAGATTGTAGGGTGATTTGATGAGAATGCTCAGATGAGCGGTGTAGTGGCGTTTCATAGACAATTCAATTGTGTAAAAGTTTTTAAATTTTAATTGTGGGACACAGTACCGAGGTTATGGGTTTAGCCCGCGAATGAACTAATTTAAAAACGATTTATCTTTCGTGGGCGCTGAAAAAAACAATAGGATTAGGAATACGACTAGTATGCAACAAAGAAACTTAATTCAAACGCTAGGTGACACTGTATCAGGTTTCGTCAATTGGCCTTCAAAGATGGATCGAACTTGTAACGGGTACAAGTTTTTTGCTTTTTATAATAAAGTGAGAGCAAATTAATAAGCTTAGAATCATATAATTCCATTAAATATGACATAAAATAGCGCGATTAACTGAACTAATAAGGACGCTGTTTATTATAATTGCGCTCTATAAATTATCATCCCGATCGCCTTTCGGATGCGTTTTCATAATTTGTATCAGCCGCCATGTTTCAGAAATCGGACAAAGGAGATAAATGCAAAAATAATGTGTGTAAAATTTTTGGCTCTTCGTGTTATTCGTAGTTTTTGCACGCTGGAAGTAAGTAAAATAATTGAACGAGATGTTGAGACATATTTAATTTTATCGTAATGACGTCATTTATTGAATGGCTTTTGAGACTGGGATCGTCGAATTACCAGCTTTAATTATTGCACTACGCTTTAATCAGCTCTTGGTGGAAAAATTGTGCAGAACCAATTAGATCTACACAATTACAACCCCTATTAGCAAATGTCGTAATAATGATTTTTTTAGAAGGAGACACATTTATTTGATTTCAGAGTTGCAACTATTACAGTCATTAGTTTATTTGCAACTTGTCTTCTTAGACTTCTGTGCAGCATTGATCAGATTGTAGGGCGGTATGTTTTTGTTTATGCAGAGCCTGAATATTCAAATTTGGTTGTTTGTTGCTGCTGTTTTGAAAAAAAATACTTTTGATGATTGTGCTCTGCATTAGTGTTGCCATGGTGTTCCACAGAAATGGTGAGGATTTGTTTCCACATTTCATTATAATATCTGTTTTAAAATCGGCATACATTTGGTTTCGGTTTTTATTCATGGCATTGGTTCTGCCGTCAGATCGGCTCACCTTAAGTAGTGAAATATTCGGCCACAGAAGATTTATATATGGCTATGCCTTGGGTTCCTCAGATTTTCAAGCAGTATTCTATCCTTTGCTGATATTCCTTTTCAAAAGTAAGAAACAAACTCTTGTAATGTTTTATAAGTTCAAGAGATGTATCAGAATAGAGTAAAGCTTAAATTTGTGTAATTAATGTGAACAAAATTGTTATACACCATTAGAAATATTCCAATGTAGGTTCAAGTCATATGCTAACATTTTTTGCTACCTGGTGTTAACTCAATTAACGATAAAGGAATCGTGTGTTAATACTGTGATTCGTGGATTTTTTGGCTTTTACTTAAATAATTCCCTGTTTTATTAGAACATCTTCTGTATTAGCAATTCTGCTGCCAATCTCATCTATGACCCGGGTAGTGTGTAAAGAAGTTTGAGATCCACTTATTGCAGTTGATTGAATATTCATCAGGTTTTTGAAGATTGTGCTGCTATGGCTTGCAATGATAGTATAGATGAAATGATTAATGGTTAGATTATGAAGGCATAATCAGTGGAATAGGACATCTTTGTGCCTGCTTGCTTTAAAGACTTGGAATTGGCTTCCTCCAGCCTTTACCTAGGAACTCCTCATCCTCTGTCTTCTCTTCTCTTAAATCTTTGGCCGTGGTTGGACTGGGAAAGCCTCTAAGTAGATTTCTTAACTTTATTAAGTTTTATTAATTGATTGATTGATTGATTGTTGCTTTTACTCACAGAAATAAAAGATCTTCCAGTGCACAGTTGCCAAGGCAGAATAAAACAAAACATTTGAAGAGGCATGCATGTTCTTAAAGATCTGACACAGTGAATCAAAATAAAGAGTCGTCAACACATAGAGCACGTGTCCTGTCTGTCTCTCGAGTAAGTTTTTGAGTACCTTGGAATGCGAAATACTGGACGTCGGTAAGATGAACACGACAACAGATATGCATTTCCTGTGCACGAGCTTTCTCCAGAACGACAATCTGACCGAGAGGCAGACACTGAGCCTCATCAATGAAGACAAGAAAGTCATTATTGTGGACAAACAGCACAAATGTCAGTTATGCTACAAGTCGTTTGCGCAGGTCGATCGGCTGCGCAGACACATGAGGACCCACACGGGTGAGAAACCGTACAAGTGCCAGCTGTGCTACAAAGCGTTTGCACAGGCAGATCATCTCAAGACGCACATGAGAACCCATACAGGAGAAAAGCCGTACAAATGCCAGCTGTGTCCGAAGGCATTTGCGCAGAGCGATCATCTGAAGAGGCACATGAGAACCCACACTGGGGAGAAGCCATACATGTGCCAGCTGTGCCACAAGGCATTCAAGCAGGGCGGTCATCTGAAGAGGCACACAAAAACTCACACTGACGAAAAGCGCTTCAAGTGCCAGCTGTGTCAGAAGACGTTCGCACAGATCGGCTATCTGAACACCCACACGAGAATGCATACTGGAGAGAAACCACACAAATGTCAGCTCTGTACCAAGGCATTTGCACAGGTTGATCACCTGAGGAGGCACATGAGAACCCATACCGGCGAAAAGCCATACAAATGCCAGCTGTGTCACAAAACATTTGCGCAGATTGGCCATCTCAAAAGACACACTGCAACCCACACTGGATAAGAAAGAAAAAAGGAGCATGCTATTTAAACACTGTTTCTCCGCGCTATTAAATTTATAGTCTGAAGGTTCATTCAAAGACAAAAGCCATGCAGATGACAATTTACCATGAAACTTTTCAAGCTAAAATACCATATTCAAATGGCAGTGATGTAATCTCTATACAAAAACCTGGCAATGCAGCAATGCATTTTCTCGTGTGAAATACTTGAATCAGTGCGAGATAACTGATAGCATCTTATCAAATAAATTATTACAGTTTCATAGGAGATGATAATTTAAGCAGTATGTAAGACTGTCCAGCAAATGAAAATTGACAATCTTTCTCAGAATTGTCTGAACCACAGATTTTCTTAAAATGTTTTTGGAAGAAAAGTAATCTGAACTACATTGTATCAATTTGGTGTGGCACCTGTGTTCTACCAAGTGAAATCTGTGCGTCTGAAGGAGGAGTTCCTCCAAATTGTCTAGGATTTCATTGATAAGTTAATTGGAAAGCAGCCTAGGATGCTTTGGTATTGTTAAAGCAAATGTATATCTTCCTTGAAGTCAGATAATGAAACCTGGTGACTAAGACCTGTAGCGAGCCAATTGTGCATCCAAAGAGAAGAAAGATTTCTGTCTAGTTCAGTTCCATCACAACTACTCGTCGTTACTCTCCAAACTTCTTGTGCGTTGAAGTCCTTTAGGTTTTCTGAATACGTTTGGTGTTTTGCTTTTGTTCTATGAATTCATTGGCAGAACTTGTTCTTGATATTGGCATGGACTGTTTCCGACTCTGGTTGACGTATCCATTGTTCTGTCCCAGCACAAACTGTGTTTCCAGCCTGAAAAACATAGTTAGTCAAGGAAAGAATATTTGGGCAGATTTAGGTTGCATCAGCTTTCAGAACTTTGTGAAAAGTCCTTATTGGCTACATGAAATTATTGCATGTATCCATTACTGAATTGCATACAGATTGGACTATTAGTTATATATACCCAGAAGCTTTGGAATTTTCTAGTGTGATGTCAGCTGTTCGATGCATTGAACTTTTTTCAGTAGACATCATACCCGTGAAGTCATTTTGCACCTTCCAATGACATAATGACCAGGAACTCTGAATGGAACATCAGCTGCTAGCCACCTGAAGTCAGTTATGAGTTTTTCATAGATATGTTTGTTCCCAGAGGTTGCATGAATGATATTGATGATGTGACCACGAATTAACGAACATCCTAGCCAGTCAGAAATACTTGACTGGTAGAAGACACGTTCGTCAGAAATTACGCACGCTTACGTTCATGTGTGTGTGGACGAGCGTATGTGACTAGACACTTGTATACAGCCTTTTGAATACCTCTTGAAGGCAAACTCCCTGCCAACCTAAATGATGTGAGATCTTGTTACAAGTGACAGGTTCACGTGATGTCGAAAATCAGAAGACAGGCTCAAGCAGCAGACTGGTGTTGCACGCTGATGTGGAATATGGCCATCAGATTGTTCTCCTGATCAGCAGTTGAAACATATGAGAGTTCCTGGTCCATGCTGCTTGTAGATGATGAATGGTGAGAATTTGAAGGAACTGTTTACCCCACGAAGCTGCACTTGCCAGAGCTCTGGCAGTCCCTGATGGTAGAATATGCCGTGCGTGAATGTCTCTTGTTCCACTGGAAACGAGGGATCCAGGCTGTGCTTCCGTTTGACGTACTTCAGTAGTGACATGATTTAATATAATATTGACGATGCACTGAATCCACCAATCCCAGATTCTGGAATTTTTCCATTTTCTGCCTAGATATGACAAACGGAATTAGAAAGTCACCGCTCTGTTTCAGTTTGTTGGGATTTCTTCAAACATTATCAACCAAGCTTCTGTAGACCGTGTGACTTTGGGGTATTGTTGGTTGAACGTGACGTTTTAAGGGAGATGTGAAATTGGTGGAGGACTCTTCATCTTCTGTGGAAGCATTTTTATGGTATGAATGGAAGTTGGCGTATCTTCCAAGTTAGGCCTAGAATGAGCAGACAAATTCCACGTTTTTTGAGTTTTTGTTTCTAATTTATAGCTGATTGAAGTTTACTTCATCACTTCTGTGAACATTTGACAGACACTGCTGTTTGTGGCTTGTCTGTTTTATCATGTGGTTTAGGGTTAGTGTATAACTGTGTATTGCAGAAAAATCTGTAAGTTGTGTAATGCATCCATGTTATTTGAAGTTGTTACTCACAGGGAAAACATTATGCCTGTCAAGTCAAGTTGAAAATTGTTTATTACAAGTAAGAGTAGTTTTAAGTTATAATGCTATTTGTGCAGCACTATACCACAGCCGTGTCCTAGAGCAGCGTTTCACAAACTGGGTTCTGCGGAATCTTAGGGTTCCGTTAGGTGAAGACTAGGGTTCCGCGCAAAGCTGTCAGTGTGAACAACAAGCTTCAAACGATTTAAACTAAATTGTGAAAATGTTTAATTGAAGGCTTTTCGCTTAACATCTGTGTATAGCATTGTTTGAAAGAGAGGTCATATGTCATTGTAATCGATTTTTGTGCAATTATTAATCAAATCTAGGCCTAAATCTATAATTGAATCTGCAACAGAATATGTTTCGTTTTGGATGGGAGTTCGACCAAAATAATTGAAAATCAAACAGGTTCCACGGCCAAAAAAGATTGGGAAACGCTGTCCTATAGATTGAAATCTGTTTTTTTAACTGAAATTGAAGTCAACTGAGGTAGTGAGATGTACATGTATTTGCTAAGCTGTGAATTAAATGATTCAATTGATAGAGCATTTGTTGAAATGTTAGAGAGGTCATTACTTGCTTGCCTCGTTCAACAGATGCCAAGTGAATGCAGTCCTGAGATTGAAGACTATCAGCACGAGTATGTTGAAGCAGAGGCTTCGCTTTCTTTGAGGATAACGTTTGGCAGCAAGAGGGACAGTGAAATGCCCTGCATAACCTATCTGTTTTAAAGTAATTTATTTGAAGTCTTTGGATTTCTTCACTTCAGTGTGTAATTCATCGCATTCTGGTGAGGATTGACCTTTAGGCTGATGTCCAGTTTGGTGTGCTATGAGTCAAGATGATTTCTTTCAGCATATGAGGTTGAGACTTGTCTGTTTTTAGGGGTTTGTCATGAAAACGTCATCAAATTGAATGCTTTGGACTCATTCCTCTCCCTTGCCCGCAGTTATTACCCTTCCAAACTTGTGTGAACTCCACAATCAATTTATGGTCTACCTTGTCCTGTTTGGCTAACTGTACTGTGGGTTAGGGTACTTTTATATTGACATAGACGTCACTGTAATTAGAGTCAATGCATAACTGGGACTATGATCTGCCTGAAGATGATTTTAAGATGTAATCGATCATTTATATAGCGCCCCTTCAAGATATCTACTCAGAGGCGGTATGATGTATATAGTCTATACCGAAATGACTGTATATCAAATTACAAGTGGATTGACCTCTCTCCGTTGCCTGCGTTGGGGTGATCTCTTTTATCATTCGTGATGGATAGCCCCTTAGCTTAGCGGCTCATTCTAGCAGGTTGTTTAGTAACATAAGTCTAGATCTGAATTTCTTTTGCCTGCATTCCCTCAGAGAATGGTAACCTTGTTTGATAATGGCTTTATGTTGTCACATGACAGTGAACCATATGAGTTTCCTTTTAGCAGGTCTATATAAATGCTTTATCACTACCTTACATAATTACATGCTTACAGTGTTGGCAAAGGCTTATTAGGCCTAAGCTTGATGAATTATGGAATGTTCAGCAATTGAGCTATTTGGATGCTGTTTTAGCTATGTCTAATACTCCAGCATTAAATATAAAATAAGGAATGTTTGAAATATAAGAATTTTGCACCAGTTTCAGGTTTCTGTTTTAAGAAAAAATTTGACCATATTCATTATCTATTATATTATGAGGTTGCATTTTAACTATGTTTCGTTCTTTAGCTGAATTTCTTCTGGGATCCATTTTGTCAATAGTTTTGTTGTATGAGGCTGTATTACATCGTAATGTTAGGAGATTCTGGCTCTACATGAATTGGTATGGTCATATTGACATTATACCTTAGGAGCCAATACTGGTGTAAATAAATAGTATGAAGACCCCTTCATGTTTTCTTATTGCAGTGCCACGTAATTTATTCTGTCGATTAATATTTCTTGCTGTAACGAATGTATTACGCAGTTGTTTTTCTTTATGACCAAATGGCACTTGTTCAGTGTTGAAGTCTCTGGATTAGATTATAAAGCCTTTAGCAATTGTTGTGTTGTCGTTTTTTGTGTCTGTTGCCTTTCCTGATGTTTAAAAAACATTCATATTGAGTATTGCATAAAATTTTCTCAATATTTCTGCATAAAAACTGGCTTTCGTCATTCATAAATTCTTGTTCAGATACGCTGGCTACATGAAGTATATAATCATGTCCCTAATTTCCAGTAAACTATCATCAGTTTTGACCCCACTTGACCTTGCGATATGGGGTAATGGAAATGCTAGCAATTATTTGTGGATTTTGCTTATCTCTTCACACAGCCATGACATTAATACAACAGTGAGTTGCCTATGTATACATTGTCTAAAAGCACAGATTTTGAGAACCTCTGAAGTTCATTGTTCAGGTCCTATTTGATTGATGCCTTGTGCATTATGACAGTAAGTATGTACTTTATCAAAATGCCTGCACACACGCTGCATGACTAACTAATTGTATACAATATAAAGGCGGAGTCCTGCAATCGTATTATGGAGGAGATTAGACGTGGCATGAGACATGTGTAGAAAATTTTAAGGACTTGGGATAGTTCTGATTGTACAGTTGTTGCATGCCATTACTAATCATAATCTCCAAATTTCTAAAGCGCCACTTTAAGGCTAAGCGCAGGGCACCAGCTTATTCACGAGCACTGCGTCATATCGAAAGGGTTGTCCAAAGGATAGTCTGTGGGCAGTCAGAGTTTGGCTTCCAGGAGGTCAGTAGGAAGGCAGAGTAGCTGTTAAGGAGGGTGTCGCTTTGGTCGAGGATTGACAGGTGGGATGTCGTAGTATATGAAACCGTGCATTCTCATGCATTGGACCATCATTCTGGAACGCTCTTCCTTTACAACTTCGCAACATTGCGCTGCTTGCAGCCAACTTTTACAAATTACTGAAATCGCATTTGTTTAGATCTGTTGGGTAGCTACGTTTTATGCCTTCGACAGGTTCTTTTAAGGCGTTATATAAATAGTCTAATACATACATACATAGATGATTTTGACTTACTACCAGTCAAACTTGAATCAAAATCAGGTCCTTTGTCGAGAAAATGAAATAGCAAGCTTAAGGTGATGACATCAAAACATTTCTTAGAATGCAGTTCTCTTTATATTCACTTGGTAACAATTATATTTACCAGAGAATTACTTATTAGTAACCCATGAAGTGAATTGTAAAAGAAAATGCTAAAATATAAGCAAAACTGAGAAATGATGGGGTTGAAAACTCTGGGGTGTGCAATGGAGACTTAATGGTGGATATCCTAAGAAATTCAATTCTCATCTGACATGGGGTATATTGGAAGTAAATTAGTAAGTAAATTTGTGAAGTTGAACATGGCCTACTTGGTGAGATAGAGGCTACCGACCAGCTGTTACTGTTAGTACTTCATCTTTGACATAACACCATATGCTATGTTTAATAATAATTACACGATTTCTATGGCGCCAAAGCTCAGTCAAAGGAAGGGTGCTGCACTAGAGTTCAGTCATGTTTAAAAAATAGGCCTTGAGCTGAGAATAGAATGTCTGTAGAGATGATGCATTCTTCACATTTTCTGGAAGAACAATTTCCAAACTTCGTAGCAGAAGACCACAGGACTTGCAGCATATTTACAAAAATAAAAGTCTGTTAAAATTTAAAATAATTATTTTTAACTTTGTGGCCCATCATGTGATTCATGTAACATTCATGCAACTAAGTAACAGTGGCCCTGAGTCGAAAAAGGTTGGGAACCATTGGGCTAGCAGGTATCAATAGTCGTATCACGGCTGCAAACATGTTGGTTTTTTGGTTATTTGTTTTTTTTACAAAAACCAAAAATGGCAATTTTTGGTGTTTTGCTTTTATAAAAAATTTTTTCAGTTTACTAGTATTACTATTATATTACTAATTGCGTGTTATTCAGTCCGAAATCAAGCTAAATTAATTATGTGAACGAGTTGGAGCTCTTTTTCATGCTATGTTTGATGCTTTTAAAAACAAATTGTTGTGACAAAATCCAAGGGAAAACTAAAAACCAAATAAAACAAAAAGCACAAAAAACAACCTTTGTTTCGAAAAAATCTTGTTTTTTCCACCTCTCAATTGTATCAACATGTTACAATGATTGCGCTATCTCCCTGTCTCATCTAGATTAGTATATTTCACAGTCTAGTATATTGTAGTCTCAGATTCTCGTATGTCTTATTACAGACTCTCCTTAGATATAGAGCAGGGCACCAGCTTATCAAATATGTAGGATGGTATCATAATCTGCTAGCAACCGCGAAAGTTGTGCTTACTCGCTTTTATCAATTGGAAAATTATATTACCATAGTTGGCATGGAAATTTTTTGTCCATTTGTGATTTAGCATAACATAAGTAATGGCTGATCAATTGAAAGATGAGTTGCTGTATCTTCAGTCCTGCATTTCTGGAACTGATCCACAAGGTGCCCACGAGCGTGTGCGAAACATCGGACAAATATGTCTCTACGAGGTTGCCTCCAAGAACATTGGTAAAGTCCTTTTGACTATATCAGACAGGATTGTTTCAAAATTAATGTAATTGGTCTTGTCAAACACCAATTTCAAAAGTTAGATGTATCTCAGCGTAGCCACCCTCAGATTGTTGTATCAAGTCAAGGGACACATAGAATCAGATATCAACTAAAACGCTTCATGGTGCTTTTTGAATGATTGAGTTTATTTGCACCTAAACCAATGACTTTTCAAACATATGCATTCAATAGAAGCACAAAGGGAGCCCAACGAATGCCACTGGTTAGTCCTCAATTTCAAGTTATTGACGAGTTACAAGTTAATCCTACATCACAAGGCATTATATGTACATGTTATTATTTATCACATAATGGTTTATAACAAGGCATCGTTTATCGGAGTTTAATATAATAGAAATTTGGCAGTGGGAAATTTTAACATCAGGAAATATAATGATATCAGCTCTCATTAATAGTAGCACCTTTAGTGTCACAAGGAAAGTAAACTGTCAGTACTAATTGTAACGATGCATATACACATTTCAGCATACTCTGCCTTGGTTTGACCATTCCGCCTCTTCATATACATATTCATGAGTTCAATTGAGTATCAATTAATCAATAACTACTGCAAACTTTCCATCGTCAATTATATTGCAAAAACAGTCAAAATCAGCAAAATATTAAAATAGAATTCTAAGATATAAATTGATTATGAACTAATCTAACTTATGACTACCTAGCCAGCCTAGATTAGCTAATAGCTCTTCTAAGGTCAGATATCTACCTCCCACGAGAATGGAGCAGATCTGCAGTGGATTTCTTTAGTGTTCATTTGGATTCTTTCTTTGTATAAATTCTGTTGATTGCTTCTTCTTGGATGATTGTTGCCTCTAGCCTCTTCACCTCAAATGCTTCTGTGCCGTCCTCCACTCACACTCGTCACGTCCGAATGATGAATCGGACTTATTGTGATATTTGCGTAACCTCGATTCCGTTGACAAGTATGTCAGAAGAGACACATTATAGATGCTGATATTAATCTCTCAGTCCATCTATATTAACGTGAAAAGAGTTTCTGCATTCCACCGCTCATGACCGATAGTTCGAGAACGAAAATAACTCCTGATTACACACGGAGAATACATCCATCATTACTCGACGATCACAGTACTGTTCGCCACTACACCATTCGCACCCCTCAGCAGTTCTAGACGAATCAGGGTCAAATAACTGTCCGAACTCCTAAAACTTCTTTGAGAGTTCACAACTTGAGAATTACGTGTTGACTTTTTCTAGGCACCAGCAATACTGAACATTTTTTGCAAACTCCCGCAGCCCGGATGACACATTTCCGCCGTACAGTCCCCAGCAGATGACCGATGGCCAAAATCAGACCTTTTAACATTGCCTCCTGAATGTCAAATTGCCAACAACCAGTTCTCCCCAACAACACTGTTACTAAGGACTCTAATTTAATCTTATAGCGCCTTTACATTATATTTATAGGCTGGCATTAATTAACTCTAAATTAATTTAAACTAATTAACATTGACTGCATATTATAATGTTAATAATACATAAGAAATGTGGGTTTTAATAGGAACATCGCTACACTAATAATGCTTAATTCCTAAAAAAATTGTCAGCCTTAGCTAATGCAAGCGAACAATAATAATGTATAGTAATAGCATCAGCAGTAATACAACAACAGCCATTATTTTGTACTAGTAATGTCTGTTACTACCAACACTATTAATAATCAACAATAGTAATTACCTAAGTCACGTCTTTGTCTGTCATATTCAAGGCGTGTGATTGGACAGCAGTTGACCTAAATATATTGTTAGGTGCGGGTGCATCGACCATGAACTCTGGGACCATCCTAGCGCAGGTGCGTTGGTCGTAGACTCGTAGGACATGGGTCATGGTTGGGTGAGGAACCAAAAAGAGGCTTACGATGTGTACTGAGGTGTACATGGAGAGTGCACATTAGGTTATCTGCTGTATATAAGGCTGTGCAATGAGAGTTTCTGGGAGTGTTGGATCAGATAGTTAAGGGGTGACGTCGCGTAGCAGGCTCGTTGCTGTTTCAGGTAGCTACGTCATAGTTAAGGCTGACCAACATCTCCAGTTGTTAAAAAGACTAAGTGTCTACGCTTGACCTTAGTATTTCCACTTCTCAGTCGAGTCTTGGACCGTCTGAGTTGTTTTCTGTTAACTGCTGTCGGTAGTGCGTCCTTCCGTTGGAAGAGGAGTCTGTCAATGTGCTTCCGCACTTCGTTTTCTACGAACGTTTGTATAGGCTGTGTTTTTGTTATGGTGAAAGAAATAGAGTTTACTCACTATCTGTTTTATTTTTAGTAGCTATAAAGCGCATCTTAACAGTATGCAGTGCAAAAGTCACTTCTTTGCATAATATGTGTTAAAACGACACTATCCCCAATCCTGGTCTGAGTAATACATCGTGTAACTGTAAGGTAAGGTTAAAATTAAGTACGACCTCTGATTTTTCATGGGCTAACAGCTAATAATAATATCAATGACACTGATAATAGTAATAAATAAGTAATAACAATAGCAATAGCAGCAGTGACCTTTTAAGTGCATAATTGCTCTGTGCCATAAGGAAAAACTGTTAAATAATTATGATTAATAATTGCAGAATAGTAAATGATATTGGTTAATTAAATATGAATTTATTTAGTATATTGATTGATTGATTGATTTCAATTTTCAGACTATTGCTTTTCGCTGCTGTTTGATCGGGAGTTTGGAGTTGTTTCCTATCTTCGGACAACTGTAGACAGAGATGAGGTAAGTGAAATTGAAAGCGGCTTTAATTTGCAACATTTGACAGTAGTTGTCCATTTTAATTTAAGTTTATGTTTTATTGTTAATTATGTATTATTGATTGGATCATCAAATGCCATCTGTTTTATTGTTGGTTTTGTTACATAGGTCAAAGTAATTTTGTTTTGGGTCCAAAATGTGAACACGTATTTTTTTCCTTTATGTTTGTGATGTGGATCGCATTTCACCTTTATTCCAAATGAGAAGTTTCCATTATTAGAAGTTTTGTCGGACGATTTTACCTCATAATATATATAAATTTTATGCTCAATAGAGAAATTTTTTATTCAAATTGGGCCAGTTGATGTGTGATTTAAGTTGTCTGGGATTTTTCATATTATAGCTTGATTGGAAAACATTTTAGTTTCAGGACAGCAAATCTGGTATTCTGGAGATGCTTCAGTCACTCATCAGCAAGTACAACAGGGCCCTCCTTTCATATGCGCTTGATATCAAGGTATCTGAACTTGTCTTTAGACATTTCTACGAAATATGCCAGTTAGCCTGTTTGCCCCAGCTGACTACATGTTTATTTATTTATTTTGAGGATTTATATAGCATCCTTCAAAATATCTACTCAAAAACGCTCCTGACCCTATCCTGGCTAAATATGAAAGTCTTAAGGTTGGTATAAAGCATGATTGAGCATCTCCTGGGCACAATGCAGAGGGTGACAGGGAGCCCATTGTAGGCTGCAGGGCCAGCAACCGTGAAGGCTCAGTGCTGCTTCATGGAAGTCCAAGAGCGAGGGACAAGACTTCGCTGCCAGTGTAAAGTCACATTTAATTTTTTATCTTGATTGGTAATATCTCATGTCATTATAGAATTTTGACTTCTTGTCCAGTGTATTCATACAAACTTTGAACAATACAAATAGAAGAGTGACGTGTATTAGCAGTCAAAATGGATGAATTCGTAGGATATAAATGATATAAACAGCTGGTGTAACTTGTCCCATCTTTTGTTTGCCACAGGGATGTCAATAGTCTACAGCAGTTAAGATCCATTCGAAGACCAACTTCAATTGTGACACAGATGTCACTGACTTTTGAATATAGTGCTTGCGAATAAGGAGATGATTGGAGTACTGAGGAGACTACAGATGTGTTGACTGTGTTCAAGAAAAGCCACTTGTTTGAATGCCCTACCTGGCAGAGTATGAACGTTCAGAAATTATTTGAACAAGTTATTTGAAGACTGTTGATTTCATGCCAGGGCTGGTTTATCAGTGGATTTGAAGGATCGATTTTTGTTTCAGGTGGCTTGCGTGTCCTTATTCACCCGAGACAAAGCGAGCAAAGTGAAAAATGCAGTCATCCCGTTGCTCATTGAGGTTAGCCAAATGTTTCGAACCCTGTTTTTTTCAGATCTAATTCAGTCGATCAATCTGTTTCATTCTTGCATGGCAATGAATGCCTAATTTCAATCTGGTAAATTCCAGAAAATGATTGTTGATGTTCGATTACAGTTCAACTACAATTTCCAATGACTGCCTTAAACAGAAAATCTCGTCTCTGATTAAGGAAGCAGGAATAAACAGTTCTTTGTGTGTTCATGAATTTGTGCATTTCATGTGCTTATAGATTGTGTAATTGGGTGTGACCAAACAAACAAGGCAAATGCTATGGTCTCGGGATTATAGGACAGAGAACTACTAAGCAGAGATATGTATAAGAGACCGCATTGTATTCTTTACTGCAAATAAATAGTGCTTTGGTTTTATCATCCAACATTATGTATCAATCACAACATACTTAATTAATCAATCAATCAATCAGTGAAACTTGATATAGTGCCTCTTCAAGAAATCTAGTCGGAGGCGCTCCCAGTCCAGCCACGGTCAAACAGGACAGAGTTAAGAGAAGAGTAGTAAGAAGATGAGATCTGTGGTAAAAGCCAGAGGTCCAGAGGAAACCCATTCCAAGTTGTAGGGCCCATAATAGAGAAGGCACGATACTTCCTGAACCGGGCTCTCCACTCCTGTCATTTATTTAGCTCCATGAGGCCTTTCTTATACATTATAATTCATCATGCCCATAACTGACCTGCACCATGTTGATGATGACCAGCAAAATGCCCAATGTGATTGTGGTAGGGTTAGGGGTGACCGGGTTTGCATTTAACCAAGGCTTTATGTAAATGCCGAGTTTGAGACATTCCATGTTTTTGCTCTTTTGTAGCTGTTGCGACTCTGCATTGGTTCCGAGATCTGCAAAGACCTTGAGGTCAAAGCAATGATTGAAAAGTTCATGATGGAGTTGACGAAACCAGTGTCTAAGCATTCAGCAACAGGTCTGGTATTCACGTTTATAATGTACAGTTGCACCCGATACAATTGGAAGCAGCATTGATTAGCAGCCAGTTGGAATGTGTGATTGTAAATGTAGGGTTTATTCAAGGTTTTTACCAATTAAGTAGGTATATTTCTTTATTAAGCGTGATGGCCAATTGGTTGGAGCTTTTGGCCTGTAGCGTGGAGTGTGCGGGTTCGATCCTCGTCCGAGGCAGTTACTGTGTTGGGACGTTGAGCAAGTCCTTCACTAACAGTTGTTTTGCAATATAATTGAAAATGATGGACAAATTATTGTTTGAAGATGGGAGACTAGTGATTGTATAAATGCATGAGTGCTGTTGCCTTTGTGCAATGTTGTAACTGTGGCGTGTAAGCAACAGAAATGAGAGTTTCATTTGCTTCTTGTTTCTCATTTACAGTCAAGGGAAATCTTTACCACATTCTTGGCGTCTTTGCTGAACTTTTCCCAGAGTTAATGGTCACCTATAGCAACAGGATACTCGAGACCCTTGTGACTAACCTTAGGAATGAGGTAAGTACATCTATCATTTGCACAGGTCCTATTGCATTCATTCATTCATTCATTCATTCATTCATTGTGAGCATTTATATAGCGCCCTTATAAGAACCTACTCAGGAGCACTCCCATCCATGACCAAAGAAAAGAGACATCTCATCTTTCCATTGACAGTGTGGGGTCAGTTTACTAATTTTGGTTGAGTTGGCTTGAGGTGCAGGTGGAGCAGATCAACAGAAATCTTGACTGAAATATCCACCCTAGTGGGTATTTTAATATAATGTAATGTAAATCTGTGAAAATTTCTCAGCGCCCACAAAAGCCACGTCAGGGAGACTAGCTTATTCACCAGTGCTATACCAGATCAAGTCCGCAATAGCCAAGCCAATGAGGATTTGAATCTTTGTGCTCTTATTTGACAATCTAGCTACAACACTTATGTGCACGTCGGAATTTTGCTATATTAATTTTACGCTGCGTACAGATATATACTGTTGTTCAGGCATCATTGGTGATGTTGCCCACTAGGCGATTAGGAAACCAAATTGCAGAAAAATTAAATTTAACAAGACAATATAACAATGAAAATATTTTCAGACTTAATTGATATCTGTTGAATAATTAGATAATGAACTTTTAGATGACTTCAAAGACAAAGAAACCAGAGATGAGCATTATAAGCGGTTCTCTTCTTGGGTTAACTGCACTTCTTACGAACTTCACTCATTCGGCCGATGAAGGTAAGACTGGAAAGTCCACTGATCCCATTCCTCTTCTGTTTTAGTGTCTGTAAAATGCATGGAAAACTTTTTCCTCTTTACCCTTTAACGACCAGCGTCTACTAAAATGTATGGGAAAGCATATGCAGCTGGTTGTTAAAGGGTTAAAGCGGCTTCTTAACGAAATTCTGATTACGGCAACAGTGATATTGCATTTGTGATTGTGATCACTTTTAACCGGCTATTTATATTCAAGGGCTAAACACTCCTACGACATCTACATATTCATGAGAATGGAGATGATGATGATGACGACGACGATGATGGATCAGTTGTAAAGTCTGTAGTAAATTTTAACTGCCTATTGATATTTAAGGGGCTAAACACTCGTACGACATTTACAAATTTACGCGAATGGCTCTCGATGTAAGCATCAAGCACACACGCTATGACATGCCGAGAGCTGCCCTTCAGCTCCTGTCTAAACATTGCTGCCAGTTCGGTCGTTACCTGATGGATGAATACGAGGTAGGTTTAAGATTGTGCCTGCTTACTGATTTACAGTAAAATATCTTGTTTGTTAATGGGTTGACATTTGTTGAAATTCTGGATTAACTGCTGTTTAGAATCTGTTGAACAGTAAAATTGTTGCATTCTGTTTGTTTAACAGGGCTTTGTATAGTGTTGTACAGGTTATGTTAAGGCTACATCATGTTCTGCTGTATCACTTCACGTAGTGCTGCATCACTTATTCCTACAGTTCACATGATAGCACATGACCTCACTGAATGCTATATGGCTTCACATGAAGTTACTGTTAGAGCCAGATTACATTGTAACGAATAAAATAGCAACTGCTCATTTGTTATGCTCAACTTTGAAAAAAGACTCATGTGATTTGCACTAATGGGGTTCAAGAGTATTTCGACTGTGTGTAGTTGTGCACACAACAATAGATTTTGAGGAAGACATTGTTTTTTGAAGGTTACATTGGTCAAGAAATATGTTATGCAGCATATAATCCAGGATTTGTTTTATGTGCTAGAAAATGTACGAGATTCTTAGATTCTGGAGCGGACACCACAATCGGGAACTACTGCACTTGGGTACTTCGGCTTTTGAGGCTTTTCTTAAACAGGTAAGTTAAACATTGCCTCTATCAGATTTTTATTATTTATTTTAGAAGAATGTAGGTCTGGCTGTCATTTTTGTTTTATTTATGATCAACTTTGCAGTTGTAATTAAGTCGTAAAGCTTTCTGAAAATAAAACTCAGACTTTCTTGAGAGTTAAACAAAGTTCTAATCAATGTGCTAATCTTAGTGCTGATATCAATGGCTTTTGCAACAGGCATAAGAGGTCTTTATGTTTTGGTTTTTGATAATTCATTTGATCTCCACAGATATCTAGGCCTTTGTAAAATGAGGAATTCTTGTGTTGGCTGAGGCAACCTCTGCCTAATAGGTTTGCCAGTAATTTCTGTGCTAACTGCATTTTTGTTTTGATACTTATTGTTTGCCATGACTTTATTTGGGCCCAACCTGGACCACATCGAGCTGATCATTGCAATTGCTGAGCACAATATTTGCATGACAGATGTGGTGGGCAGAGTATTGACATCCTTGTAAAGTTGACATTTTTCTGTTAAACCAATCCTAGATTTCCTCGATGCTAGTGTCCCAAGCAAAAGATGGAAGGAAAGATATTGAAACTTTCACGGTAAGTCTACTTTCATAATGTAGTCAACAGTTTGTTTTTTAATTTGTTTAATAGTTTTCCAGATCCTACATTTTAGCTCAGAAATTGATTTTAATTTTTGCTGGGATACTATTATCATACTGAATTTCTTTCGTGTGATGTTGCGACCTTGTGAGTCACTTCTGTAGCGTTGTTCACGTGTGATGTTCTAGTAGTTAGTGGGCTGAACTATCAACCGAAGAGGTCGGAGTTCAGATCTCTGCTTAAAAGAGTATGCTGATGTTACACCGTCAGTGGGAAGATTGGACGTTGAGGGAGAGGACTGACCAGTGTGACCACCCGTCCTCATATGTTGAGGTTAAGAAAAATGAAGACGTTAATACTTTGTACTGATAGCTGCCTCTCAGGCTAGTTTATTGATCTATTCTTCTTCTTAATGTCATCTAGATATAAACAAGAGACATTTTGGTTTCACCGTGCTTATCCTATGAATTTCTGTTCTCCATGTTTTTTTGCATTATAGTTATGGTGTTACAGAAGTTAAGATGAAATTAGATTAAGCCAACAATTTAAATGCATACTGCAAATTTTGTTAAATACATGGGCTAATTTATCTTTATCTGTGGCTTTTTCATTGCTTTCGTGAAACCTTAATTAGAAGGTATACATTGACCTGTCTATGCCGTGCTTACTGGTATCAATTTGGTGACAGGTTTCCATTCTGCTTTATAGTTTTTCATCCAAAAGTTCAGAGAAATTATGAACGACCACACCGCTTCAAGCAAATCCATCTCGCTGGCCATACGTGGATATGGTCTTCTGTCAGCCGTAAGTTCTTCAATATTGTGATAAGAAGAACAAATATGGCTAATTCATACATTCATACATAGCATAATCTCACCCTCATCCCTTTGTTGCCAGAAGACTTTGTTACTTCATGAGGACTGAGAGCGGTTCTGAATAGCTAGCACTGTAAGATGCACTATATTGATTCTTTCATTCTGAGAACTAAGTAATTTATATATCACCTCTTCAAGATAGCTATTCATAGGCACTCTCGACCAAGGCCTGGTCAAAGAAGAAAGTCTTGAGATGTTTTTAGAGAGAACTTGACGGGTCCCATGGGAGGAAACGCAGGTCAGATACGATATGAAAAAAGTGTTTTAAGGGGTATGAGTTTAGAATCTGTGTAAGAGAATCTTTGATATTTGCCATGTAAAAGTTAAGGATAATGTTTTAACAGTGGTTTGTTTATGGAGCGGCACACAGGAATTTCTTTGTATCAATGAGCCACATAAATGTCTGATTCAGTTGAATATTATAAGGCTGCATTTTGCTTTTGCAGCCATGTCGAGTGTTTCTGTCGACTGACGACGTGCGTTTCATGTATACAGAAATGATGCAAAGAACTGAACAGATCTACTTTGGGTCAGGATTCAATGTTTCTGTTCTTTTTGAACATGATTTCTGTATGCTGTTCAATTTCTTCTAATGCTACTTCATCTCGCATGCAAGCAACTTGCCAAGCATGCATTCATATATATTTGCAGTTCGTATATCTGTGCAGGCTTGTCTCTTTTCTGCATTATTCAGCTTCGATCTGTTTTTGAGTTGCTCAATTGTGGTTCGTCTAATGGGCGGCATTTCAAAGTTCGGGTGTAGTTTTAGTACAATGAGCTGCAAAGTTTCATTTCTGACTATTTTTATTATCCATTTTCACTTATTTCTCCATTTTTGTCAGATTGCTTTCTTTTTTCAAGAAATGAATATATGCATACATTCTATGTTTGCTCCTCTTACTGATGCATAACTGTTTATGGCAGTTGTTCTACATCCTATCTCAGGAAAATTTGTATTTAGGTGTCATCTGGTGACTCTTTCCGCTAACTCTGCACTGTTTTGCTAGCGGTTGTAACATATTCGTTATTAATGACACAAAGCATAAATGTTCTATTACATTACATCCGTCGTTGGCAGCTGATCTCTTCCAGGATGTGCAACGTGTTTTGGTTGTCTCTCCATTCTGTACTTCCACAATGCAACATGGTAGCTTGGCTGTGCTTTTTCGGTTGTTGTTCGTACTGGTAGTATTGTGTTATTCTGTGTTACATTGTTTCTGCAGTCAAACTGGAAACTTGGAGGACAAGCTGATGAGTCTGCCAAGCTTCTTAGAGGCATTCTCTTGCATCGTTATGGAACTTGAGCAGGTCTGTTGTGGTGAATTCAAGACAGGATTTCTGCTACAACGATGTTTAATGTTGCTACCATGGGAAGACCAATTTAGTAACCTGCCTGTTTGTATGGATGTATGGATGGATGTTTTGTGTGTGTGTTGTTTGTATGTATGTATGTGTGTGTGTACACATGCTTGCTTCTGGTTAAGATTTATTATTCAGTCATATTTATTTTTGCTCAACTGCCTTCTCTGAGTTTAAGCAGCCACTATCACTATCGACTCTGAAGTCTCTATTTCTGTTTTTCTGTCAATGGCTTCAATGAAATGAATTGGATGAGTGAATGAATGATTGAATCCATGCATTACTGTGTGCCTGTATTCATAAATGCATGCATACATTTAAATATACGTAGTAGTACATTACAATTACATGATGATCATCTGTGCTGTACATAGATGAGCGATACGTTTCTTTCGTCACTGGAGAAGCTAGTGGTTCTGATGATAGAGAATTATCCGCGGTTGCATCATAAGCTCCACTTCGTCTGCTTCCTGGCCGTCATCCGAATCTACTTTGCTGTTGGTAGAAAAGGAGCCGTCAGTCATGGATTTCTATCAAGAACAAGTAATGGACGTGGGATGTGAAATTCAAAATTGCGTTTTACGACCCCCGCACCATGGTTATGAATGCTATATTGGTGACTGTAATGGTATATTGGAGCCAAACTGGGTTCTTTTCTTTATTTGAGTTTGGTTTACTGCTGACCCACTAACATACTAAACAACTTTCTTTTTACTTCTGACTTACAAGGTTACACTGTAAGTAAACATTCGTTGCAGTCATAAACATTGTGTTAGAAGAATTATCCATCATTCGATTTATATATATATATATATACATGTATTTGATGTGTATATATATTTTTGATTTGTGTTTTTGTTACTAGGCTTCCGAATTTTAGAAATTTAAGATGTTCATAAAACGAGGCGAATGTTTTTACCTGATGAACAAGAGGAAGTTGAAATTGGGTAGGGAATTGGAATGATGTATAGCCCTGAAACATGTGCATTTGGGAAAGTTAATAAAAGTGCTAGCAGATATTAACTTCTCATATCAGTTTCTGTACCAGTTGTCATTTGCTTGCTGTCAGTCTATCAGGGTTTGATACGAACGTGTTCTCATCCGATTCTGCTCGAGTCAACTGAAAAGTCAGCTGCAGCAGATGTAGATGATGAGCCGACTGCAGGCTCACAGCCGAGACTCTCCTACAAGGACTACCTTCCATTCTGGAATGCACTGCTCGATATTGCAACTATGAAGGTTAGATGACTCGAACAGGGGCATTTGATTTAGAAACTTCTTTTCCCATCTCCTGTTTCCTGCATATGTTTTTATTGACATGTGTTCAGAGCCTTCTAAGGGCCTATTGCAAACAGGATGTTTGCTTTCATTTTGGCTTGTCAGATGTTATTAATCAGTTAGTCTGTTGTCGGTGTAGCGTTGAAGCGAGTTCGTTGCCAGAGCTATTAACCTTTTGGGCAGAAAATTGGTTCGAGATTTCTGTTCCTCTGTGCTTCGTAGCAACTCAGCTATAATGATGGTACACTTTTGTGGGAAGATAAGACATTGCAAATGAGGACTATGCAAATGAATTTGCTAGCACTACATGCTTAGGTTTGTATTAAGGGTCTGCTTCTTCTTTGCTGTCTTGTTCATATTCTCCACTTCTATGCATTCTTATTCATCACATCCCTGTTCTTCTGCTTCTGCTTTGCATTATTTTTCTTTTTCTATGGGTCTAGACTCTGGACATTAACAAAGGGAACTTGAAGCTAATCTAAACAAAATGCAGTTTCTAGAAAGCAGAACCCCTTCTAAACAGAATTTCAAAATACAATAATTATTAAGGAGTAATATACAAACTAATTATTAGATAATGTGTAGAAAGAACCAATTCCTCTGAAGAAATTTGTTTTGAGTTTCTGCTTCATAACTCCAGATTAGATTAGCAGTAAGTCTACAAATGTCTTCTAATTGTTTATTTTCACAGAAAGTCTTAAAACTAATGTAAGCATGTATACTCGCATTCTTCAATGTCACCAGGAGCTGTCGCAGATGGGTTTGTCTCTTGACGAGCGTGGCGTCTTGAGCCAGGAAACGTACGATGAACTAATGACGGCCATCATTATGATGCTGTCTCGTCTCGACCTCACATCAACAAAGTCTTTGTCAGATGATGTCTTACAAGTACTTCTATCCGTTTCATTCTATTTATAGTAAAAAGTTATCCTGTTACAAAGTTTAATGCTTTCATATCGTGATCTAAGATATCTATTCTCATATCAGCGCTTGTGTAATTAAAACTGATTTCAACTGTATTGATTGCTGTTGTCGTTAATCTGTTGAGAAAATTGAAATATTCTTTAGGGAGGAGCGGAGATGGCGTCTGTTGCAGAGGAGGAAGAGGATGCAACGGTTTCCTCGGACCCAGTTCATGGTCTAAATGCAACAAAACCCAGTGACTTTGTCATCTTCATTAACTTAGTCGACTTCTCCAGGCAAGTCTTTGCTCTCTAACCTTTGATGTAACTGTTACCATATAGCATATTATAGCATAGCATTTGTGTTCAATAAAATCATATATATCAAAGGCTTATCTATGTGCACTGTTTATATACCTGTAAAGAGATATTTATATAGCTCCCTTTAGACCTAAGCACAGAGCATTGCTCCTATCCTCACTTTGTCCGCGCATGATATCTGCGTTCAGCACCAGAAGTTGCCTCTGAGCATGTACGAACCATAATGCACTTGGCTTCTGCTTTCACCACTATATGTTGTTATCCAAGATCTCCCAGGCTATTTTTGTATCGTGTCTATAGATTTATATAGTGCCTCTCGCAGAATAACTATTCAGAGGCGTTCTGTGTCCTTAGATGTGAATTTGTGCCTCTGCTTTCACTGTTTCTGGTTTTCTAAGGGATGTTCTTGTGCATAAGAAAGTGGAATTGTTTCAACGCTGGGTCTACAAGTTCGGATATGAGATCATCATTTACTCCACCAGGTTGAGTATTAATTCTACACTATTCTTTGTGATCATTGTAATAATTGTTGATGATTTTTTGACTTGGTTGACATATTTGGATTCTTATTTAGTTCTGACAACATGAAAGGACATTGGGGTGGGTGATGGCTGAATGAGTAATACTCTGGCTCGAAGAACAGAAGGATGCAGGTTCGATACCTGCTAGCCACACTCAGCCTACCACTCCCTTGGGGTGATGGTAAATGAGCAGGGGGTTCTATTCTATTCTATTTACGGATTTATAAAGAACCTCTCGCAGTACAATCTAATCAGAGGTGCTCCCAGTGAAAGGGCCCCTAGAGAAAATAAAAGTCTTAAGAGAACGAGCAGAAACAGTTGTGCTACTAAATAAGATTGCAGCACGAGTCAGAGCAGGAAGACTGTTCCATAGCAAGGGCCAACAGAGGCATAGGCACGATGCTGAGCTGTGGCAGTTATAGACAGATAGGCAGGCGCCTAACAGGCTGCCATACGGCTATAAAATCGACTTGTATTTATGTGTTCCTACAAAGCCTCCTACCTCATCTACGTTCTCCTCATTACTGAAAACTGCACTTTTTATCCGCACTTGGACTGGGATCGCCTCTGAATAGATATCTTGAAGGGGCACTATGTTAAGTTTCATTGATTGATTGATTTTATTTAATCTTACTGATGTTTGTCAATTTGAATTGAATAAACTAAAATTATGAATGGTTCTGATTTGACTGGGTCTTGTGTTTGCATTTTAGGAATCCATTGGTCAGTGGACTGTACAAGTTGCTGACCGTGTGCTTTCAAATATGCGCAAGGATTTCATATTTCGAGGTAATCTGTCAGTTGGAGTTTCTTAAGTTGAACTTATTTTTGGAGATATAACTGCTATTAATAACTTGCTGTTCATTATTCATTCATTCATGTAGAACATTTGTATAGCACACTTTCAAGATGTCTACTTAAATCTTCCAAGTCAATATGATATTCCTCTGATTAATTATTCTGTGAGAGGTGATATATATATCTAAAGTTACAATACGATGAGACGTCGTGTTTGCAGAATAGTGCAATTGTAAATCATTGTCCCTTCTGCATTATGATGAAGAGTATTACGTTTTCTTCTGAGATTTTTTTCTTTAAATTCTATTCTTTTGATTTTTGAAACGATTGTTATGAGATATTTCTTTAAAAATTCTATTGTATCACTTTAATAATTGTACTCTCTTTCTGTAGGGTTTGTCATCTTCTGAGCCCAAAAAAGAAAGCAGCGAATCAATGGATATTGAGATGAAGGACGCATCTGATGTAAAATTGGACGTGGAGGAGAGAAGGGCTTGCCAACTTCTCTTCTCAAAGTTTGTCACAGAAGTGAGTAGCCGTGTATCATGATCTGTCCAATGTCCGGAACGTGAGGTTCGGTTTAGACGTTGTTGGTGTTTAAATGTGTATCTGTCTGGTTCAACAAAGAAAGTCTGTCCAGGTTGTTGCCCGTGCACTGCAGCTGAGGACTCTTCGACTGTACGACCTTTTCCACATCACCTTTTACCATTTTGACGATGAGCTGCATTGCATTAGTTTCTCAGTCACCATTCGTGCATTCTTTCCAATTAAACTGTTGATTCGTACAGTTTTCATGACACAATCTTTGATTTGAGCATAAGGTCACAATATGAAGCTGGAGGTGCCATAGAGTATTGGATAACACGCTGGCGTGAAGAGCAGTAGGATGTGAGATAGATTCTCGCAGCCCCCCCCACCCCCTATGGTTGGCTAGTATTTCTACCGCTTGACAACGGCATTGGTTAAATCAGATTTATAATTTGATAGGCACCTTGCATGGATGTCAACAGTTTGTCATCATCCATTCATACTGTATATGTAATCATACTGTGGTTTGTAAGTGTGAAGTTAAATGAAGATATATCATTATTTTTTTTTAAAACTTTATTACAATGTTACTTTGTGCTATAGCACAGACAACAAAAGGTGAGGCTTACTCATTAAGTGAAGACTAAGTCAGTCTTTAATCTATGTTTAGGTTTCAGTTCAGACTAGACGTTACCGTGACGACCTCCTGAGTTCCTGTCTCATCATGATACTCGCTCTGCCAGACGAGATTCTGATCCACCACCTTGACACTGTTACACCTGCATTACAGGTAGTTGTTCCAGTGATGCTGGAGAGTATTATGCATTCATTGCTAAAATTTTTGTAGCACCTCTTCAAGGGGAAGCACTAAGGGGTGGCCAGACCAGATCAAGACGTCTGCACCTATTGGGGGTACAAGCAAAGAATGAAAGTCCTATTTCATCTGAATCAATGATGCTAATCCTCAGGGTACTTGCAAGCACTTTTGGAATTTGTTCAACTGTGTGTTCATGAGATGTCTGAATTTTCTTTTCCCTACCTGTATTACGTTATTTAGTCTCACAGGATGAAATGCAACTTGAGAGAATTTAGATTTGTGTTTAATGTGTGTTTAATTACACTTGAGCAAGCGGCTGATAGGCACAAATGAAGCAAACAATGATTGATGTCTTTTTTCATTGTCACAGAAGCCATTAGATTGGATAGACTGGTCCTGTTATGTGTAGCAAACTGTATTTGGTAGCAATTTATACTGACTTTTTCACTACAGGAAAATGATCGATTTATCCAAGGTCTTCTTTACCTACATTGTAGATTTGCACTTGAAATTTTTTTAAATTAGTGCAGTAGTGCTGGAAATGTCTTTTGTAGACTAGCACTCAAAATGCTTTTGTGGATTAGCATTTAAAATGCTTTTGTGGAGTAGCACTTAATAATTTTTTTGTAGATTGAAATGTTTTTTCTATACATTCCTTTTCTGTTCCTCTAATTTGTACATTTGTCTTTCCCTTTTTGTTTATCTGTGTGCAGAGAGCGTTAGCCATTGGTCGTAGTTATCTTCCTCTCGCCAAGATTGCTCTTAGCACGCTGGAACACTGGGGCCATGCCTTTCCCAGTAGTCTTCTGGAACCACGCTACAAGGATGTTCTTCCTCTGCTTGATGCATATTTGAAATCTGTGGAAGATTCAGGTATGATTTGAATTTTTATAGTTTAACTGCATTTTTAGCACTTTACTATAATATATACCATAGTGCTTCAATGGCTGCAGATGTTCATTGTCAACATTAACTATTTAGGCATCCAATACACAAACCTGTGTATTTCTTCTGTATCAGCCATATCATCAGACTAGCACATCATCACTGCATGGTAGTGGCATCTTTAGGAAACTCTCTTTGTTAGCATTGAAAATAACCCTGCTGCCTATGGTTCATTCAGACGTGTTTTGTTGCGGCCTTGAGATCATCTTTTTAGTAGAGGTTGGGTTAGAATGCTTCTAAGTAGTAACCTCGAAGGATCGTTATATATGTATTTCGGTAATGAATAAATGGATAATGAATGAATAATTGGCATAGTTTTCATGCTTTAGTATAGCCAATACTGCAATTTATATCTGAATTTTCAAGCAACCTTGAAGGGCACTTATTGAATTGCATGGCAGCCGTTTGGCAGAGCATCCTTGGGGAGCGGGGCATAGAGAAATGGATAACACCCTGGCGGGCAGAGCTGAGGAAGTGAGTTTGCTTCCGGTATACCCTTAGGTTGACTTGTCTAACTAGTAGATACTAACTTTAAGCTGACTTCTCCAGTTAATGACTTTGTGGACAATATTCGTCCAACATTTGTGCTTTATGGTAATTTTGAATGTTTATATACGTAGCGGCTGATGTCTCGTCCGCTGGTGAACAACCGTCGTCTAGCAAGAGAACTGGAAAGAACATTTCGCTGAAAATGAAGCGAAATAGAGCCAAGCCAAAGAACAAGGCGAGTCTCTTATGAAGACGTTGCTGTGGGCCTAAGATGTTTATCTTAGACATGGCTCTAAAACAGAGGCTCAAGTGAAAGTAGCAACAGTCTACCATTTCTTATTGTAATTGTAATTGCAAATTTATGTAGCACCATTGCAAGAGAGGCTCATCGGAACCACGCCCACCCAACACAATGAAGCCATAATTGATGAGAATGTTCTACAGTTTGCTGTGTTCACTCTGTGTAGGCCGAGGAAGACACGGAGTTGAGCGTCGTCAGGCTTCAGTGCGTTTCACTGCTCGGTCGTTTCGGGGGCTCGATCAACCATGTGCTCGTGACTCACTCGGGCCGTCAGGTTTTGAAGGCTGCGGTCGCCTGGGACGTCGAAAAACATCTCAAGTTCGATGTGCCTTTTGTTGACCTCAAACCAACAATCTACTTTGGTCAGTCTTAGAATGGCTACTCTTGTCTTACAGATGTTTCCTATGCGGTTTGATGTTGTTACAGTGCTACTTAATTTTATGAGATTCATGCTTTTGGTCATTGCGATATTAATTGCAGTTATATAGCTGCAGTGAATGTTGTAACTGTCTTGTTTTCATCTAATTGCACAGTCAAATCACTAACATTTGGATGCATGTTGTGTCAGGTAAAAGACTGGGTCGATTATTTCCGATTGCATTTTTGGTGCCAAGGTTGGGCTGTGAGGCCTCTGAGTATGTCATCGGACTGAATTAACAAATGAGCTGGGTTACTGCTTGAATAGACTGCACTGCTGGAACAGGAAACATTCTAGTTTGAGTCTTCTTCTTGGGGGTGATCACCTTAAGGAACATTTACTCAGCACCATCGTTGCTTCATTATAGAAGTGCATGCAAAAGGGGTCATGCATTCTTCTTTGGGGATATCAGGGGCTTTTGTATTGTATTGACAAGAGATTTAAGTTAAAGTGATTTTGGTTGTTTTGTCTTCTTCCAGATCCATTTCTGCCACGAGTGGTAGAACTGGCGACATCTTCGACCGACCGGCGCACGAAGGTGGCAGCATGTGAGCTTCTTCACTCTCTCGTTCTCTTTATGGTTGGTCGAGGTGCCACTCAGGTGGCAGAACGATCTATCGACAGACGACATTGCATGGCTCTTCTCTTCAAGAAAGTCTTTCCGGCAATCATGCAGCTCGCTTGTGACGTTGATCAGGTTGGTTTAAGCAACAAATTGATTCAAACACTTAGTTTGAAAAACAATTTCAGTTCATATAGTTGCATTTTATGTATTACTTTCAGGTGCTTGTGTGTAGCTGTACACCAATTATGTTTATAACCATAACCATCAGTTTTATTGCTCCAAGATACAAGATACTTCAATTGACAATATGCATGTTTAACATTTCGGTGGAGACAAGAGGAGACCCAGAAGGGACCGTGGTCCCGGTAGGTAGGACCACCTATATGTACACAAGGAAAAACATTTCAGCACATCTAACTGAAAATTTACGGGAGTTAGTACGAGCAAATTCACTTCTGTATGAAGTTAGATTTCTCATGTTGTAGGAGTGGATGTCTAAGGTTAGGTTGTAAAGATTAGTAAGCGAGCTAGGTAATGTATTGTAAGTGTACCTATACATAAATTCACTGATCTGGAGTTGCTTAATTTGTATAAGTTTTAGAATGCCAAACTTATCAAATAATTGCTTTGTATGAGAATTATAGCATCATTATTGCTACATGTTGCCTGTCCAAGACAGTTAAGACAATTATTAAAGGCGGTTTCCACTTGATTCAGTCCATAGGCCACACATGCTGCCCATCTGAAGATGGTTTAAATCAATTTTTATATTTGTTTTGAAAATTTAAATTTTTTGGGATTTATGTTAGCCACTTGTTCGACTGCAGGGTAACTGCTGTTCCATCCGCTGGGATTTTCTTCATATTATTTATTATTAATTTCACGCACTTTAGAGTAGTCATTTTTAGGTTGTTTTTAAATTTCCGTAGGGCAGGCAATGATCAGCTACTGAGATCAAACGAGTCTATTTGATTTTGGCCTTCATAAGAGCAGCACCACCGACTGAACTGAAATAAGTCTGGTTAGTGTAACAGAAAAGTTGCCCTACTACTGACATTTTAGTTTGTTTATATAATTGACTACATGTATTTATGTGGATCCTGAGTAAATGTTGGCATGCTCAACTATAAAGTAGTATTGTTTTATGTATGCATTAGGTGTCTCGCCAGTTGTTTGAGCCTTTAATGATGCAATTGATTCACTGGTTCACTGGATACAAGGTTTCTCAGAGCCCAGAGACGCTCACACTGCTCGATGCTATTATGGTTAGGTTCAATCTACTTTCTTGCTACAAAAATGTGTTTAACTACTGTAATTTCTGTATATATGCATTTATTTATATTGCTTTTAATAAACACATCAAGATTGTAAAATTTCATAGCTATCATGATTCTCTTAGTGAAAGTGACAACGATTATAAGATTATAAGAAATTAACGTGCCAAACATTCAGATTTGACCCAGAGACACGTGTATATTAAATGCAGACAACTGTTTGTGCTTGTTGTGATTTACTAATTATCACTTGATAATACAATTTCACTCAGTATTACTGTAAGAATACATTTTAAGTTTTTTGCAGCTTCACTATCTCTAAACAACTGTCAATATATTTGTCACTAGAATTGCGTTGAAATATTGTTAGATTTATATAGCGCCTCTGTTCGGTGATCTGATACTGGTGAAGTTGTTGTGTTGTAGGAGGGTCTTGTGAATTCTGAGGATTCTGCATTACGAGATTTCAGTGCAGTCTGTCTACGAGAGTTTCTTAAATGGACGATCAAGCAAGCCACAAAAGAGGTCAGTCTAAATGAGCTCAAAGTCTATGTAGATATTTTTTATTTTTGCTTTTAATCTTGTGTCATCGATTGAAGCCAGATTAACGATACTGGCAATGTTGATGTTCGCGCATTGTTGACTTTTGTTAAAGTTATTGCCGAGGTCACCTTAGTCATCACCAGTAAAGTTAATTTGAAATTAGTATTTATACCTTATCAGTTTAATGTAATTTGTAGCATAAAATCTTTCAAAGAGAAATCAAGTAATTTTTGTTTTGAGCAGTTTATTTATCAAAATTATAATTGAACATAGTTGCAAATACAATCGCCATTATCATATCAAGTTTGTAGTGTTAGAACGATCTCAGTTTATTGGAATTTATAAGCCTATTGTCTTAACACTTTGATGATGAGTGTGTGCTAGAATGCGTGGAAAACTAATCTCTCACATCAGTAAAGGGTGAAAATGTAATGCAATGTATGAAATGAAAAGAACTAATTATTGGCTGTAAAAGTTTCCAGTGTAGCATATAACACATCTGATGGCATGGATGTTACCCAGTTTGTGTTGACGATTGAAAACATACTAATTAACCTAATTATTTTTTATTATGATGTATTCTATTGGTTTCTATTGTCTAACTAAGCTAAACCTCTGACATTGTCTTGTCTCTTGTGTCTTAAAATCTGATAATAGGAGATTGAGAAGAGTCCGTTTAGCGTTAAAGCAATGCTGAAGCGTTTCTACAGTTTAGCTCGACATCCAAATGCATTCAAGCGACTTGGAGCAGCCCTAGGATTAAATAACATCTACACCATATTTCGGTAAGGAAGTGGTCCATACATGGACTTTTAACAGCATTTTGGCAATACAGTGAAGCAATACTGCGTGTGTGCATGGGCCAACATCTGGTGACTCGTTTCCAGCCCTCTGTGAATTGTTTTGCTAACTGATGTAATATATTCGTTTGTAATGACATTTTACATCATACAGGCTGGAGCAGAGAGCACAGCACCTCTGAGTAGATATCTTTTAAGAGGTGCTAAATAAATGTTCAATTACATTAATGAATTTAATTTTTACATCTTTTTGAACCACACAAACGAGCATTGCATGAGCTAAGAATTTCTACCATAGATAGAACATGCTAGAGCTCGTCCATACACTATAACTTCCTTGCCGAGAATCGTAATAAAGTGGCACACCCTGCGTTACAAGCCTAGTGCTTTAGCCCATTAGCTACTACACCATGCATATGTCAAAGTCCCTGGGTTACTTACTAGAGCAGTTGAAAGGGCGTTTTAGAAAACTCCAGAGTGAAGCACAATTGGATTAAGGAGGGCCGTGAAGTAACGGATAACAATGGCCTGCAGAGCTGAGGAGCCGAGTTCGATACTGATCTTTCGTAACTGATTAAATTAGATGTGTAACGTAATGGGCGCAATGCTTGCTGACAATTAAAATTCGATTCCTGTGATAACTTACCATCATTCATACAATGTTTGTAATCTTACTGTCGGTTTGAAAATGAAAATAAAATTTTATTTTTTTATGTTGCTAGTAAAGCTTTTGGTTTACGAGAATGATCCCTAATTATATCTTACTGTATTGCAGAGAGGAGGAATCTTTGATTGACATCTTCATCTTTGAGATGCTCGTGACATTTGTTGAGTCACTGGCCATGGCTCATGCAGATGACAAAGCTCTTGGTAAATGATCTTCTTCAGAATTTTTTGAAATTCTTCATTGGATGATATCATAATTTTTATTAGATAGGAAAGACAGCAGTTCAATAACTGAATGTATATCTAACTGGAATGTTTTTTGCACTTGTATAGGCACCCAGTCTCAGTGTAAGCTGGTGATTAATCACTTGGAGAAAATCATTAAAGTGAAGGCAAAGCTTCTCAGCAAATCGACAAAACTGAGAAGAAAACCAAAGTAAGTAATGATATAATTAGCTAATATTTGTGAAGCGATGGAAAAATGTGTTGCCATTTTTAAACGCTGTCATCAGTTGTATTCCTTTATTACTTACTTAGCTTACTTAGTTTCTCCCGCTTCCCTTGGAACATTGATCAACAAGACCTCTCCATCCAGTACGATCCTTAGCAGTCTCTTCCCAGTCGATTACCATCTCCTTCAAGTCTTGTCTAAAGGGGCTCCTCCAGGTTTTCACTAGCCTTCCCCTGCTCCTCCTTCCATTTTCCGGTATCCATCCCATTGCCGTCTGTGCTGGGCGCTGTGGTGGTAACTGCAAGATGTGTCCGGCCATTCTTCTTCTCCTCCGTCTGGAGGAGAAGAAGAATGGCCGGATACATTTCTTTCTTACATTGGTAGAAAACGAGATCAGTGAATCTGTAGGTTGATGGATATTTTCCAAGACATTAGTATTATCGTAATTGAGTATTTATACAGTGCCACTTAAGACGAGAAGCTCTCCTGTCCCGATCCGGTGTCTTCACTGCCAAAGAGGTAAATACAAATGATTGTTGAACTGATCAAAAGATGGAGAAAAAGGTTTGCCTAGACTGAGGGATAGAAGTACTTGTCCGTGTTACAACCAAGAGACCCTGGGCCTAAGATCGAAAGAAGGAACGACTGGGTAGAGAAGAGTGGTAGTGCAGTTGTGCTTTTGACGTCTTTTGATTGTTACGAATCGACTTCCATCCACTCAATCTTTGTAGCTCAGATTCACTTGCTTCCTTCAAGAAGCGGTTCAAAAGTCACCTTGCCTTTCAAGCACCTGGATAACTAACTGCATCTTCTGTTGGCGGATGACTATCCACGCTTCAGATTCATATGTCAGTGTGACCATGTATGAATTAGAAATTAATTAATAATAATAATCTGTTGGAGCCAATGCTAGCCACTACTTAAAGGTGCCATTGCTGTCTAGATCCATTCATGTACAGATACAGAGTGCTGCCTGTGCAGTGTTGCACAAATGGAATAAGAACTTGTTATTGTAGGAGTTGGGCTGATGGTGACTTGAGTAGCATGCTTGACTGGTTACTGCTTCAGTGTGGTCGACCACAGACAGAATGTCGGCACTCGGCCATGGACCTCATCTACCGGCTCTCTGCTTCTGTACCGGGTCAGCACAGATCAGTCATCGTCTCTGTGCTGATTGTCATGACAATTGTTGCTGTGGACGTCTTTGTCGTCCCCTCGCTCTTGTCATCCTCACTGCCTGTCACGATCACAGCCCTGCCCTTGGTTTCGAAAGCACTGGCTGACCGTGACAATGAGAAAACGTTGAGTTTTATAAATTTTAATTATAAAGTAGACGAACGTAGAATGAAGTATAAAGCAATCTGTGTCCAACATAAACTCCTCAAGAAGCATCCCTCGCTCCTTTATATCCCAAGCGTCTCTTGTTTCTTCGTCACGTGAAAATCTCCCCATTATCCGTTATTCGACACCGTTCGACTGTCGCTTCGTCGGCTGACAGGTGACACTCGTTCCTCCCCTCCCTCGATGAATAGTCGTTACGCCACGCTCCATTGCACTCGTGTCGGTATTCCAGGTCAGCCGTTGTTAGTGTCAAAAGGCCGCTGGACTCTGCCTGACGCCTTCGTAACGCGAAAGCCGGTCGCGAAGGTAAGGCCTGACGATCCGTCCAGAGTTGACTTCCGACTATGACACCAACCCCGTGACACTGCCATTGTCATTATTGTCATGGTCATTATTTTCATTGTCCTTTTCATTTTTGTCATTTTTATTATTTACACTGCTGTTGCTTACGTTAGTTGAGAACTTGCCATGATGTGAAATCAGCACAAGGACTTTGTTTACAGAGAAGTGTAGCCATTAAAGCTGTACCGATATCAATTTTTGCCAATGCCAAATGTAGTCAAGTTTTATAATAGCAGATACTGATTATGAGACCGATCATTTTATTATTTGTTTTGCACGTACTATGCTACCTTAAATCTGTATTTATTTTGTTATCAGCTTTCAAGACTGCAAACGAATTCTTTGATCATCATTTGAAGAAAAATGGACCAGCGTATTTTGTGGACAGGTCTGTTTATGTTAAATTGTGTCTTAAATATGAGAAATTCCACAAATTATGGGACTTTTGTGTGTTATAAACACCGGCCGTTTTACTTGTCCTGAGGATTTTCTTTAGGCCAACACCCAACCAAAGCTGTTGATGTGCTAAACATAACAGTTTAAGATATTAAATTAACAGTAGGCAAGCCAATACTAGTCAGTAACTGATTACTTTGTGTATGTTTTTATAGTATGGAGATTTTGCAATCATAAGTAAGTTATTACTTGTGAACAAGACATCTTTAAGGTTTTATTAATGGTATCATTTGACTGGATTAATAATAAATGATTTTATTCTGTTGAGCGTAATGCTTTTCTAAATTAATTTACTTTTTACTTTGTATCAGGTTTGAACGTGAATGCTACAAACTGTCCAAAGGTCAGAAGTCGGGCTTTGGTGGCTTACGTCGTCTGAAAGGTCGTGACACAGAGTTTTCCCTGAAGGCTGCTCTCAACTGGTTTGAACTGGTTCTTGCTGCTTTAGACTGCTATACTTGGGTGTTTGGTCAAGGCCTTCTAGACCCTAAAGCACTCTTTGCTGGTAAGCAGTTCTGTCTTCTGTAAATTCCATAGGCCATGCATAAAAGCATTTGATAGATTGATCTATGGATAGACAGATAGATACATGGAGATAGATACATAGATAGATAAATACATATATAGATAGGTGGGTGGATTCTTTACTGAAACCAATTTCATTCCATGTTTTTGTGTACAAAAACTTATGCATGCAAAGAACACAATGGGTCCCATATCGATTACCCATTAAACTAAATTGATTCATAATGTTCTTATGGTGAATGTTCTTCTAACCAAACTTTCGGCAGTCAGGATTTTTTGGTCATGTGCTCTTGGGCATAGAAACGACTGACCAGTGTGCTTCGGAGTGTGATTGTAATAATAGTATTTTTTTCTTGATAGATAACTGTATTTTGGAAACTCAATCGTGTGCAAGGGCCCTAGAGACACGTTACACATTACTAGACCCTGCATCTTATCGGTACACTGTGCTAGACCCTGCATCTTATCGGTACACAGTGCTAGTCCCTGCATCTTATCGGTACACACTTTGTTCCGTAAATGAAGAGTGGAATTGAAGCTGTCATCTGATGACTGAGCATTAGTGTTACAACTTTCTTTAAAAAGCAGGAAGTTTTGAAATTTGAATTTTTTTCTTGAATTTCATTTTCTGATGGCATAGGTGGCCACTTTACTGGCAGTTGACTGTAGTAAACATCTTAGAAGTACTCACAATTATCTACTACATTATGTTACTGTATTGGATATTATTTGATGGATTTAAGACTGCAGATAGTTAAGATGTGATTTCTGTCTGTTTTTTTTTCATCAGACGAGGGCGGTTCGGTTTTGTTTGAAGTTCTCAAGGATTTTGTCAATGAGTTTGCATTCAGAAGTCTTGAAGAACTGTCTAGAAAAGCAAAAGGATTGACGATATTCACTCCCAAGGAGAATGAAGCACTTAACCAGTTAGTAATCCATACTTTAGTTGGTATTTTGTTGTTATTATCTTGTTCATGTTGCTATTGTGCTTGTTACAGCAGGTATTGCCTCTGTTGATTTAATTTTTAGTTGTAGATTTGAAGTGAATTAGGGAAAGGATAATTTGTAGTAAACCTTTTACTTCTTTGAAGATGGTTACATTAATCTTTATTGAGTTGGTGAATATTTATATTAGAGCTGTACCGATATCACTTTCGATTATGCCAAAACTGCTTCAATTATTGAAATTGCCAATACCTGTTATGAAGCAGATTAATTCAAACTTTGAAACCAGTTGATGATGCTACACAAATGCTAAATATGATGTTCACGCAAAAGAAGGACAGCCTACATGATCTGAGTGGCATTGTGGTAGTTTTTCAATGTCATTTTCTTCTCACAACCTCTGGAAGAGATAGATAGCCCTGGTTACCAAAAGTGATTTATTTCCAAGAATCGATTTTATATAAAGCATTAATTTTTTCCATCTTTCAGAGCAAAATGTACTGTTGTCGTTCGAATCTTGAACTTCTTTTCCATCTTGTTTGGAAGATATGGCAAAGATGTTGAACAGGTTTGAAAACTGACTCAGGAATAATAATGTTATTTGATGAGAAGCATATGATAATTGGTTTTATGCTAACTTGATTGGTGGCATCAGCAGTGGTGATTGATGTTGGCATAATATTCTGTTTAACAAATATGAAGGCAACTTTGGCGCTTCAATATTCATTTGTTTATTATAATTTGTATAGAGCCTCTTAAGTGGGACTACTGAGAAGCGCCGCCAACCCCAGTGCTGTCAAGTAAACCGGCTTTATATGGTATGTCTGTGTGTTCCAGATTGTTCCTAGTGACTTCTTCACTGCCGATATTTGGCGCCTGGTGATAGCCTGCATTGTTGAACCCCCTTCCATTGGTTTCAATATGGCTGATGTTGAAGTTATGATAAAACTTCCTGAGGAGGTAGTGTTTTCTTTTGAAATTTCTTGAGGAGTAGCTTTGCATTTCTGTTTGTTTCAATGTTTAAATGGGTATATTACATTGTGATTCATTTGAATAGAGTCAACCTCTGCATTCCCTTTATGAAGAGCAAAGATTGGTTCTGATAATCACTCGTTTATTATTAACCTCTGCCGATGCTGTGGCTCATGTTGTAGAGCAGAGTGCACATTTAGGCCTCCCTGGAAACCATTATAATTTTATATAGACCTTATTATAATGTTATGTAGATTGTAGACATTGTCACCTTGGCCAAGTCTTTAGGCATGATTGCCCACCACTTAACTTTTTTCAATACTTTTTATTCAACTAAAATTAACTGTTGAATATAATTTTCTAATTCTTTGGAGATGTACTTAACACTTAACAATGAGGGAAACAAATGCAGCTCATCGTTGAAATGTGAAAAGGTGTTCTACTTAGTGAGATACGGCTTTAGTGTCATTCATTTATGTACTAACTCAAGGTCTACCAACTTTTATAATAAAATTATATCACTTCACTGTTTTCCAGAATTGTGTGGCATAGCAAAAAACGTTGACAACCAAATTGTTTCATAATAGTTTTTACATAGTTGTCAAATAGCTAATTTCACTATGCTAAAATCCCTCATTAACTCATGCTTTATTTAATTTAACTTATCACTCCTAGCATGCAAGAGGTGTTTATGCATGTGGTTTGAAGGGCATTTTGAAGTAGAGCTTTTTGAGAAATTTCCAATAATAATACACTGCATTATTTAAATCTGATGCTATGGAATTGTTGATCTGTAATTACCTTACCATAAGTTTACACAGATGTTAATCTCTCTCTGTCTATCTCTTTGTCTGTCTGTCTCTTCTGCAGACGTCTGCATTCCTGAACAGTTTGCATCGCAATGCATTTCGTCTTTGCTCTGGCTTCCAGAGCATTCTCATCAGATATCTGAAGCAGAAAGAGTAAGTCGTACAGTTGTTTTATTGAATTTTGGTAGCATGTCTTCAATACATGGCAAAATCCCTCATGTGTGTTATATTTGGTCATTTTATATAGCAACTCTCTCAATGTGAGGTACCCATAGAGAATAGGAAGGATTTATGGTGAGAGAAAGAGGCAGAGATGCTACCAGAGAGGATGGTGAATGTTCCACTAAGAGGGACCTATTCAGGCAAAGGATCTGGATTTACACGGGGAACGAAGAGTTCAGGCCGATCAGAGTATCTGAGAGGACACAATGGCATGGCAGAGAGGGAACAGAGAATTTTGTGAGAGTAAAGTTTTGGGGCAAAGGCCCAGCTGAGATTTATTTACGTTTTTGTTAAAGAAATTACTTACCTACTTACATCATGTTTTAGAATTTATCGTGCAACAACTTGAGCGCATATAATCGATTCAGTAGAGACCTGTTTGCTGTCTTCATTAACCGGTAAAATCTCGTTTTGTGAATTGTTTATTTTGTGGATGATAGTTGTTCTGTGTCTTTGTTTGTCCAGCATGCTTGATCTGCGCAACCAGCTTCCCTTGTTTGCTTCAGAGGCGCACTCTGACCGCATGTCCTTGCGGCACCTCCTACATGCCTACGTTGAACTCCATACAGCTGGATATTTGACTGAGGTTGACAGTGCAGGAGTTTCCGCAGCCTTCATTGAACATGCTTTTCAGGTTGAAGGTCTATTATTGTCAACAAATTCACCATTGTTCTCGATAATTCTTATTGTTTTAATTGTGATTACATATCTTGCTGGCATTGGGTAGTACAGCCTTGTACCCATAGGGTTGCAGGTTCAAATCTACCTTAAGCAACATACAATGACATCTTGGATCAGATGGGATCACTGCCAATGCTTTTTGTCTGTCTGTAGGCGATTGTGATGAAAACGAGAGTGGATGAACTGTTGGCAAAGCATCTTTCACCAGCAGACTTGGATCTCATGACAGACTGCATGAATCTTGGATTTGCTTTGAAGCCAGATGTGAGGAAAGAATACTGTTTCTGCTCAGATAGTTAGTTCTCTTAAAATATGTTTATCTCGGTTTTGCTCGTTTTCTTTGTATATGCGATGAAAATCTTTGACATCTACCTTGGTCCTTGAAGATTATTTGGATCTTTAACATTTACCTAGAAGAATATTTGGATATTTTACATCCACCTTGCTCATCTTGTTATTAAATAATTATTACCTTTATTTTGTCAATTTCTAAATACTCTTGTTTACTTGCTACGAATGAATCGTTCTGATTTCTATTATTTTCGTAGTGTACTGTCTTCAGTGTTTAAGTTAAGAGTAACTTATCCCTGCTGACTACTAACATTTCTGCTCTTTAGATGACACATGTAAGGAAATACTTCCCAATAATATCTTCTTGCCTTGTCTTTCAGCTGGACAAAGTCTTTGACTTGCTATTCAACAAGATGCCAGTCAAGTCTACGCTGTCTTCCGGCAGTTCAGTCACTGCTCATGGTGACCTTTTTTACACGATCTTCAAGTCAACGATTGACAACTACCTGTTGACAGTGGCACCAACTGCCGTTCCACTCCTCGTGTCTTTTGCCAGCAAAGAACAGAATGTTGTAGGCGCCATTCTGACCGGACTCTTAGACGTCGTCTCACAGAAGGCGTCTTTGCGTCACAAGTGAGTGAAGTTCTTGCTAGTAGATTGGGTGTAAATAGGTGAATGGTCATTCATTCATTGCATATATGATTATCTGTCATTTACTTTAAGTAACCGATCATATAGTTGATTGTTTGAAATTATTATATGATCTTTTAATTGATTGTGTGGAATATACTGATTGATCATTTAATTGATTGTTTGGAATTCTCTGATCTTTTTATTGCCTAATGAGTAGCCAACTGGTTTCTGTGAAAGTGCCAAAAGGACAATAAGACAGTCGTCATATTTTTGTAACCATTACCAATCATTTTATTGATAAGCTCCAAACCATTGTAATACAAGAATTTAGAATAAATAATTAGATGAAAGAGGATGTAGTAATTGGCATAGGTTCATGTTTGTGTGAATGTTTGTGTGAATGTTTGTGTGAATGTTTGCATGTATGTTTGTGCACATGTTTGTGTGTATGTCTCTGGCATTTCACATAGTGCCTCTTACAGACCCTTATGAAGGCACTGTAGTAAAAACTTAAGGGTATGATTTTGCATGCATAGAGGCAGATGAAGTCTTTTCTGTGTATGTGATTAAGACATGGCCCTCAGCTGGTGGACGTCTTGCTTGGTCAGTGGAACAGTCTGAGTGTCTGGTGGCAGGGAGCAACAGCCTCGCTCGAATTAAAGTCCTTGACCTTGACACTGCTGACGAAGGTTGTTATCGTCGAATCAAAAGCTGTCAAGGATGTCGGCCATAAGGCCTTCTGCGATGTCTTTACGATGTACTGCGATTTGCTGGGCGACAAAAATCTCTCCATGGCTGTGAAGGTAACTGTATCAGCTTATTACTGGAATTTTCGTTTTATTCATTTATCTTTGTCAAGTTGATGTGATCCAAAAGGATCCAAAGACTCTAAAAGGAAAATTGAAGACACTGGCGACAGAGGCAAGTGGAGAAGAAGGATCCATGTTGCTGACCCTTCCATTGTGAGGGATTAATTCGAGCCTGAAGGAGATATATTTGTCAATCTGAGCACTTCTAGCAATAACTATTGTGTCACTTTACTGATATATGCAAGTTATACAAGAAGCCACAACACTAGATTAAATCCAGGAATACTTCAGCTCTGCGATGTCTAAGCCAAGAAATGGCCTTTGAGAGTTATGCGGATTTAAGTCTTTACTCGAAGATGTTGTAATGTATGTCTGTAACTGTAAATTGTAACTTTTGTTGAGCCAATGTCTGCTGCACAAGGCATCAACTGATGGCACAACATTACCAAGCTGTAACCCTGCAAGATATTCTTTTGGACCATTCTGTTACGGATTACTTTCTGATGAAATGCTCAGAATTTCCTGTTGGCAGTCCTTACTGCTCAACTGTGAGGCAGAGAAGATTTTTAAATTTTCAAAATGATGCCAGTCTAAACGACTGGACATTCCGTTTACTATAAGATGTCAATATAGATAAGTAAGATTGTCATTTTTACCGCACTATTAAGAGTTTCTTAAATGGCATTTATAAATGTTTAGTTATGTACTTGTTTGTGTTAAACAATATATACATACACAAATACGTATGTTTTGCATAAAATCCAACATATTTCCAACCCTTAACGTGAATTTCACAAATTCTGTGTTAGATTCGAGCACTGGATCTGCTCATGTTTTTTGTCGACTTGTCGGAGCCTCATCTGACTCAATTGAAGTAAGTTTAAATCTAATAGAGGTTAAAGTCAGTTTGACAGGGTTTGCGCACTGTTGGCTTATACTTTGGGAAGCGCTTTAGAAGTTGTTAGATATGATACAGTTTGCTGATGCTGTCATGTGTGCCTCTCCATACACTAGAATTCTTGAATTTCAGTTAGTTTTCTGTCTTTAAGCAATGTAATTGCTTTTTAACAGTTCCTTAGTATTTATTCTTTCATTAAGAAAATTTATACAGTGCCCCATTTAGGTTACCACTCAGGAGTGCTCCTGGCCCAATCAGTAATGTAACAGTTTCATATGACTTTACTGATTTTAGAATTTATAGCATTCTATTGCTATAGTGGTTGAAGATATTTTTGCTAATTTTCAATTTGATATGTTTACGACTATGTAATAATTTTTTTATTTACACTGTCTGCTCTAAGTTATTTTCTGTTGTTTCTAGAAATGTATTGGACCGATTTGTTACGGATAACTTTCCGATGAAAAGCTCGGAATTTCCTGTTGGCAGTCCAAAATATAACGAGTACATCGGTGCGCTGGACAAGGTATCTGCTTTGTCGTTAGTCTATTTTTCCTCTGCCTGGACTGATCCCTCAGGCAATCTCACTTGGCATAACACTGATATTTGATTTATGTTAAGTTTGATTTATGTTAAATCTGCAGCTATCTCAGTGATTGAATGTGGACCAGTGTGAAAAGAATATATGAGGTCCATATTTAAATTGTAACTGTAGTTTTATCTTGTGGCCGATTGGTTGGAGCGGTCAGCCTGTAACGTGCAGAGTACGAGCCAATGTTTAATCTACATAGTGGTCTGTGTTACATAAGGTTGCTCTGCTCTTGTGGACAGATTCTATTGGCTCTGGAATTGTCAACCAGTCCAGTTCTTCTCCAGCTTCTTATTAGCATCCTGTGTCGAGAAAAGCAACATGTTCATGAGGAGATGATTCAACAGACTTTAACAAAGATGATGAAACGGTTTGTGCAGTTTATTTAATAAATGGCAAACATGTTTCAACTGTGAATTGCTTGACTTTTCTTTATAAATTACCTTTCTTTATTACAATGCATTACAACATTCATTTATTTATTCTTTCTGACATTAGATATCGCCCTTCTTCCAACATTTTTTGCTCAGAAGTGCACACGCCTCGACGGCACAACCGCAGTTGTTCTGTAGAGCAATTGAAGGTCTGGTCGAGTGCGCGAAGGACTTGCTCAAGGTCTCTACACAGTGACGCCTCAGACAAGGATCGAACCCGCTCACTCAGCGCACACTGAGCGTTACGGGTCGACCGCTCTAACCAATCGGCCACCGTGCCGCACATATGTCATTATGATTCAGATATTCTGTTGTACTACTGTAAGGAACTTGACTCCACATCTATTGATTTCTTCAATTTAATACCATGGGGATTGTAAAATGGGAAGTTTCGTTGTAAGAAAAGTCCAATGCTTTCTTTTTCAACTGATTTTTTGGGATTAACTGAGCAGTGAGCAACTGTAACAAAAGACATTTACATAGTGGTTGTCACTTGAAAAGCTTGTTTTTGTTGTCATCGTAGAACAGAGTAGAGCATTGCTGCACCATGTTGCCTTTGACCTCAACATGTGACTTACAAACTTGTACAGTATTTTTGAGAATCTGATATAATAGGTCTATTTGAAGTGTTAATAGTACCTTGGTCATTTTTGCAAGACTTTTATTAATAGAAATGCACTTCAAGATTAGTCAAGTTAATCGGTCGAACAACTGCCAGATGCATCCTCTAAGATATGGTAACAAACAAAATGCCGCAATTCGTTATCAGTACCAGAGATGTTTCAGAGTGTTATGCAATCGAGCATTTTCTCTGTTCTGGCCTACATGATTTTAAATGTCATAATGATCGAAAAAATACATCAGTTAGCAAAAAGATTGCTTTGAATTGAATCTAGTATTGCATTTAATCATGCTATTCTGACATTTTATAGTGTGCTATTTTATTGATTGCAGTCTGAGAGCTGACAGACAGAAGCTGTGTCTCGATGTCCCATTTCGCATCTTCCTGGACGAAGGGTCCCTGACGGACGACCAACGACGGTCGTGTCTCGAAAGAGTCTGTCTGCCTCTGCTGCGATCTTCGAGGACCTCGGGTCTGGTTGAGTTCTTTTCCGATCACATCCAGGAAATTCTGTCATCAATTGAAGCCAAAGATATCAAGGCCAGTGACAGCTAATAGCATTTGTCGGATCTTTCCTATTCACTCATGTCGAGTATTTATATAGCGCCTCTTCAAGGGGACAACTCAGAGTTGCTCCCGAATCCAGCATGGCCAAAATGTACAGTCTGAGTTTAATACATAAATACTTCAGTGGGAGTCCCAGGAAGCAGGCATGGCTCCTGGAAAGCCCATTCCAGATCACTGTGTCCTTCTCAGAAAATACCTTTCAACTCAAGACCCCTGCAGCTCGAGAGTCCTGCATCACAAAATTTTAATTAATAGAGCTGAGAATATCTTAAATCAATTCATTTTAACACCTGAGTCAGATTTTGAATTTGTGATGCATCATTAGTGTCTAAATGATAAAACATCATTTTATGCCTAGGAGTCTGAATTCAGATTGATCTATTAAAATCTGATTTGCCAAATGACAAATTCTGAACAGCACGTGGTCTCAATATTATGTGAAATATTATTATTTCTTTCTAGGCACCTGACTCTGCAGTGGAATCACAGCTGACGACAAAGATCTGCTGTTTCCTTCTTGTTGACATCATGTATTCCTGTCTTTCGAAGGACGAAGTCCACTCAAAGAATTCGCGAATCAATAATATCTACTGTAAAATGAAGCCTGATCTGGCTGGCAACGAAATGACAAAGATGCTCACAAAGTTAGTAAGCTAGAAAGTAATTCTTGATGATGCTTCTGAGATTTCAGAATCTGCAGAAATTTGCGCTTTATTACAGTGATGCAGTACTCACATCTGGCCAAGGACTCGAGAGACGAACTTTCTGCAGACAAACTTGGACTCTGATTGTCACGCCTTTGACTTCAACTCGAAGATCCTGGACTTGAATTTTAATCACTGATTTGGTTTCTAACCCAGAACAACTGTAGTTTCGATAACAGTGTCAGTTACAGTTTGAGCTGTTCCTACCACGAGTGCCCCTGTTGAATGTGTGTATAGAAGTGGAAGGACTTTTTATTTTTATGCATCGTCATTATCGTCTGTATTACAAAACAAAGCCTTATCTAATTTAGTGTTTTTAAAGTGTTATTTTGATAATTATATTTGCAATTATTTCGGCATATATAGTGCTGTTATTTTTCTATGCCATTGAATTGCTTGTTGTGGACTTGGTTTTTAGTGACTCAAGCACCTCTGGACTACAATTAGGTTTAGATGGACTCGATTAGGCTTGGGTTAAGAGGACTTGACTTTGCTTAAGTGAACTTTCAAAACTACATCACTGTGTAATTGAGCCATATGCATCCTTTTTATCGTAGACTGCCTCTCCATCTCTATTGGCTGAGATGTAGTTAAATGAGATACATAAATGGGTCTCCTCTTGGACAACATCTTGTATTGCTGTCTTTCAAAAGACGAATTTTGCTCAATGCTCGGAGGATACGTTTGAAGGACAAAGAGGATCAATCAATCAATCAGAAATACTTGATATAGCGCCCTTTCAGCATATCTACTCAGAGGCGCTCCCAGCCTTACCCTCGGCTGAAAAAGGCCAGTTTTAAAAGAGGCGTAAAATAAAGATGATGAGATCTTAGGTAGGAGACGGAGCTTTATGGTAAGTCCATTCTAGATGGTAGTTCCCATGACCGAGAAAGCCTGTTGCTTATCTGGTTCAGTGAATTTTGTCTTTGTACTTCTCCATCACTGAATTCATCAACAGGTGGAATTGAGGCTGAAATTATTGGGAAAATGAGAATTTAGTTGGTTCCAGTTACTGCAGATACCTTGCAGCATTCATTTCATGTGTAGGGTGACCAATGCAGTGAAAAGTGAGGACATGAGAGGCGAAACGAAGCATCTCGAGCTGAGACGACAGCTGCACTGTGCGGCCTACAACGCACTGATGGCCGTCATATCTCGCACGCAGACGGAAATCAAGTTCTACAACGGATTTCTTTTCTCTGAAAATCCAGCGAAGGTTACCCTTTGTCTCTCGTTCTGATACTGTTGTCGCTGAACTTTGTTGTCTCCTGTTGATTTACTGTCTACCATTGTTACTTTTGTTGAGCCTTTTCTTTCCATCAACTGTATGTCTGCAGTTGATTTTTTATGAGTGGAGGTAGCTTAGATTGTGTGTTATATAAACATTATGCGGTGTTTATTACATCTTATGTCTTCTCCTGTTATTTGTCTGATTGTTGTAAATTACTTTGCTTGTTTAGGGTCAACTCCTTTGGGAAAATTTAATTGACCAAACCAGGAAGTATGATTTTCAAGTTGAAATGGAGGTACTCTATGATTTATTTCTTAAATTAATTTTTAATTTAGTAATTCCTTATTAAATTTTAAGAAGATTTTTGTGATTTGTCATTTACTTATTAATGTGTAAAGAGAATGCTTGATAGGAGACCGTAATGTAATCCAATCTGAGAAACTTTGATACTGCTACTTTGAAATCATGCCAATTATCAGTTGCTTACTTGCTGCTAAAGGATACAAAGCCATAGCTGCTGTACCAAACACGCTTTGTGTTTTAAATGTTCCTGTTAAAGACACCACTTCTGAGAAAGAAAAAGTACGTTGCAATACGTAGCGAGAATCGTGAGTTGCGAGAGCAGCAGCAGCTGGATGATGATTACGAGGAGCAGGGAGGAAGGAGACTGGCCTCAGTGCACTACATGGCATCACAGTGTCTGACAGAGAGCAGTCTCAACACAGACGTCAGCCAGTTTGACTTTGCCGGATCGGTTTGTTTCCATCAGTACAATCTATTTATCTGTCGTATCTACTCTAATTCGTCAAAGGAATTTTCATCAGCTGTCTTTATATTATCTTTGCTCTGTTGGCAGGCACTAAGTTCTATGTTGTCTCTGGCTTATACCTGTGTTCCTGAACAATTCATTTTGAGAAGCACTGAAAGCTGCTGTATAGGTACTTGCCCTTCTCTCAGCTTTTAACTTGGGCTGTGTGAGATAAGGCAATAACGGTTTTCAGTTGGAGATTAATTTGTTTCAGTAGGATATGACCTACCATATCCAAAAGCCTGTCGTGAGACTGGCTTTCCCAGTGTGCTTCTGGATTTGATGATTCTACTAGACTTAACTTTTTTGTGTTCACTACATTTCGTACTTAATTTAAATGACCTGCTGGCCTGATGGATAAAATTACCTGACCTATAACTTATAGGTCAGGTCATTTTTTCAAATTTTCTTGTTCGATTGCATCATTTACAAAAAAAATTTCTGTTTAGGTTGCGCTTTTGTCGCGTTCTGGATCTCTGTCTGAAAGTCAGACAGGATCAGTCAGGCTGAAGAAAATGGGAACACTGATGAGGAAAGAGGGATCATTGCAGGTCAGAAATTCCTTCTTGCGCTTGATTTTCTCTGCGATTTATCTCTTAAAGTCGACGACATATGCGGTTATTCTTTAGTTGAGAAACAAATTTTTGTGTGTCATACATTCAAAAGTTGGCAACGGCTATGAAGATTGTGTGATGAGAAAGAGTTAAAGCAGGTATGTACAAATTCTTTTAACAGAGGGCCACCCTTAGATATTCGTGGCAGCTCTGGGGCCATATGCCACTTGTGGACTGCAGATTCATTTGTCCCAGAAAATTAGGCAACATGACTGACAATAAGACATTATGAAGCAAATCTTTAAGAGAATAACCTTTAAAGTAAATGAATGTAAATTTTATGATGATTATCTAACTTTCCTAAACATTTCAATCTTACACAACAAAAAATGAATAAAAAGGTTTATTCAGTTTTAAAATACATAAAATGGATAAAGGACTCCAAAGTTTCAATGATAATATGAAAGACATGTCAAAGGCCAGTTGAATGGTCCCAGGGGCCGAACATAGCCCATGGACCGCATGTTGCCCACCTTTAAGTTAAGGATCCATCCACATATTGCGTATGCAAAAAAATCGGATTTTTGGACTCCCTCCCCCATGCGTACGTACATTTTTGAGCTCTACCCCCGCCCCATTGCAAAGGTTAAATAGCTACAAACATCTATAAGACATTGATTTTACCACAGGCTAGTTAGTTTTGTTAAGCATCATATGTAACAGTTTAAATTTGTTAACAGTTATGAAGAAATTAAATACTAACAACACTTGCATTTGAAACAGTTTTAATGCTAGGGGCCGTTCACATACTATATAACGCTCAAGGGGTAGGTGGGTGGGTTCCTGTTTTGTTAGCGTTATATTGTGTAGGGTGGGGGGTAGGTTGAAGGTTTTGTTACATAACAAACTTTTTTCAGCTTATGATATCTAGGACGTTTGCCTGCCAATTGGAAATTCCATGTACCACGGACCTTCATTGTTTAATCAAAGTTCACAATGCGTTGTGAATCAAAACTAGCACCATTAGCTGCCACCTTGCGAATTGATTTGACATTCCTACTTATTATTTATAAATCCACTTTTAACAATTTCCTGTTTGCAATTTTAACAATTTCCTGTGCATAGCTTTAAATGCTCTTGAATTCCATTCTGTGTGATCTGTTTTGATTATAGTTTAAATTTAACTTAATTCACGTGAAATAATTATTTCGGTAGATATTATCAAGATGTTTGATTTCATTTTCTTTGGTATTTGTAAATAGTTTATATGTGTGCTTAAATACCCAATTGTAGCTGTAGTATACACTGCATACATCATACGCTATTAAATAGGTAGAGTTGTACCGTGAACCTATCGATAATTACCTGATAGTGCAATACTAAACCAATCCATTCTGTGTGATACTGTAATCCTCATGTATTGTGCAAAACAGAAGGGAAACTAAAATGGTGTTTTTAGTTAGGATTTACGTCACTACCATGTATTATCATGCTGTATTAGTAGGAATACATGGTGACAATCGTCAACTACCCAATTAGTTACCGTAATTAATACAAGTGAATTTAGCGCCATTAAAAGTCCGATTATTAAGATGCAGAGAAACTTCTTACTTCCGGTCAAATCATCATTGGCAATAGAGAGTACAAAATTTTAAGATAGCTTTTGTTACATAGCCAATTGAGCATATGATGATTTTTTTACTCAAGTTCTTGAAATGGATAAAGGCAATTATCAGTTGAATCACTACTATTAAAGTGCTAACTAATATTGATTGTTATAAAAGTTTCAAACTCTTCAGATCAATTATGTCGATTGTATGTCTTTTAATGTGCATATAGACGGGTGGGGTAGGGGGTAGGTAGCAGATCTGTTACATAATATAGGGGTGGGGGGTCACAGCTGCTGTTATATAACATAATTAGGGGTAGGGGTGGGCCAAAAAATGGGATTTTATGCATTATATAATATGTGAACGGCCCCTACATAAAATTGATTAAGCAGGAATATAGTCTGTGATTAGGTTTACAGTTCTAATTTTCATATTTTATATTGTGGACGTCATAATTAGACAATTACATATTTTCGGGACCCCCACCATAGGCACCCATACGCAAAATGGCCGAAATTTTGAACCTCCCTCGCTGCATACGTAATATGTGGATGGCCCCTAAAGAGAGAAATGCATATTTCAGATGAGCATTAACATTGAAAAAGATAAAGCCCTGTTATCACTTCTTCGTGCTTAACAGGTCCGTGTTTTGTGTAATTGAAGGATCAGTTTCCATCTTCTGATGGATTCGTTGAACTGGAGATGGATTCATTGAATCAACACGAATCGATGGCATCCCTTACGGCTCTCATCAGTCACATGAATCAGATTGTCAAAGTGGATAAAGATTCAAAGGTATATCTTCTAAGCTTTGTACTTTTTTTTACAATGACGAAACCGTCATTTTACTGCTAATCAAAGTAGATTCAAAGCTGGTGATAATAAGTTGATGCGTTATCTGTAATGATGACTTGATGTCAAGTCTGTTGTTATGGCACAAACTCTGATAGCACCCATTGTTACCAGACGGCTGGCTTCAAAACTGATCAGTGATTGTAATGACGAGCTATAATGGATTTGCCATCTGTTCATGTGATACCATGTCGTGGAAAGTGGAAACTATTGGAGTAGGATGGATAGCAGATGGGTTTTCTTGCATCATCTCTGCTCTGGATTCCAGTGATTCTGACTTAAGATCTGTCTGGTTGACCTCATGAAGATGTTCTGTTGGTTTCGCCATTTAAGTTTGCGACTGTTATGTGTTTCGAAAAGGAAAAAATCAGTTCATCTGAAGAGAATCTTTGTAATTATAGAGCATAAGGAAAGAATGAATGAGAAAATAAACGAGAGTGAGGCTGTGAATTGCTATGCTTAACTGTGTGGTGACTGGTGGATAAATACTGCACACTAAGGCATTATATAATTGAAAGTAGGAATCTGTAAAGAACAAGGGTAGTCCATGATAAAGGGTGTTGTCTAATGTTTTTCTGACCAAACCTGTCCTTGTCTATATACCATCAATGACTAAGTAGCATTCGTTTCTTGGTTTGGATCAGTAAATCCACTTGGGCAGTGATTTCAACTGTTGCTTATGAAAGTCCTTGCATCATTTCTATTATTTTATTATTATCACTCTAAAAATTCCGATTATATTCTGCATTCTCAAAACGATGATGCCAGAGGAACCAGATCAGGTTATGGTTGGCAACTTTTCTGAATACTTAAGCCTAGAGTTAAGCCTGAGTCAACCATATAGTTGACTCAGCCTTCCACTATGGTCGATGGTGAAATGAGCTGCAGTAGTACTTATAGGTGCCTAACAGACTGTCATATAGTGATAAAATTGACACCTGTTTAACTTGTTATCATGCATCCCTACTTGTATTTGTTTATAGGAGATGCCTGTATGGATGAACAGTATGCTTCAGAAGTTCTCTTCTTCCGATTGGTGTCACCTGAATGTGAAGCTCTTCCTAGCAAAAGTCATTCTCAATTCAGAAGAGGTACATGTCACAAGAGAGACTTCTAGGCATGAAGTATCTGCAGAAAGAAACTGGGCTTTCGTTTCCTTTTGCTAAATGCTCAATCAGTGAACTAGTATGATTCTCCTCTTATGTAGACTCTTGACTGTGTCAAGATTGGAGTTTATTGGCAGGTTGCAAGCAATTGCTCGGGTATTGAGGATGAACTAATCACTCGAAGAAATTAAACCTGACGAAATTGATGATCAATGTATGATGTGAGCATCTTCTGTGTGCACGTTCAGGAAATGAATTTGGAATTTGACATATCAGAGTCGAACTTGGTTTTGTGAACTTGGTAGATCTAGCCGAGAAAGTGAATCTGAGCTAATAAAGTTAGATTACTTATTTAACCCTTTACAGATGAGGTTGTACTGGAAGCTACTCAGAAAACTATTCTTCCTGTCGTTAAAGGATGACATTTACGTTTTTTGCCTTTCATAGAAATCCCTCAGCACCTGTGCTGGAACAATACAATGCTGTGCATAAATGCTCTGGTACAGGTACACGTGTTACATTACTTTTTCAGGTGTTCAGACCATTTGCTCGCTCATGGGTGTCACCTTTGATTCACCTGATTACTGGAACTGGTCTTGGAGACAGTGGCATCAATTATCTTGTCAATGACATTGTTGTGATGCTTTTGTCTTGGCACACTGTCTACAAACCACAGGTAAGCTGAGCCTAACGAGTCAGTCAACAATGTGATAAGTGAGTAGATTGAGAGCAAGGAGTTGTAGAAAATGCTTGAAAACTCATCAGTCGGTCATTCACTCCTCCATTTTGATCCATTTGCCATTAGGTCTGATCCACACACCTGACATTGTCATGTATTTGCTAGTTTCTAACCGGCCATTGACAGGATTATCAGGCCTAAATGGGGTTGAGGGGATTTAACAGTAAGTCAGAATCATGAAAAATTCCCCTTATTATTCTTATTGTTGTTACTTTGTTGCATGGTTGACTCAGCCTTAACCCTAGTGACCCTAGCTTAAGTATTCAACTAAGTTTCCAACCGTGGCATGATATAGTTCCTCCTGCATCATCGGATTTGACTGAACTTCTCCTACAGAATGTGAATTTTACTGCCGACACTTTCACTTGTGTCTACAGTTATCTGATGCCTTGCTCTTTACAATAACAATGTTATACAAGTCGTTAGATTAGTTAAGATGACTTTTATGAGTCAGGAGAGTGTCTAGACATGAGTTACATTTACCGACTTAACCTGGGTACTAACTATTTAGATAGGTATTCATTGATTAGACTGAATGGGGTGTTATTCTTTGTAGGGCGATTCAGCTGATCGGGCAATGGCTAGTAATCTGCTTCGGTTTCTCATGAGGCACTGTCACCATGACAGCCAGCAGGTGCTTAGAAATAACCTTGAAGTGCTCAAGACCTTGGTTGAGGTGTGGCGCAACAGCATCGACATACCAACCGCGTAAGTGCTTAGGAAGCCTGCAATGAAATGATATCCGTTTGTAGGATTGTTTTTGACATTGTATTTTGTATTGTATTGTATAGATTTATACAGCACCTCACAGAATCGCTATTCAGAGGTGCTCTCTGCACTGGCCTATTATGATGTTGAGCATCATTTTAACGAATAGTGTCACAAGAATTCGCTTGAATAATAGAGCATAGCAAGCATGAATAAACATATAATGCTGGCTGTCAGGGGCAGGAGTTGAGGGAGACAAGTCCCCCCACCTTTTACAGAGAGGGGACAATTTATACATGTGTGCCCCCACACATTTTCTACTCTCATTATGTGTCCCCCCACCTGTCAGGCGAGATCAGCGCCTCTGCTAGCTGTAGTTCATATAATCTTTTATACAGCTATTAGCTTAATGGGTAACTAATTAGTCAAGTCATGGCGCTAATTAATCAATCTTCAGGCTCATGACATGTACTTGTGTTATGGAAGAATTCATTCGGAAACGTAAGTAATGAATGAATTAAAAAAATTTTTAGGCCTGGTTGACGATATTTCTAGGTACCGGTAATTCTCTTAGTCTGTAGTAATTTTAGTTACAATCGATTACGTTGCAGAATTCTTTTTGAGAGTTTCAACGAGCGCGATCCGAAGAGTCGTCGTAATGCTGCCGGAGTTCAGATGGTTGGTGTTGTAGTTGCAAACGGACTGTTGCCATTCCAAGCTTGTCATGAAGTTGACAAGGACAGGTGAGTAGTTGAAACTTACCCGTCTTACAGCTATTTTGCAGCACTGCAAAGAGACTTCTTAGTTTCTGAACTGGACATACTCAGATGTCGTGAGAAAAGTATTTTCATCGGGATTTCTGTGCTATCTCAGTGGTTGGCTATTCGCTCTGAAACAGGCTCCCGTTGGCATTGCATTTTGTTCCCAGGGTCCACTCTTTATACTGGCTTAAAACTGTTCTTTTCAGCCGTGCTGGGTTTGAAAGTGTACCTGAGTATTAACCTTGAAAGGGTACTATACAAATCTTCTTAATGAATGAATATTACCTTATGTTTATGAGTTTGTGATTGTTACTGGGTATCTCTAGTTTCTACAAGATGTTGGCACTGAACATGACGAACGAGCAGAAGGCGGTCTATTCAGCTGCTGCCGAAGTCATCGGAATGACGCTAAAGCTGCTCTCTGAGGCATCTTCATCCTCTGCTGATAAGGAGTGGCTCGAACAGTACACGGAGAATGTGGGCGCCATGATGATGCAGCTAATCAACGAGAAGGGGAAGCTCGACAAATTCATAACGTGTGTCCATCGCATGCAGCTCCATTATCCACCGATATCAGACAGGTCTTGCTTGCTAAACTCTCATTTTAATGGATTATTTAGTTTGTTAAAACTTACTAAGCCCTCGTTTAAATAGATTATTAACATTCTGAGGATCGAGAATTGAAGATGAAACAGCCAATGCCTTCTCGGAGCTATTCCTTAAAGTGAACATTTTTGGTATTGTATTAAGTTTCTAGGCAGATGCTTGAATATACTGTTGTGTAGGTGTACATGTGTTTGTGCATGTGTTTGTGCTTGTGTGCATATATTTGTGCATGTGTTTGTGTGCATGTGTTTGTGCTTGTGTGCATATATTTGTGCATGTGTTTGTGTGCATGTGTTTGGGCTTGTGTGCATATATGTGTGTTTTTGCGCGTGTGCATGTGTTTATGCATATGTTTGTGCTTGTGTGCATGTGTGAATGCAGAGGTTGATTACTGACACTTAGCAATTTGCAATCTACAAACGTGTAATTATTTATTTATTTTTTTGTTGCAAGACTGTTTTTAATGCCTGTTATCAATATGTTGCTACTAGGGTACAAGTATACAATTCTGTGAAGTGATCAACATATGTGCTAATAAAGTGTGCAATTGCAATAGTAGCTCATAAGCTATTGTTATAAAAATCTTGCCTTAAAAGGGGTCTGTTGTTGCTAACTCTATTATTATTTATATTGTTAAACAATGAACACTATGACATTTTAAAGTTCAGACAATTTTGAATGTTGTCGTAAGGACACTGTAAAGTAATTTTCACCATACTGTATATGATTTAAATTGTCGTCAGCAGCCATTGAAGGGGATAAAATTTGTGGGTTTGATAGAAGGTGTCTGTATCTTACAGAATGGTGTCCTGCCTGCTGTAGGTTTCTGGCAAAGGTTCTCTATGTATTTCCAAAGGTCTACGGCATATTCAAGGCGCACTGTCTGGAAATTATACAGAAGAGGATCGACCACATTCCTAACGTTTTCCTCGAACTCAAGTCCAAGGGTTTTGTAGAGCTACTGTCACAGAGGTTTGCCAGTCCTTCTTTTATTTGGTTACCAGCTCATTACAGTTTCACTGTCTTTGCGACTATGATTGTGAGCCAAGACTTTGTACCCTATTAATGATAGCATATGCTTTGAGCAATTTTTCTCAAGACTGTTGGTGAGGGAGGCATGACACATTGTCGTATTTTTAATGTAATATGACTGTCATATTATATGGATTTTTTTAGAACTTTTGCCCAATGTATGCAATCACCTTACATTAGTTAGATTTCTGTGGAAGCAAATGTGTTATGCAGTTTGAATCTTTTCAAGACATTTCTGCTCAGTGCTATTATGCCCAGGTCCATCTGTTCTTTGGCAATCTCAGAGGGTCGGGGAGATGGTTTACTGATAATATGCTGGCACGAAGATCAGAAGGATGCGGATTCGATATCTGCCAGCCCCATAAGGTTGACTCGGCCTTCCACTCTCTAGGTGTGATTGGTAAAATGAGCAGTGAGGCAGTGAGCACCTGGCAGATTTATAAACGAATATTATTAATTATTATTATTTAGTCGATGACACTGATTTTGTTAGGGATGAGACGACACAACAGGTTTCGCTGCGGGTCGTCTATGCGATGCTGCGTCACCTGAAGGAGGCCGAACTGACGATTCTTCTGCCGTACCTTGTCTCGTTCGCTTCGTCTCCTAGTGCCACCTGCCGTCTCGTGATGTACGACATCTTCATTTGGATCTATGACAACTACAGGTCGTTAGTGCTTTCATTGTTTCATTGATTGCACTTTATGATTAACTGCTGATGAAGATAAAAGTAATGATAATAATTGTAGTGGTTGTGGTCATTGAAGATGATGACAAGCAGTCCTTTAAGCTTGGTATGAGGTGGCCGTAGGTATCAATAATTGTTAACGACTTCTTTTTCTTAGCATTGGCATATGATGGCGGATGACCAGTCCTACCCACTTCTGTCACATCTTCACCACAGTTCTAAGTGTACTCATTATAGCTGAGTTGGCTAGTGTCTGCAGGTAGAGCAGAAATCTTGAACCAAACTGGTTTCCTAGCAGAGATTTGATAAACTCTTTTGAACAGTAGTTTCAAATTTTGCCAAATCACAACACTGCCATATGTATGCCTCTGAAATTTTAGTTGACACCATTTAGTTTTATGTAATGCAATGATGCATTAATTGGTAGTTTTTGTATTTGTTAAGTCAAATGTATTTGTAATTGTTAAGTCAAATCAATGTGTAATTGTTAAGTCAAATGTATTTGTAATTGTTAAGTCAAATCAATGTGTAATTGTTAAGTAAAATCTATTTGTAATTATTAAGTAAAATCTATTTGTAAGTCAGTTAGATCTATTTATAAGTCAAATCTAAAGTCAGTCGTGGCTTGTCGTCTATTTCAGAGGTGCGACTGGTGATTCGTCGGATCAGATTCTGACCAAAGCAAAAGAAACTTTGCTCAAAGGCTTAAGCGATGATGATGAGAAGAACAGGTGAATTTTTGGTTTTCCATTCCACCCATTTTTTGTTGCTGCCTAAAGCTTCCACTAACTACAATTCTGCTCTAACTATCAATAAGCCTTATGTCCACTATGTTTACCAATATTGTTTACAGACCTCTCGAACTCACTCTGAGTAGAGAGTCTAATCTTGAGACCACCAATAGAAACCTTCACGACATATGTGCTTGCTTGACAATTATGTGGCCATACCAGTTCACATTGTAATATTCCCATTGTAAATGTGATGCATGGTACATAAAATGTGCTGTGCTGATATTACTGTTGTATGTTTTGTCTGTTGAGTAGATTGCACGTGCATAATTTCTGGACTCACGAGACGCGCCTTCCTTTGGGAACACTGAATCGACTGACGGCCATTTTGGAGGCGATGTATTCGCCACAAACTGAGGATAATTACCTCAGTTATGCAACCAATTTCATGATGGAGCTCACGTCAAAAAGTCCTGACTTTAACCGAGAAATATTTGATCAGCCGCTTTCTGAATGCAAATTTCTTGTGAGCGAATTGAGTAGGATTACGGTTTGAATGGAGGAGGAGAGAGACAGAGAGAGAGAGTTAGCTATCGTATTAAAGAGAAAGTGCAAGGTAGAAAGACATGGTTTTAGGAGAGAGAGACAGAGAGAGTTTGGATGAATATTTGCTGATTAAAGCTGTCACCAGAATTGTTTTGCCCACCATTTTATATGTCAGAACTGCTGTTTTCTTGTTCTATTTTGTTCTATTCTATTTATGCACTTATAGATGGACTAGAACAGAACAATGTCATATAAATAAAATTCAAGTTTCCCAACCTCTTAGTGTTACATAGGAGAGGTAGTGATTTCTCATATTTCGGCTCTTCAGTTTGTCTAACTTGCTGCACCGATTCCTTTCCCCAATAAAGACGACCTCCTACTCCCTTTGCCCATGATCGTGTCATTCCACAGACAAACAGACAATCTAGCATGAAATACATTTTAAAATAAAATGCTGTACTTTTAAATGTATTGTAAGCCAAAGTGTTTATATGCAGTTGGTTTAATAAAGAATATTCTTACTCTCTTATTTACTTAATATTAGACAACATTATGTAATGCTTCAATTTTGCTAGGCTGACCATGAATTACTCCTTGGAGTTGGTATGATGGATTGGAAGAAATCTTGGCTGAATTATTTATGCCGCAACTTTGTCCTGTTTGTGTCTAGGATTACAAGATCCAGTCATCTTGGTACCAGCGTCATGCTGCCATGACGCCGTTGTTTGTAGAGACTCAGTTGTCAACACAGATGATGCCAACTGGTCATGCATCGGTCGTTTCGAGCGATGGTTCTGTGGGTTCAAGACAGGTGCGCATGACACAGGATGTCACTAGCTTTGCTCCGACTCAGGCTTCAGGTATGTCATGAAATCCGAATAAGGTCAGTGAAAGTCTCAACGCAACACAGATGATGCTATGAAATAATTGTACTATGGAAATTTTATATAATGTCTCTTCAGGACATCTACTCAGAGGCGCTCCTGACTACGGCTGAAAAATACGAATTTCGAAGAAGAGTATAATGCAGACGAGGAATTTCTAAGCAGGAGGCATAGTTCTTGGGGAAGACCATTCCCGATACTATCATCACCTTCAGAAAACTTGGTCAGAGTGTGTCTTTAAGTTGATAAGTGTAAGATGAGGAACGATGATTCAGACCACAAGGGAAAATACTTCAAAAGTGCTAGAGATTAGTTTAGAATCAGCCCTTAAGATTTCGGTCATGAACTATCACTGCCACTGAGCTCAAGAAACTGCAATTTAGAGTTATGGCGTTACATAATTTCCTTCATTTTCCTGTGTCAGTCCTTGATAATTATCAAATGATTTTTATTTTTTATCTGATCGGATACAATGCTATTATAAAGAATGGTTTAAAATCGATGTTGTGTTGATGCAAGTTTATGTCCATCCCTATTACTCAGAATCCGTCGGGTCATATATCAAGTTAATTGTGGTTTCCTGTGCTTTTTTTTGTCTGGATGCTTATTTGTATCCAACTTTTCCACAGCTGAGTACTATGCAGTAAGAGATTTTGAGCCTGTCTTTGTACATGCGTGCAATCGTTGGTTGGTAGCCATTTGCATCTTTAGTTAATTTATCCTAACCAGATCCAGCAATCCTTGAGCAGCCAATTTTGCTAAATGAGTACACTGACCATCATATGATGTCAGTGGGAAGATGAGACAGCATAGAGGACTGGCCAGTCACCCTCCTCTCATATGCCAAGGCAAGAAAACGAAGTCATCAGTGCTTCATTCCCATCGCTGCCTCTCAGACTAGCTCAGAGGAGGACTGCTCTTCTTCTTATCTGTGTGCTATTAACGAGTTTAGTTCATTTCATCTTTCAGTTGGACATGTGCCCTACAACTGGTTGACGCAGAACAGTCTGGATGCCAGTGGCTCCTCCTTCGTGGACAGTTCGGTTGATGAGGATGGAGGAAGATCCTTGGGTCAGTCTTCCCTCCTCTTCACCATCGGTCGAAGCGCCGGAGGAAAGAAACTACAGCCAAAAGGTGTACCACCGGACTTCGGAAGGGAACGACTCGGAAAGAAAGAAAAGCAAACTGACGAAGGTATCGGTGAAAACAGGGAGACATTGTTTTTTGCAACATTGTTGTCGGATCTTTTAGCCCTTTACCCCAGCGCGTAGTTAAAATGCAAGGCATGATCAATAATGCTGGTAGTTAAAGGGTTAAATATACACAGCGGTGAGTCACCACCACATTGACATATATGCATGTGCACGTACGTAGACATGCATAAAATACATATACATTGACACATACACAAACATGCATGAGCCTATGTATACACATACATAGAAACATACATAGACATATATAAACACAGATTCCGCTGATCTTGTTCATGTGAAATAGTACAGTTAAGAAATATATTGGAAAGGTGAACAAAAACTAATGTGTCAAACATTTGCCGCATTCTGAACATTTGTAAAACTAATGTTGTTCTACAAAGTTTGGCAATGATCTGTGTAGAGGAAACATAGATGCATTGTGTAGCTCTATTTAAACATAGATGCATTGTGTAGCTCTATTTAAACGTAGATGCATTGTGTAGCTCTATTTAAATGTAGATGCATTATGTAGCTCTACTTATTTGGTTTGGCAGGGAGTGATGGAAGCACAAGTGACATATTGAATCTGAGAAGACGTTTTGTTAAGAGCCAAGAGGAGTCGAGTAAAGTCTTCTTTATGAAACGTCAGACGAGGTTAACACAGCAGAGAGAGGTTAGTTCTTGTTTCGTCCAAGCGTTCTCTTGTCTTCCGTCTCGGTTCATCTTGGGTTTTCTTTAGCACTGTTGCTGGTTGACTGAAAAGTCCAAGGGTTTAGATAGTGATGCATAGACAGCATGTTTGGTCTTGTGTTGCCTGCATGTTTTGAAGTTTGGACAGAGTTTTGACCATGCCTTGCTGGCCTGCATGTAATGAAGTGTATACAACATGTTTGGTCATGTCATGGTTTACTTGTTGTGTTGTATCACATGCACTGCTGGAAAGTTGTGTATGCAGAAGACTGTTTGTCTGCAAATCATCTAATTCGTGTTTGGTATGTGATGCGATATGCAGCGTCAACAGCAGGAGCAGAGACAGAAGCGCGAGCATCAGGTGACAATGTACCGAAGCTATCGTATCGGTGATCTACCGGACATTCAGATCAAGCACTCATACATCATTGCTCCGCTACAGGGCCTGGCTCAGGTAACTATGGCTACAGTTTGGCTTTCTCAGGTTTAATCTTTTGCTGCTTAGTGTTTGTGTGTTGAGTTGGTTTGTTTGTTGAAACTTTATTTATTGCACCTTCAAGATGTCTACTCAGAGGCGAACCTGGTACATCTATGTCTAAATTTCCCATGTGATTTGAATCACTCTAGTACATGTACTATTATTATTATTATTATTATTATTATTATTATTATTATTGCAGTTTTATATAGTCCCCTTCAAGGCCATCTACTCAGAAGCGCTCCCAGCCCAGCCTCGGTCAAACCGAAGTCTTAATGAAAACAGTCTTAACGAATTGTTGTTGTGATATTTTATGTAATTGATTGATTAACGCTTTTTGATTCTTTTGTTCAGCGAGATAGCACTGTGGCAAAGCTCCTCTTCAGTTCGCTGTTTAAGGCGATATTTGACGAGATTGAAAAGGAGAAGACGGAGAGAGAGGCGGAGGCGCTCGTGACGAAAATCAATCAGGCTCTGAACGAGATGCTTGGCAGCACTCTTCTCTTTCTGCCTCAGTTTCTGGGCTTCATCCTGGTGAGTAGAGGGATTCAATCACTGTAATTGTATTCGTAATCGCAAATTTATGTAGCGCCACTTCAATGGAAACTCAAGAGAAGTACTGATGTCTTTACGTTGCATACATCAGGATTAAGATGAAGGTGATTGCTTCTCCCTTCTGACTTTATATTTGGATTAGGTTAACTTCACAATCTCAGCTGATGGAAGATTTTGGAGCGTGGTTTAAATTAGAATTTTTTTTATATCTTCATGCAATTTCAAAATGATAAACTGCAGTATTATTACAAGTATAGTCTGAATGAAAGATGACAAATTATTAAATTATTACAGGAGTTGAATCTAACTGTCGGCACCCGTCGTGTTACACATCTAAGTGACCGACAATGGCTGCCTTTTGCATTTCGATTATATCACTATGATATGTTTCTTGTGTGGTTTGATTAAAGGTTTTGGTTGATGTGGAAATATTTGGCTTATGTTGGATCACGGTCTATATTACACAGTCTGACATTTTATTCTGTACCTGGACTTTTATTTCTATGACACTCGGTGACATCACTTGAAAATCCCATTCAAAAATAAGTCATAAAATTTTACAATATCATTTCTTTCTGCTTTTCTGCTTTTGTCTGTGATAGGATGTTGCTCTGTCTGATAACAAGAAGAAGATCTATCTCGACCCAGTGCTTGTGCGTCAGTGCTGTATTACGGGCAGCATACAACCACTGGGTGTGTTGAATATATTCACAAACTCTTCAGCTAGTTAACTAAAAATCACGGATATGTACCTACGTAATAGTATGCACATACATACTTACTTATACACATTCTTGTGCATACTGGGGCATGTGCGCATGCAAAATTTCATGTACATGACATGATTAGGTTCTGTCGGTGGACATCAACCAAGGAGAAGAAAAGACTGTTTTAATTACTTTTGTATTGTGTAGACCTGGCAACTGTGAAAGACGCAATACAGAGGTTGTATATATACACTTTGTATGTGAGTAAGTAAGTATATTCTTCATTTAATCAACTGCATATCCACACTTTGGTGTATGATACAGTTAGAAATGCTGCATTCTAATTTAGAAGGATTTACGCTGTATATTGTCTGCATGTGTAATAATGAGACCATACTGGCATTGGGAGTAGGTGCCTTTTAAGTATAACAACAAGTCACCGATGGGAGTTGCACGCTTGCACACAGACAAATACAGTGCCAATCCAGTGCATCTCCAGTGCTTAACCTACTGTAAGTGTTATTACATGAAATTCAATAAGTCATATGAGGAACGTTCAGTTGCCTTGCTGCGTGACTTGTACTAACGGGTCAATGTGTTCACCAGGTATTTTGTTGCTGGAGGAGAACATTGTGAGATCAGACATTGCAGAGGAACCTCCTCAGGCTAAGCGGGCAAAAGGTGTAGGTCGACCCGCAGCTGCCCAACAGAGCACCAGCGCATGGATTGAGTTGGCTAGGTACGTTTAGAAAACATTTTGTACATTGCAAAGTCTCAAAGGTCATTTCGGCCATACAATGATGATTGGCTTAAGTGGATTAATAAATAAATAGTTGGCCTTTTGTATAATTGCTTTAATAATTGTATTGTTATTATTTTTTTTAACTGACAAGGATGAAGTAAGGTTGCATGATACAGTAGTAACAGATGATAACAAGTTTAACAGGAGTCGAATATAATTGTATGGCAGCCATGCAAGGCACCCATCTGTTCTACTGTTCTTTTTACAGTTGCCCCTAGGAATTGAAGGCTGAGTGAGATCTTTGGGACTAGCGGGTATCGAGCCCACATCTTTCTGATCAGTAAGCTGACGAATGTGCAGTTGCATTATCAGGATTTTTGCTCTTATGTGAGCAACACAGAAATTATTCCTAATGAAGGTTATTTCAGTGTTGTTGAACTGTTTGATGCAGGCTGTACAAGTCGATTGGTGAATATGACATTGTTTGCGGGATTTTTGGCAATCAACTTGACACAGGTTCCATCACTAAAGAAGCCATCGAAGCAGAGATGAGGAAGGACTACCAGACTGCTGCTAAACTCTACGTCCAGGTGATCTGCATTAAACGTTTGCATTGAAGCCTTTCAATGAACTTGACTGCGATACTTGGTATGCTGATCATGTGCCTTCTTCAACTACAACATCCACAGGATTTGACGCTGTGTTTCCTGGTCTACCAGATGTCTCTTGCTGATTTTATTCTCTGATCATGAGTTCCTTTGTCTTTACTCATGCCTCAAAAGACAAACTTAAAATAAACTATTTATATAAGAACTCTTGCCACTGTTACTTCAATCAATCTAGCTTGATTCCTTATGTTGCCAGGGCCATACCAAGCTATAATTGTGCCTAGCATTATGGCCTAATCTGTCACTCCCACATTTTTCAAGAAAGAATGAATTTATGGAATAATTAAATTATTCCATAATTAAAATAATTAAAATTATTCCATCCTGAAATTTGCGCCCCTTCTATGTTTGCATCCTGTGCCACGGCACCGCTGGCACCGCCCTTGGTATGGCCCTGAATGTTACCATCAATTTTTATGCACAATTTTGGCAACCAACTTGTCCAAGGTTCCATCTCTAAAGATGCCACACAATACTTAACATGAATGTATACAATACACGCTCGTTGCATACTTAGCACACGATATATTTATGCATACTCAGACATGTATTTATGTACATGCTTAGTGCGTTGGTCGGTTTGTTTGTATGGATATATGTATGCGTCTGCATGCGTATGTTTCTGGAATGTTTAGAATATATGTTGAGAACCACTCAATTACGTGTGATGCCTCATCAACTTTGAGCTTGATTTGATTGCAGCATAAACTTGATTTTCATTTCATTTGCATACAGGGTCTCTGTGTAAAGAATGAAGATAATAAGGATGAAGTGAACGACCTGGAAATGGACTTCTGGGAAGAAAGCCGTCTTCATGTGTGTAACTTCAAACTTCTTTCCATTAATACCAGTTGTTAAGACTGTATATGTATTGATCAATTCATGTGCTTTTTTTCAGTTGTGAATAGAGTAACATCACTGTAATGGCATGGTAACAATAAACTCTTCGGTAACAATTGCTATTGTCGTGTACATGTATGTATGTATGTATGTATGTAGCTATCCATTCGTACAGCTCCGTTTGGGAACCTCACGGATCTGTCATGATCTGAGATATATGGGAACAACCTTCCATTTTCAGTGGGTCGAACTGGAGGGTATTTCAATACGGCTGTCACTTCAAGGTTGATAATTATATTAAAGCGTAACATTGGTTCCATATTTAGTTCAGCTTTCAAACACAATGCGACTTTGTGATAGCATCAAGATTGGTGGTATTTAATCTCAATTATGAGGAGGGCTAGTGTCCTTTAACATCTCGATTAGACTGTTTGAAGTTTAAGTTCTTAGTATGAGTTGAAAGTCTATGTTAATCTGGATTAAGTATAGCTGTGCTGAACCAGTTTCATTTTGTAATGTTTCCAATTTCTTTCAGTGTTACGATCGCTTGGGTCAGTGGGAGAAACTGGAAGAAGCCTGTCATCATCATCTCAACATCGATCTTTCTGCTGATGAGATGAGTCTTGATGTCGTTTGGGACAGTGAGATCAATCAGGTGATCGATCGCTTGCAATCGATCCTTGCCATCGGCCTATTGTTATCTAGTTATTCTAAAACCTTCTGTGGCTCTATAATGATGATGATGACGATGACAATGAGTTCTCTGCCCAGAGGCAGATCCATGGAATTATCCACCCGGGGATGAGATGAGTGAGGTGGTTTCCCGTTGCCTTCCTCAGAGACAATTATGGATGAGCTACTTGTCCAAGGTTGCTACGCAGTGACTCTGGGTGGGTTCGAACCTGTAACCCTTCGGTTACAAGGTACAGAGCAATCCTCTACATCACCGCATCTAATTTATAATCCTGTTATAATGATTAATGCTAATAAACATCAGTCATTGGTTAAACAGCTCCAAGTGAACCAATTTCTAATTCTATAGTTCTATGGACAGTCACAAGATCTGTCATTATCTCCAAACTTCTAAAGTGCCACTCGAAAGCTGAAATCAGGGCACCTGCTTATTCGTGAGCGCTGCGTCAAATCAGAGAGGTTGTCCTAAGGATTATCCAGAAGAGGTCATGGTCTGATTTCCAAAGGGGTCAGATGATGATTTAAAGACAAAAAGATGGATAATTCCAACAAATGGTGCTTCATTTGACTGAAGTGGATCTCTTTCCTTCATTTGAAATTTTAGCAGTAGCAATAACAGTTGCTAATACCATTTGACTTTTAGGAAACGTTTCTTCCATCGATGATCCGAAGCAAACTCAAACTGCTTCTCAGTTCTAAGCAGCAGCAGACGTTTCTAAATTTCTTAGACCGGGCGTTGAAGCATCCAGAAAGGAAAACGGTTTTAGAGGTTACTATATATACTAACATTTTAAAGAAGTTATTCACATAATTAGTATAGATATGAAGTTGTGACTAAATCTACTGAATACTGTACTCTGTATTTTAGTGTCTTCACAAGTCTTGATATTCTTCTTGTATGAACTCGGTTTTGTGGTCACCAGTTTCACAATTACCAGAATGACGTCAATGGTTTCTTTGTGAGAGGAGATAGTTGACTTTCAATGATATAAAAGCAGTGCTCATGATTTTGCTCATCTGGATGAGTTTGACTGGTTAAGTGCTGTCTTGCATTTTCAGATGTTATGATTCTCTTGCAGCTGAAATACTGTGAAGAGCTGGCATTGCTCTACCTCTGGCAGGACGACTATGACCGCGCTAACCACTATGCAACGATGGCAATAGACATCTTCTTTCAGGTCTGTTAGCTTGAGCTGTCACTAGACTACAAGTCTTTCACACATTTATATCATGCCTTTGAAATGAAAACTCATAAATTTTGAAATTTCCTTGAATGAAATGCATAAATTATATGTGATTTTGTGTTATTTAATTTGATTTTCCAATTGCACTGTGAATCTGTGATACATCATATGATGTGCTTTGGCATTTCGGGTCATGGCACCCTTTGGGTTGACTGATAATCGCTCGTATGAGTGCTGCTACAGCTCAGTCAAGAAGCTCTGCCTGTGTGGACCCATCATTAGCTGGAATCAACAGTGCTCTCAAGAGCTGTGACTTGATCATCTCAGTCCTTTAGACAAGTGCTTAACGTCTGTATTGCTTGACAGGGACTAATACTGGTTCACGTCAGAAACACCTCGGATGAGCTGCATTTTAAATATATCCTGGATTACAATTATTGCACTCGTTACTATAGGTGTTGGAAAGACTTCTTATTGTAAGGAGTTTCTTGTATGTATGCACATATCTGCAGAAGATGACATAATTGTTGTCCTGGTGTTATATTTCAAGGATTGGTCCGGCCTTAACGATCTGATGTCGTTTAGTCGCTTGGCCAAACTCCAGGGTTTGCAGAAGTTGACAGAACTCCGCGAGTTTCTACATGTCATCAAAGCGGAAGGTGGTGAGTTGGCAGAGTCTTTGCAGCTTTCTTGACATATTAATCCAATTTCCATTGATTCAAGTGTTTCTTTTTTAGTTTTACTCAACACTTGAACCTAGTCATTAGTTTCGTGTAGAGCTCGGAAGTTACGTTAACCTTTGGTCATTGTTGAAAGTTATGTTATCTTGTGAGAGGTGCTCTATAAATCTAAAGATATGATATGATTGTGTAAAATGGTCACTGATTAGTTTGAATGCTTGCCTCGTGGCACGCCATGTGCAGGTTCAAATTCCTCTGAGATGCTGCAGCGTGCGACCTTGAGCGAGTCCTTCGAGCGCAATTGCTCAGCGCTGACATTGGATGATTTGTCATTATATAAGACCAGTAGGGTATGGGTTCGATACCCGTTTGCTCCAATGGGTTGACTCAGCCTTCCACTCCTTAGAGGTGACTGTAAAATGAGTAATAACTCTTCTATTTGGTGCACCCATGCATGTAATTTCTCATTGTCATTATCTAGGAGGTGCTATGTAAATGTATGATTACATTACACTATTGTACATTGCAATATCATATATCGCCTCTGTTAGGTACTTTGCAGAACTTGCCACGGGCAACAAATCTACTGGCAGAGTGGACCAGAAGACTACCCGATCGTCTTCTTGATCCTCCGTTGATCTGGGATGATGTCATCACAAACAGGTGATGAGAATAGACTGTGGCAGGACTCTAACTGATTCACATGTTGTGTGGTCGATTGGTTAGAGCGGTGTGCACTCAGTGTGCAGGTTCGATCCTCGTCCGAGGCGTCACTGTGTAGGAACCTTGGGCATGTCCTTTGCGCACAATTGCTCTGCAGTACAACTGCAAATGTACCGTCGAAGTGCATGCACTTCTGAGCAAAACATGTTGGAAGAAGGGCGATATCTAATTTCAGAATAAATAGAAATAAAAAATAATAATACAGTAACTGATTTTCACATGATATGGTTACTGATTCACACTATAAAGCAATTGATTCATATAAGACAGTCACTGATTCGCATAATACACAGTCTCCTAGGAGCCTCTTCTCAGTTGCGGAATGCTGACTCAACAAACTGATCTCGATGTTGACTTGATGTTGGTCTCAATGTTGGCTCTGGTTCTCCATCGTTGATTGCTTACGCAATTTAGAAACCGGTGCTTCAGAAGTCACTGTTTAAGTAATTAATCAATAATAAGATTTTTCTTTGTACACATGTCAGAATGTTCTCAGACAAAGCCTTATGAAAATTTTTACAAAGAGGTTCAATCATGCATGTCGTTTTGCACAGGTGTGTTTATGCCGATCACTTCCATCATCGGCTGAAGCGTGAGAAGGGGTCGTCGTCTGGCGTTGACATCTTCGAGAGAAGCAAAGTGATGTTTCGGTTGCAGCAAGTGGATGCAGCCAGGAAGCAGAACATCTCTAGTCTTGCGCTGCGTTTGCTCAAGTCCACCCGAGCGGTCAGTCTCATCGTGTTAACCCAAAATAGAAAGATGGTTTTATATCTGTGTATTTAGTTGAGATGGTTAAATGGCAATGTGACGATCAGACAGGCACGGCTTCGATGCCCGCTAGCCCCGTATTGTTGACTCAACCTTCGACTCCTTAGGGGGTGACTGTAAAATGAGCAGTGGAACGGATGGGCACCTTGCAGTCTGCCATACAGTTACATTCGACTCCTGTTAAATCTGGGATCATCTGAATGTGATAGTAGGTTATTGTTTTCTGAATGTCATTAAATTAGATTATGAATATCATTGGTTGAGTTACAAAAACTGAGATCATTTTAACCTATTAGTTGTGTAACTTAATGTAGTCTGACATTTTCTATGTAACTTCTTTAGAGTTGATCACCTGATATTTTTTACTTTTTGGATTTTGTTCTGTCAAGGTACCCATCTGTCCACTGCTCATCTGTTCCACTGCCCATCTGTTCCACTGCCATTCTGTTTCACTGCTATTCTGTTCCACTGCCATTCTGTTCCACTGCCATTCTGTTCCGCTGCTCACCTGTTATACTGCTCTGTTCCACTGCCCATCTGTTTCACTGCTTATCTATTCCACTGCTCGTCTGTTCCACTGCTCATCTGTTCCACTGCCCATCTGTTCCACTGCTCACCTGTTATATTGCCCATCTGTTCCACTGCTCATCTGTTCCACTGCTCTTCTGTTCCACTGCTCATCTGTTCCACTGCTCATCTATTCCGCTGCTCATTTTACAGTCGCCCCTAGGAAGTGGAAGGCTGGGTTCGGGTTCTGTCTGTTTAATTTTGATAATTGAAGGTGGCTTTAAGTACTCCTCAATTGGCTGTGGCTGGTGCCTTAGGTTCTAGAAGAGTAATGTAATGTAATCAGTAGGTACTAGAAGAGTAGTGCTGTAGACTCCTCCGAATTGGATAAAATCAGAGAAATTCAAGAGATGGCGTTCTTCTTCTGTTGAATGTTATGTTTTCAATGTACTCTGGCTTTGCATTGGTTCTTTCTCTTACTATATGTTAGGATACGAAAGATGATGTTGAGCTCTATGTCTCTTGGACAGAGGCTTATGCTAAGACTCATCACCAGAGGGCCCAGCACATCTCAAACCTTGATCCTATTGAGAAGCTGAAGACTCTCTCTGCAGTCAAAGAAATACTTGGTAATCATTGTGCATAGTTTTGATAACTGATGTATTTTATTCGATAGTATTGACATCTAACATCATTTAGGCCAGCACAGAGATCGCTGCTGAGTATATATCTCGAAAGGGTGCTATATAAATGCTCGAGTACATTCATTACATTAAACCATGTTTAGATGACAGCTTGGAGTTTATAAATGACTTTAAGACATCTGTCCTTTCACAGTAATATGCCACAAAATCCCAGACTCTAGTAATAGATTTGCAGGTTGTGCCACCCAATTTTGACAAGTTATACTTTTAATAACTACTGAACCCTTATTGTTACCTGCATGAAAACATATAAAATACTCATTTTGGTGATTGAGTAAATTTGAAATACTTTTGCAGCTATGCTTAACAGAGAATGATGTCGTGCAGTTTCATCGTTAATTTCATCATTTCTTCATATCATGTTGATACTTCCTCTTGCTGTTGGGCCTCATCTTTCAGCTTTCCATATCCATCTGTCATCTTCCAGTCAAGCATCATCTGTCTTGAGCTTCCTTTTGTCTGCCTCTCCTTCATTTTTCCTTCTATGACTGTTCTTAGTATTGGTCATTAATCACGATTAATTGCCCTTTCATTGCTTACCCTTTCATAGCTTACCCTTTCATGGCTTAACTCTTGTGGTTTTAACAGCGCAAGTTGATTTTGTTGAGCACAGTAGAATCAAGTTGCTAATTACAGTGCTACTTAACTGTGAATTATCATTTCTACCTTGCATCGCATCTATTCATTTCAATCTTCTAGTGGCACTGCATCTCACGCCAGCAGGTCAATCTGCCCAATTCTTCTCTGGCCTTAAGACTGTTCTGTTTGACCGAGGCTGGGCTGGAAGCGCTTCTGAGTAGATAGTCTAGAAGGGGTGTTATATAAAACTGATGTAGTTGTAATAATAATCATAAGATTTGTCTGTCTACAGATAAGGTCGGTCAGAAGCACGTGATAAGTTTGGAGATGCAGCGCAGGCAGAATCTGTTGCTTGCTGAGACCATGCGATTGGCCGCTGGCGTTCTGATGTCCAATTGGTTCACGGATTATTCAACCGCGTCAGACGAGGTCTGCAGTGCGCTGGCGTCAGTTGCTGGATGCAAAGCGTCGACACCAGATGAGGTAGCCAGGGTATTTGCTTTACTGTCTTCCAATCTCTGTTCCACTGTAAGCCTGCCACAGAGCCTAATCCAGTTGGAATTGGCTACCTCAGTCCATTAGGACCTACTATTCTTTGTTTTAACCTCTGTTCGGTTTTGGGAGCGCCTGAAAACTGCCGTCTTCTGCAGTGATGACACTGGCCCGGGTAGAGAGAACCTCTGACTTGAAGTGGTGCTGAGTAAATACTTGATTACAATTGCAAATGTAAAATCCTGTTGTTTGACCCTTTCAAGGATATTCATGTTCCTAGACCCTAGGATGAATGTCCTGCACACTCTCACAATGTACATTTATCAGAGGATGTTCTTTCTGGAATATTAAATTGCTGCTTGCTAATGACTGGACATATCTAAACAAATGCAACTTAGTAAATTTCCTAAGCTTGCAAGCAGTGCAATGTTTCGAATCGAAGTGAATTCGATTGTCTGTTTGGTCTGTTGATGTTGTCTGATATTGTCTATTGTGTCTTAGGTGCTGCTTAGTCTTGTCGAGCGAGGTTTTCAGTTGAGCCAGGGTGCCGCTGTCAGTGATGTCAAGGCGGAGACATCAAAGTTGTCTGTGACATCATCCGATGTGGATGGAAATCCAGCTGTCACCCAGAAAGCACACATGGCTTTCTTTCGTTACTGTGACTGCTACTTGCAGCAGGCTGATGATGATGGTTAGATAATGTTGTTTTACCTTACCCTAATATTAATGCGTGTGTTCATTTATACAAGCTGCAAGTCACAGTATGATTACTTGAAATAGTAGGCACAACAGGTGATAACAAGTTAAACAAGGTGCTATATAAATAGCCTAATACATACATACATACATACATACAGTGTCGATTTTATCTATCAATCTATGTAGTTTATATAGGACCCCTTCAGGATAACTATTTAGAGGTACTCCCAACCCAGACCCTTCCAAAGACTGTATGGCCCCTGTTGTGTGCTGATTGGAAGGCTGAGTCAAACTTGTTGGGTTGGCAGGTATCGAACCCACGTCCTTCTGTTCTTCATACCACTGTATTACCATTCAACCATCACCCCACCCTTACTGGCACTTCCACTGACTTATTATGTTATTTTTGGATCACAAGATATTCCAACTTAAACACGGAAACGACAACTGGACAACGTTGCTCTGTGTTTACATTGCTCGTCTTGATTGTATGACTGAAGATATAGACGATGCATTGGGAGTCTGGCTGTGATCTCTTGGAGACAAAAGCCCACTGCTTCATCAGTCTGCTCTGCCCCTTCCTCTCCTGCTCCTTCCTCTCTTGCCCCTTCCCCTCCTGCCCCATCCTATGCTTCCGCTTCTTCCTCTCTCTCTCTCTCCATTGACATTCTTGTTTGTTTCTGCTGCCAGCCGTTGGTGTCTCTCTGACCAGTTGTCCGTCGTTTGCACAATTTTCGTCTGCAGTCGTGTCATCCCTTCTGACCGCGATGAAACTGGGTTCACGTGACGCCCGGATGTTCTTCCCTCGTCTGCTGCAGGTGATCGCGGCTTCTCCAGATGTCATCCAGCTTTTTATTAAACATGTAAGTCGTGCACATCTGGTTATTTTGATCTTTGATGTGAATATAGGTAGTTCAGATGCAGCCTTCTACCGTTTCGACTGCATTTGGACTAATTGAAGACCGCTCAGTCCTATGTACTTAAAACATTTTACTATTTTCAGTTCCTTTGACTGACTAAGAAGGTTCTTCTATCATAAAAGTGGGATGTGCACTTGTCTATTTGTTTCTTTTTGTTGAACAGAACGGTTTTGGGTTCTCGTGCTTGCCATACCTCTGCTCCTAAGTAATGGAATGGACTCCCCCTCTCTCTAAAATTCACTTCTAAAATGCACTCAAATTCACTTCTAAAATTCACTTTCTTCCTTCAAAAAGTGACTCAAAACTCACTACTTTTCCTTGACTTTCAAGTACATCAATATCTAAGTTCATCTTCCCTTGGCGGCTGATTATAATATCCACTCATTACATTTGTGACTGCGAATGTTGTAAATTTAATTTATGATAATCATCCATCCAGTTTTTATTGGCTTGTTGATCTGTTTGTTGATTGATGTAGCTATTGCTTTTATAGTCGTCAGAGGTTCCATGTTGGATGTTTCTTGGTTGGATCAGCCAGATGACAGCGATCCTTGACAAACCAGAATCGCTTGCAGTCCATGACATACTTACAGACATTGCCCACCAGTATCCAGAAGTAAGTTTATCGAGGTTGCTATTGTTATCTCAAATGAGATGTTCGCACAGGTTATCACTACCATCCTATATCGTTCCCACTTGATCTGCATAGGTAGCCCTGCCTTTGGATGGCATACTTTGGCGATTACTTACCCGTTTTGCCAGATCCTGATCTTTTGCGTAAAATTTTCTTTCGCCACTAGCGAATGGATGTGTTGTCATGGGTCTCGATTGTCATTTAAAACAGAATTTTGCGTGAACGTCAAACGTCGATGCCTCAGAATTTGAACGATATATGAAGCTGAAAATGGTTGGTGTGACCTAGAAATTCGCAGTAGAACATGAAGCTACTGTTATTTCAATAGACTGATTTTGTCAAAGACTAACTTATGTTGTAGCAGTAGTCCAACACAATAGGGCCGAGCTGCCAGACTGTTGCTCTTGTAGTTGGAGAACCTCAGCAATAAAATTATTGTCATGGAAATATATGTTAGCATCTCTGAATAGAAATTATTTTATGTGCTTACACTTTGCTTTCTTGCATCAGGCCTTGGTCTACCCGTTCAAGCTGAGTTCTGAGGGTTATAAAACTGACGAGACTTCACAAGATGCTGCAAAGGTTATCGCTAGGTACTTATTTATTTACTTACTTTCTTACTTGCTTACTTACTAATGAGGGTGTCTGCTCTCTTCAAAAGAATGAATCGTAGACTGCACAATGAACTGATGCATTTGACCTCCACCGCTGGTCATAAAATAATGAAAATATGGAGACTTGATCATTCTTGCTGATGAACTGGTGTAAAAGAATTGTTTAGAAAACCATTCTCTTGTTTGTGGGTGATCTGATAGTTCGTTTTTGTTTTCAGGTTGAAAGAGGTCCTGTCGAAGAACCAATTGATCGACAGATTGATCTGTGAGCTTGGACAGTTCGATCAACCGAACATCATTTTCAAGGTCATAATTATTCTGCTTCTGCGGGTATTTAATGTTGCGTTGTACGAATGTCTTAATTGTGCCAACCGTTATACAGAAGATTTAAAGTGACAGAATTTTTGCCGTATGGATCGATTGGTATGATGTTTATATACAGCAGTGTGGTGGAATGCATTGGTGCTGTGTACATTGTGTAGTCATATAAATATGCACACATCCAAGAATGATATTTTAGTGCAGTTGCATCGAGCTGTGAATCGATTAGCACTTGTGAGACATTTAATATGTGCTACATGAAATGTCTTGATTCATACCAATGTAAGCCTGTTGCTTATATTTACATCATGCCACTCAGCAATAGACAATGACAGGTATGCTCCTGTGCGCGATTGAGAGGTTGAAAGCAGGATTTTTTTAAATGTCAATCCAATTTCAGTATTACCTTTTCCTACTGGATGTGTGTGGCACAGTGGCCGATCGGTTAGAGGGGTCAGCCCATAACGTTCAGTGTGTGCTGAGCGAGCGGGTTCGACACTCATCCGGGGAGTCACTGTGTAGGGATCTTGAGCAAGTCCTTCGTCCACAATTCTTCTGCAGTACAACTGCAATTGTGCCATAGAGGCATGTGTGTGCACTTCTGAGCAAAAAAATGTTGGAAGAAGGGCGGTATCAAGTTTCTGTAATAAATAAATAATAATGGAGATTTAAGTGCCGTTATTGGTAAACAGTCGAAGAAATTCAAAGCAATGGTTCAGAGGCTTGTGCATGATTGGAATGAAATGTTAGTTTTACTTGATGCACAAACCCTACATAAGGAAAGGCTACCGTGATGAGAAGTCTTTCCACTCTGGCAGATGGAATAAAGTCTTGATTTTTCATGTAGGACTGGATGAATGACTATGCTGCGCTCTTGAGTCGTAAAAACATTGATGTCCGGAGTCGACAGCAACTCTTTGAGGACATGTACAGTCGACTCGTTTCCCGGAAGAGTTCCTCTGCTCTGCTCTTTGACGATGGAAGTCCTGCCTTTGAATTTGGACCATACTGGAAAAACTTTCAGAAGAAGTTTGTTCCAGAGCTCGAGAAAATGTGTGGACGGAATGGCACAAACCTGAGCAAAATGTCGGGAAAGGTAATTCACGTTTGAAAGGCCAAAGGTCAACAGAACAAAGGAGTATTATTACATGGACCTTTGTCAGAGTTTGTTTCCTTTTTCCGTTTATGTATCTTAATACCTGTGTGCAAGGTTCATTAGATGGATTCACTATCTTTACGTTTGATGTTGTTAACATTTATTTATCTGACGTTGTCTAAAACTGCAAGAGAGTGTGAACCATCTGGAATGGACTCCCCAGGAGCTTCACCTCCTGCCTAAAAATTCCTTGCCTCCATTTTACTCTTCTTTGAAATCTGTATTTTTCAGCCATAGTCAAACCGGGAGCGCTTCTGAGTATATCTTGAAGGTGCGCTATATTAAGTTTACATTGATTATTGGTTGATTGGTTGGTCGGTCGATCGATCGATTGACTCAGTATGGTTTGTTGCGTAACTCACTTTCATTACTTTTAAGGAATTTGTGGAAAAGGCTAAGAAAATTTCGGACGATATGGTCAAAGCTTGTGAGTCCACGCTGAAGCCTCCTGCAACAGTCAAGGACTACAGTCCATGGATGGCTGAGTTTCAGGGCAGTCTATTTGACGAGGAAATTGAAATTCCAGGCAAGTGCTCGTTCTTCCGGAACTGTTTAGTGATCTGTGACTGGTGTCTTAGAGTCATGTTCACAATACTTGCTGAGGCTTTTAGAAAGGACCAATAAATGAATATCTTACTACATGTGACACTTGATAGAAAAAATATTATTTTGAGGTGCCGATCCTGATTTGAAAAACTTAGGAGCCCTGCTTTTGCAGATTTAGCTATGGAAGAATTATCTACCACTGCCTAGAGCTTCCAACTGTTGTCAATCAATTAAATTCTATTTGTTGTGAATTAATATGAGTTGCAGATACAAAGATTGTTTTTTCATGTACATGTTTGAAATTTTCTAGCCGTCGGTTTATGATGTTTGTATTTGCTGTTTAGGTCAGTACAGTGGACTGCAAAAGCCAATGCCAGAGTATCATACGAAAATAGCCGGATTTCAGGAGACTGTAAGCACCTAAAAAATTAATAATTTATTTCAGCCACAGAAAAAGTTGAGGTGCAAGACCATGGCTGATTTTGACTATGATATTTAATACCAGAGTTTATCAAATTCTGCTTTAGTCCAAATTTTTGTCTTTTTCGTGAGTTCTATGAGAAGGCAGTTTGAGAAGGAAGGATGTGCATTGTGCAGTTATGAATAGTTTTTCCATGATTTTCTGGTAAATGGCAAACTGGAAAATGTTAAGAAAAGCTATCCAAAGAAGAGGATTCTAAGCTAAATTTGATGCAGCTAATTAGTGTATAATTAATCAGCATTTAAAATTGTATTATTCTTTTGTAAGGTGGTCTTGTCTTCAGTTTCTACTTTATCAAAGTGCCATATGAATTGTCTGAATAATATAATAATAGTAATTATTATCAAATTGAATTTACTGTACATGAGACAAGGTAATTAATTAAATATTATCTTGATTTAATTTTGAGACAGATGTCAACGTCTTTGTTACACAGGTTCTGGTGATGACTTCAATACGACGTCCAAAGCGTATTGTAATTCGCGGAAACGATGAGAAGGATTATAAGTTTCTGGTGAAATGTGGTGAAGATCTTCGTCAGGACCAACGGCTGGAGACTCTCTTTGGTCTTATAAACGACATATTGGATCGTGATGCTACCTGTCGACAAATGTCGCTACACATTCGCACTTACCAGGTCATACCAATGACAACAAGGTAATCATTGCTCGCTATGCAATATATTCTTATCTAGTGTCAACTAAGTTTTCCACTTGTGCACTTTGGTTTTGCTCCAGAAAATAAGTGATTTGATCTATATGGGGAGCGTATGGTAATGGATAACATACTAACATAAAGAGCAATAGGATGTGAGATCGATTCCCACAGCCCTCTTAAGGTGGAATTGTCCTCTGTTTGCTAGGCATCTAAGTTGGTTAAATAATGTGATGGATGCCTTGCATGGCAGCCATTCAGTTAAATTCGGCTCCTGTAATAACTTTGTGATCTTCCAATCATACTGTACTTGTAATTATTCTGCTCCTGTGTCGGTTTTAACATTATTGAAATGGATATTTGTTATTATCACCTAACACAGTAGATCCAGCACAATTATTCAGTTGAGTTAAACTGAGAATGCTTGTGGGAGAGGAATTCTTTTAATTCTTGGCTTCCTGTAAATCATATTCCAACCCTAGTGATCTTGCAGTTTTCTTATTGGAAATAATTGTACTTCATTTTCATTAAACTGAGTTAAGCACTAACTGTAAGAAGGTGTTAGACTTGCATATTGTTTATTGAAGCAAATTATTAACTATTTGTAGAATGCTTCTTGGGCATCAGGGTGATTGTTCGACAAGCTGACTATTAATATAATAAGATAATTGTCCTAGTTCAGTCACTCTATGTGAACTTGCCTAACTGACCATAGACGTTTATTTTCCCATCTTCCTTTTCTGTTTAACTGAATTCATGTCGTGTCGTGCCTATTGATCGGATGTCGTGAAAATATCTGACTGATAATAATCAGTTTGTCAGTGTTTCTGGGTCATTATAAAAAAGCTAATTTATTGCTAATAACATGTTAGTGATTCAGTGATAGTATTTAATGTAAACAGATTGACCGTTGACATAGGAGTCAGAGAGAGTCCTTTACTACCAGACATTTCAATTATATGATCCTATGTATGGGCAGATTAATGTGTTTTCAGCAGACATTGTAGGCATAGGGCTTATACAGGTTTTAATTCATCATTCTGCTGGAAGATTTTTCTTCCTGTGACAACATGTCTATTTTGTTTGATGTTATTTTCATTTAGGGTTGGGATATTGGAATGGATGGACCATACTGTTCCTCTGAAGCAGCACATTGAAGATATGCTGCCTGACAAGGAAAAAATTCTGTAAGGAAATATTTTATTTAACTGTTGATAGTGTCATTGTTCCTTGTTTCTTTTCCCTGGTAATTGTAGTTGCTTTACTCTTAGCTTTATTGGGTTCACAGTCGCTTTTAGTTCACTTTCATTGTTGATGTGTGAAATCCGCTTTTATGAGTTGTGACTGTTACTAGAATATCATGACGGTCGTTAGAATTCAACGAACTGAAAGCACAATGTGACCGTTACTATTTGTTAAGAGGAATTCAACATCAACTCAGATTGCAATATATTAGCTATTTGTTATCTGGCTACTGTCTGTTCTCATAATATAATTAGTTCTTCAGACATTATCTTGAGTTCTGCTGATATATCTATATATATATATATATATATTTGTGGCTAATTTTTGTAGGTAATTCAGCCATTTTTTTTAGCTTTATCGCTCTGCTACCTTCAGAGATGTTGAATCATTGCTTATGAACATATTCTCGCAGCTAAAAATCCGATTTGAAAACACTTGGTGATAAAGTGTTTACGTTAAAATGGCTATATTATTTTCTTTCTTTTGTGAAGTGATGCTGTTAAGAATGATCACTTCAAGGCTTTTGGGGGTCAACCAAAGGACTACATGGCATCTTACAAGCGCCTCAGTCGATCGGATGTTGTCACTGCGTTCAGGAGACGAGAGTCCATGATTCCCTTTGACCTACTACGGTAATAAGTTGGAAGCATTCCTTTGTTCTCTGTATATGTCAATGTTGATCGTTTGGATGATGATCAGATATGGTGCTCAGAAATCTCCCATCAGCAGGCTCTTGCTTCTACCCGAGTCACATTGATAAGTTGCTGAGGACAGGTTCACAGTAGTCTGAGCTCTACTGCAGATGAGTAGTGGGGACGCATGTATGTATGTATGGCATGCTTTTTTAGAGTTTGGTGCTAAAAATTAAATAAATGTCTTTCACTTCATTTTCTCATCAATTGCAAGATTTGGTAGGCCTGGGTGGGCCACTTGGAATCATCCCTCGTACTACATATGAGACCCGTGACCAGCATACATTCTGAAGTAACAAGTTAAGTGGTAACGTAAATTTGTAAATTATGTTATTTTGTCATTTTAGTCGTGCCTATCAGAGGATGAGCGCCAGTCCGGAGGCATTCTACAGTCTGCGAATGAACTTTGCGCGGACACATTCTCAGCTCTGCATCTGCCACTACCTGTTGGGAATTGGAGACAGGCATCAGTCCAACTACATGATCGACCTGGAGACCGGCGCCATGGTTGGCATCGATTTCGGACATGCGTTCGGCTCCGCAACTCAGGTAGACGGAAATGAGCATCTGTTGACATTACAGCTTCAGGCAGATAATTGTCTTTTTTGCATTGACTTCAAAAGTGCAATGTCTTTTCTTTTCTGTGGTAGGATGACAGCCTTGTCAAATTTAATCCTTTTGTTCTGCTTATCCGGTTCTGCGGGAAGATGGTTAATGAGAGGCAAAGTAGGTTGGATACCCGCTAGCCTACTAGATTGGCTTGGCCTTCCATGTCCTGTGGACGATCGTAAAATGAGCAATGGGATATATGGACGTCTTGCATGCTACCACACAGTTAAATTTGACTTATGTTAAACTTGTTATATTCCGTTGCTTCTATATCTTGCAATTTTATTTTGTCTTTGTCGTTTGTTATGGGTATCGAACTCGTGTCCTTCTGATCTTCAACATTCGACCATCTTTCATGTTGATTATTTGTTGTGCATAGTTCCTTCCCGTTCCTGAGTTGGTTCCATTCCGTCTGACACGGCAGATCCGTAACCTGATGCAGCCGATGAAAGAGAAGGGACTGATGGAGGGTGTCATGATTCACACCCTCAAGGCTCTCAGGGAACATGCAGACATCCTTCTCAGCACCATGCATGTCTTCGTTAAGGAACCTTCCCTGGACTGGAAGGTACCGGGGCTTCTTTTATTTAATTTATTTTTTTCATTATTTCCATAGAGGAAAACCATTCGAGATACCTTTCTTGACTCTTCAAAGCGTTAGTATTTCAGAAGCGCTATGTAAGTAAATGCGATTACGTCTGGATGCGCTTTTTGTTCAATGGGTGAACAACTGTAAGGAGATTCATTTGCATATTCGAATGATAGTATTTGAGTGCTCATAAGGGCACCATGTCACAAATTCTGTCTATCTCAGTTTTTCTTATTCTATATCATTGAGTGAGCTTTATATTGGAGCATTCAATGCATATCAAGGACAAAGAAACCATTTGTCAAGGTGTTAATTATAGACCTGTACCGATTAATTGGCCTGCCTATTAATCGGGCCGATTATAGAGATATCGGATATCGGCAAAATAATCGGCGCCGATATTAAACATTTTTTTTATTTTATAATATTATTTTCAGTCTATAAAAGCAAAATGACAGCAGCATCACTGGGTCTGTGAAGGATGGCATTTCGTTGCGTTCCCATATCATGTCGTCGAGCCAATGGCTTCTTCAGACCAGTGGTGAGACCACCCAGTGTGCTAGTATAGACTGTGGGAATGTGTCAACATAGGTCTTGTGCAGAGTGAGTCATAGTGCTTGCTTAAGGGCCAAGGAATGGCTGGCCAATTCAAGCCAGGGAACGGCTTGCCAATTCAACAGAGAAACCGATGAATGTACATCGTGGAGGTATGCCTAATGAATACATGCTAGTTGCCAATCAAATCTCCCTGAAACATTTCAGTCGGCTGAGACTAGATGGATGGCTGTTAATTGGCCAGCCGTTCCATGGCCTTTAATTACCCTGGGCACAGTTCGACGGCGGGCAGTGTGTCTAACCTGTATTGCCTGCCTAGGATTAGTCCTCAACTACATGCATACGTCTCCTACAGAGCAAGTGTTTGCATGTATCACAACAATAGACAGTAGCAGTATAGACCGTGGGACCTTTTGGAACGGGACATCTTCAGAAACACAATGAAATAATCGGCTAAATAATCGGGTATCGGCAAATGAATAATCGGCAATTATCGGCATAATCGGCAAAAAGTGATATAGGTACAGCTCTAGTTAATTAATTCTATCTGTGAGGGCAATATTATAAGTTTGTTTTAGAGAGATCCTGTATTTGGCAACGAAATTCAACAGATTTTGTGTGATTGACAAATCATTGCAGAACCTCTGCATTTAGTTTTGTTCCTCATCCAATGTCCTTATCCCTCCAAGGAATGTATGTACCTGACAGGTTTAATATGGCAAAATATTGTGAAATAAATTAAGCATTATTTTACATTTCTTTGTCTTCAACATTCTCTGTGGTTTACATTTTAGCAAAATGCAGAACGACAAAAGAAGCAGATGACGGGCAGTGAAATAATAAGTAAGAACTGCATCTGTTTACAGCTTTCATTTTAGTATTTCATTGTATTAGTCTCGATCTAGTGGCATCTTGCAGGACTGTAGACCAACAGGGGGCAATGAATGGATCTAGATCCTGCTACTTAGGGTCACCTAAACACTTAACTAATTATACATGAATGCCAGTCGATTAACATATTTCAAATTTCAATGATCCTTTTCACCCAATCAAACACTAACTCCAGTTACAGCTTGTTTAGCATTTTATCTTATATGTGGTGTTTCGTGTTACTGTAGAGCTTGAGGTTGATGAATTGTGGTATCCAAAGCAGAAAATAGAAGCGGCAAGGAGGAAGCTCCGCGGTGACAACTGCGCACATATCATGAGGTGTGTAAAAACAGTAGCATGATTGGTTTTCTTACACAGGTGTGAAATGGTATTCGTATCTCTGTTAATAGTGAAACTAGGAGATCATGCATTTGTTGACTTAATAGTAATAATAATAATAATGATGATTTCTGTTTATTTTCAAATTGACAACAACGCAGTTTGATTACAGACATAATATGAACAAATGATGGCAAGTTATTACATGAGTCGAATTTCATTGTCGGCAGTCACACAGGGCACCCATTGCATTAGTCATCTATGGACATTGAATCCATAGTTTTGGAGTAGTTTCTATCTGTTTTCAGTTAATAATGATTTATAGACTTGCATGACAGTTTTAGTGTGATTGTATGCATTCTATTATTTACTTGTTGGTAAGTTAGTTTGTTGTAATGTAATGTAATAAAACATGTTACAAAACATGTGGTGTCTTCATTCATCTCCAACTGTGTGGTATGCTTGGAGGGTGCTTGAAAGACACTTAATGTAGTTTGTTAGTTATCTATGCCCTTCATGCATGGTCTTTTAATGCTTGTTAAAGCTGGCCTAAGTTAAATAGCCTCTTAAAATCACCATTTGTTGTGTTTGGCTATGATTGGTTGATTTTAATAATGGAATTGGGACATCATTATATGATTGGTCGATTTTCCTGCCAGGTCTGAACTGCAACTGGGGCATGGAAAGGCGCAATATTTTCGAGACCTGGAAGTTGTATTGATGGGCGAAGCTTCAAGGAATGCACGTGCTGGCTGCCCTGAGCATCATCTCAGCGTGGAACAGCAAGTGGCCTGCCTCATCGACCTTGCCACGGATCCAAATGTCCTTGGAAGGTTCTGGATCGGATGGGAACCTTGGATGTAAAAACTGTGCAAGTCTTTTCTTTGCCATGAAGAAAGCGTTTTTCCACCAGAAAGCTGAATCCTGTTTGTTACGCCGCTCGCATATCTCACACGATGTTTCATTTCTTTTCAGTTCTCCCCAATCACAGCCGTTGATCAAGACTCATGTTATTGTAATGTTATGGCTTTGTAAAAGCTCTTACATGTAAATCTAGATCTTGATACTGATATGTTGTAGGTTATTCTTATCCTGTATTCATCGTACTGTTGAGATTGTGTGACAGACATGACTAAATTATATGGGAGATTTGTTAGCTATTAAGTGTACAGTGTTTTTTTAAAAAGTATTTTGTCATAGAATATCTTATGCACTTTTTCATTAATTAATTCATTACGAAGATTTATATAGCGCCCCATTCAAGGTTAATACTCAGGAGCTCTCCCAACACACCTGAAATGAACAGTTTTAGGATAAGTACTTTGATACCAAAGTAAGTCATTTTTCAGAATCTGTAACCTTCATGTAAGTGCCTAGGGCTGCGTTTTTGTGTAGCGATTAATCTGTTTAAAATGGATGTGTGAAAATATTGTCTGCAAGAATTGTGCGATCATTCCACAAATTGAATCGTGTTACTATATTTTTCAAAACACGAGCACATGGCTCAAATAGATCATGACTTCCTTTGCTCCCACTGCTTTGCGCTCACCACTTCTCTGAATGTCCATAAAATTCCAATAACATTATTAGAAGTTTGTGTAAACATTCATTCTAGAACAGTCTATCTAATGTAATTAATTCTAAACGGATATTGTCACAGAGACGCTTGAAGACTGTCTTAATATCTGTTAGAGACAGCATTGACTTGGGTAGTAAACGCCTCTGATTCTCTGAGTGGCGCTATAAATGTTCAATTACAATTCGTGAGTTATAGTCTGTGACTACAGTAGACCTGATTCTGCTAATATACCGAGGGTGAAAATGAGCTGGTTTGCAGACGGCTTTGACATGGTCATAGTGCAGTAATGTAGGGAACCAAAGGTCATGACCTACTTTCTTGTGCAGTCAAAAAGTATGAAACTGTTGCTTTCCTCTAGAAGACACCCAACGCCAACAGCATGACAAGTGTTGTTCCAAATATAGGTTTCTAGTGATAAATGATAGTAGTGTAAACAGACGGACGATTCTGTTGTCGTTTCCTGTATGATAGCTTGATGCGATACAAGGCCGCAATGTTCAGTCGTTTACTACCAGACAACTTATGCCTCTGAGCCGTCTGGCCATGCTAGTGTTTGCTGTTGCCAGACCCCTTGAACGCGCGACTGAATGGATGGACGGAAGAGGACAGCAGGCGGATCTTGCGAGGGAAGAAAGGATCGTCTTAGACGGAGGATTCTCGAGTGGCTGATGCGGCAGAAAGACTGATCAGGCGCCGAACCCGAGTGTTGTTTGCCCATCAGAGGACGTAGCAGCGGGGTGCCACTTAGCGCCAGAGGATGAAGGAGGAGCGGGATGAGAAGTTCTGCTGGGTGGAGTTAGCGGCGGCGGCGACGACGACGCTTCTTCAGCGATGATCTCCAGATTACGCATCCAGCGCCCGTCGCCGCATATGATGATATGACTCGATACACAGATTAGCCGCGTACGTATGGCGGCGTCTGCACCAACTCACGTCCGATTTGTTCCCGACGACTGTCGTCTGTTCGGATAAGACGACGCCTGTAGGTCTTCCCTGCACGTGTCTGATCACTGAAAGACGGGGACGTGGGGCCGACCGACAGTTGGGCACTGACTTGATCGACGGGGGCTACGACTGACTAAGGGGGCCGACGGACGGAGGGCCTTCCGATGGGGTAGGGCGACTGAAAAACCGACGAGGGGGAACGACCGACGGGGGACCAACTAAGCCAGCGAAACTGCGTTTGACTTTTATCGGTCGCAAGGCTTCGGTTGAAGTGAGAGCGTGGCCTGCAGTTGCGACTGTCGAGTGTTGGGACGACGATTGGGACGTGGTGGCGGTGGAGTGGTGGGGTACTTGTGGTGGCGACTGCAGCCTGGAGTCCTCTGTTGGTCGGTCCAAGGCTGGCGCTCTCTCCCGTCCCTGTTGCCGGGAACGAGAGCTCGACAAACATACTCGGCGGCAACGTCTTCAGCGTCTACTCTTATTATATTTCTTGATAAAAGAGGCAAACGTTAGCCTACGCCGTACAAACATCCTACAATCCGCCTTTCTTTCCTGGCCAAGACTCTTCCAAGTTGCGTTGTCCCACCCCACGTAGAGGCGTTAACGCATTGGCATAGCACGATGCCACCATTGCAAATATCTGGTACCACAGTGTGAGGGTTGTCTATTCGTTACCGGGTCTGCTCTGTATACGAAGAATTTCTGCAGCATTTTATGTATCCGACAATGTTAAGTAGGGCCTGTTATGTTAATTTCTATGTGACATAACGCGTGTTGTTCGGTTTCAGCTACTTCCCATGGGTTTTATTTGATGAGCCAATACAATGCAGGACTTAATCAAACAAGGACTCTCGTCTGTGCCAGTATTAGGATTATGATAAGCCAGCAGCAGCTCTCCCTTTCAGATTTATGCAACTAGAACAGGCGTCTGATAGAATAGGCCTATTTGCAGACCTATATTTATTTATATTGTATACCTGCATTTTGTTGAGATACTGGATATTGCAGCCACTCTTTAGCCACAGACCTTTCCACTCCACCCTGCTCCGCTGTTTCTAACATAGACTGTACATAGCTACATAGGCCTATCTGTAAAGCCCTGGCTCGATCGTGTCTGCTGTTTGTTTCTCTGATTCGTCACGACTCACATTAGATCTGACCTCAAAAAACTAGATTTGATGGGAATAGTGTTCCCATAGTCTATTTGGCTATCTTTAGGCCTAGGCTAAATGATGAAAAGTTGATCAAGTCCTTCCTTGTAAGCATTTACTGACCTGAGGCCTAATAACTGACACCTTTCAGAGCAATAGGATAATTGACAAATGACTCCTGTTGCTCACTCTACGCCTACTCGCGTTGGGACGTTTCTCGCAAATTTACTTTTCCATCTTTCTGATGATTTTCTCTTGTAGGCCCTGTGGTCAATTTCAGCCACAACGAACCGGAACGCCGTTCCGGTACCTCTTGAAGAGCCGGAACGGCGTTCCGGCACCTCAGCAAGTAAATTAGGCGGAACGCCGTTCCCGGCAGTTCCACTACGCTTTTACTTTTTGCTCCGAAGTTTTGACTGCAGCTATAGCATTTGCACATACGAAAGATGACCATGTTAAAGTAATTATGAGCAATTATGCGATGTAGGCCTATTCAGTGGCCCCCGCACCTTATGACTGGCCGAAGCACGTGCCCCTGCACTTTCTACAACTTATGGGCTCGAGGGGCACACATGTTTCATTATTGGCGCAATTTAAATGGGCATTTTATGATTTTATGGTTTGCTAGTCAGCTGATATAAAATGGCTCAGAGACACCAGTTGTCATTCTAGATGCACTTTTACTCAATCACATTTAATCATTGTTATCAATTACGGGTTTAGTGTTTTTGATCGGAAAGGCCTTGCGACTTAACCAGTCACTAGTACCCTAGGCCTACATCAAATCTTAGAGGTAAAGAAGAGCTCAGCCATGCCTGGCAAGCATGTTGCGGCGTTCAATATATCGCCACATTATTCAGGCCTAATATTTAAATAGCAGCCGATGCCACGAAGGGTAGATAAGATTTTTAGACTGGACTCAAGATAAGACAATTCGGAAACACGGCTTAAGATCCACGCTGTGTCAGGAAAGATGGAGCCACATCAACTTAAGAGTCGACATATAACATTTTTGGCACAAGAGTTTATTGTGCAAATGTGAGATTGTGCAAAGGCGAGACGTTCACAATTTTTTGCGAACTTCTAAATATTTGAATTCGTTAAACGTAGGCCTACATTGGACAACATGATACATGCCAAAATTAACAAACACAATTTTACGAACTGAACATAATAGGCTACATTCTTAATAGGTAACCAATACCTTAATTAATAGATAGTCCACTAGTGTTTGTACGTTATAAAATAATAATAAATATTGCACTACCCTGTGAATTTCTAAGCTTGATGACAATAAACCGAACAGTATTGGAGATATTCCATTATAACTAAGCGTAGCCTTTATAACAAACTCATGCGCGCACCGCCCAATAAACCGATCACCATACCCACACGCGCGCAGCCGCATCAACCGATCAACGGACCCACACGCGCAACGCCCAATAAACCGATCAACGGACCCACGCGCGCACCGAAGCATCAACCGAACAACACACCCACGTGCGTATCGCCTAATAAACCGATTAACAGACCCACGCGCGCACCGACCAATAAACTGAACAACAGACCCACACGCGTATCGCCCAATAAATTGATCCACACACGCGCGCGCACACACCAATAAACCGATCAACTCGCCCAAGCGCGCAGCGCCCGTTAAACCCGTCGGCAGACACGCGCGCGCACCGCTCAATAAACCGATCAAAAGACCCATGCGCGAAGCGCCGCATCAAAAGATCAACCGATACACGCGCGCACAGCCGCATCAACCGTTCAACAGACACACGCGCACGCCGCCGCATCAACCGATCAACAGACACACGCGCACACCGCCGCATCAACCGACACACGCGCGCACAGCCACATCAAACGTTCAACAGACCCACGCACGCACGCACAGCCACATCAAACGTTCAACAGACCCACGCACGCACAGCCACATCAATCGATCAACAGACACACACGCGCACAGCCGCATCAACCGTTCAACAGACCCACGCACGCACAGCCGCATCAACCGATTAACAGATCCACGCGACGCATGTACAGGCCATGCGACCCACGCAAGCGTGTGTAAATTTTATCACTTTGTTAGCGTTGTAGGCCACGCTTGATAACTTACGAAGTAATCGAAAGTAACTCACTTTCTGTGCGGTGCCAAGGTTAAGTTCAAAGACGTTTGGAGCTGCTAATCAATAGAAACATTTTCTTGTTCTGTAGTTATCATCGCTTAGGCCTAATCACTTTCGATTACCGCCTTTTATCAAAGAAAGCAAAATGCGGATTTTAAACTTTATTGACTGGTTCCGTAACGCCATAGAATGTCTTCGTATATAAAGTTAAAGGTCAGCAGGGCTATATAGCACATTATAAGGATTAAATTTTAGTCAGCCGCCTGTTAAAGAACCCAAATAATAATAAAATATTCAATTACTGTTTAAGGCCCATCCACATATTACGTACGCAAAAAAATCGGGTTTTCAGACCCCCTCCCTCTGCTGCAACGCGTACATTTCGTCGACCTCCTCCCCCCATGCGTATGCACACTTGAGCTTACCCCCACCCCCATAGAAAAGGTTAAATAGCAAAAAACATCTATATGACATTGATTTTGCCAATGGCTATTTAGTTTTGCTAAGTAATCATATTTAACAGCTTAAATTTGTTAACTGTTATGAAGAAATAAAACACTAACAACACTTGCATTTGAAACCGTTTTAATGCTACAAAAAGCTGATTAAGCAGGAATATAGTCTGTGATTAGGTTTACAGTTCTGATTTTCATATTCTGTATTGTGGACGTCATAATTAGACAATTATATTTACGTATGTACATATCTTCGGGACCCCCTCTCCCTCGCACCCGCACGCAAAATGGCCAAAATTTAAAAAAACCTCCCCTCGCTGCGTACGTAATATGAGGACGGCCCTTTACACGATTTTACTTATTTTTCATGTTGAAGTAAGAGTGTCAGGCCTCGTGTGACTCTTACCTCGTCTTGAGAGTTTTGCCAGGCACTCGCCTCGTCTTGCCTCATGTATACTGGCTACGGCCCTGCAGTGGTTGTCTGTTTGGTCTTTTCATTCACAATTGCTTGGTTTTCTCTGCGTTGATCAATCGGTAAAATTGTCTAACTATTTAATTTATATCCTGTAGCTCTGGAGGAGGCCAACGAGGTCAGTAAATCGGAGATAATTATTCACCATCCCTTCACTTAATTTGATTCCTGCCTCAGACTGAGGAACATTACTACTTCTGACACAGTGACACTAGGCCTATAGGCCTACATCTAAGGGATATAATGGGCTAACATTGACATGTCCGTCTATACTTGTCTGACCACGGGGCAATTGACCTGGAACCGAAACTGTGCTTATTATATATATGCCTATTAATTATGAGCATGTCAATTTAATTTTGCTAAGCGCCTATATACTCTCATGCATGAATTATAAAACTTTCAAGCCATTTCATGTTTGAATTTGTTTCTTGGTTCTCCTGCGTCACCATCGATCGGTTTCTTCTGGAACGCCATAGACGGCGGGGTGGGGTAGGAGAAACGCCCGTCCTACAATTCCACCACCTCCGCATTTACAAATTGACCGCTGTGTAGGCCTACGGTCACGATCTTAGACCAACATCTCACCTGGTGCGACCACATCAATTACATCGTCGATCGCTGCAAGAAACGACTCAATTTCATGCGCAGGATCGCACTGGGGAGCCTCAAAAGACACCCTCCAGATGATTTACCGAGCCCTCATCCGCTCCGTCATCGACTACGGCTGCGTTGCCTACGAGAGCTCGTCCAAGAACCAGAAGAAGGCTCTTAGTACCATTCAATACAAGGCGCTGATGATAGCCTCTGGAGCGCTCCGAGGAACCAGCCTGGCCGCCCTGCAGGTGAGATGCCACTTCACCTACGACGAAAGCAGCTGATGATGGAGTACATCCTGAAGATCAACGCCATACCAAACCATCCGACGCAGACAATCGTCAACGGACGGAAGACAAAGGCGGCGAAAGACGACATGGATCCTATCCGAGTCAAGGCGCGACAGATCGACAACGAGATCGCAGCGCCTAACATCTCTGCGTTCACTTACGGCGGAGGATCACCGTGGCAACTACGTCCGCCCGTCATCGACACCACTCTGGTCGAGAAGATCCGAGACTCGGAGGATCCTCCCAGCAGAAGAATACTAGTCGAAAACCACATCCGAACCTACGACGGACAAGTGGCTATTTACACGGATGGATCGAGGAGCCCAGCAGGCAGGGCATCATGCTCGTTCTACGTACCCTCCTGTGGTCACCATGGAAGCTACCGGTTGACCGATGGCGCGTCGGTCCTGGCGGTGGAAATGGAGGCCATAGCGAGGGTGGTAGAATGGGCGTCCACATCCAACACAACTAATATTGTCATCTTTTGAGATAGCCTTGGCGTAATACAGAGCCTGGAGCGCCAACAGTCTGGGGCTCGTCCACGGCAGCTGACAGACCTCATGTGTGCTCTTAGTGACAAACGGACCAACGTTTCGGGTCCAGTGACGATCGTCTGGATACCTGGTCATCTTGGCATCGAGGGAAACGAGACTGCAAATGCTCTTTGCAAACAGGCTCTACGTCACGGCGAGGTGGATCTTTCCATGATGCTGGAATACCAAGAAGCTTGGAACATCTACAGGGACCACTTCCTTCGCAAATGGCAATCAGAGTGGACCACCTCCGACACCTGTTCAGACTACCGAGCCATCGAACTGAGCGCCAGCCTAATCCGGAAGGTACGCCGACCCAACCCGGAAGAAGGAAGTCGCCATCACCAGATTGCGGCTGGGACACTGCCTTTTCAACACCCAGCTAAAGCAGTGGAACCTACATCCGACGGGAAGTTGTGACGAGTGCGGTGACGTCCAGGAAACGGTCCGCCACTTCCTACTGGAGTGCCCTGCGCAGGTGGGCCTCCAGGACAAACTCATCCGGAAGTGCGCGCGGGAAAACTGGATCTTCGACCTGCGAACCACTCTCACCCGACCCAGCTGCCAGGACATCGTCTACAAATGGCTGAAAGTATCCGGAAGAAGGCCGTAAAGAGTACTAAAAACAACTACCCCGGCTAGCCCAGGCGGTCCTTGCGCCTTTAAGCAAGGAAGGATACCCGGATACCATGGCGGTCTTTGTGCCATAAAACAAGGAAAACTAGCGCAAAAAGGTAAAACATTAGGCGCTCTCTACCTGCCCTCTAATGGTTGCCATGGAAACTGCCTGATGAGAAATGGCTTGTCAGTCCTGGCAGCGGAAATGGAGACCATGAAGAGGGCGAGACAAACCAGACATCCACGCTAGCACCTGTCTTGTTGTTGCCTTTCAGATTCCTCCAAGACCTGGACGGCGAAAGACAAACGTCAACGCACCAACTAAAGACCGAATATTCAAACACGAAGACATGAAGCCAGAAAATAAACATTGAACATTTATATTAAAATTTACCTAAAATGCTAATTAATCTTATAAATCATATTGTATTGTAAATGCATAAAACAGAGATTGACGCATATCATCCCCGTTATGGATGCGTCGTTAAAGAAATTTATATCAGTCAGCCTACGGTCACGTGCTTATGAGATCACTATGACACTTGGCTATTCGTGTTTGACAGCTACTATATGCACTACGCGCTGCTTGATTAGCATGAGCGTGCTAACTACCGCTTAGGCTCAGTCTTATAATACCTAAGTCGGCATCGATCGGATTTTCATGACATGGCCCGATTGCAGTTCGCGCCATTTTATTCACACATCCGGTCAACGACGAACGTTGATGCCGAGTTGTTAGGTCCCTATATGATATATTAAGCCCTCATATGTAGTCATAAGGCCCAATATAATTAGGCTATAGTTATTTGTCCCCTATAGGCCTATAATGCGAGATTGCATAGCCGTCAAGATCGGTATCCCTTCCTGGATATTTATCTAAAGACTTGAATGAACCTGCGTTGGGCAGTCTGCTCTGGGCACGTAGGCCTACGCGGCCAACTTCGGACACTTCTTGGATTACCAACTGTAGAAGCGTACATTGGTAAAGCTGGATGCTTCGCTGACCATTTGAAACGAGTTCGCACGTTTATGGAAATAACGCTATGACTATTTGCGTGCAATCCGTGCAATACGACGAGTCGACAACTACTAATAGCCTAGCACACGCCACATGGCTCTGTATACGAAATGGATTTATACATGGCGGAAGATAAGCGCCTACATTCGTCGAGAAAGGACGATTGTGGCATTACCGATCAGGCCTATAGTCGCTTTTATTTTTAATTCGAAGATTCTATTCACGGACATCGCAGCAAGACTGCCAGCCTATTCTTATTCGACTGTCACAGTCATTGTTTATACGAAGTGAGAGACAGTAGACTTAGGCGATAACTGCGCTTCGAAGGTAGGTCGTATGGTTGATTGCGCTTATAATTAGCCGATCATTTGTAGGCCTGTGTAGGCCTAGTGGTACAATCTTACCCACTATAGGTCTCTACGAAAGTAGACCTCGTATGGCAGTGATTCTCAACCTGTGGGTCGCGACCCGCAAGTGGGTCGCAAAGGAAATCCAAGTGGGTCGCCAACTTTTCTTTGAAATCGCATTTTTTCCGCTGAAAAATATTGTCACGTGATTGTAATGCGCTATATTTTCCATATATCGTTGCCTTGTCAGTGTTGCTGCCATTTTAAACTACGCATACATTTGTAGGACGGGCTGTTCAGTTACGATTACACACAAGACTAAATAATTTAGGAATAGGCTCTGTGTAAATAATGACTTAAGTTTGTGTCTAACCAACATCAGCCCACGTATTGATTTAGGCTGCTGTACATCGGACCAGAATGCAAGCCCCGCCATCTCATTAACAGTTTTTATGTCTCAATGTGAGTCAAACAATAAAAGTTTTTTTAATATTCTTTTTTTTATCACATTATGTAATTTTATTATGATTTATTTATAGTTTTGTTATACGCTAGCATGGTTAGTTGTGCAGTTCATTGATGCGTGATTTGCTGATTTAACAAAGATCGTATAATATGCAGGGTTTAAAGTGGTGAGAACGGCGTTCTCGCTGCTCTCGAAATCCTGTGTATGCGTTCCCACTGCTCACAATGCAATGGAACCCTCGGAACGCATTTTTTTCTCAATAAAACTCTTCTTTGGAACGTCCGTTCGGTAACGACAGCTAATTCATGACTCTTATGAGTCTTATTTAGAATTACTTATTACATTGTGTTTGCTGTCCGCTTGTAAGTAGCTTTACACTAACGCCATGTTGGCCGATAAGGCCTTAAACTGGGTACGTTAACGGATCATCACAATAATGGAGAGGGCAAAGGATGATGATTAGTGGTGGAGAACGGAAGATGGGCGAGGATTAGAACGGAGGGAAGGGCTAATGAGAATGGGAGTAATAAGCGAGGAGCATGGAAATGGGACGAAGTGTTGAAATCGGAGAGGATGGGAAGGTGAGGAATGAATGATCAGGAGATGAAGGGGAGGAGGGAAAGATGAGGGGATTAGCATGAGAATTGAATGAAAATACAATGGATAGAAATAGACAGCGAAAGGAGAGGATCCATGGGAACAGAAAGAAACAGGAGGGGACGAGGAAGAGGCCGAGGATAATAGATGGTGAAAGGGAGTGGAAGTTGAGGGGCATTGGCAGAGGTGTTGGCCTACTCTCCTTGAAGTCAGGGACGGTAGCCATCACATATTGCATTGTATTGTATTTAAGTCTCTTTGTTTATATAGCGCCTCTCTCAGCGCACACCAATCGCTTCCATATAAAAGAAATTCGTCTTGAGAAAGGACAAAACAGGCACTTTATTGTAACCCATACAATACTTCTACAGAATAAATTTGGTCTAGTATTAATTTCAGCATCGCTATCTTTGCCCATCAATGATTACTGTTGGACAGAAAAATCGAAGCTTTCTTCAACAAGAAATTGAAACGTCAAAACGGAAGTTTTGCAAAAGTTGGAGCCGGGGAACCGCTACACATTCCTCCTCAAATGCAAGTGCATTTACTGGACCATAGGGCCTATCCTCAGAACGTGTAACTATCAACCCGTCCACTCCCAACTATGTCACAGACGAGTTGCACTTCTTATATGGTATCCTATCAATACCTCTTTAAATAAAGGTGTCTAAGAGTATAATTACATTAATCAACTGTCAGCTGCGCCTTATTTATGACAATCAATTATTGGACTTAGAGGAAAGTAGTTTTATTTACTCCATAAATAGCAGTGTTAAATGGTAAATAAGCTAAAGTCATAATAGCAATAATAGCAATTATTGTAAATTCAATATACGCACGTACAATGCCAACTGGCGATTCGTGTGCGCAACACCTCTCAAAAGAGCGTACAATTTTAGATTTAATTAAGATTAATTTCACATCAATCATCGCACAGAAAGGGATGCAGTTTCGTTTAGTCAACAAATGAATAAGTTGAAAATTCATAAATAGGCCATCACAATAATACCATTTTTTTTAAATTTCAAACACGTACTACGCTACCTACCGATTGAGGGGCGCGTTCCCGTCTGTCCAATACATTTGAACTTCAGCATTCTCTGTCGCTTATCTCAATACTTGTTTCTTCGATTATGTATATCTGAACTCGTGGGAAGCTTCAAAAATGACAAATGAAGTGCAGAATTAAATGTTAAATAATTATGAGTCACAGCGTATTTTGCCTACAATTATTGTGTAGTTAGATCAACGGGGTCTATATAGATCCTGTCCTGCAGTTTCCTGGATACATTGTTTGTTGCCTATTTAATTGTAGAATTATGTCACGCAGATGATCCTGTAATTTCACACATTAGGGATTATTTGTAAGTTGTGCTGTTTATCTACGTATTTTGCAAAACCAAAGTCTACGGCACATTGTATCATCAACGATCATACGTCGAAGCAGTGTCTACTTCAAGCTTTGATTTAATTGCGTCGTTAATGTAGCTAATGTGCAGCGGCAAGTTAAATTCAGTCTAACGACATAATCTGAAGTCATTGATTGGAATTGCAGGGCGGTAATTAGCCCAACCCGATGCACTCAAAGATGCGTGTCAGAGTTTGCGACGATCGGCGTAGACGAAACCTGGTAAGGAGGCATGAACTACCAGACCAGAGCGATGATGGGGTGCGAGAATCGCTGTTGGAGGAGTGGCTAGGGGAGCGCATCCAGCACCTAACCGGAGATGTGGATACATTTCGAAATGCGACCGACAAGACGTGCAGGAAAACGCAGGACCCGGTCCAGGCACCGCAGCCGCCCAGTTTGGAGTGAGCAGCAGTAATTTGATGAAGGAGTGAATGTGTGGTGCAAATGTAATTAAGCTCTCGGTTTTGGTTGGAGAAGTTCGGCAGTGCTACAGCGTGTTTGCACAATTATTTCAGCAATTGATCAGCGAGTAGTAGAAGAGCTCGTGTATGATGCCCTGGAAGAGTTGATCGATTTGTCCTTAGCATTGCAGATAGTTTATATCACTCTTCCTGTTGATCATCTACTTCTGACTTCTGACAAGACGAATCGAAGTCATTATACAGCTAGAAATGAATGAGTGGACAGTACTATGTTGAAGCTGGTCAGGCTACAGATGCAAGAGCTTTCAAAGGTGTATCGTTTGCTACTTGCAGTGAGAAAGAGAGGGAGGGATATTTATCGAGTCCAGTTTTACCAAGCATTAGTAGACGGCATGACAAAAAAACTGTTGGCAGATTCGGAGAAGGATCTGTGTAGTTCTAGTGTCTGATCTCTGGATCCCAATGCTTGGCCAAATGATTTCGACCCTGAGGGGGTGAGATAACTTGTCCATTTACGTGGCAAATTCCTACGTCAATATACTGCTACGGAGCAAGATTATCGAGATTATTAATATAGTAGAGGTGGCAGGGTTTCTGATCATTTCCAAGAGTTGCTGAATCGAATAAACACCTTAACCATGCAGTAGGCTTAGCACAGCGAGTGTGAAAGGGGTTCAGTAAATGAATATATTTATTTTGCACATCACTCAGGATACAGCTGTCTATTGAGTTTTTCGTGTGAAGGCAACATCATAGACGGAATAGAATTTCTTTAATACTTTCTATTTTATTAGACCCATGTAGCTGCAGTTGGCTATTTGACTGGCTCAATATAGGCCTAACTGTATGTGTGATCCGAACCCTTGCTCTTTGAGTTTGAACTCGACACATTATAGACATTAGGCCGTATACATGTATATCTATTTATTCAAAAAATCTGCAGGATTCATATTTATTTTTAGAAAAAAAGAAAGATGATACATGTTAAAAAATCGTAAATTATTTTTATTTTTTGAATTTTTTAATGTATTCTCTTTTACATTTTTAATTAGTGGAATGCGGTTTCATTGAAGAATACAATTCTTAAATTTACATAAGGCCTAGTTAGGGGTAGACTGTAGACATTGATGGTCCTGTTTCCTATCGAGCCAACTCGAACTTTGGAGTTCCCACTGCTCACCCAAACCACTTTAACCACTGATAATATGTGCTCTTGGAGCCCGGGTTCATCAATACGCCGACGACTTCCAACTGTACTTGGCATGCTGCCCATCTTAGGCACTGAAGTGCGTGTCAAAAATTTTGGCAATTGTGGAGTAAGTGCAGATCTGGATGTCTTCCAGTCGGCTAAGATTGAACCCGGATAAAACTGAATTTATGTGGCTGGGCAAGAGACAAGCGCGTCCTGGGTTGACATGGAGTTGATTAAAGCAGCATTTCCTCATTGGAAGGTTCAACGCGTCGTCCGGGACCTGGGAGTTCTTCTGGATCAAGACCTGTCCTTGGAGGAACATGTCAGTTCCCTGTGAAGGTCTTGCTTTTATCAATTGCGCCAGATTACAGTCATTCGGCGAAATCTGTAAATTGACGCCGCTATAACTCTTAATTGTCCACTCCTTCGCGTTGATTCGCCTGGACTACTGCAATGGTGTCCGTGCGGGTCTGCCAAAGTTCCGGATAAGACAGCTTCAATCCGTTCTCAACTGCGCCACTCGAGTCGTTGCCAAGCTGCCAAAATACTCGCATATTTCAAGCTATATGCGTGACACACTGTACTTGCTCCCGGTTGAGGATAGGATCACATTCAAGATCGTCCTCATGGGACGGACATCGGTGGTCGGCACGGCTCCAGATACATCTGAGAGCCCGTCTCCAGCCAGCCAGGTCGTCGATCTTTGCGTGCTGCGGCTCGTGGGGACTTGATGGTCCCGAGCTCCCGTACATCGATGCGGACAAACCGTGCTTTCTCATGCATTGGACCATCATACTGGAACGCTCTTCCTTTACAACTTCGCAACATTGCACTGCTTGCAGCCAACTTTTCTAAAATACTCAAATCGCATTTGTCTAGATCTATTGGGTAGCTACGTTTAGCGCATTCGAGAGGTTCTTATAAGGCGCCATGTAAATTGCCTAATAGGGGCCTACATACATACATACATAAATGCTCCCAAATTTTGGAATGGCGGGTCTCGTTAGGATCTAGATACTGCAAAGTGGGTCCCCATGTCAAAAAGGTCGAGTACCGCTGTCCTAAGGAATGATATGACATTCGAGCACAATTTGGTTTCTGTATATAGGATTCAAATTGTTCGTATCAACGTCGTTGCGATGAGTACTTCCAATCGCAATTTCTATTGGTCGGACGACGACTGTAGCGGTGATGACGTCATGGCATCTGATGTAGGGGACGAGGAGGAGGACGACGACGACGAAGAGGAGGATATAGGAAAAGAAACAGGCGACGGAGAGACGACGGCTTCCGAAGACCGGAACTCAACCAACGCAGCTTTTGGCAGAGCAAAGATTTCGCCATCCGGAGTTACGACTAGAGACAAACAAAACCAGATCAACCTCACGCTTCAGTGGTAGGCTGTCTCACAGGTTTTGAGACATGGCAAGCAAAATATTAAAGCTTCTGTATGCCCTATACATTTTATTATTTATATGCGCTCATTTAACGTCACTCTTCTGGATAGTGTGTCCCAAACTCCCAATATTACGTCTATGAATAAAAAAGTTCCTACGACTTCCCTTTTTTGGGCGCCGTAGAAATCTCGGTACGTTGTTATACGATTACGTTCAGCTTTGTTTTCATGCGATCTGCTATGTGTTGATGTATAGTGCTTTCTATACGCGATGGACGTTATTAGAAAGTTGTTCTACAAAGGAGACAACGTAGAGTTAATTCCATTAATGGAACAAGTACTTGTAAAAATAAGAACGCCAACCTTCGCTGTTTGAAACCAGACTGCTACTCGTCATAATGCGTCAACAATTTTGTCAAAGAACGCAGCTAGGCCTGCACCTTGCCCTTGACCCCTCTCACATGTGTGTTGTGTAATGCTCTGCGCAGTTTGTGCGCCTATTAAGGTCATTGATATCACATAAATTAACATTTGTGTAATGATAGTGTGTGCATAGACAATTAGATCTATCATTATTTCAGGTTGGAGGAGAATTACTGCATCAGTGACAAGGTCTGTCTTCCCCGAAACGTTCTCTACAACCATTACCTCGACTTCTGTTTCAAGCAGGAACTTTTGCCAGCCTGTGCCGCCACGTTTGGAAAAGTCAGTAACTTGACTCTCCTGATAAAATATAGCGTATTGTGGTCAACAGAAGTCCTATTTGCCGCTTATAAATAGTCTGTCCCTCATAGTTTAGGTATTGTCATGTGCAAAGGATGAAAATATGGGAAGAGAGTTCATCAACACATGGCTTTCTGGCAAATGTTGTGATGCAAATGTAAACAGTTACTGATTTACCTAAAGCTTGAATAGCTTTTTTTGTTGTTTTGATAATTGATCTTTCTAAAGATAATAATTATTGATATAATGTCAAGTGGTTTATTAACTTTGCACTTATCTTACTTCATTCTGATCAATCAACTTCGGCTGAATTGTGACCAAATACATTACATGTACACTTAAATACATTGCTCTTAACTATATTATTCTTAAAATACATTACTTTTGATATATTACTCATTGTGTATTTTGTCACTGTCAGACAATTCGCCAAAAATTTCCGCATTTGACAACTCGACGACTGGGAACGAGAGGTCATTCTAAGTGAGCAGACATCAGCATCAATTGTCTGATGGAAGTGATCAGTGTGGTGGTGGTCATAGCTGTGGTTGTTGTCATGATCGTCATCTTCATTTATGATGGCCGTGGTAGTTGTTAAGTTTTTAATGGAAATGTTGATGACAAGAAATGTCGAGCAATGACAAGAGTGAGATGCTTTTTACTCACCCTAAAACTGTCATTTTCAGCCGTGCTGGGGTCAGGAGCACTCCCTGAAGGAATGCAATATTATGTTTATTTTGAATGAATGAATGAATGAAGGGATGAAAAGTGACTGCAAGAGCAAGTATAGACCTGCAATACCACCAACACCAGTTACTTTACAAAGTTTATATTGAGAAAATAAAGATGACTAAACTTTAAGTATTGCTGAATTAATGGGATGATGATGTGGCAGCAACCTGTAACAATGATGTTCGCTTGGTCAGGAGGATATTTTGGTTGTAGGTATCATTATTATGGGATTGGAATTCGAGAAACGAGTCCATATTACTACACCATCTATTCAGGAACCGGACTTACAAGGTACATATTTCATTTTACATTTACATTACACTGGTTTATGAATTGAATTTAAACAGGTGGGTAGCTGGAAAAAGATATTTTCAATGCTTGGAAACTAAGATGAGAGAGAGAGAGAGAGAGACAGGAAAGAAGAGAACAGAGAACAGCAATTTCTTGAGCCAGCCTGGGGAGGTAGTCATACATGTAGGCACGAAGTGTTAGCAACTTCAATTTCTTAGCCTGTGCAGTGTGCATATGAAGCGGTGGCCAATCCACTCTCTCGCCCTTTCATAGAAAATTTGAAGAGTATATCAATAACGGTGGAATTTAATTTGACAGATGTGGACCAGTTATTGTTACATATCTGAAAGCCATTGTTTTAATTAACTGACCTGATTTAGGATATTGTGTTGATATTGTTTTGAGATTTTTCTTTTCTCTATGGGTTTTTCACACTGGGAGCGCCTCTGATTAGGTTGTACTGAGAGAGGCGCTTTATAAATCCATAAATTGAATAGAATAGAATAGAATTGTTTGTGAAAAGGTTCAGCGATTTTACTATTTATGAAATTGGGGGAAGCGGATATTGCTGCCTCCTGCATGACATGCTCTGCTTGTTAGTTATGATCTGCTGCTGGGTTGTACTGATAAATTTATGTAATAAAAGGCTTGTGTTATTTTGTGACAGATTTTCTGGAGCAAAATTAGTCAGTGAGGTCAGTAGTCATTGTTATCTTCAGCTTTCTGGTGTATAGGTTGGCCATGCAGAGCTGTATCTAATGGAATATATATATATACATGCATACATATATATACAGACATACATATATATATATATATAATCAGAATATATATAAACATACATATACGATATATATATATATATATGTATAATATAAACATAAATATACGATACATATGTATATGTATATATATATATCGTATCTGGACATGTATAAACTGGACATGAATAAAGCACCTCTTGCTTCATGACCATAGATGTTCTCAGTGCAGAGCCCCTGCGAAAGAGAGACGTCTTCAGGGAATGAGTAGACTGGGAGAAGATCCCAGACGTTGGTCTATAAGGAGTGAGTTACAGTAGTCTGTGAGTGCAGATGAATGCATACTTACATAGATAGTGTCTTGTATTTAATTTCTGCCAGATTTATCCTTGATTGGATGCAAGCACACCACCTTTGCTAGGCAGTAAACATTCACTGATGCTTTGAATGGAATAAAAGTTCTGCCAGACGTTATTCAAAACCTTCAACATTGCCACTCATCAAAATTAACCTTGAGAATTTTATGTTCAATATTTATTATGACTAGGCTTTCCTGTTATGTGCTTTTTTGTGCAAGATTCATGTTGTTTAGGTGCATTATAAATGACTAGAAGCTCTCAGATTGCAATAACTGATCACAGCAGATAGTTTTCTAAGGGCTAAATCTTCTGCGGCTGAATCTTTGGCCCAAAAACGAAAATTCTACTTCTACGACTGAACCCATGCAAAATTTGGCGCATGGAGACCTCTGCACATGCACAACCATTGGTGCCTGTGCACTGTTAAAAACACCTAAAATTTGTAATTTTATGGGTCGTGATGGTCTTTTAGGGTCAGGTTAGGCGTCGTGAGAGTTGTTTAGGTTCTGAGTTAAGTTTAGTGTCGTTTTTAAACTTTCGGCTGCAGAAGTAATTTTTATGTGCGTTTTTAGGTCAAAATTTTGGCCACAGGAGCTCCATGCTCTTCTAAAATATTATTTTCTGTGTTATGCTTTGTATTACTGTCGACTGTTTCTGTTTGATTTAGGGAGGTTTTACTAGGAAATATTCACTTAGCTCACGAAGTGGAACAATTCTTCCTGATTTTCCTTGTACCGATTACTTTCTACTACCAGAATGTCTTCCAGGAGAAATGGTTAGTCCCATTACAGATAGTCTATGCTGTAGTCTTGCTATGTTCAACGTTTCTTGCTTATACTGAATCTTTCTATTTTTAATGAGCCTGTCAGTGATGCTATGTCAGGCTTATTTTCTGATCCTCTGATGATATACAGTGTAGTCTATTTATATTGTCTGGTTTTAATGTTCCAGCTGGTGGTTGCATTGGGCTTTGGATGCTGAAAAACAATTACGTTTGTGAGATAGACTTTTTATTGTAAAACTTTGCAATAAATATGCCAGTTTATCTATTATAATGCTCATATAACTTGCTTGAAAATCAATTGCTATCCAAATTTTGCTGTTTTATTACATTACATTGCTCTGAGAGACATACATTTTGAAGGATTTATTTCTTAAGCGTTAATTTGATATTTAACTTTAAATTTTCTTCATCAGGTTAAGAACAGCAGTGAAATCATTGTACTAATAATCCAGTAATTTCAGTTTGTTGTGGCTATTCTTAATCATAACTTCTAGAGAGCCACATGAAAGCCAAGCACAGGGCTCTAGCTTACTCATGAGCACTGACCAGATTATTTATGAATATCTGTAATATGATTCATGTTTTATGGTATGTTTAATCTTTATTTATGAGTTTGTATCATTAAGAATATGGAAAACTGTAATTTAGCCTGCCATGGTAGAAATGTGCTTCTTGTCCATAGTCTTCAGTAATGTCACTGGCTGTGCTGACAGGTGATTGGAAACTGGACTCAGTGATCGTAAACTCCAAATTGCCTCAGTGTCAATCAAAAGCTGAGTGCAGGGCACCAGTTTATTCACAAGCACAGTAAGCCTGAGTGAGTCTGATGGAGTGTTCGAAGCGGTTTCGCTTTTTATGGAGCTTGCTCTGCTCTTGCGATTAGCAAACAGTCAACCGTGAGCATGGATTTATGCGGGACAGTTTGAAGAACTCCAGTGTATGACATGCCCAGACCCACAAAATTTATTATTACGAGTCATTAGATCGAGCGTGTTTGTCGGAGACTTGGTGCGTGAGTGGAAACGTCAGATATTTGTGTCTTCTTTTGTTTATGCACAGCTCAGAATATCTGTTTAATTCTGAGAAGGTTATGGACACGACTCCCTTGTGAATAGCATTTTTGGGACCAGAACCGATAAGGAAGACACTTCAAGTGATGATAAGCAGCTCCCGTCGCTTGATGCATGTGATAAACATCGTGAAGGGAGCTTGTTGACAGAAACTCTTGCCCTTTAAACCCTGATTAAACATGTGTTTATCCTCACGTGAAGTGACTGCCGAACTTATCTAAATTAAAAAGGTTTTTACTCTTTGTAGCAAAATGGATATTTGTAATTGTGGAGCATTTGTTTTGTCTTTTCCATAGGTTGTTTTTTTTGTGCTGTGTTCCACAAATTAAATCTAAATCCAGATCCTTTGCCTGCATTGGTATCTCTCTATGAAATGGATTTTCTCAATCTCTATGCTCTACCATCCTCCCTGGTAGCATCTCTATCTCCTTCTCTTACCATAAAACCTTCCTTTTCTCTCCTGAGGATACCTTGTACTTGTAGGCATCTTCAAATCATGAGTTCACTCTAGAATGTAGATCCTTTAATTGAGACTAGATCTTGTAGATTGATTTAAGTCTTGCAAGATCAAATGCTTTCGGTTCTGGTTTTTGCAGGTCGATACCTTTCTGGTGATGTACAAGACACATTCACAATGTATCCTTGATTCAACGCTTGCTGGTGCTTTTACCGAGGCAAGCTGTTGTCGTCATGACTTTGTTAATTTATTATTATTATTATTATTATCATATTTATTATTATTATTATGTGCTATTATTATGCACCATGCTGTTTTGTATGAAGCAACAGCAGGTCTGAAAACATTTGATAAATGAGTTATATCTCAAAATTGTTAACACTTCTAATGTTTTCAGTTTATGATGTTATCTGAAGTTATCTTGCACTCCAAAGCCAATGATGTTCTTCAGATGCTGTGAGGTGACACTGTCAGGGTCGTCATCCAAGCCTACCAGTAAAGAGGGAGATGTCTCTCAGAACCTGCATCCTTCAATATTAGTACCATGAGCTATGGTATCTGGACTGTATGGCATTCACCTCTGTGATCATGCAGAGATGTGCCTGCTGTGAAATTATAGTTTTTAAGGGCTGTTAAGGAAATGCCTCAGCTGGCATTTCCTTAATCAGTTGTTGAAATGACAATAACATCATGTAGGCTAGTGCTGAGTAGATTTCTTGAAGAGGCGCTATATCAAGTTTCATTGATTCAATACTAATAAATGTTAATTTAAGCAATACTTTATTATTATTGTTATCAGTAAATTATTGTTCATCGGTGGGTATTGTTCAGATGTAGAATTGTTTATTCTGTATTTTTATGTCTGCAATTAGAATGATAACTTTATAATGGCAATAATGAATTTCTAATAAAGAGATTTATTATGATCTGTCTGTCAGATCGAGAACTATATCATGCATTTCTGGCGTGGAATTCCCGAGCATCTGTACAGCCTCACAGAGTATGACATCATCGCAGACATCATCTGCATCTGTGATTCAGTCGTCTATCAGGTCAGAGTTGAACTGTCTTGTCTCATCATACACTGCCTTAGTTTTTATCATCCACTGTTGCCTAGAGGTTGGCACACCTCTGCAGGCATTTCCTTGAACATTATATAGATCCTATATATAGACTATGTGGGCCAGCCGGCAAGTACAGTGGTTCACTGTGATTGGTAGGGTCCAATTTGTTAAAAAAGAAATGGAGATTGGTCAATGGGAATTTCTGGTGTTGGCTAGGCTCTGTGGATATGATGCTAGCAAGCACAGTGAAATTAAACCACAGTGAAATTAAACCACAGTGAAATTAAACCACAGTGAAATTAAGCTGCTTGAAACTGTTTAACACTGTAACTCAAAACATGCCGGCTATATCTCTTAACTATGCTTTGTTTATTTTATTTTAGACTTTAATTGATGTCTTAATTCCTGCCACAATGCAAGAAATGCCAGAAAAGTGAGTTCAAACTTGGATAGACAGCATATATATTTCTTGCATGTGATTTAATAAGCATATCTATCAGGAAACATTATTGATTTATTTTTCATAGGTCTATTGAATATAGGCAACGTTAGGAGTTGCTGTGCATCTTCCATATTATTTATTTTATCTGTTGATCATAATAAAATGATATCCAAAAGATGTTAAACTAAGAATATGCGAATGAACTCGGAAGGTTCTCCTAAAGCAAAATATTTCATTGCCTCAATGGTTGTCATTAGCTGGTAACGTGAATAAAGTTGATGTCATTTGCCGATCGATATTACTGGAGCATGAGCACTGCTGCTATGGTCTGGCTAAATGCTTCTCTGCTAAACCGCGTTAGATACTACAAAATTGGGGGGGGGTCAGTGAAATATTGCGTAACACATTGGAGCACAGAGCTGATGGACCGAGTTCGATACCCGTACCCCAGTAATGTTGATTAGTACTTCTTTGCTAGGCAGCATTGGATAAATTAGACGTATGACGTAATGGACGACTTGCTTGGCTGCTGACAGTTAAATTCGACTCCTGTAATAACTTGTCATCAATCGTTCATACTTATTTGTAATAATGTTGCGGTTTGTAAGCTTGAAGTTAAACGAAAATTACTATTATTATTGTCATTATTATTGTTTTTTTTGCTCTGAGGTACTTCATTCCCCAAGGACTTAGAGATTGTTTAAGTGTTAAAATCGTTGTCTGGATGGTCAGGCCTCGTCTTCTTGGGGTTATTATTATTATTATTACGATTGTAGTTTGCTCTGTGATATTCGAACGCTGGCCAATAGTTGGGAGAACTGGCTGAAAGACGCTCTGGCAAACATCTCGAAAAGCTTCAGTGATAAGAAACTGTGCGCTGGACGTCGATTCGCCTCTGCTCTGAAGCGCCAGGCGTCGTTTCTTCACCTGGCACAGGTAGGCATTCACCTGGCACAGGTAGGCATTGTCCTCGTTATCCAGTTGTATGATTCGTTTCAGAATTTGTTGAAAGTGCCACGTTGTGAGTGTATTGCGTCGTGAGCACAATTGCCCTTTGCTTTGGAATAATAGATCCTCTCTGACTATCTTTTGATTTTAACTGGGGTGCTTCTTTTTTTGCCCAGTGTTCTTATGACTGTTCTTTTTCTGTGGGGCTTTTTGGACTGAGAGCGCATCTGATTAGGTTATGCTGGGAGAGGTGCTATAGAAATATGTAAATAAAATATGATACAATGTTCCAATAGCTCTCCAAAGGATTCTAAATTGTTACTGCAAGGCGCCCATCTACCCTACTGCTCATTAAATTTTTACGGTCGCTCCTAGGGAAGGGAAGGCCGAGTCATAGGACAAGCAGGCATTGAACTTTTTGAATTTTGATCTTCATGTCACCATTCAACCATCTATCAAAGACAGAAGGAATAAATAAGTTCATCATTTGAAGTGATGTCAATGTGATTGTCATTTCCATCACGTTGAATTGCGTTATGGCTTTTGAATCGAATGTCTTTTATCAGACGGCTCGTCCCGTGTTGTACGATGCTCAGCTGGTCAATCAGATGATCGCTGATATCGATCTCATCGATCTGAATGGAATCGATTGTCATGGATTCTGCTCCACTGTCGATGTCGGCGACTCTGTCAACTGCAGTGACTGTAAGTCAGCCAGCAGCATGATGACCCCCAAATAAGTCACCCATCTCCACTTACTTCCCACAAAGCATCACAGCTCTGTCATCATTGTTACAAAATGAAAAACCTTGGGAGACAACTAACTAATCTTCAACTAGTCTACAGCCACAAAAGCTATACAGACTAATGATCACCCATCTATGACCTGGGAATTTGTTAAAAGCATCGGAATTTGGCCCTCTGTAAGGAAGGTCTGCTCCATTTTCCTGATCCCAGACCCAACTATTAGCTATGGATCTGGAGGGACATAGTTCAGAGTACTCAGATTCAGAGATTGAGGTTCTACATTTTGAGGAGATAACTGATGTTCAAAGTGAGTGATATTTCCTGAACTAATTTGTTTTTCCATAAGTTCAGCTTAGTGATATACATAATTGCCTGACTTTGCTCGTACATCTGTGTACCAATCTAGTGCGTAAATAGGACAAAAACATTTAATGAAACAATCAAGTAATTGAAATAATAATAATGATGATCTTGCTGACCATATTCATGCTATGGTGGTACTAGATAAAATCATTGTTATGTGTTCTTGCATAGCTCAGTTGGCGGTCGCTGTTCTGAAGGAGTTTCGAGAGATGTTACACAAACAGGCAACAGTCGAGGCCTTCATCGAGTGGTTGGACGTCAGCGTTGACCAGAAGATCATCAAGGTTTGGATTACTATTGTATTCATACTATTGTTCTAGCACTTCCGAGTATATTACGTTGAAGGGCCACCATAATTTATAAAAACTTAGTAATAATAATAATAATAATTCATCCACAAGGTTTATATTGTTCAGCCATAACAACAATCACATACACCATTTGTGATAATAGAAGTGAATGGGACTTGAGGTGTTTGTTGTTGAGGTTGCGCCACATTGCATTGCCAACGTATAACATGTCTAGTTACTGTAAATAATGTCAATCCACTTCATACTATTTGGTGGTATTGGTGCATGGCTCAATGATTATGTAGTGGGCAAATTAATGTGACTTTTTCAAGGGTTGCAATCCTGGACTTGGAGTCAAAAGTTATTGGGTGGGGTGATGGTTGAATGGTTATATACAGGGCAGGAGGAACAGGTTCAAGACGCTTGAGGTTGGCTCAGCCCTCCACTCCCCAGGGGAGTGAGATGGTAAAATGAGCTGGAGTAGGATGGATTTGCACCTAACAGGCTGCCACACAGTTATATAATCACATGTTCCTACTATTTCATGCAATCATACTGTTGTTTGCCAATTTGGATTTAATTAACAAACAAAACTTATTCTAAAAGGCTGAGGCATTAGCAACAGACCTCCAAATAATTCTATGATTAAGTTGCTATAAGAAAAACGTTTTTATTTACCAGCCAAATAAGCAGAATGGGAAAAGTTTTGAGGCAAGAGCACAGGATTTCGTACTGCGCTGGTCTTACCTCGGTGGCAGGATATCGCACAGTCTTACCATCAACAACGCCAAGAGCTTTGGTAAGGATGCTTTATTCATTTTGTCTCATTTTCTAGTTTTCAGTTTTTCACTTTTGTCATATGAATCTTAGTTTTCTGCTGAGTGTCTGGTGATGACTGTCTAAATGGATTCTAATCCTTAAGGGATTCAGAAGAATGATTCTAACCTGAGATTATTCATATATTTATTAAATTAGTAACGTGCACAAGCACACTGAAATGTGAATGTGAGTCACAGATAGTCAGTTGCTTGAAAGTTAAGGAGAAATAGTGAGTTTTGAGCCGCTGTTTGAAGAAAGTAAGTAAATTTGAGCTGAGGAGAAATAGTGAGTTTCGAGTCACTTTTTGAAGAAAGTAAGTGAATTTGAGCTGAGGAGAAATAGTGAGTTTTGAGCCGCTATTTGAAGAAAGTAAGTGAATTTAAGCTAGGCAGAGATAGTGATGTTATTTATTGTCAAGGTAGCTCTTGATTCAGTCTGGCTAAACCTGCTGCTGTATGTTTTTGTGATTCGCATGTCGACTGCAGCCTCTATTCATCTGATTCACCTTCTGCTGACCGAGTACATGTTGCTGGCAATCGAATCGCAGCTCTACATCGAAAAGGACCAAGAGACCCAGTCCGCTTTCGGGGAGCACTGTGACATCTCGTCTTCACCGCACCACTCATTCCACCGTCTGCCTCCGGTCTATGCCGAAACCACTTACTTACCCATGCGCTTTATTCCTGGACCAAAGAATCCACTCTACTATCATCACAGCCATCTTACACATCAGCGACATCATGAATTGGTAGATGGAGTTAGGCAGACTCTCGTTGACCAATCAGATCGATCTGCTGGCTTTGATCATGGAAACGGATCTAATCATTTGAGTCAATTGAACATCATGTTGAAGGTAATTTCTCGATCATTTAAGTAGTAATAGATTGGGAATGATTTTTAGGTGAAAGTAAGAATACCAGCTGGGAAATAGTTAAAAATGAGTGAACATATTGACAAGCATAGGAGTGCAAGTATTGTTTATTCCCACAATGCAACAGTCAGAATGCTGTAATAGGTGAGCAATTGCAGTTGACTAGGTACTTATGGTTGAGTTTGTTAATACATGTTTCTATATGATATTTGAGGAATTAACTTCAAATCCGCATCGGCAAGGGTAAAGTTGTGTGCCCTATACCAGAAGCTATGTAGGCCTAATGGCTCTTGCTGCTGTGGGCAGAGGTTTCAGGATGACGTCTCTTGACATTCATTTCCCTATTGCTAACAATTTGATTCATTAATATTTTTATATCAGAATATGAGTGCTGTTAAGGTTTTTAAATGTATTATCTAATATTATATCTACAACCGTAGATACTTTGAAGATGCCTGTTTTCTGTCGCTTTCAGACTGTAACAGGATCGAATGCAGTCCTCACTCCTCCACTGTCTCCCGTCCTCTTCAGTCAATCGGTCCAGCGACCTGCGTTCAGCTGGCCGTCCTGCACACCATCCTCCTCATCATCTCAGGTCTACCACTGCCTTGGTATGCCCTTCCTTTCCAATCACTGCACCACAACAACAGATAATGCCAATCAGAGCTGATTTACAATGGTGTGAATATATATATATATATATATATATGCCTCTGTAGAAACCGTTCCTAATAGAATGCATGCTAGAGCATTTTAGGGTAATCTGTAGCTCTGTTGTATATGCACAAAGAATTATATAATAAAACTGCATCTTAAAGTAGAGGATGGTGAAATATGGAAATGGTTTGATTTCTTCAATTGTTCTATGAATATAATACTGTATTGATTGCTTGGTTGATTGCATAGGAAATTCAGACAGCAATCACTTGGCACGAAGTGTGTACAATCAGTCCAACCGCTTGCTCGGTGGTTCTCTCAGGAATTCTTCTGCCGCACGTCCCACCGTTTCTCCAGACTTCTTCTCAAAGAGCCAGATAGCATTTCCAGGATACACAAATTATCCCTACGCCGATCCCAGCCTCGAGGCAAACGCAGGAAGGAGTGATTTTGATACGCAGCACGCAAAAAACAATCACCGTCTTCATTCTCATGGAACAATGGGCCTGACTGGCGGTCATCCTGCAGGTGAATAAAAAGATGTATGGTGATTTATTGACATTGCCATCATTTTGCCATGCAGTACCAGCCATTTTGGTAGTCATATGCAAATTGATATTGAAAGGTGCTTACATTGCCTTGAATCATATTATTTTCACACCACAGCATCGTAGGTCTAGATCAGCTGTCCCCAACCTTCTTTTTTGTTGTACCCCCAAACTAAAAAATTATTTGTGTGCATACCCCCAACAGAAAAAAATTTCATATATGTTCTTTGGTAATTTATTTAATCAGAATAGATTATTAGAATTAGAATATTGGTTATAATATTATTAATGAATTTCACTAAATTTCTTATATTAAAATTATTATTATTGTACAATGTACACTTCAACTAACATGAAGATAGGCTAATAGCCTCTAATAATTAATAAACTCAATAACAAGAACATAATAACAAGAAAATTATTTAACAATATTTAGTATTCTACTGTTCTAGTTTAACAATAATATGCATAAATATGGCACTTCAAAACCTGCGATTATTACCTGTTTCTGCATGAAATAGTTATTTTAAATTTTTTATTTTTCTTGTGTACCCTTGTCAACAGATGGCGTACCCCTACGCTGGTATAGACCATAGATAAAGTATTACAAATGGATGCCAATTTGTAGATTACGGTTTTTATTCGGGTGCTCTGACCACTGACGAAATGGGTTTGCTAAACAAGAGATGTTCTCAGTCATCCGTTGATTTCGATTCCCCATTTGGTCTTTTCTACCGGCAGCCAAGTCGCGCCACACTTGCAGAAGACTGTTCTGTTGGCCCAGTCGAACAGACGACTGGAAAAGCATCCAACAGATATCCAGGTAATTACAGTCTTGAGTATGGTTGTTATGCCCTCAAAGTAGCTGTTCTATTGGCATGTAAACTTATTTAAGAGTTTGTGTAACTACACTACATGGTATCCTGTTAATGGCACATAATAAAATTAAACGAGACATGAGGCAGTGGCAAATTGCAGACTCTAAAACAGCATAAGTGTGAAGTGTTGGAAACTGCTGTAGGAAATTCAAGAATCAAGAACTCGCAAATCAAAAAGCATGATTGTCTAGACTAGTTGTCAACAGAACAAGACCTAAGTAGCACAGACTTCAAACTGCATTTCGTCAAAGTGCAATTTCTAATGTACAACGACTTATTAAACAAGGATTTGGTGAAGTTTTGAGTGCAGTGAATTGACAGAAGAAATCCTTGGAAAAGAAATTCTGAAAGCCTGCAGTTTTTGCAATAACCTACAACTGCCATCGATTATTACTGCTAAGTTGTATTAAAGCAGTCCAGCTATAAATCAACATGTCATTTTGTCTGACAATATACATTGTTTTGGAATCATTTTAGAATGTGACATACAACATGGACTATTTTTATATGATAATTCCAGTAAGATATTCATTACTGTTCTGACAATGTTATGATAGACTGGGTACCTGGTACAATTTGTTAGATGAAAATTAAATTTGTCTGTATTTCAGCAACTGAAGTCGTTCCAGAGACGTCCACTACAAGCCAGTGGAACACTCAGGCGTTACTGGCTGAAGGGAATTTCGATTCTTCGTCCTATCACTACAGTTTTATGGCCCACCACCAAATCCCGTCATTTGCGAATGCATTCATGGTTCCTGGTCTCAAGTGATAATATTAGCCAAAATATCATAGCAGGGACTCATGAACAGTCACTGCACACCAAGCAACCATTCCTTACAGCAGGGGTGTCAACATTTTTATGATGGTGGGCCAGTAGCAATATTTTTCTAGGGCAAGAGTGCAGAAGGCGCATGAGAAAAATGGAAGTAGGGATCTCAGAGGGGACCAAACAAACAGCTGAATAATAAAGCTTTTAAAACCTGATTCTGATATGCATTATCAATTATTAATATCACAGAAAAATCAAAATTCACTCCATGGGGCCAGAAACATATCGTCGGCTGGCTCTTCGACACCCCTGCCTTTACAGCATCACCATATAATTATGTTCAGCTGTTTATCTAATATATTTTTTACTTTGACTGTAAAAGCACCTGTAATATTTACCCACAGAGTGAAAACTTAAATTGTGCACACTAAGGCAGATAGATTAATAAAGTGAAGAATGAAGTGCTTCTCGTCAAGTTTATAACTACTTTAACTACTTGCTACAGTTTCACCAGATTTATTTTCAACCGTTGTGTACACAGAAAAACATCTGGCCCTATACGTCACTCGTTAGCAATAAACAGCGTCATCAAGACGCCCGTTTGTAACTGCAGCTTCATGCCATAGTAAATCGAACTATCAGTTTTCAGTAACAACAAAAACAAGGCAGTCTATTAGTTGATCATTGTTTGGACTGTCAGTGTCTCAGTTGCCATGATCAGTTGAGAGATGTCAAATGATTGATTCCTTCAACAGAGGCTATGCTTGGTAGTCGGGGTTCTTCTCCAGAATCACAAATCCCTCCATAACAGGTGTCAGTGAAATGTCTGCAACAATCAGAGTCAAGGAAAAACAGACACAATAAATTCAATGTTACCAGCCATTACGATATCTCTGGTGCTCCAGAGGCCAAAGCCAATGTATCTTTAGTTTTACTGTCCAGAAGCTTCTCATAGAACTAAACTGTTTTTTATGTCTTGTCACAAGTCATCATCACAGAACCTGATGACAGTCCTGAACTGTAATGTAATCGAGCATTTATATAGCTCCCCTTCAAGATAACTACTTTGTGTTGGTCTAAATGATTTTAAATGTCATATTAAACAGTCACCAGTGGTGGGCTCATACATAAGCATGGAACCAGCCAAATGAATACATACCAGAAAAGAGTTCTGCTTTTCATTTTTTATTATCATCAGCACTGATCTTCTAATTGCGGCTTAGTTTTGGTACACCATTGTTTGAGACCTTGTGGATTAGACACCGGTGCTATAGAGGTTACAAATTACCATTTTACATAACAAGTACTCTAAAACAACTAAAGCAGTGGGCTGTGACAAAATCATAAAACTATATATATGAAAACAGAATTCCTATTACAAAGCCAACACAAATTGCTGAGAAAAAGGATACACTCTTCAGTTGCGAGTTCTGCTCTTTCACCATACGCCAGAAGAACTGGAGTTGTATGAGTCTGGAAGCCAGTTATAGTCTTTGGGTTTCCCGCCTGACCCACAACATCCACTGCCTGTAAAGTGACACACAGCTCAGGGTATAATCAAGCACCAGGGCAGCCATAGTATTCAATAAAAAATCAACTATAGATACTGCAATCAATGTTTAAACGAAGTTAATATTGAATAGATAGCAACCAACCCTCAAAGCAAGGATGGATAAAGACAAGACAAGTATTGCACCACGATCTGCAAGTAGATATCTTGAAGGGTCCACCAGACTAAGTTAACATTGATTGACTGATTGAAGTCATTGACAGGTTTCACGATGTACAAACTATTAGAGAAAACGATGGACAGATTGACCAACCCTCGGAGACAAGACAAGAATTGCACTACAATCTGTAAGTCGCCCCTCAGTTAACAAATAATGCCTACCTGTCCGACTCGAACAGAAACTGGGAGTGGCTTGAAGGATGAGTCGAAGGTAACGAGCATGCGAGGCTTCATCGCTGTCACCAGAGTGTAGATCAGATAATGCGACTTGCCCAGAATTACTGTACAAAAGAAATACAGAAATTTAGTAAAAGACAAAAACTTATTTCCAAATAAAACAAAATAGCAAACAGTTTGTTTAAGCCGATACTTACACAAATCGACCTAACCTCATGGAAATTGTCTATAACTTGGTTTATAATACACAAGGAAACAATGCAAAACCAAGTTGTTTAATCACAATCTTTAGACAAAACCAGTACAGATAGATGATCCAGCTGCATACATGACTGTGACAATTGCATCCAGCTTATTTTTATACAAAATCACATCCTTAATAATTCAGATAACCCTAAAATCAAAGATAATAGTCATACACATGGCAACCTGCATAAAACCAACTCCAAAGAAATGGTTCGTTCCAAGATGAAATCAGCAAATAAACAAACTGCAGCACTTTGGCACTTTCTGGACTTAACTCAGCCTCCTTACCAACTCCCACTAACTTACTAACTAACTCCTTACTAACTCCCACGACTACTTTCCTTTTTCAAATGGACTTAGATATATCGCTGATCGTTGAGTATATGCTGATATGCCAAATAAAATTATTTGATTGATAAACTGTGCAATATCAGGCATCTTGATAAATGCATACACACACACAGACTACTGCACCGAGATGAAGATAAACTTTCACTTACTATTTTTCACATCAAGACATGCCATGAGGAAGGAGAGAAGTCCGGCAACAGCCACTGGGTTCATGATCTGTCGATCACAATGGTAGGGACAGAGCGTCAGTGTTCCCTTGCCAAGATGTGTCAGACCCTGCGCTATACGGACGCAGAACAGGTTGTTCGGGTCCTTGGCATGATAAACAGCCAGTTGACGCAGCATCGTTGCCAGGCGGGCGTTGTTTGTGCCTACGACACGGCAACACAAAGAATAACTAATAAATTCATATCACTAAACAGAAATCATTGAAAATAAAAACCTTTCGTAAGAAAGAACATAATGAAACAATAAGTCGTGACAACCTCAGAGAAGTCCAAGAAGATTACATATTCCTGCAGATTTAGCTTGCAAAATATAATTGAAAACAACTGTGTGTTCACAAAGCATAATTAGGTCTTCTTTAAATCATCTTTTGGTTCTCCGCAGTCCTGGGCAGGTTCTCACACCATAAGTCGCCATTCGTCCTTCAACTTGCTGTACCTCTCCATCAACATCCGGTTCCAAACATCATTCTTAACCTTCTGCTTGTCTTTTACACCTTCATTCCTCCCTCAATAATAATTCTCAGGAGGGAGTTATCCAACCATTCTCTCTGTTGGCACCAGCACTTTAAATCATGCTCAAATATTTTGTCAATTATAATATTTGTTGTTGCCAAACCACCATGGCTGCAGATAAATACATAGAATTAGGAATAGTGCCATGAATGATAATAATAGAATAGCAAATCTAAGTCTATGTGGTTGTACCTGCTCCCACAATGCCCATAGCCAGAATGGAATTGTGGGCAACTTCAGCATCGCTGTCATGAGAGAATTTGCTGAGGACGTCGAGCACCTGCAGTTTAGGATTGGATGTTGAGATAAGAGCCAACGCCAGAGGAACAGCTCTCCGAATGACAGGCTCACCATAACGCAACTGAAAATGCAACAATCACCTGCACAAAATGCACACTCACACAGGGTAAATTGATATTCAAGCCTTACTCCACCATAACCAATTGTTTTTAATATCACCTTGAGCAATCAACAACGATAACAATGGATAACAAAACAGTTGTTTTATTTCTTTCCCTATTATCCCTCCTCTCTGTGTACTACTAAGGGACCAATGGGTCCTGCTAACATGGCCTACCCTTTCTTACATAAAATAAAGCAGCAGGTTCAGAAGATTCAAAACATAATTCTTTATCTTAACTAGCTAACTAATGCTGACTGTGCACATACTAATTATTTAGAGCGGTAGTTACTCAAGCACACAAAAAGAGAAAAGCAAGAAAAATGAAAAGAAAAACTCGGAAGTAATAAAAATGAGAATACTCAAATGTCAAGAGTACAAAAAGAGCCAATTGGTAAAAATTATTAATATGAAGATATTATAAAGACATTGAAGCCATAAGATGTCGTTAAACTTATGTACAGCAAACAATACTTAAGCCCACTAGCAGAGGTTCAACCAGATCCTTAGGCATCATTTATGTAATTAAGTAAGTAATCTTTATTTAATAAACTGAGTAGTTGTAATTAGTGCCTTCTATTGCACCAGCGGATTTATATCTTAATGCTTTGTGGATTATGAAAAAATTTGATAGTGTTGACTGGAGAAAGCTATTACATGCATTGAGACGGATGGGAAAAGATTGGAAAGACAGAAGATTGATAGGAAACTTGTACTAGAGGCAGTAGGTGTAGTGTGAGATTGGCAACTGAAAGCACTTTTGTAAAATTCCTGGTAAATACGCTCTGACATACGTTTCCTAAACCATGCAAACTGAAAATTATATGTTGTTCCATTACTGCATTCCAGTTAACTCAGACCAGTCTAACTTGAAGACATATTCTAGAAGACCCATTTAGAGACAGCATTTCTAATTCTGCCCTCATAAGGAAAGAATGTCATAACTGAAATTTGGCCGTTTTGAGTTAGATGTAGTTATTTACACAATATTTATGAGAGAAAATAAGAAAATATTCTTTTTACAAATGGTGGCTATTTGTTACAGATATTGCATACGAAGAACAAAGAATATAAATAGGCGATCAACTTGGCAGAAAAAGTTTAGTCTTTTGCATGTAACGAAAAATGAGCTTTCTGCAGATACATGGTTCTTTCTTATGAGGGCAGAATTGTGCAAAACATATCTTACCAAATGTCCAAACGTTCTAAACGACATATCAGCACCGATGTCTTCGCCCATCGCAAGCAAAGCGATTCCCAGTACAGCGATTGCTAGGATAAAAAAATAAAATAAAATAAAATAAAGCTAACATACAGTCATTTTCTACACAGGCACAACCTGGTAAAACCTATTTCTTACCAAGGAGCTCAAAACTGCTGCACATACAATGCAGATATAAGGTAGATCTTACACAAAAGGGACTGATATTAACTATAATTAACATATGCCAACATGGTGGCAGATTGGTTAGACCGGTCGGCTCTTAACGCTGAGTGCACTGAGTGAGCGAGTTCGACCCTCGTCCGAGGCGTCAGTCAGTCCTTCGTGCACAATAGCTCTGCAGCACAACTGCTATTGCGCCGTCAAGGCGTGTACACTTCTGAGCAAAAACTGTTGAAAGAAGGGTGATATCAAATTTCAGAATAAAGAAAACGGAGAAAAAAACAAAGAACAAAGTTCATCTAGCAGAATGATTTCCTTCTATATGACAGCAATCTCAATATGCGAGGCAATAAATCACTATGCTGCCAAAGAACTGTAGAAAGCCTAATCTAAATCTAAAGCAAATGTGAACAAATTGTTATAAAAATGATTTGTACAACATAACGACAAAAGTGTTGACTATGATATGTTATGGAAAATATTTTAAATAACTCGGTAAGTACAAAGTTAACAAAACCTGATGAACTGTGAAGTTGTCAAAAATGCCATCATGTGTTATGTCACAAGAAACTAGGTAGCCGTTATTGTCTCAGCTGGTCTCATCTTTCAATGCCTACTAATATTTTGAATGACCAACATCAGTTGTTACTATTGGTGTTCAACAACCTGATACCTTAATTGAAAGAGCAATTGTCCAAACCCATATAAAAGCTTAATAGCTAGACAACGACCAAAATACTGCACTGCACGCCTGTGTCTTAGTTCCGTGCAGTGTTAGTCTCAAGCCAGAAAACTCAGTTATTACACATTGTTGTAAAACTGAAACAACCATGAACAATATCATAATGGCTTAAAAGAAACACACTCAATAAAATATTGCACATTGCTTACCTTGCTGTGGTGACAGATTGGCGGTTTCAGTCTCTTTCTCTTTGGCTTTGCCACTCTCCTTCTTCTTGTTCTTGTCCTCCTTCTTTTCATTGTTCTCCTGAATCAAGAATAATAACAAGAGTAAGAAGAATAACCACAATGCACATTAATGTACATAGTCTAGTCAAGGCGACTACAAAAGCCGAGAACTTTAGAAACCTAAAGCCAAGAAGATTTATACAGACTTTAACTCAGAAACACAAAGCAACAGGTTGTGTAATTGTGCATGTATGACATTATACATGTATATCAACTTAATATATATACATAAAATATATATATATATAATATATATTTAATATATATATACAATTCCAGAAATGTCAGAATAAGAGATTTAAAATTTAAAAGCAAAGATAGCAGTTTAATGTTTTCCTGCCGACAAATTATCAATCAATCCTTAGCACTGTCTCGGTGTTGTATGATGCATCTAACCTAAGCCTATGCAGAAATTACACTGTTCATGAGAAATGAGAACAGATTAGAGCCCTCAGTTCTAGTACTACCAAAAAATACAAACCTGATCCTTAACATCATAATGTTCAGAGCAAGCATGTAACATAGTCTGGACTTTGAGAACATTGCCAGTGCCTAGAACAACAACAGATGCCATAATTATGACAAAGCTGCTCTCAAAACCTTCAAATGCCTTCTTTATATGAATTTTAGACACTTCTAGTTCACATATTGCCATTGTGCACCCATACAAACAAAACCAATTGATTTCGTCTTTTAATAATTATCTTAGATCCAGACCCGAATTTAATCCATACGATGAGCATTCCTCAGCATATTATAGGCCCAGATATTCTCAATTAGAAGTGCTGGCCATAGAATCTATTCAAACATAGATAGCATACATATCTGATTGATAATGACTTGATGGTACTGTGTGTGCCATTAACTAGTTAAGAGTTGTAAAAGATTAAGAAATATAGAAGAACGATATAATTATTTGGTATGTAACTCACGCAACATAAATGGGTGAGACTACTAGTCGAGACTTGTTCCGCTTAGGGTTTTCTATTCCCAATGTTTCTCAACTATTAAACATATGCTACTATCTCACCATTTTACTGTGACATTTTATCATCCATTCAGGTCTCTTCATTATTAAGATATTGTTATGTGATAGATTCCTCTGATAACAAAGTCTGTCACTCACCTGCATATGCGCAGACCTCCACCAAGCAAGTCGCCATGCTGCGGTAGGGCTCTGCAAGAACCTGCAGGGCTGCCATTGTCGCTTCCACACTCTCCTGACGACCTGTCAATCAACAGAACAATGAAGACTAGAGTAAGCTTTCCAACAACGAATCGTCAAACAAACTTGAAGTAACTGGACAACACAACACCATTGAAGCTACGCAATGCAAATCGTTAGGATGATGCAGGATCTGATCCTACAGCTTAGCATGAGTAATATAACAGCCCAGCTGCTTGACTGCAAACTAGGGCATAACCGGAAATCGCCCCGGACGAATATCCGGTTTTTCGGGACTATTCAAAAGTATTCGCTTAGGCAAATATTATACAAACAAATAGTTAAAAATACAAATGTTCTAACCCAATAATTTTGATACAAACATTTAACAATCTAAAAACGAAAATTTTAATTTAAAACCGTTTAGTAGCTATTACAAGCACAAACATTTATTTTGCCAATTTTTCATTAAGCAAAACAGCAAAAGTAAAAAAATTTAAGCTTTGCCTGTGGATGGTGCTCGCCGGGCCAGAGTTGCCACTACTCTTCGGTTCATACCCGGATCCAGCAAATAGTGCATCAAAATACTCGGATTCGGTACTCGGTGGAAATTGTCTACTTGGTTATGCCTTACTGCAAACCATGACTGAAATCCCATCAACAGAGAGCCAATTGAACAATTTTCATGCCACCGTGCAACACAACAACAATAAACCAACTTCAATATCACGGTTAGGAATGACTTATTATGTTTCAGTTCGCAGAGGTGTAAGGTTTCGAGTGACTCACCAAGAAAGACGAGGCCAAGACCAAGAGCAAGGAATCGTGAGTAAGTTTCCTTCAGTTCAAGCTCTGACTTCTCCATCAGTGTCTGAAGCAGAGTCGTGTTGACCGATCCGTTGCAGCTTCCGACCGATATCATTCCACATGCAATGGCTGCCACACCAACCACCTGGAACATGTATATCAGTCATCAGATACAGACAAGAATCATCAGAACGTTATAACCGATGGTTGGCCACAGCGTCATAAGGGTATGCACAAAAGTAAGGGATACCTAGCTCCCTTCCTTGCAGAAAAACCAGATTCAATGTATTTCAACACAATTTTAAAGGTGTCACAGTTTCAAATTATTCAAAAAGCATACAAATATTGTGAAGTTATTGACATTTAATCAGCACAAATAACTATTACACCAAGCCATCAATAGTTTGACAATATGTTTAAATAAAATTAAGAAGACGATTGTTTAAATTAAGAAAAAACGAAAAATGGCAGGAGTGTTTTAAATCTTACAAATATTTTATTTCTTAACAGTGTTCATGAAATGAGATAAACTAAACAAATTCCTACCTCCATGGTAGACTTGGGGTCAGCAAACACTGGCAGCAGAAGTGCCAGGATGTCTTCCCTGTTGGAACCAGCATAGGCTAAACCAAGACTACAAACAACATAATCATATCTTCACATAATTTCAACATGACAAGCCACAGTATGATCACAAGTACATCATGAACATATGATAAGTTATAACAGGAGTCGAATTAGCTGTCTGCAGACATGCAAGGCGTCCATCACATAATACAACTAATTCAACCAACACTGTCGCCTAGTGAAAGGACTAGTCAACCTTAGGAGTAGCAACAAAAACAAAACAAGCACATGTCAACAACACTTTTGAATCAGCACAGATGTGTCAAACAGTGAAGAACTCGTCACCAATGGTTACCGAAGAAACCATTACAAGAAGCTTAACCCATCCGTTAAGTTAATTAGTATTTTCGCTTCAATAGTTGCCTTACCGCACACCACAATACCCTAGAAGTCAATTAACAGATTGATACATCAAATGCAAATCAGCACATAAGCACACATTTCTGACACTATCATCTTCACAGTAGTTTAGCAGTCTGCTGCAGGTTGACAGTTTAGCGGTCTACTGCAGGTTGACAGTTTAGCAGTCTGCTGCAGGTTGCTGACTTAAACAAAACCTACCCCAATATTGAACCAACTCGCATGGTTGCCGTATTGTGCATCACGTAATCTGAGAGCAGTGCCAACGCTGGATCGCATTCGTTCCGCACGCCTGAGTTAACGATGCCACAGCCGAGCAGGGCACCAGCCTACACAAACCACACAGAAGACAGTAAATATCCTAATGGAAAATGTTGAATTAAAATGAACATTTTTAAAATGTATTAAGAATTATTCTGCTCACTATCAACCCATGCAAACTCTTAATAATTCCATATTAGATTGGATCCAGAGTTTAATGACAGCTTTTGACAACAAAGGCCATTGCTGTCAACGGAAATTTGCTTGGAATGTTATAGCACTCAAAGCCTTTCAAATCAATAATTCCATATAATCGTAACCAAAGACTTTATACTGCATATCCTAACACAAAAGATTTAGAGATCTCCTAATTTCATAGTTCATCACCCCAGATGCTGGTCCTTGATGCAATTCAAGTCTTATATGAAGACTGACCTCTTTCAGAACATATATGCCAACCCAATAAAATGCGTGAATGCTTTACAGGTATTCTGCCAGGTATGAATGTCCCAAAACTATGTCACCAGCAAATGGCAGAAGCAACAACGAAGACGATGACGATCAGACCTTGATGTAGTCTTCCTTCGAATAGAGGTACTTGTCTAGTTGGCTAAGTCCTCCATCAATATCCCACAACAGAATGAGGCCAAGGGAGGCAGCTGCACTCATCATTCCTAGTAAAAAGAATGGTTGCATCAGCACAACATTTAACATTACTGCAAATTATTCTACATCAGGTATTCACACAGAACAAAAGTAACAGCATGCTGTCCACAAGTGCACTAAACACTCAACAGGGGTGATGGCTGAATGGTAATGCACAGGCACAAAGAAGGGAAGGATGTGGGTTCGATACCTGCTAGCCCCTCATGGTTGACTCAACTTTCCACTCCCGAGAGGATGATGGTTAAAGGATTAGCAGTAGGACAGATCGGCGACAAAAAGCCAACCATACAGTTATAAAATCGGCTTTTGCATAACTCGTGTCCCTACTATTTGACGTAATCATTCGGCAGTTTGTCAGCTTGAATTAAAATCAATGAATATGATTTATGGTGATAAATGAATGGTTTAACCCCATTTCTGTCCACACAGTCTGGCTCCTGACACCGATATGTTCATCTGACCATGGCCACCATAATCGTAAACAAAAATGTGACACAACTGCCTTAGAAGGCACAGAATTATAGGCATTGCTTATCACACCAGAGACCTCTCAGAAGGCAATCCACTGACCATGTTCCTTGTTCTTATAGAGCCAGGTGTTTCCATCATCCATCAACAGTTTGTCCTTTCCAAATGCCGCATTCACCAATCCATTGACAAACGACGCTGACAGATTCTGCCGAGCAGAGTCCACCGTCCCCTGGCCGATCGTAGGACCTAAGACAAAGACGTCATCAGGTAACAACAGATTTTACTCTATACATGCTTAAAAATTTGGTGCCAATTGTGATTCTTGACAAGACTGCTAGTTAGCTCATCAGCAGGTCTTATCCATTCCCATACCATTCAAATATAAAGCGTCCAATTTCTATTGACAGGTATTCTAACTTATTCAGAATTACTTAGCAGAGGTGATTGTATACAGCTGTCTCATAAGGGTGCTACTAGAAATTTACATATAAATAAAAGCTAAATAATTAGCATCAACCTAGGTAGCAATGAGCACATATATGTATTTACATGGCTTACTGAATGACTTTGAGATATTTTTAGCTTAGCTCACGATTTGGTTCGAGATGACTCTTGTAGATGTCTTCCGGAGATTTAGGTTCCATAATATCTAACTGCAAACGAAGAAAATACAAATTCAGCTTTCACAGAAATCCACTCTCACACAGGTCAACACATACACAGATACACTCACATACAGGTCAACACATACACAGATTCACTCACACACAGGTCAACACATACACAGATTCACTCACATACAGGTCAACACATACACAGATTCACTCACATACAGGTCAACACATACACAGATTCACTCACATACAGGTCAACACATACACAGATTCACTCACATACAGGTCAACACATACACAGATTCACTCACACACAGGTCAACACATACACAGATTCACTCACATACAGGTCAACACATACACAGATTCACTCACACACAGGTCAACACATACACAGATTCACTCACACACAGGTCAACACATACACAGATTCACTCATACACATGTCAACACATGCAAAGATTCACACACACACACACAGGTCAAGACAAAGATTCACAAACACCTACACTCACTCACACACAGGTAAACACATCCAAAGATCACACAATCGTCACACAATTTTTAATTTTAATTTTTAATATCGGCGCCGATTATCATTACCGATAACCGATACCGCCGAAATGCTGATAATCGGCCCGATTAATCGGGCCGAAATTTCAATACAATACAAAATGATGACTTTTTTCATGTCACCTCCCATTCAGCCATCCATCCAACAATCAGCCAATGATTATCCAGTCCTTCTGCTGTGCTACTACCACTTACTTCTCGAGCAAGGCTGAGGAAGTGATTGTTGAGGTGTACATTGCGCATCAGTTCCATCTCTTCCACCTGATTCGGATCGTCATCCTCCAGTTCAAAGTAGATCTGTTGACGGCCAAGGATGCAACTCAGCTGCTTACCCTGTGACCTGAAAGTACAAACAATAACCATGTACAAACAACCTGGAACAAACTACAAGGTACAAACAATCAAGTACAAACAACCAGGAACAAAGGATCAGAAAACACAGCCAGGTACAAACAATCATGTACATACAATCAAGTAAAAACAATCAAGTACAAACAGTCAGGCACAGACAGCCAGCTATATACCGCTAGGTACAAACAATCAGGTACAAACAGCCAGGAACAAACAATCACGTACAAAACAACCAAGTACACACAACCAGGTACAAGTAATCATATACATACAGCAAGGCATAAAAAACCAGGTACAAACAATCAGGAAAAAACAACCAGGTAAAAAATAAAGCACAAACAACCATGAACAAACGATCAGAAAACACAGCCAGGTACAAACAATTAGGTATAAACAATCAAGTACAAACAGCCAAGTAAAACAACCAGGTATATACAGCTAGGTACAAACAAGCACGTACAAAGAATTAGGCAAAAAACAATCAGGTAAAATAAACCATACACAAACAACCAGGTAGTCATGACAAGCAATACCATGTAAATGTTTGATCACCAATCATTATTCTAATGACGACAGTCTTTTTAAAGAGCAACTTGCGTTAAATTACAAGCAACAATAAAAAAATTAAAACAACCATTCCATTATGATATTGTGTAGTTACTATCAATTATTATATAGCAACAGCATTCAAAGTCCTGTTCTTAACTGCAAGGGATTGTAGGCCCAATGTGTATGTTACATCAGCTCTGTCGGGCATAAAGTTTTATTGTTTCAAGAATTTATTTAACTATTAAAGATTTAAGACCTGGAACAATGACCAGTATACAAAAACCACTTGGCTAGTAATATGCAACTATTCCATAAACTTAATCTCATTCCCCGGTGCATCAAAGTTATGAAGTTTTGACTATTGTTCACAAAATGCCCATATTTGATCAATTGCTAATCGAATATTGTGCAACTACGCTATGGTGTGCCAACCTTGTATTGCTAATAACCGAAAATCAACATCATCAACCTTTTGACAAGCTACCAAACAGTTGACCAGTAATTCTGGCAATATAATTAAAACATGAGAAAATCTGTTGAACGTGGAATCATTTTCATGTCATTTCGATTACTTATAAAGAAAACGAAACGCAGAACAAACAACTTAAACCGAGTGTATTCTTACTTGTCTTGACACTGGACCAAGATATTCTTGATGAGCACCATGTCGTTCAGCTGGATTGCAACAAACATGGCATCTGCATACTGTTCGAACTTGCGATAAATGCCAAGAGCAGTCCTCAGCAGATTGGTATTGTCAGGATCAGCAACATAAGGAACACAGCTGACAAGACAAGCATCACATATATTTTATATATATATAAATAAATATATTCAAATTCAATTCAAATATATATATATATATAAATGAATTGATGAATCTTCGAGATAGCACCTCTTAAAGAAATCTACTCAGAGGTGCTCTCTTAATGATGAAGTTAGCTCTCATGTAGGCAGTCCTCTCCCTCGCTTTCTTCACCTTCCCACTGCCAGAGAACAGCCAGGATACATCATCAAGTTCCTAACAAGGGCCAGAGTTGCTGAAGTAGATATCTCACATCTGTCGACATCGTCTGGCAGAGTCCTGAACCCCATTAAATCATCTTGCACCCGTAGATTAAATCCAGAAGACGTTACAGCAAGGTACCAGTACATTTAAGCATGGTGAAAATGATGCCATACTTGAAACAGCCAGGATTGTCATGAGTGACAATGAACCAACACTAAAACAGGATATTCCTGTTAGGCTAAGTGGAAATGCTACTGATACTAGACACCTAAATGCCTGTATGAGACCAACTATACTACAAACTGCAAAATAAATCAAAACAAATTCATGCCTAGAGCTGCCATATATTCCACTGCATCACATTAAAATTAAACACAAGATCTAATAAGGTTCTTGTGCCAATAGAAATTATTATCTGCAACATACTTTTGGCAAAACATGGTCAAAACTGAACACCTCATAAGTGGCATCTACCAGAGGGAGAGAGTTGCAAGAATGACATCATATGGATGCCAGCAGCGAGGAACTGGACATAAGCTGAGGCTGTTGCTGATTCTGATAACACAACAGTCTGCAATGGGATAATCAGCATAAGTCAGCCAGACCAGGGTAGTTCAATCCCCCATTCCAGGTGGAGATAAAGTTCAGATGCACCTGAACCAGACCCCCTCAGGTGACAGCTACTGATAATGATCCTACCTCCGCAGGTAGAGACAGACACGCGGATAGGCACTCTTGTCGACGTACTGCTCCAGTTCATCCAGCTTCTCCACCTCCATCAGAATGTCGCACGCCTCCGGTTCGGCGTTGTGCTGCATCAGGTATGGAACGACGTCGTGGACCAGTTTCAGCAGGTCGTCCCGCTCCTTCTCCTTTCCTTCCTTATTCTCCAGATCCTGCCACTCCTGAGTAATCTCGCCCGTCAGGTGCCTACAAAGGTCAAGGCCAAACAACATTAGAAAATTGAATGATTTATCTGTGTTCAATCCAGCGGTCAACAACTGTACGACATGAATAACATTTCAACTTATTACACTGCAGTAAGTTATAATAGCATTACAACTTATTACATTACAGTAAGTTACAATAACATCACAACTTATCACATTATAATAAGTTGCAATGGTACTGTAACTTATTACATTACAATAAGCTACAATATCACTATAACTAACTACATTATAATAAGTTAGCAAGTGAGATTAGGAAGTACCGGACATATTCGTGTCCCCAGGATCCGATCTGTTCAAGCGAGCCCAGCATTCGGAACTTGAGGCATTCTCTTGACTCACTCATAGTCATGCTCAGCACCGACAGAACATCAGCACAGAATCTCTGCAAAACAAATTCATCCATGTGTAGATGTGTAAATGTTGCACACAGCAATGATGCACGCTAATGCCAAAAGCCACAAACTACTATATAATGGAGGTGCTATATAAATCAACAGATAAGGTATGATAGAAGAATGGAAAGTCATGCAAATAACATGCATGTCCTGCATGAATCTTCCCTCACAACATGCTGCCCTGCTTCAATTTCTATAATGAACTGTAAATTTGAGGCTATATCCTGCAGAAGGCAATGTTTAACTCTACACATACAATTATTAGCTAATTTTTTTTATATTGGTTATGTTCATATTACTATGCTGTACATTGACTTCTAGCCTCTTTGACCTTCGGATATTTATCATGTTCCCAAACAATATGATTTTTACTACGACTTCAGCTGCAAAGAACACTAATTGATATGCACTTAAATGTACATTATGAAAACTATGCAAAAGAAGTCATTACACATGAGATCAGATTACCTACCAGAAGACAGAGAAGTCTTGCTTGATATTATTAATTATTAAGTATAAACCTTAGTCTCCACATTGTTAATCTTGTCGTAGACTTCCTTGAGTGAATCAAAATGCGGTCTGAGGAACTTCAGGGGCTTTGGAACCGAGGTCATAGAGGTCGTCGAAGACCTGATGAGCGAACGCAGGGTCTCAAGAGCTGGTCGATACAGACTCTCGTCAGATTCCTGCAAAATGATTTTAAAATGCACAAAAGAATTTCAGAATTGTAAAAAGTATTCCAATTGCTATTCTTTGATAGCCTTTGTCACGAATAAGTAAATATACAAGTTTTCATGTTAGCATAAAGGGATGCGGCTACTAGTGCTTCTAAAAGGTCGAGCGAGGTCATTGCAGTTGCTTATGAACTTTAACGTAAGGGCTCATCCACATATTATGTACGCAAAAAAATCGGATTTTCGGACCCCCTTACTGATGCAACGTGTAGATTTCGTGGACCTCTCCCCCATGCATACGTACACTTGAGCTCTACCCCCCCTATTGCAAAGGTTAAATAGCTAAAAGCATCTATAAGACATTGATTTTACCACAGGCTATTCATTTTTGTTAAGCATTATATTTAACAGCTTAAATTTGTTAACTGTTATGAAGAAATAAAACACTAACAACACTTGCATTTTTTTTACCATTTACCCTCCGTTTTAATGCTACATAAAATTGATTAAGCATGAATAAAGTCTGTGATTAGGTTTACAGTTCTGATTTTAATATTCTGTATTGTGGACGTCATAATTAGACAATTATATTTGCGTACGTACATATTTTCGGACCCCTCCCCCACCATACGCACCCGTACGCAAAATGGCCGAAATTGTAAACCCCCCTCCCCTCGATGCGTACGTAATATGTGGACGACCCCTAAATTCATCTCTAAGCAAGGCTCCCAAGTCAACATGAGCATAGCTTTCAAATGATGGGACACCTTCTGTAACTTAACCAGCTGATGCTGATGATCATTAAATGATGTTCAAAAGAACGCACTGCAGAGCAAAGGTGACAAGAATTTCAATGGACAGTCCAACACTCAAGCACTAATGGTACTAAATTTCACAGCACCAGTCAACATCATAGTAACAATGCCAAGGATCCAACTGCCAAGTGAACAATTACCTACTTTACAGACATCTAACAGAGTCATTGGCTATTTTATAGAGGTAAAGCTATGGTAAAACCACGGTCTAAATTGGTCCTGCTTCACCAGAGCCTCTGCACTGTCCTTTAACTTAAACATCTGCATATCACAAGCACTGAATAAGAAATTTATTGTGATCATTCTACAAATTACCTTCAGACGTTCAACCAGCACATTCAGTTCGTCAACTAGAAGGGCATCCTCCTCGGACTAAAAACAAATGAAATGATCAAGTTATTGTATCATATAGTTACCTGTCCTATGTTGAAATGTCAATGTCAAAACCCAAATACTGTTTTCTTCATATTTAAAGATCATAATAATAGGCACCCAAATGCTTGCTTAAAAGCACAAAGCTACCAAGCGGGAGTTGACATCCCTACATTTTCTGATCACAAAGTTGTTTCATATCAAATATTATCTCGACATTTCAAGAAGCTGCAGGTGGTCCATTTGCACACATTTTGAGGCCCATGTCTTAACATTTGATGGCCCATGTCTCCATCCCATGTCTTTAAAAAAATCATTCCCGAAATAGCCAAGGTACCAGGGAGTGGTGGCATCAAAATGGGCTATAAGAAGTCGAAGTGCAATGACACACAATATAGTTATTATGGACAGACTATGTTGTGGAAAATGTGATTTCTAGTTACAACTCGAAATTATATAATTTTCAACAGAATACCCCAACACGTTGTATTATAGGAAGTGTGCGGCAGTTAGAAGCACTCTATTTGAGTGTCTTGGGGCGGCCACAGTGTTTAAACAAAGAAGAGCTCCTAGTCTTTGGGATTACCTAGTAGACTAGCCCCATAATAGTTTACTGCATTCGAACACTTTGAATAAAATTCACTTTCGGGAATCTCTTAGTTATCGTTTTCATCCCATTCGAGGAATCGGGTCTCGATGGTTCGGGAAAACTCCAATTACCAATAGGTAAATGTTTAGACTTTTACTGATTTAATGACCTAAAGCGTCAAGTCGAATTATCATCTAATCAGCAAGTGATAATCAGTTGTATATGTGTGGCATGATATACAATCAAATCGCTCTACGAATGGTTCTTCACATGATGACTTGACACTAAGGCTACAAGTCCCGGAAAACGCCAAGCTTCATTCGCATAAATCTTCTTCAATACCCAGAGAAATCAGCGAGTTTATATATATTTGTTTATTACCAGCTCCTGCTCTTTCTTTTCGCCATTTTTCTTAGTTTTATCAGCCTCCTTGGTGCCGGAGTCAGTCGGTTTGCTTGCAGTGTCCGCCATTTTCAACAATACTGTAGTCTGTTGTCCGGCCAGTCGAGATTAACAACATAGAATTAATTAAAAAAAGAAACGCGAAGAGCGTATTTCTCACGGGGACCGGATTACCCATGAACTGTCACAGAAACGGGCTCTAATTCTATTGACATCAATGTCATGATGACATTGATGTCAATAGAATTTTACTCTTTTAGTCTTTTACTCTCATACAATCTTGAATTTATCTTGCAAGATTGTTTTAAGAGGCGACCATCAAATTAATGGCACTTCATCTTGTTTATTCATCATTGACGATTCTTTATCTCCCCACAGGTCTTTCACTCACAAGTAGGGCTGCAAGCATGTTGGTTATTTGGTTTTTTACAAAAATCAAAAATGTCTTTTTTTTATAAAATATTTTTTTAAATTTACTATTATTATTATTATTATATTACTAATTGTGTTTTATTCAGTCGGAATTCAAGCTAATTTAATGATATAAACGAGTTCGAGCTCTTTTTAATGCTATGTTTGGTGATTTTAAATGTAACAAAACTGTTGTTACAAGATCCATAGGAAAACTAAAAACCAAAAAACCAAATAAAACCAAAAAACAACCTTTAATTTTTTTAAATCTTGGTTTTTATGCACCTCTGACACATCTTCGGCACTCCGTCCCCACTCCATTGAGTTCATTCACCAATTAAGACCTAGGCCTATAGAGCACGCAGCGACGTCCTCTCTCCCAAAGACGACTTTCAATTTATCTAAGGATCATTATACAAAACATTTACTAATTTGTTATTGCCTCTAGCTACTATTATTGTTCATGTAGGCATTTCTGCGCTATTTCAGATTGTGTATTGCCACATCAAAAAGCCTAATCGTGCTTTTGTGAGACCGTCGCACCTATAGTTTAAATTGTGTACCTCGGGCATAACCTTGGCAGCGTTTTAAACAGAAGTACATTAGGTGTCATATTTTAAAATCTACATGCAATAAAACAAATATTTATTATTCATATAACCAGGTTTTTATAATTTGTTATTATTTTGCATCGCTGTATATCTAATGGCTATTATTGAAATTATTAGATTTTTTAGCACTCATATCTTGACGTATGTTGCTGGCCGACTAGTAAACTGACCTAGCACAAGAAACATTTCAGTTACACCTACTTCGCACTGCGCCGCAACTGAAGTAGAAAGAATGGCCAAAGCCAGTTAACCTTGGTAGTTGATTATATTAGATTATTCAGCACGCATTAGCGGTGCTTTCAACTCCCTGACGAACCATCAGTGCCATTTTCGTTACGCTGGCATAACTATACCCTTAGACATGTGTTGTAGCGAATCGCCGAAACCCGAATTCTCGAAACTGATTTCCACCGTATCCCCGAAAACGAAACTGAATTGATGAAAAGGGTTCTGCTTAAGTGGAAGCTAGATCGATGGAAAGAATTCATGCAAAATAAAATGAATGAATAGCGCTGTTTTGAGACAGTTTAGCAATTTTTAATAGTACGTTGCTGTTTTCGGAGAATCGGACTTTTTGGCCGTTTCAGCGTTTTCGGGGATTCGGGTTTCGATGATTCGGGTTGATCTCCCTTAGATGCTCTACCTGGCAACGTGAAACGTGCAGTTTTGACCTCTCGTGTAGTTTGTGCTTATTATTTGTTTATGTCGTTTTGCATTGATTAGATGTTATTATCAGTCGCGCTGGTGACCATCATCGATAATCATGGCATCTTCCGATTTGGTTGGGGAGTGGACTGTTAAACTGAGCGACGGAGTTCACAAAATTCAGTTTGAACATGGAACTACGACTGGAAAGCGAATTATCAGAGTGGATGGAAAGGTCAGCGTTTTTAACACCCTAGCATAAATGGCCTAATGCTTAAATAATGTTGGATATGCTTGTTTGAAACAATCAAATGTTCTTTTCTATTAGCTGACTCTTAATAGAACAGAATATTCGTTTATTGCAAACAAGCACATCCAACAGTATATAAGCATTAGGCAATTTATATCGGGTAGAGCTGTATCGAAGGTTCAAGGATTTTCTTGATTTGGTCAGGACGGCCTATGATGATGAATTCTGGTTTGGATGGGTTTCAAGTGTCAGTGGGAGTTGAATGACTTCTATTGATAGACTAGTTTAACAACATTCAGTAACTGAGCGATGGAGGTTAAAGACGAATTTACACTTCCTTAACCATCTCAGAATGGGAAAACGTCTAGTTAATAATAAAATCGAATATATGTATGTAGTTAGAAGTTAGTTTTATAGTCCTGCTGCTTTATAGGATGAATCACCAATACCGTTTTACAATGGCAGTTAACACTGTAGCCTAACACTTCTGCCTTCATGTGATGCCTAGGTTAGCTACTACAAGCACACTTTTAAGATGCTTCTGGATGCACAGAACCTCAGAAATCTAATTCTGATTAATTACAAGTGCCTGTGAATAAATGGTCTGTAAATGACAAAATGGTACTGTCATTTGAATAGAATTGATTGCTTTTAACTGATATATTTGACTTCAGTTGTCTAGAATTAACTGATATAGCTTTTCATACCTTTTGATATATTACCTTAAATATAAATGTTATGATATCTTTGTTTGTAATAAATTAGATAGGCCTAGTCGGCATGCTAACTAAATCTGTAACTATGATGTAATAGTTAACCAATTATTAGTATTACTTATTTATCGACCTCTGACCGACTGATTGTCTTTTGTCTTCATCGTGGGTGGCCCCGCTTACAGGTCCTCGATCCTTTTTTTGGTTTTTTCTCCCTGTTGTACCTTGTGTATAATAATAATCTTTTTTACTCATAGTGTTCCAATTGAGGTCAATAAAAAGAATTTGTTTGTTTGTCTGTGGCTGCTGCAAATTGAACCTGACATGTAATAATTGACACTTAGGTAATGATAATAATGTTTCTTTTGCTTCGTAGGAGGTCCTTCGAAAGGACTGGGTGTTTAAACTGGTTGGTGTGGAGAATTTCAGCGTTGGAAAGGTCCGATGTACCATTTCTATTGATGCTGTGGAGGGTTTCATGTATCAATATTCACTTGAAGTCAATGGAAAGAAGCTGGAGAAATTTACAGAAAATCAGAGCAAGATTCTCAAGACATGGCAGTGGACAACTGGCGAGCAACAGTACAGGGTGGTTTTAGGTTAGACGCCTAGTTATTTTGAAGGTTGAACTAGATTGTGGCTGTTATCTATTGTAGGAGGACTATTCCAGTTTCTATTGAATATTAAATCTTGGAAAAAGGACTGTATTTAGATTGTTTGGGTTTAGATGATATTTAGATAAACTGCTTGGGGTTAGGTCATATTTGGATAAACTGTTTGATGTCAGGTTATATGTAGATAAACTTGTTGGGTTTAGGTTATATTTATATAAACTATTTGGATTAGGTTATATTTAGATTAACTGTTTGGGTTTAGGTTATATTTAGATCCAAACAAATGGGAAGACCATGTAGCCAGTTTAAGACTCACTGTCAAACGAAAAGCCTGAGGAGCGAGAGCTAAACAACATGTATCAACTATATGTATTTTATTTTTTGCACTGACTTAATTTATCCAGATTTAGAAGAGCTCCATTGCTTTCAATAGCTTATTAATAAAGTGTTTTCTGAATTATTTACAGAAAAAGACACACTGGATGTATGGGTGAATGGACATCGTGTGACAACTACGGTAAGTGCCTGTTTAGCACAGGGGTTATCAAACTAGGGAGCACATACCCCAGAGGGTGTGCCATTTTAATGGTCTGCCAAAGAGGTAAAGTATGAATTATTAGAATGCATGGATAATACATTATAAATTGTTGAGCTGTCATATGATTAAGACTGTAAGATTATGTATTTATTTCTGTGTAACATTGTAAGCGTGTAAACCCAGGACTTGGTAGCACAAGTTCTCAAGCAGTTGAAAAAGGAACAATCTCGTATAAACATCTTCAAATGGGATGATGCATTTGTAGGGTGAGGACATTTGGTCAAACATTTCCCAGCAGTGTGGGGCATAGAAAATACTGGGAACCTCTGGTTTAGCGCCTTTGTGAGGATCCTGTAAGTCAGGCTGTCGACGGGTAGCCGACCGAAGCTGACTACCCGGGTAATGAAATCGGGTTTCGGGTACCTGAAATTTCGTAAAAATGCGCGATTTTACCTGAACATATGCCAGAAATAATGTTTGGTCATATTGGCTGACTGCCCTGGCAATGAAATCGATTCTCGGGTGCTCGGCATTCCGTAAAAATGTGCAATTTTCTACATTTCCTAACAAAGTCAGCGCGGTCGGGTACCCAAATGCGTGGGTTGACGGGTACCCGGGTCATCATTTCAACATTTCTTGACAGCCTTACCTGTAAGGCGCCATATAAATCGCCATAATTATACATACCATCTTAGTTGTAGTATAGTATATTTTCAAGGCATTACTGAAAATAGATAGGCACATGTCAGATATTCAAATCTTCACTGTAAATGTATTTTTAAATTGACATGTTTTCTCTAGTTACCATACATGACCACTTTTTTGCAAATTGAAATTCTTGAAATTTGATATCGCCCTTCTTCCAACATCTTTTGCTCAGAAGTGCACACGCCTCGACGGCGCAATCGCAGTTGTACTGCAGAGCAATTGTGCGCAAAGGACTTTCTCAAGGTCCCTACACAGTGACTGGTGCCTCGGATGAGGGTAAACCCGCTCACTCAGCACACACTGAGAGTTATGGGCTGACCGCTCTAACTGATCAGCCACCAATGTACTATATGGTTATTTTATTGAGCACTTTTGTAGTGTGACTATTGGAATCGTAGTTGGCTGCGTGAGCCACAACATTTATCCTTTGGTATGATGGTTGTCAACTGCAGGAAGGATATTGAAGTTCATTTTTTTCATTCATACCCTATTCCAAAAGCTAACTGTCAATCTCATAACCTGAGGAATAAGTGAATCTTAATTAATGTTTATTTATTCTTTTAGGGCGAATTCGTTGACGATGGAACAGAGACACATTTTGCGATTGGAGATGGAACTCCAGCCTACATCAAAGCCGTCAGTTCTGGAAAACGAAGAGCTGGAATAATTCACAGTCTCTTTGTCAACAGCGTCGAGATACCCCTCTCGAAAGACTGACTGCTGTGAACGTGTCACCCTCTGCTGACTTCCTGTTTAGTTGTTTTAAAGCTTCAGTGAAAGATAAGGATCTTAAAAACTTCTGCACTTAACTCTCAGTCAGCTACCTGTAGCTGCTATATGCCTTATGCGTGTGTATTTACTGCATTTACCTCAGATGAGTGCATGTTAGTAGGCTGTTTGAGTGGCTGGGGTGCTGAAGAGATCCAGGGTGTCACATTTAGGGGCGTAACTAGGGGATGCTGGATTAAAAAGTTGAGCTGCACAATTTATCCAATTCCTATGAGTTTTTTTAAGGGGGTTGGAGGTTCTTTCAGTATGCTGCTTCATGCTATAGACATTTGCAATGTGAGCACCCCAAGGAAACTGTTCTGGTTGTGCCTCTGGTCACGTCGATGTTGTATATGAGCCTTTACTCTTGTGCCTTTAGGTAATATTGATCTCCCATTGTGTGTGCTTGATCTACTTCTCCACTGATCAAAGTGAAACATAAGTTTAAACTTACCCTACTATAGTTTACTCTAACCAAATATTTGCAGAACTCCCTTTAAGGCCATAGTTTATTCCTTTGCTTCATCATTCTGTTAACTGGTCGAGTATGTCGACAGATTATCTCTGGTTACATTAGACTGTGATTTAATGGTACGTTATGTGTGGTATTATAGTTGCACTATGCATTTGACCAGTGGATTTGTATAGTTTGGTCTGCATCAAATGTTTCGTAGTGTAATATCTATAGTTATGGTGGTCATTACCGATACTTTGTCGATAAGATCATTTTCTGATTTACATCTAGGCCACACTACTTACATATAGATCACACTACAATCTTGGATATATAGTCCACAATAACTTCATTCCAAAATGTCTGTAGCATGCGGCCTATGTGAGTGGCGGGTGTCACCCTGCTTCCAGTAGTGTGGCCATACCTGAAGATGCCAACATGCTAACAGATAGAGGATAATAGTTGTAATTTCTACAGTTACCATAGCTATGAAGTGTGAATGTACCGAGTAGTGTTCTAGTAGACATATTGGGTCTTATGCAATCTATCAAGGATAGACTGCTGCTGCTGCTGTTTGTGCTCAGCCTTCCTCTGATGATTTATGGATATGTGCTTGTAATAAATTAACATTTGCATATTCTTCTGAATAAACCAGTGTATATACTGCTAATTGTGAGTTGTGACCCGTAAATTATATAGGCCTAAAAGTAGACATAACGCATTTACGTACCTAGCACCATAATTAAATGCACGTTGATGTCAGTATGATGGTATACACAGAGGCAGAGGCCATTCATAATATTATGTATGCATGACAATATAACACCACATTCATTTTTAAACCCTCTTACGTACAACTGATTAAGCTTCTCTAAGCCCCCAGAAGAAAAGTTAATTAGCTAAAAAAAGTTGTAAGGAGCTTTATGTTACCATTGGCTACTATTTATTAAAAACATATTTGGTAGCTAAAATTTTTTAACTGCCATGAAGAAATAAAATACTGTAACGGTTCAGGGGTACGCCTACCTGGTGTCGGGCTGCTGTAGTGTCTGCCTGTTGTGTACACCTGTCTACTGTGTTCTTTCTACTGTGGTATCTACCTGCTGTATATGCTTATCTACTATCTACTGTAATCCATCTACTATCTACTGTATCCTATCTACTGTAGTCTATCTACTGTGTATTATCTACTGTAGTCTATCTACTGTGTATTATCTACTGTAGATATCTACTATCTACTGTGTAGTCTCTACTGTCTACTGTCTCCTATCTACTGTGTAGTCTCTACTGTGTAGTTTCTACTGTCTCCTATCTACTGTGTATCATCTACTATCTACAGCAAATTAGTATAAAGGGGATTGTCGTCGTCGCCTGGGAATCGTCGTCGTCTGGAGATCGTCATCGGGGAGCCTTGTAGATTCGGGTTCAGCCTTGCAGTCTCGGCGCCTAGGAAGCACGAATAGTCGTCGTGGATATAGTCGTCGTAGATTTGCGATAGTCGCCGTCAGCCATTGACGTAGCATAGTAGTCGCCGTCAGCCATTGACGTAGCGTTGCAATTACTCGTCGAATAGGCCCCATTCCGTTACAATACTAACACTTATTATTTTAACAAGTTGTAATACCACATCACATTGATAATGCAGAACATAATATAGTCATTGGTTTTGGTTTTTAGTTCAGATTTTAATATTACATAACTTATGTTTAGGTTATTGCATATTGTGCAGAATTCTGAGCAGAATTTAATTATCCTAAAAATAAAAAAATCCTGATTTCAGTTGCATTCAAAAAGAATAAACTACATTCTATCAGTCTTGAGTACCGTTTGCAGCCATTCAAAGAAATTGCATGCAACTGTTTTATTTTGAATACTGCTTTTCATCGACAGATTTTGTCATAACCTCGGATGACTTGGACACATTTTTAAAGCACCACTCGAAAGCCAAACGCAGGGTACCAGTATATTGACGAGCAAACCTCAACCTATATAGCTCAATTCTCGATTCGTTTTTCTCAACCTTGATTAATCTGCAGCTTATCAAAAGACTGATTCATCAGAACGCCCAAGCATGATCATATTAAGCCTACTCCCATCCTGAAATCGCTCCAGCCGCTAAAATTCTCTGAGTGAATACACTTTCAAGTCCTTTTACTAACCAACGACTCTACAATACTCCAAGCCTACGTATCTTGCAAAGTCTTCACCATCCAGTCAACGCGTTTATTCTACCCGATCATCTTCGTCTCTTGGTCTTTCTTGACCACTGGTCATTACTCATCTCAAGTTATCCTATCGAGCCATATTTCCACAACCGCGTTTATGTTAGAATTATATGCGTCTATACCAAATTTTAATGTACGCCTTAATATACTGCCTCGCTACCTTGCGTGTGCCTTGTGTGCGCCTTAATGGATTACCACACTACCTTGTGTAAGGATGTTTCACGCTAATCGTGTTAATGGCCTCGTGTCGATTAATTTTCTATGTGCTTAGTTGCTTAATAGCATTTTTTCATGTCGGGCTAGCAAAAAAGTTAAATGAGAAAGAAATCTTACAATACAGGTGAGCTGTTAGTTACTATTTTTGTGTTATGTGAAATAAATGTATGAGCGATGTTACAAGATTCAGCTGTTTGTGATGACGTATCTCATAGAGTACGGTGGGCGTTGCCGTATTATATAGCGCTTTGATTAATAATATAATGTCTTAAAGAGTATTTGCCCAAAGAGCATAGACACCTCTTACCTTACCAAATGTATGGGACTAATTAGTCCAATGTATAACTATGTTAAAGCATTCACACAATGACACTCAAATGTCATTCATGCTCACTTGCTTAGCTAAATAACTTAAAGAAATTAACTAGATTGCATTAGACTTTTGTTATGTTTATCCAATAGAGATCGTGTGGCACGGATGTTTCAGCATGCCTACAATGGTTACTTGAATTATGCTTATCCATTGGACGAATTACGACCTTTGACTTGTGACGGTCATGACACATGGGGAAGGTAAATTTATGGTTATTGTGAAACCTGCTGCGTAGTGTTTAAGAGCTTCTTTCCACAAGGTCATTAGTTTCTTTTCAATGCTTTCAAGACTTTGGTAAAAGTGAAAACTAGTGACCTGTGTATTTAAACAATATGGCCACCCCCGGATTGGGTAAAATAGAGCGCGCATACCGACACAATCATTCGCATTCCATAAGGCAACACCGTCAACAAGTAAGTAATCAAGACAAAAGGTTTTATAATGAAGTGATTAAATTATAATTTCTTTCAAAGACCCGGCTTCTAGTTAAACTAAAATCATTTTGTAATTTCAGCTCCCATCATTTAGGCAGCATTCTTTCAACAGTCCAGCTTCCATTTAGGTATATTTCCTTTCATCGATCCAGTTTCTACTCTACCGATGCTTGTTTCTTTAAATTATTATTTGAATGTCAGTCTTCTTGATTACTTACTTGTTGACAGTGGGTTGTATCGCCAGGTGTGCTCTATTTGACCCATTTCGGAGGCGGCCATGTTGTTTACATACACAGGCTTCTAGTCTTCAGTTTGTATATTCATTTGATAAATTCTCCCGTTGTCATACCGCAGCAGGTTGCAATAATTCACGAGCACAGTGATGCTCAGAAATATATAAGCAAATATTTATCCATTCATACACATTAGCCTGATTTGTTCTTTCCTTGATTTATCAGTAAGGCAGCCTTGCAGGCTGCCATACAGTTACACTTGATTCCTGTTATATTTGTTACCATCTGTAACTACTATATCATGTAATCTAACTGTGTGTTTGTTAGTTTGAATTAATAAATGAAAACATATACATGATTATATAAAGAGTCTGAAAGCGCCACAGCAGTGTCAGCCAGTTCAATGCTAGAGAGCATAGGGAAAGAACGCAGGCGTTGACGTGAGCCAAATACAATTGCTTCAGACTTGTCTGGGTTTATGGCCAAACCATTGAAACAGAACCATGCATATATGGATGAGAGGCATTCTTCCAGTTTTAGTTTACCAGACTGATCAGTGTGTGACAGAGCAATATGGATCTGCATACTGTTGTAATTAAATTCCACAGTGTTTAGCTATACAACTGATTGGGGAAGTAACGACTGTAAATAATAAAGGGCCGAGAACAGATCCTTGTGGCACTCCAGCAGTGCAGCAGTGCTCCGACTGAGCAGATCCAATGCCCACCTGCTGATTGCGGTCAACCAGGTATGAAGCTAACCAGTGTAAGGCAGTCCCAGAGACACCAAAGCTTTTTGCAAGTCTTGCCAGGAGTAACTGGTGGTCTACACTGTCAAAGGCTGCACTAAGGTCAAGACAAACAGAGAGGCAGGCTTTACCATTGTCAATAGATGAGAAGATGTAATTTAGTGTAGAGACAAGAGCAGTTTCAGTGGAATAGCCTTTGCGATATGCTGACTGGTAGGGACTGAAGTTGGGAGAGGAAGTAATGTGTCTCTTGATACGCATAAGAAAAAGACGTTCAAGGATCCTGGAAATGTTATTGAGTTTGGAGATAGGTCTGAAGTTAGACAAATTGCTAGTGTCAAGGTCAGGCTTTTTAAGTAAAGGCATGACTAAAGCAGATTTGAAGCATGAAGGAAAGCACCCCTCAGCAAAAGATAGGTTGGCCAAGTGTGCAATGAGGTGAGAGAATACATCAGAACAAGAGACGATGAGTGATGTAGGTATTAAGTCCAATGCTGATGATTTAGGAACCATGCTTTTGAGAAGATTAAAGACTTCAAAGAATGTGACAGGCGGTATGTCATCGAAGGCAGGGCCGGAGAATTCAGAGTCAAGCAGCAGGTCACTCCACGCTAATTAGCAGCACATCTAGCAATTTTACATTTAAGATCAATAATTTTGTTAACAGAAAATGCTGCAAAATTTGCACACAGAGTTTGATTTTCTGTGTCTGGGCGTTGGCAGTTGTTTCTATCCTTTGAGTGTAGAAGACGCTGAACGATGCGCCATCGGTCCCGAGGATTCTCAGCACTTTCAAGTTGGCTGCAGAAATACGAGTTTCGTGAATCGTTTATGAGTTTATTTGTTACACTGCAGTGTCGACGATAACACTGTCTATCCTCATCAAGTCCAGAATGTTTCCACTTTCTTTCAAGTCGACAACATTCGTTCTTCGCACGGGATGCTTCAGATGAGAGCCATCTAGTAATAGGTTTAGATGGTCGCCTGTAGCAAGTCTGAATCGGAGCGAGTTTGTCCAATATCAGTGACACTGTTGTTTTCATTTGTTCTGCAAAATCGTTTGCACTGCTTGCAGGAGCTGTGAATAGGTCTGAGTCAATTAACATGTCACTGAGTGTTAAAGGGTCTATTGCTTTGATGTTTCGGAATACACAACGCACTGGTTGGCGATGAATGGCAGTCATTATTTTACAAAGTACTAATTTGTGATCCGATATAAGACCAGCATCGTTCACATGCGTGTCATAGACTGTTGTTCGATCATCAGCTGCTAGAACGTCTAAGATGTTATTTCCTCGGGTAGGGATTTCAACATACTGGCTGAGACCGTAGGTATCGAAGGTATCAGCCAGTATGCTATTCATTCGACCTCCGGATCCAGGGCAATTAAGATCATTATTTTACAAAGTACTAATTTGTGATCCGATATAAGACCAGCATCGTTCACATGCGTGTCATAGACTGTTGTTCGATCATCAGCTGCTAGAACGTCTAAGATGTTATTTCCTCGGGTAGGGATTTCAACATACTGGCTGAGACCGTAGGTATCGAAGGTATCAGCCAGTATGCTATTCATTCGACCTCCGGATCCAGGGCAATTAAGATCTCTACAGAGCACAAGTCTTTCACCAGCCTCAACACAAATGGATGAAATTAGGTTGGCGAGGTCGTTGTAGAAATCTCCTATTGTACCTGGTGGGCGGTAGATGTTTCCAATAGTTATAGATGAAGATGATCTACCCAAACGAACTAGTTGAAGTTCAAACGAGGAAGTGCAGAGCCTTGAGGATTGAGGATGTATGCTGACCTCTAACATGGACCTGTAGATAAGAGCGAGACCCCCGCCAGACACCGAGCGACCTGAGGATCCATTCAGATGAACATGGAGAACAGAGAAGCCTTCAGGAGCGATGTCACGCTTGATACAATCAAGAGTGTCAGCACAGATCCACATGTACCCATAATAAAGCCCCTGTAATGTGATTCAGAGTGGGGCTTATTCGTACAGTTAACGCTTGCACGGGGCAACTTTGCGACATTCGATGACACTGCACATTCGTATCAGAGTACGACGAGTAGAGGTGAAATTGCCAGACTGATAACCGCTGTTGATAGAGTAAGGTCGTTAAGAGGTCAATTTCAACACCCAGTGTTACGTTCCGACTCGCTGTGCTACGAGCATCTAACGGCTGCAGAAGATAAAAACTGTTTCTAAAATTTAAATTCTCGTACTCCACCATGAGAAAAACTGTTTCATTTACCGATTGATGAACAGTGATCCAGTTAGTGGTGATATAAATCCATTATCCGAGATATAAAAGAAGCACAAAACTCGACAAAAAATAAGAAAAAACAATTTGTGAATACGCGTAAATATTTTTTGCGTCCATCTTGGCCACGTGGCGACTAACTTTCAGCTTATTATTCAGGGTATTATTCTTGCAGTTACTCACTCACGCTTATCGATGCACTGGACACGCTGGCCGTTATGGGCAACTACAGCGAGTTCCAGCGAGTAGCAAAACTGCTAGAAAAGACGCTCGACTTTGACAGAGACATCAACGTCTCTGTCTTTGAGACCAATATTCGAGGTGGTTCGTCTTTTGATTCTGCAGAATATTTTGTTCTTGCTAGTGGATTGATTGATTAAGTAATCCCATTCATTTGTTCGTTCATTCGGTCATTCATTCATTAAAAAAATTGGTATGTTTTCAAAGACCTATAAAATTAACTGGTGGATGATCAAAGGAAAAAGTGTAGATCCTAAGAGAGGCCATTCCAAACCCTAAGACCTACCACAGAGAATGCATGGTTTTGTTTGACTGCTGTGTAGGCATACGGGTCCATCAGAACCCCCCCATGACTATCACAGGCCCCTCAAACCTGCTGATAGAGGTCTATGAGGTAGGTTGGTGCAGGGCTAAGTTGGAATCCTCAGATCAGCAAGACAACTCTTGAAGCTTGCAGATGATAGTTGATGTGTTATGTTTGTCTGATTGATGTTGTGATGGATTTGTCTTTTGTTTGAATTGATGTTCTGAGGATTAATCTTGTGTGTTGATTTTTTAACGACACTATTCCATATCGAAGATCATTTGGTGTCGCCCTCGTCCTTTCTCCAGGCTTGGGACTTTCACTGTCAAAGTCCAAACAGTGGCGATTAATCTGGTCTGTCCATGGGTCTTTATAGAGCTCAAATTAGAAACCTCTGAGAATATTTTTGCTGTTTTTTATAGTTGTTGGTGGCCTCCTGTCTGCTCATCTCTTATCTCGAAGAGCTGGAGTTCCGCTGGACGCTGGCTGGCCGTGCAGTGGTCCTCTGCTTCGGCTGGCCGAGCAGATTGCAAGAAAATTGCTTCCAGGTGAGGCATTTTGTTCATTGGTGTACATCTGATGTAATGAAGTTTTTTATTGAGACTGCATCAGGTTTGAACTCCGTCACACTTGTCAAAGATTTCCTCAGGATTCAGCAAAACTATTATTATATTTATTTGGTGTACGGAGTTTGTGTTCAGAGCGACTTCCAGTATTTTTACTGTGCTAACTAGGCCAGTGGCAACTGCTCCCAATTTTTGCACTGTCCCTTTCCTATGTCATGTGAGGGTTGTCCATAATGGACGTCACATAATAACCTATTTTGGACCCTCCTCATGTCCAACCCTCCCTCCTTATTGCATACATCCGGTGGGTTGTGAAACTGCTGTGGCATGACAGTAGGAACTCTCATGTCCACAAAACTATCTTTTGTCTTTGCTATTTTTGCATGCTGAACTTTGAATCACTGTTTAATGTCACCAGCATTCGTTTTAACATTATTCTACAGTTCCTACACATGTTGATTGAATGGTACTTGCGCTGCCTTCAGTAGAACACGACAAACCAGTTTACTGCACAATGTCTCACTGAAGTGGCATTTGACCCTCTAACGATTTTAGTCTACTAACAGAGTTAGGGACAGGTTTTACTATGCGTCAAATTTTTCGCGGACATCTCTCCCGTGTCTGCATTTGTTCACATTTGGATGAACCCATCATTGCAGACATCCTTCATGAACAACTCCTAAAATATTTATAGTATTCTCATGTCAGCAGAGTATATCCAGCCCATCCTTTCTGGTTTATGGTAATATGCTAGCACAAGGATCAAAAGAAAGAGGGGGTGGTGATGCCCACCAGCCCATAAGGTTGACTTAGCCTTCCACTCACTAGGGTATGGTAAAATGAGCAGCAGTCACATGGATAGGTGCCTAACAGACTTTCACACAGTTAGAAAATTGACTTCTGTTTAACTGTGTTACGATATATTCTTACTATTTCATTTAATCGTAATATGCTTTGTGAGTTTGTATTACAAATGAATATTATTATTATTATTATTAGCTTTCAACACGTCTACTGGAATGCCGTATGGAACGGTTAACCTCTTGTACGGCGTTCCAAAGGGAGAGACTCCTGTGACGTGTACAGCAGGTGTCGGTACATTCATCGTTGAATTCGGTGCCTTAAGTCAACTAACCGGTCTTCCCATTTTCAGAGATACTGCAATCAAAGCTCTGCACAGTCTGTGGTCTCTCAAATCTCCCATCGGCTTGGTAATACCATTTGACAATTTTAAGCAAATGAACTCTGTCACTGCCAGAAATAAAATGTACGGGAAATCAATCTGGCTGGTCATTAAATATTAAATGGGCTTCTTTAAGCTGAAGAGTAGTCACCCACAATCTAATGGGTGACGTGGTTTGGCAGAAAACTGTCGATTTCACATCAATCAGAGGCATTCAGACTTATCTACTTGCTTTCTCATTCATTTTAGCATTTATAGGAAGATTGAGTAAGATTCCTAGAAATGTAAAGTAATCATAGTGCCCCTTCAAGATTAGATTTATACTCGGAGTCACTCTCTGCACAGACCGTGATGATGTTAAATGAAATTTCACAGTGTACAAGTAGAAATATGGGTTTAACACTTTAACAGCCTGAACAAGATGAACAGTGTTGTTGTTTCAAGTGTGGAATTTCAGGGCGAATGCCTTGGTAAATCAATCGGTGAGGGCCCATATTGCTTGTTGATGATGGTTGTGTGCTCTGTGCATGCCTAGGTCGGCAACCACATCGATGTCCTCACTGGGAAGTGGACGGCGCTTGACTCTGGAATCGGTGCCGGTGTTGATTCCTATTTCGAGTATCTAGTCAAAGGTTCCATTCTCTTTCCAAATCCACATTTTGTGGAAATGTTTCAAGGTAAACAGCACTTTATAGTATTCTGCAAAATTTTGATTGATTGAATGATTGATTGACTGATTGGCTGACTGACTGATTCGATTGATTGATTGAAAATTATCTTGTCCCTAGTCTAACCTGAAATTTTATTAATTGCTTCTTGGAATCTTATTGAATGTCATTTGAAGTCTTTCAGGTAATATTGAAAGCAAATTATACTTCTGAACAGCATAATTTATTTCTTGTGTTATTTAATGTGTTGGCAATTACCCAATTACATATAGATGAACTTGGCTGTAACTTGCTAGATATTTTTACATATTGTGACCCAGTTGCATGCTGCATTTGTTATCAAAGCATGCTTTGTTATTTGCAGCATATAAGCAGGCACTATTGAAATACTTGAAGCGTGAAGACTGGTACATGTGGGCTCATATGGACAAGGGAACCATAACACTACCAATCTTCCAATCACTTGAGGCATTCTGGCCCGGACTCCTGGTAAGTAAAACTACTCCATCTAGCTTGAATGGCTACTGTTTTGTTAGTTTGCTGTTATTTGACCGAAATTTTATATCCAGAGTTTTATACAAAAACATATACTGATAAAACTTTTCTATTGAAACTTCATACTAACTAATTCTCTGAATAGGCGAAGCCAATAAACAGCAATATATTAGTAGGACCAAATGTAACAAGCTGTGTGTTTCAGCATGATTTTTGAATAAGCGACAATTGACTGATTGATTAATTGATTGCCCATTTATATAGTTTTTATGTAAAATCAATGCAGTTATCGATATGTACCAGTATTTTGGTGTTGTGAATTTGCTAATTGTCTTTGCACAGTGACTGTCTCCAAAAAGATCAAACCTTTTACCTACATTATAGATTGGAGTATTCCTTCACTTAGTGTAGCAGATGTATGTATGTATAAGTCTGTGTTGCTGTTCTACATCTTAGAGTCTGACAGGTGACATCGATGGCGCCATGAAGACTCTGCACAACTACCACCAGATTTGGCGCCAGTACGGTTTCGTTCCAGAGTTCTACAACATTCCGAAGGCTGAGGCGCAGGCCAATCGAGAGGGCTACCCTCTTCGACCAGGTACCTTTGAATTGGTTTATGACCAGATACCTTTGAATTGGTTTACGACCTGGTACCTCTGAATTGGTTTATGACCAGGTACCTTTGAATTGGATTATGACCAGATACCTTTGAATTGGTTTATGACCAGGTACCTTTGAATTGGTTTATGACCAGGTACCTTTGAATTGGTTTACTGCAAGGTACCTTCGAATTGGTCTCAGATCATGTTTCAGGATTCCGAACCAGAATCTCACTGTACATAAATTTGAGTTGGTTGTGAGTCCTGGATTACCATGGAGACTCTTAACAGGAAGTCAAACAGTTTTAGTGTGATACTTTAAGATGATCCTGTGAGCTCAGAATTGAGATGACTGTCTGCTTGTCTTGGAAATGGCCATGCTCCAAAGAACAGCATGCCACGGATGATGATGATGATGATGATGGAGCGTATGTAATTACTTGAATCCATGCAGAGACGTTGCATATATACTTGCTGAACAGGAAAAGTAATAATCTTGAAATAGTTTTGAATGCAGGTGTTTGCTTATGTGTTGAAATTCAGAGTTTGTTGAGAGCGTGATGTATCTCTACCAGGCAACGAGGGATCCCTATCTACTTGAAGTGGCCGTTGACATCCTTGAATCTATCGAGCACAGCACGAGAACACCATGTGGTTATGCCACGGTAAAATTAACATACTTATGAGTTTATGGGTCGTCCGTCTTACAGTGAACCCAATGATCTTAACGAGCTTTCTGGGTTTTTTCTGGGTTTTTTCTGGATTAATGAGACTATGTGGAGAGCTGCAAGTTTTATATTGGAGTAATCTTACAGCTTTCCCCTGTGATTGAATTTTGAATTCAGGGGTGTCCTCCTTTGCCCATGAAATTCACCCCAATTGTAAGTGTCCCATTTGGCACTTCGTATGTGACCGTGGTTATATAACTAATGTGTTCGATTTGCGTAAATAAATAGAACAGTGAATGCAAATGGCGGTTGTAATAATGAATGTCGGAAATTCAAAACTAAAAATGTCTTGAATATTGAAAGTTAGCATATATTGGGTGCTGAAGATGGTCACCAAAGCGTTCCGTCGTGTGCTTTTCTGGGAGAAACATAAAAAATTTTGTGTGTCGTCAGTGCACAGTGATGTCCACACCATAGTACTTAATGCCATTTCTATTGCTCCCACGGAGTCGTAAATTGTTGATATACTAAGTGAGTACTTCAACTATGTGAGAAGATTTGAGTTCGTGTTTAATGTTTTATTTTTCAGGTGAAGAATGTTAGGGATCATCAGCTGGAAAATCGAATGGAGTCTTTCTTTTTGGCAGAAACTACCAAGTATCTGTACCTGATATTTGACACAGAGAATTTCATTCATGACACGGGCGGACGCGGTTCTGTGATAACAACACCAGGAGGACAATGTGTCGTTGATTCTGGTATGCCTTGTGCTGCATAACAGGGCCGTACCGAGGGGGGCCAGCGGGGCCGTGGACCCGGGCACAAATGTGGAAAAGGCACAAATTTCAGGATGGAATAACTTATTATTCCATAAAATGCACTATTTTCAAAATAGGGGGCGCCAGATTGATGCTATTCACACGGCGCAATTATAGCTCGGTATGGTCGTGCCACATAAATTGACAGAAGATTTCTCTTTTTTTTTATTGTTGTGGATTTATTAAGTGCCACTATCTAGCGACCAATTGTCAGTGAGAAATAGTAAGTGAAGGACTTGTTCAAGATACAGTAGCACTCTCAGGGAATACTCAATCCTGTGTTCCCCATGTTTCCTCTGCTCTATAATCTCCTCTATTGTGCAGCAGGCTTCCCGTCGCTCCTCTGCCTGAGGCTGCTGGTGTTTCCCCCACATGTGCTCTGCCATGGCCCAATCCAGGAGCTTCTCCTACGTGGGTCCCACCAGCTGAAATAACCTCCCCTCCCTCTTCGGGAGTAGCTGCTCTCTCTTCCCTCTGCTGCCTTCCAGAGGCGCATGAAAGCTTTCCTGTTCTGTACGTTTAGCCATGTTTTGAAGCATGAATGCCTTCGAGTGGCGCTATATAAGTGTTCCGTTACAATTACAGTTGCAAGGCAGGCTCTCTAACCAGTCAGCCTTTGTGTCCGGTATCTATTCTGTAATCATGTTATGGTTTGCTTTTCCTGCTTGATCTTTGAGTCTACTTAGAATACCATCATGTCAGTGAAATTCTTAAATATTATAGGGCAATGCAGAAAAGAGATTCATGCGAGTAAAACTCAAGTGTCACCAAGCTATGCCAGAATCAAGTATCACCAAACTTAGCCAGATTCGAGTGTCACTAAGCTATGCCAGATTCAAGTATCACCAAACTTAGCCAGAGTCGAGTGTCACTAAGCTATGCCAGATGTGCACCTCTGAATGAAGCTTTATAAATCTTTAAATACAATACAATTTAAGTGATTGTTGGTGAAACATCTGTGTCCTGAGTTAGACTGTATACTCCTCCTTGCATTCATTTAAGGATGACAAGAACTTCATACTTCGAGTCCTATACAAAACTCTTATGTAGAATCTCCAACGAATTCTTGCATTTATTATAGTTTATTATAATATTATCTAGCATCTGCGAATTTGGAGCATGTCGAGTTTCTCGATAAAAAGTCAGTGAACCCGGCCGGGTTCAGCGTTATCTTCCCAAATAATGAAACCTTAATTTCTGCCATGTTATCTGAAGAAGTGAAGATATCTATGCAGAATTTTGATGCCAATAGGTCCTCACAGATGCTGGATAATTGTTATTTGCTTTGGAGCATGTCGAGTTTCTCGATAAAAAGTCAGTGAACCCGAGTTCGAAAGTGTTTAGTATCTATGTTGATGTTTTCACATACTTTGTGATCTGAATGTAGCAATTGGATCTTATTAGGAGCAACGTCTCCTTGTATAATCTGAATTTGCAGCTGAGTTTTTAATAAAGGCTTTAATACACAATTTGACAACTGCCTGGGCTATGTATAGACTGAAGAAATGTCCTGTGCAGCACCATTCATTTTTGCTTCAGAATTTCGTATCAGTGGACTGGTAATTAAGTAACCTTATTGGGACGTGGTGGTGTGGCGGTATGTTCTGTACCTTGCAACAGAAGGGTTGCAGGTTCGAACTCACTTCAGGGCACTGAATAGCGACCTTGGACAAGTAACTCATCCATAATTGTCTGTCGGAAACACAACAGGAAACCACCTCACTCATCTCATCCTTGGGTGGCAGAGAACTCATCACCATCATCACTGCCTCTTACATTGCAAATATCGAAATGTTGAGTATCGTATAATGGTTTTAGGAGGTTATGTATTCAACACGGAGGCTCATCCGGTCGATGTGGCTGCACTCTACTGCTGCAGCTCGGAAAAGAGGCAACACACGGAGGAGGTGGAGAAGATTTTGTCACATGTCGATCTACTCCGAATGATAGGAGTACACGGAGAAACAGAAAATGTTGTAAGAAGAAAGACAAAGAAGAAAGGAATGAGAAAACAGGAGAAAAGTGAGAAGGAGAACTGTGGGAATTGGAAAAGTTCAGGGAATGAAGAGGAAGCTATGGAAACTGAAGAAGAAGAGACTGGTTCTGATGGATCAAATGGTAACTTATATCATTGATTAAATTTAAATTGTTTTATTGATTCCATATCATCTTCATTTATGTTGACTTATTTGACCAGTCACGAGAGCAATTTTTTCCATCCTAGGGTTTAAACTAGTGCTGTAATGGATTGGATTTCGTACACATCTGGAAAGTATAATTGAAGCGGTAACTTCAGAAACACTATTTGTTCATTGGCTACCTGGGTTGCAACAACCAAATAACCTACACCATTGCCTGACAGAATGCCAGCTTGTGCTTTTCTATTCTGCTACAAGAAATCTATCAAGAAATGGGCCAATGGCACACCTAAATTTTTAATATATATCTCCAGTTCTGCTAATTCCAAAAGGCCAGCACAGTTTGGCTGTAAAGTATTAGTAAGTTTTCTTAACTGTAATGATCAGCACTTGCAGTGTGACACATAATTACATCAGTTACGCCATGTCTCTTTACACAGTTTACGCATTCGGTTTTAGAAGAGTATTGGAAGTTTACTGTGGTAGGCAGGGAATTAATCTTGTGGTTGTTTGTTGAGAGTATAATTATAGTCAAGTTATTGAGTAGTGAATTCAAGATCTTTTAAATGGATGGCTGTTCTGTTACCTTTCGCAGGAACCTTCGTTTGAAAGAATGCTACTATAGCGGAAAAGCAATGTTTGCTATGTTGTCTATTGCAGACAATACAATACAACTGAAATTGCCCTTCCAACATTTTTTGCTCAGAAGTGCACACACGCCTCGACGACGCAACTGCAGTTGCAATGCAGAGCAATTGTGCGCAAAGTACTTGCTCAAGGTCCCTACACAGTGACGCCTCGGACGAGGATTGAACCCGCACACTCAGCGCCCAGAACGTTATGGGCAGACCGCTCTAATCAATTGGCCACCGTGCCACACAGACAACTGCAATGCATTTACATTTATCGCAATAATTATTTTCAGGTGCTGAGGATTTGTCAACTGATCAACAAAATTCAGCTCCTGCAGATTTGAACAGTTCTGAAGGAGCTTCCACCTCTGTATCTGATACTCAACCGCCTGTAGAGTCTTCTGAACCGACCTCCGACCCCGAACAGTCACAAGGTCAGCCCAGTGATGCAACGACAGAACCGCCAGGAACTCAGCTCCAGGTTCTTCCACCAGATAGTGCATTAACTCAGACATCATCTTCCAGTGGAAAATCTGAAGTGTCGTCTCTCGATCCGGTTACCCTCGTACCGACAGACCTTTGGACGTTTCGGACTTCGATCAACAACCGAACAGAACAGGAATGCATTAATAGACTGTTCACCTGCCCCATGCGGCCGTTTCATGCGCGCTGGTCACTGATGGGAGAGATGTTTGTGGATGAGTGATTCGGGAACTCATGCTGTTATCTAAAGTCTCTGTTGGAAGAATTGTTCATAGATTCAGTGGCGTCGCTACCATTGAGCTGCAGAGGAGGCGCTTCCCTCCCATGAATTTCTTATTATTTAAAAAAAATATTTGTTCCATTGACAAAGAACCTGAGTATTGACTGCGTTACCGCAGAGACTGCTGACAGCTTGCTATAATCATTCTGCTGTGGCAGAAGTTACCGTCGTGACATTCGTTGCATAAATTTGCATTAGCCAAATGTATGCATGATCTAGCTGGTGACGTTCCGCTTTGAATAGTGCCACTGTTACATGATTATGATGGTATCATCACAAACAAATGATTATTATTACAGTGGTTTTTAAAAAAAAAGTCTTTGGGTTATGGAGGAGATGCAGTAGCCCTTCTCCTACCCCAAATGTCCCCATCATATTTAATCTGCCTCCCCTGGCCTCTAATCCTAGCGACGCCACTGCATAGAATGGTGAATGTTATTACTGCATAATGTCATTTGCAGTGGTAGATGTGTTCACAGATGAATGATGTATCATCTTGTTATCTGAAGTTTCAGGTGGCAGAAATGTGTTAGAGGAATTCACTTTGTCATCTTAACACTTTAATGACAATCAGCATTATTTTTCCAGTCACTTTTAATACTCGCTCGTCGTTAAATTGTTAGGCATCATTAACCCTTTAACGACCAGCATGTAGTAAAGTGTAAGGCATAATCAAGAATGCTGGTAATTAGAGGTTTAAATAAAATGGCAGTAGTTGTTGGAGATTGCTTAGGAAATCTAGCATGTAACTGTTGATACCACTAACTGTGTGTAAAGAATTGTAATTAAACATTATTTTACTGCATTGGTTTAAAATAATTATTGTTAAAATTATTAGTTTTAGCATGATCTCTGTAGTTTAATTACTTCTGACTAGGGTTTATTGTTCTTTTGCTGATGCCAAATCATGGATATTTCAAAGTCGATAATCCTTTGAATAATAAAAAAGTCAAAACACAATTGTCATTGGCTAGAAATTAAGTAGTATTAGTAGTAGTAACAGCAGGAGTAGCAACAAAATGTTTCTGCTAATGATAATACTGTTTCGATAATGTGGCTTTATGAGGAACCTTTTCGTAGCATTAGATTATAATATATAGCGCCTCTCACAAATAACTATTCAAAGGAGCAATAGTGATCGGTTTCTGTAAAAGATCGATTCAAGGAGTTGGAGAATATGTGAAGTACTTTTGGTAATGCGTGCATTAGTAACAAGAACAGGAATGCCACCTAGTAATGAGAAGCACAATGGGTAATCCATTTAACATGTATGCATGGAGGGGTGGTATTAACCCAAAAGCAAGCAATTAGGGATTGTAGGCCTACATGCACATGGTGCGTACTGACAATGTACGTACTCGTAAAAGCGGAAGGGTTGGTGAGGCCTCGATAACTTTTATATTGTTGGCCTTGAGGCGAGTCAATAAACGGCAGCTGTCAAACGAAATGCTGCAGAGAGAAGTATAGGACTGTGGGAGAGGTAACTTGTATCAAGTTGTATGCCACGTTACCTGGAACTGTTCCATGGAATTCGAGGAAGTAACGCTTCAGGTATACGTACGCAAATGCCGAATGGAGACGACGAGGTGGTCAAGTTTTCAGAATTTCTGTGTGCATACTAGATGTATGGTGACGATGGTGCAAATGCCGCTTAACTTTCAACTAGGCTAGGGCAACTTATAGGCCTAGTTGTCTCACTCTCGACTGCTGCTAGTGAACAAAGCTTCGTCTGGTTTACATAAGAAATCGTTACTTGGAACGCGACCTTCGTTCTATATTATAGAGTTTTGGGTGTTTGCCAGCGTTTATCGACATCTAATAGCCGTTGGCCTCGACCTTACCTTCTGAACTAGACCCACATATGACTAGACCTTTATCGCCGTAACGATAGGTGCCTTGATTCTATGGCTATGTGCCTACAGAACATGAATATTCATGAGATGACTCTGTCCTCATCAGCCGCTGATGTCCTCTTTGAAACGTTGCGCACCATTGGCTGTTAAATGAGACTCGCAGCAGTCCCTCCGCACTCGACGAAACACGTGACTGTTGACCCGCTTCAGTACAAACATGTTTACATTTTTGTGATGACTTTGCACTGATACGTAGATTCGTTCAGCATCCGCATCGACTAGCCAACAAGTTAAAATCCTCGTTTAATCTCTAGTCTTAAAGTGCGAAATGTCACGAGTTGTGCTTTCGGCGTTTTCCAGGTGGATTTGTCAGCTGCCAAGCGCAACTACTTCAGGCCCTGCCGAGATCGGTGTGGCGTGGGGTGGGTTGGGAGGTAGACGCTGGAGCTCGCACACTAACTATAGACCGTTGTCTGCGAATGAACTGCCCAGACCGGCCGGAATTTCGTCCATGTACCGGCTGCCAGTTGTCACCAAAACAGAAGGTATTCGTTTAGGATTATAAGATATTATCGCAGTGAGATTTGTTGCTGACAGAAATTGTTAAATGGAAGAGTATAATGATGCGAAATTCAGTCATTCATCACGAGAGTTTCTATAGCGCACCTTCAAGAAACCTATTCAGAAGCTCTCCCAGCCACAGCTGCAGTACTTGAAGATTTTTTAAATTAAAAAACACACAGAGTGCGCTGGGACAGTAAGCATAATGTGAGTGGGAGCCCAAATCTAAAAAAATATGATCTGAGCCTCTCAGTTATTTTGGAGGAAGACTCGTGGGCAGAGCTAGGTTACAGGTATAGGTGTATCATCAGTAGTGTGAAAGGGTAACAAGAGAGATGTTGCTGAAGAAGTGAGATGAAGGAGATGCAGCCTTGTATGGAAGGGTGATTGTACTTCATTTTGCAGGTCTTGATGTTTGCTTTGTCGGGGTTCCTTTCGATCAGGGAACTTCCAATCGTCCAGGTGCTAGATTTGGCCCTCGACAGGTGAGACAGGAGTCGCACCTGGTTAGAGCATTTAATAAAGATACAGGTGAGAAACTGTCTGAGCAACAACTCCTAGAGGTATGTATGCATGCCACATGAATATTATCATTAATTTACAACATGGTCTGTGGATCAGTCACAGGCTGGATGATCTGTTCGCTTGGCGGCCTGAGTGTCTATCTGCTTCTTGCTATGTGGCTTATTCTGTTAACATACCAACAATTTTGTGGCACTTATATGGATGACAAAGTGCTGCAAAGATTTTCTCTACCTCAGATCTACTAAAGACATCTTTTCTATCTAACTGATAGTTGATGTGTATAGGTGTGTGTATTTGTGCATGTGTGTGTGTTTGTGCTGGTATGTGTATATGTATGTGTACGTGTTGGTATGTGTGTGTTTAGGTGTGCATGTTTAGGTGTGCATGTGTGTTTGCAGAGTGATGTGTACAACTGTTCATGCTCACTGATGAGCATTTTGCTCCCAATGACTCTGACATCATTTAGATTAGCACTGAGATAGTGCCTTAGCAATATTCTGATCAGGCTCTGTATTAAGCATGTAACAGTCACCAGTAAAAAAATACTGTGTGTCCATCTGTTGACTGCGTGGTATATCACTTGATTGTTCTTGTGTGTGTGTACAGGAGCATCTCCTTACGAGTCGCTGAAAGTTGCTGATGCAGGTGATGTATATCTGACGATGTACGATGTTCCAGCTGCGGCCAAGGACATCAAGAGGCAGTTCTCTGAGCTCTTGTCAACCGGATGCAGGCTCTTGACGATAGGAGGCGATCACACCATCACATATCCGATACTGCAGGCTATCAAGGTTAATTTTAAATCATTGTTATTGTTTAACCCGTTCGCTGCCGTATTAACGAGCGGCACTCGTCATCAATTTTCTGTATGCTGTGTGCCGTTATGATGAGCGGTGCTCATCATGCATACATGTACCTATGTGCTTAGCGTGTCACTGCAGGCACTGGCTTTTATTCATAGTCTAGGCACATATATAATCAGCACTGTATTTTCTTTTATGTTTGGGCTTCTCTTGGCTACTGTTTTTGTGCTTTATTTGTAAGTTGTTGCTAGTGCTAGAGCTAAGTAAGCGTCTATCATGTGTTCTGCCACAGTAACTTTCGATATTCTCTTGCCGTTTAAGAGATAGCCTAAATTTAGGTTTTTACGTTGCTGCAAGGACGTAAAACAATGAACATTAGCTTCGTATGCTAGAATATAGCGATTATAGCGAATTAGACAGCGTTATTAGTGATGATAACTCCGGCGATGAGTCAACTAGCAATAATGGGATTAAACTTGTGTTGATTCCGGTGATTCGCAGATGCTTTACGAACTGGGTGTGCTATCAATTCCACAGATATTGGTCAATAGCAACCATTATCAGATCACAAACCATCATTACCAACATGTATTGGATAACAGAAACTACTTTTGACAGCACAGACTTTGAGGCTGTAGACTTTTTCAAAATGTTTTTTATTATGACCTTGTGAACCATACTCATACTGAAACAAATCCTGTTAACCACTCAGTTCCAAGTACCCATAAGTTTTCTAGCATACTAAGTATTCCAGATCTACGAAAGTAATTACCAACAATAGCAATTTCTTGATAGGCCTAACTCATATTTGCAAATTCTACTCATTGCAAATATAAAAATCTAGTGCATGAATAACTACAAAAACATGTTACGTCTTTCGGCACAAAAGGGTTCTGTTTATCTCTATAAACGTGGCAGCGAAAGGGTTAATGCTGATTTAGTTAATATTATTAGACTTTATGAACAATTTAATTTAAACTCTGGATGAATAAATTGTAATATGCTGTTAAAAGATTTCTTGCCAGTTTTCAAATGATTGGTTCATTTTATTAGGTCTTTCTCCATTCTTACGACATTTTTCTTACAGCACTGATCGTGTATTTTTATGTTTAGCTGTTTTTGTGTGACTTTTGATTGACAGGAAAAGTATGGTCCAGTTGGCTTGATTCACATAGATGCTCACTGTGACGTCAACGAACACATGAACAACTGTCAAATAGCACATGGAACAACGTTTCGAAGGGCGCTGGAGGATGGATGCATTGATCCAAAGCGAGTGGTTCAGATCGGAATGAGGGGAACGGGTCACTCGGTGGAAGACTACGAATGGCCGATTTCAAAGGTCTGTGAGTGCTTTTGTGTGCAGCTCGATGCCATGGATACGACACTTTCGAGCAAAGTGAAATGAGCAGTGAAAAGTACATTTAGTAAGCTGCTTGAGTCGACCAATAAAAGGTCATATGGGCCAATTATGGGCCATAATTTAGTGCAGCAGATTCCTACCAAAATAAATAGGGAGATGAAATGAATGCAGGCCTACTAACAATTGGTTCAGTAACATGGTATACAAATAACTACGGTGACTCTGCATAGTCTCTATTGAACTGGTGCTATATAAATTTTCAGTTGCAATCGAAAATTTTTGTTTATCAGTTGTTGCTTTGGTGTGTCGTGTAAAGTGTTTCCCCAAATGTTTTTCATTTGTTATCACCTCAAACAGTAGAACACAATGATGATTATGCATGACAAAATAGTAGTACATGGAAAGGAGAGATAATAAGGGAAAAAACCTAAGGCAACCAATGGGTCCCTCTAACATGGCCTGTCCTTTCTTATTTAATATTAAGCAGCAGGTTCAGAAAATTCAAACATTATTCATTATCTTAACTAGTTAACTAATGCTGTCTATGCAAATGCCGATTATTTAGATGGATAGTTAACAGGTGTTCTTTATACTTTATTTTAAAGAGTCGGATGTTTCCGGATGGAAAAATTTCCATTGGTGTCATATTCCAAATCATAGGTTCTATGTATTTAATAGATAATTGACAGAATTGATTGTATAAAGAATAGGTCTACGATTGAGAGAGTTTGAAAGAGACAAAGCGGATGGTTTTAATTTGTGTCGTGGTGAGCAGGATCGTTAATTCTTGTCGTTTTTGTTGAAAGGGTTTTCGTTTGATTCCAGCGAAGATGTGCTACCACAAATCACTGATTCCAGTCATGGATGAGTTGAGGGATTACCTGGGAAAAGGTTTCGTCTACATAAGCTTCGACATCGATGCTTTGGATCCTAGTTTTGCTCCTGGCACAGGTTCATTTTCACAATCTTGACGATATTACGGAAAATAAATATTACAGTTACAGTCAAGAATCTGCAGGTTCTGTGAACAGTAATTACCACCATTTATATAGCGCCGTCGGTAGCAAGCTACTATCCACGGTGCTATATGAATGGTCGTTGCTCTGCTATCAGTAGCCAAAAAAACCTGAGAGCTTATACCAACCTTGACTCGTCTTTATTGATTCTCATGCATCCGTTTGTTACTTAATTAGTAAGTTACTTAATTAATTGGGTGCCAGTAATAGTAGAATACTAATATGAACAATAATCAGTACTAAAATTAGTAGTAGTAATAATTATTATTATGCGACGGCAACAATATAACTGATGCTAATGGTGAGATGGTTTTTATTTCTTTCAGGGACTCCAGAAATTGGTGGCCTGACCTCCATACAGGCCTTGGAGATAATACATGGCTGCCGAGGGTTGAATGTCATTGGAGGCGATATGGTAGAGGTATGAATGAAGCATATTTATAGATCTTCTGTATAGTCACAACATTTTAAATTGAATGTTGTGGTTCTTTACTTGCGTTGCTTGCTGTTTTGGTTTGGACGTTGTCATAATTTCTTTGATTACAACTGAAAAGATGACTGACCTCAAGATGTTGGCGTTGTGTTTATAGGTGTCGCCACCGTATGATCCATCTGGGAACACGGCTTTGACAGCTGCCAATCTCCTCTTTGAGATGTTGTGTGTTATGCCCGGAGTCAAGTACAAGAACATCCCCCTCTGATGTGTTTGCTGCGGTTCACACACTTTACTTATACCAATATTAGAGTGAAACAATAAACACATTTTCATGTGTTTATTAATAGCCATATTATCTTCTGTAATATAACCTGTATGTCAGTATTTAGCTATTGAAGATCAAAAGGCATGTGTATATTTAATTAGATGTGACATCCTAAACTCCTACGTGCCAAACAAAACTGCAATATGGACCAGCTTATTTGTTGGTGCTGCATTGAATGAGGTCTGCAATGGCCAAATTATCAAAAAAATGCCTAACAAAATACTCAAAATTGACGCTAGTCACTGGTGTGTGGCAGTTGTAGAGAAGCTATATAAAGTAGCTTTATCAATGTAATTTCAATTTTACTGTTTAAGCCTTATTTTCTGTATTGTAAAGCTATTACGTGTACCTGTGACACGGGTGTATAGTGGAGCTATATAAATATTCTTCATCAACGGGCTTTTGATTTTCCTGTTTAAACCATATTTCTGCATAATAAAGATATTGCATTTAGCTGTGATCTGACCATTGGCGCTAGTCACAGGTGCGTAGCAGATGTATAGTGGAGCTATATAAAAGATTCGTCATCAATGTGCTTTTGATTTACTGTTTAAACCATATTTTGTGTATCAGAAAGCTACTGCATTTTGCTGTGACGTGATCATTGGCAAGCACTTGTGAAATTTAAGCCAAGAAGAGTTAAGGACTTGTGAGGAACTCATGTCATAGGTTGAAATGTGATGCCACAGTTTTTAGAACAACTTATTAGTTCTTGATTTTCTGTTTATTGCTCCTCAATGAAGTTAGTATTATCATAGCATGCTAAAGTCTCAGAATGGCAGAATGCTTTCAATGAGGGGATGTAACAAGTAACATGTGGTTTTAAGTGGTGGGGCATTGTCGACTTTTGTTTGTCTTTGGAAGATGTAGACCTATTTGTTTGGACTGTTCAGCTTTTATACTTTCAAATACTGCATTGTTATTATCCATACTGTATGTAGTAATATATAAATAAGTCCATATGTGTTCAGGGGTCGTCCATAAAGGACACCCTGAAAATAATCATAGTTTTCGTGGGTGGGATACCTAACCCCTCCACTTTTGGACTTGGGTGCCATGCCGTGTACATTTTCAAGCCACAAATAAATGACGCCCGTTTATTCCAGCGTGAGTCTTTCATTCTCCAACAACAATCAGTAATTGTTACATACATGTACATGATCGGAAGAATGGAGGAAGAAATTGACACTCATATGCCACTTCTCAGACAAAAAACATGCCTCGGCCAACATTGTTTTCCGCCACCACTTTGTCCCCATCTAGGGGCGTCTATCCACCTAAGTCATTTGTGCAACTCCCCTCCCCAATTTTGGCTGACAGACAAACTAATATATTAAAAGATGAATAAGAGATTGAACTAAGTTAATGATGCTCACAATGACACAGTAGAGTAGAACAGATTGCAAATAATAAAAGATTTTAAATGGCATAATGCCATTAAAAAATTAATTTTGCAATGAGATCTTCCCTAACTTTTTGGAGGGAGCGTTTGCTCCATGGTTTCTATTATGTAAACGCCACTGTCCCCATCTGGCTTAGGAAAGTTCTAATATTCATGAAATATTTATGAAATATTAGGAGTATAAGCAACTCCATCCCGTCCACCTAAAATTTTGGAGGGGATCGTCTCCCCCCCCCCTAGTCTCCGCCTCTGGTCTATACTGAATACGATGCACTGACCTACCAAAAATATCAGATGCCGACGACTGCAGAAGGCCTTGGCATATCCACCTCTGTTCGCATATGAATTACCTTTCCCATTTATAATCTCTCTGCGGACGTCCTTAATGGATAACCCATCCGCCTTTTATGTCTGAAAGTTAGGCTTTAATTTTATTTACTCGTTTAATTCATTATCCATACGGAATTTTTCATTATTGTTACACATAATTATATGATAATATCATAGGCCTAACCTAATTTAGAAAGTAGTTACGTCACAGCAATTAGCGTGACGCGTTTATCGGTATCCAAGACAACGTCCGTGACAGGCTTGACACTATTATTATTATTATAACATCGAACACTTTTATTTATTCGGTTTCTTGGCTTTGTTAAAACAGGATCCACCCTTAAATGTGGATCTTGGTGGTTAATTCCTGCGTTATATTTTGCTTCAAAACATCCGGAAAAGCTTAGTTAAAAATCGCAAAGCTGGCCACACAGCCACATATCAAATTATAGTTTAAATTAGTGGCATTAGATTGGGAATTTAACTGTTTATGAGCGACATGCTGTATACGCCTAATTGCCGATTATAAGCTACGATGGCGGTAGTGTCTGAATATTCCGTTCCAGTCGTTAGTTCAGATACAGATGAAGAGGTGGAGAAAACGCTGGAAACAGAGGTGGAAAAAGCCGAAAAAACTTACAAAAGTCTCGAATCTTCGCTACAAGCCTCCTTCGAACATCAAAGGTATCGTAATCTACAATCACGAGCGCTGCGTCAGATCGAATAGGTTGTCAGAATGGTAGTCCGCGGTTACCAGAGGGTCAGAAGAGGCAGAGTAACTAAGGGAGGGGATTGCCTGGAGGATGATCAGGTGAGTCTGGGTAAGAGTTTGTGAATTGAGCTTCGAAGGGATAGCCCTAGAGTTGATGAATAGAGGAGCGGGATATTGATGATGGTGGGGGATCGACAATGATGGTGGAGGTGCCGAAAAAGTGCGGAATTCAGGGTCGGGGCAGTTCGTTCCAGAGACAGCGTGCGGTGGTGGAAAATGTTCTTCCTAGCGCTAGCTTTTTGCATTGCATTGCATTTGATCATTATTTTGTAAAGAACTGACTGACTGACCGACCGACCGACCGACCGACCGACCGACCGACCGACCGACCGACCGACCGACCGACCGACCGACCGACCGACCGACCGACCGACCGACCGACCGACCGACCGACCGACCGACCGACCGACCGACCGACCGACCGACCGACCGACCGACCGACCGACCGACCGACCGACCGACCGACCGACCGACCGACCGACCGACCGACCGACCGACCGACCGACCGACCGACTGACCGACTGACTGACTAAATGACCGACCGACCGACCGACCGCCTGACTGACTGACTGACTGACTGACTGACTGACTGAATGACTGACTGACTGACTGACTGACTGACTGACTGACTGAATGACTGACTGACTGACTGACTGACTGACTGACTGACTGACTGACTGACTGACTGACTGACTGAATGACCGACCGACCGACCGACCGCCTGACTGACTGACTGACTGACTGACTGAATGACTGACTGGCTGCCTGCCTGACTGACTGACTGACCGACCGACCGACCGACCGACCGACCGACCGACCGACCGACCGACCGACCGACCGACCGACCGATCGACTGACTGACTGAATGACCGACCGACCGACCGATCGACTGACTGAGAACATTGACAAATAGAAACAGACGGACAGATGTTACACACACGCGCGCCACACACACACACACACACACACACACACACACAGTCACACACAGTCACACACACCTATGAAAGATAATTATTGTGCATTTAGGAGGTTGAAACGTGAGTTGAGGAGAGCAGAGGAGCGGACGATTCGTCTGAAGGAGGAGTTGGAGGAGACGTTGAGAACGATACGAGAGGATCGACAGAGGATCATGGCGCTTCAGACAGAACAGTCGTTCACTGCCAAACAGATCAAGGACGCTCTTGCGATCGGTCGGTATAGCCTAATTAAATAGTCAATTGCTAAAGAATTCTAACTACATAAATAATGTTGTCTTCTATAAGGGCCAACTGCTATATGCTTGTAAAACATGTGAGGGTGAACCTGCCAGCGGGACAAAGGTCCCTTAAACCTTAAGGGTATTGTCTCATCTTTATTTTCCTGATCATTATCTAAGTAGGCTATGTATTGACCACCGTTGTATGTTATTTCGCTGTTTGTTTGACTGGATTAATAAGAAAATGATGGTTATGGTTATGTACATTCAACCATAACCATATATGTAGATCTACAGGAGCTTCAATTCCCTCTGGATGATAGAGGCAAACCCCCTCTCTCATGGCAAGTGTCAGGAAGGCAATATACTCTCCTCCTCCCCCCTAAATCTACAAAACATCCCCCTACCTGAAACAGGAGGCATTTGCTTCCGGACCCTAACCCCTATATTCATAGATGCCGATGTGTATAAGTATGTGTGTAGGCCTACACGCATCGAACTCCTCATGCAGGTCTAGTGTATGTTTTAACATAGTAATTTTCATGGCATCAACCAATTAGTTAAATTCAGCCGGATCTGAGATCCGGAGCCTCAGATTTCAGATCCACCACCTCAACCATGAAATCCGCCACCCAGCAGATGTTTTGTTCAAAAATCAACCATGGACACTGTTTCACACATTTTATGTTTATACAAGTAGCAAATTGCTAGCGAATATCTCTCTTATAGATTCGTAAAAAATTTAGCCTGACTTTTGCGTAAGTATAAAAGTGTTTAATACATGTATGTGGAGATCCAGCACCCTTGCCTGAGAAATTTAACCCTTGACATGACGCATGTCTAATCACTCATTCATTCATTCATTCATTCATTCATTCATTCATTCATTCATTCATTCATTCATTCATTCATTCATTCATTCATTCGTTCATTCATTTCGAGAACTTATACAGCACGTCTTCAAGCGAAACTGTTCAGATGAGCTCCCAGGCCAGCCCAGCGACGGACAAAAAGAAATTTCTTTAACAGTTAACAAAACGCAGAAAGTTCATTTTAAGGGGGAAAGACTTAGGGTAACCGGAAGCCCATTCCAACTGAAAGGACCTTCCGCTGAGAAAGCCTGCGACAACATTAACGATGAGCGCGTCCATAATACAGTACTTGTAGGAAATGATGTCTTCCGTCTGTTTCTGGACTATCCGCCCTGGTAATGGCTTGAACTGCTGAAGTTCCACAGCTTTAAATTTACGACACTGTCTGATAACGAAGATAACTAGTCAGCGTCGCCCTCCTCCTATATGCACGATTTGGACTGGCACTGGTTTAACAGTTGATGTTTGTCATTTGTGAACGCGCAGACCTGAAGCAGTACGAGGCGACGCTTCGATCGAAACAGCCCGATCTCCATGACTACTGTTGCCAGGCGACGAACGCCAGGGACTGCGTCGTCGTCATCAACAGCATTCGACTGTGTCGACGTCACATCCAGCTGGCTGAGATGATCATCGCTCATCGTTACGCTTCGTTTCTCTCGGAAAAGCCCCCGAGCGTGGCACCCTCAACGCTCCACCACCCACTGGCCCATCTGTCCATCGGCGGTCAGTCTCCGGTCATCGTCCAGTCGTCGCCTGTCTGTCCGGCGCTGAACAGCCCGTCTTCGCCTCCTAGTCAACCGTCGCCTGTCAATCAACCGTCGCCTTTCAATCAATCGTTGACCGTCGTTCAGTCGTTGGGCGTCAATCAACCGCTGCTGGCTGTCAGTCACCAACAGAGCACGGCCGCCCTCCAACACCATCCATACGGCCACCATCATCACCACCACCAGCATCGCATCAAAGCGGAGAAGATGAAACCTCGCAGGCTGAGTCTCGTCAAAGTCGACCACAAGACGGTGGCCGCCTTGGCGACGATTGCCATGGCAACGTCGACTTCAGCATCGTCGAGACCCGCAGCCACCGGATCATCGAGGGATGCAGCCGCTGCGGCTGCTGATATCGTTCGCATTGAGATACGCGAGAGAGACTCGCATCCGGCGTGGATTGCCTCCAGAGATATCAGACCAATTGTTCTGACTTACGCCGGCAAATGATGATCTCTCCAGTCTAACATTTATATTATGACGCCGATCATCTGTTTTCTAGTTCCCCTTAACCTACCTGAATAATTATGTGACATTTGAGTGACTGGTGGTTGCTTACAAACTGGGTTTGTTCCTTTATTACGCTTGTTTTATCAATCGGTTTTTGGCCATTTTTATGAAAAGCTCAATGTCAACCCTGGCGTATTTTCTAACCAATTGCTCGCATGAGGTCCATTGACGCCCAGGGGCGAGGTTACCTCTTATATTGACATATAGGATCCATAGGTATGCTGTGTCGACATAATTATGTATGTATGTATGTAGGCTATACATGTGCACGTGTATATATATATATATACATATATATAATGCATATATTAGGCTGATACGTACATACATATTACGTATGTATGTACGTACGTACGTACGTACATACATACTCTGAGAGAGAGACAGAGACAGAGACAGAGACAGACAGACAGACAGAGAGAGAGAGAGAGAGAGAGAGAGAGAGAGAGAGAGAGAGAGAGAGAGAGAGAGAGAGAGAGTAGTAGAAGATGTACCATACGGGGCCATTCAACCTAACCATAGGTTAAAACCACTCCCCTAATAGGTTAAAAACTTTTATCCTATAGCCTAGGTTAAAAAATCACCAAAAACAGCATCAACCTAACCATAGGTTAAAACCAACATCAACCAATAACCAGGAAAAAACGCCAGGAACTTTCCAATAGTTTCGACCTAGCGTGCACACACCTATAGGCATGGTCAAAAACTCCACCTATACTCCCTATAAGTCAAAAGCCAAGGGAATTTCCAAAGTTTTCGATCATGGGAAATTTCCCACTTACCCATCTAATTATTATATCAAACGCAATACAATAAGGCGCTTTTTAAAGCCATGCTCGAGATCTGTTTGTTCATAACAAAGAGGCGATGCTTACGTCGGCAAGAACAAAGAATTAAAAATTCAATTAATCAATTAGAAAATAATGCTAGACAACAAAAACAGTTGCCACCAGGGAGCTTCAGCAGAGACCAATAGGCCTATAGTCAACTGTCTGGCCTTTGACTTTGCCATGGCCACGGAGCCTGGAACTCTTGATCGGGTCGTGTCGATTCTGGCAGTCTGCAGCCTACTTAATTCCTCTGTTGACTGTTACTGTGCGCGTAGCTTCGGGTGCCCTGCTTGGCTTTTCAATTGATCCAGTCGGAAATTTGTCTTTCATAACGATTTTGGTTAGCAAGGTCGACCAACGCGCGACACCTTAATATTAAATTATTTGTAAGACTACAACCAAAGATGGTAGAGTCGTAGACTAAGATGTGACACTACCTATCTCCACTGTGTAACTGAATATTCACGCCACCTACCTTGGAATCGATTGTTGTTGCTAAGATACCACTTCTCCAGTCGCTAGGCCTACATGTCGCGGCTGGCCTGGCGTCAACCGCGCCACGTAGCGAATAGAGAAGTGGTTTCTGTGCTTTGACCACCACAAAAACCAAATACACAGCGAGATAGGAAGTGTCATATCTTAGTCTACGACTCCACCATCTTTGCTACAAATAAGTAAGAGACGGGGACTCGGGGAAGTCGGGTGATAGGCTTGAAAGAAGTCGGATTCAGCTGTATGAAGCGCGTGAAGAGTCGTAATTTTTTAAATAGGCCTATAGATTTGCACATGTATCTTTCGGCGATTCTGGCCTGGCTCTTCTTAATTAAAGGCTCTATAGGCCTAGTTGCGCTAATTCGGGTGCATCCTTGTCACAGTTGCCCGTCGCTTATATTTTTGTGCCTGCTGTTAATTATTAAGTTTTACTCTCCACAAACATTGTTTTGTTTAACAAATGCAAATATTGGCATTTTTCATTCATAAAACATAATTAACTTAATGCCTTTCTTATGTGAGCAAGACCTGATATTTTCCTGTCCGCCAGAGGACCGCCTTGAAACTAGTTACAGACGATAAATAAGGAGTCCCATTTGGGTTCATGATCTTTTCGCCGGAAACGGCTGGCTGCTCCAGTTATGGAATAGAAAAACAAATAACTCAGTATTAAATTTAACAAAATTAGTGCAGTCCTGCCTCAGTTGTGGAATATCTAATCTTCGTAGTAAGAGCTGTTTGTTTTGTGAATGCATTTTAATTAGCATTTTGTTGCTTAATTTTGACAGAGTGTGAACCGGACTGGTGCCCGGATTCGTCAAGACCCAAATAGCACCTTATAAAACCTAATTAGGGAATCAAGCGCAGTGCGTTTAACTAAGCACTTTCTTGAAGCTGATGAATAACGGCGTCGGATGCTAGTGAAATAGTAAATAATATTTACCTAATTGCGGTGTTTAAAATGGATAGGTAATAGCGGGGATCAACCCAAATCCTCGAAACCCAAATCCCCGAAAAACGGTGAAAAGCCCAAGCCGCCCGATTCCCCGAAAATAGTTCTGTAAAAGAGGGTCGAACTCCCCAATAAAAGACCATCTTGATGTCAATCCTGTATAGCATCGACACATATTTGTTATTCTAATATAATAATTTTAAACAAATAAATGTGCATTTGTAATTTCAGTCTAATAATTAATTTAGTACAAATAAATGTCAATCCTTGTCTAATATTTATGTACAGTCCCTCGCAATCTACTTTTCAGAAAATTGGGTCGATTTTACTAAATCGATTTTGGGGATACGGCAGAAATCAGTTTAGGGAATTCTTCGCTAATCACCCGTAATAGTGTATACTTATGTATTTATTACAAGGTAACTAGTAAACCACCAGTCGATCATTAGAATATAAATTTAAGTTTCTTCCTTTTTATTGTTATTTTTTGAGATGCCTTATTCCAAACGTAAACAGCGAGAAAGTTCTGAAGATCTTTTGTGCGATGTTTCCGGATATAAAAGAGCTAGATTATCGTCAGCAACAGGAACGGGCAAAGAAAAGGCATCAAGTAAACAGTCTTCAAGGTATCTACCATTTGCTGCCTGAATGTAGCCCACACTAACAGTTTCTTATTTCCAGTCTGCAAGTGTTTTACCCATGTCAATCAGTATCTGATATTAACAGACACGAATAGACATGGGAGTTTGTTGTTGTGCATTTATATGATGAGCCACTGCAATGCACAACTTTTATTTGATAATTTAGATAGCTTAGTTAAGACTCATGTGTATGATGACAATTTAATTACTGTATTTCACTTGACCGTCATGTTTGTCTTTTGGAATCATAGGTGTCCTTTTGATCGATTTGATCCCTTCAGAGCCTTTCCTTGTGACCGCTATCAATCATAGCGTGTGACATTATTTTGTAGCTTAGAATAGTTGTTGATTGATTTATTTTGTTGGTTGGTTATAAAAATTTGATTTGGTTTGAATGCTGCACTTTTTTTTGTGAGACACAAAAAAGACATCATGCTATAACGAAGGTTATTGTCAATACTTATTGGCAATTGAAAATAATTTGATTAATTGTATTTCATGTCTTACAGACATGAGCCGAGTCATACAGATGACGGCTGCGGTGATGGTAAAATTTGGCCGAAAAATCACTGTGGCAGTTCCTCAAAGTCGGCCGTATATTCTAAGAGGTTCAATCAGGTGAACAAGACACCTGAGCAGAATGGTCACACATCGCACCAGCATTCCAACACCACCACTCCAGTTGAGACGCTACATGTAGGAGGATGTCAGGTAGACAATTCTGTGGCTTATAGTTCTGCAATGTTCTTCATTTCAGGTCTAAAACTTAAGACCCTGCTGTATGTTATTTTCAATAGTTACTTCTGTTAGATGTGCTTTATAAGTAGGGATGAACCGAGTGTGAATTTTTTGCCGAGTGAGAGTACCAAGTTTTAGGAGTTGAATTTTAAATTAAATGATCTCATTTTTGTTTTCAAAACAGAAGATCAGAGAGATTAAAACTCAAACCCTTTGTTTGTCCAAGTTCGACTTTATGCCGAATACTACGAAACTGGGGCCGAGCCGAGTTTAGGTTCATCCATAGTAACACTTTCACTGCTGACGCATTTATTAGCCAGGTATGGCAAATATAGTATCCAAAAAAAATGCTTTACTTCTGTCACGGATTTCTATCAATGAATATTTATTGTTATCCAATAGTGGAATAATCACAAGCTTTACATGCTGCATATTTAGCTCATTGCTCATGTTTATTCATGTTGTGTGTTGAATTTTAGCAGGTGGTGAAAGCCGGCTTGGTCATGGCAGGCATTGAAGCAGATGATAACGGTCACCTGATCTACAGTGATGGACAGATTCTGCAGAACAGATGTTTGTACAGTTTTTTCATCAGTCCTCTTTGTTAATAACTGTCGTAGATTATCGTTTACCCTTGCATGCACCACACACTGATTTTCTGAAGGTTTTTGTATGATGTATGCAGTAAAGTATTAAGAGAGTTATTGTACAATGCTAAACAACATGCTTCGTAACAAGTGAAACAAGTGTTGAGGTATGTGTTTATATAACATCTTTTCTCACCTCTCAAAGTGTCATATGAGTCTATGATTGAGTTATCCATCACTATGCACCACTCTTGGATGGTGTTTCAATTATTGTCTGACTATGGAGGTCATGGGGCATGACCTAAGAACAGAAGTGTAGTGGAGAATGTACATACTGTCATAGGGATTGTGGAGGCAATAAGTTGCCCACTTATGTTCAGTCAATTGGGACTGTGATGATCGTGTTTTAACAGGAAATGCTAACCCAAAGTCTGAGTTTTGTGGCAGCAGAACTGAGTCTAATATGTCCTAGGTTGCAGGTGGTGGCCGACTTAGGTGTAATATTCTCAGTAAGTCAGTCATGTAGCCGTGCAAGGTTTGGTGGGGTTTTATGAACCTTGATTTTACATACATTCTCTTTCTTACTGCATGTTGTCATTGTCCCTGAAAATTACTCTGATGTGCAGCTAGAAGCCATCCAGAAAGTTACTAAAAAGTTTGCATTTCACAATCTTGTTGCAAAATATCTTCTAATTGGTAATTAAAACTTTCTACTGTTACTGCAAGCATTTTGCACTTGCAGAGTGATACTGTTTCCCTTTTACAGATAAAATCCTCTCTACTCTTGGAGAGGGAACTTTTGGAAAAGTTGTCCGATGTACAGATACTCAACGGTTTGTTTTTAATCCTGTATAATCTGTTATTTTAGTGACTGTCGCCATTCTTGTAACTATTCACCGTAGGCATTATATTAAGTTTTTCATACATTTAGTGCAGATTTTGTAGTGTTAAGGAATCTCTTTTCTACCAGTTTGTGCTCAGAAATTATTATTGCAATGATTTTGCACATGTGCATTAGTCATACAGAAATGACCTGATAAGAGCTATTGATTACATGCTGGCCATATCACACACACGCACATTTATGAACTTATTTATGTAACTGCTGTTCAAGAGGCATTGTTTTCAGAGGTTAGAATGCTTGAGAACAATTGTTACAAATTGTCAATTTGACATAAGCTTAGTCATTCTTGTTTTTAGGAACAATGAGTTAGTTGCTCTGAAGGTCATTCGAAAGATCGACAAGTATCGAGAAGCAGCCAAGCTTGAAATTAACGTCCTCAACCGAATTCTGCAGAAGGATCCTCATGGCGAAAGGTCTCTGTGTCTCTCTGCCTCTGTGTCTCTCTGCCTCTGTATGTCTCTCTGCCTCTGTATGTCTCTGTATGTGCTGCTATGGTTGTTTTGCTTGTTTAGTATGTTTAACCCTTTAACTACCATCCAGATTGGTTTCACATACATTTTAGCACGTACTAGTTATTCAAGTGTTAAATGATTCTGCCTTTTTGTTCTGTATATGTGCTAAGTACTTGTTGACCTCTAGAGGTCTAGCTTGTTCTTATAGTATGTTGTTAAGTGGAAGAGAAACTGTTATCTAATTCAATTGTGTCTTATTGTGATGGTAATTATTATAGCAGAATCAGCTTTTAAAGTCCTAAACATTAGTTCTGGTAGCAAATAAGCTGGGTTCTGTTGATTGGTTCTATATAAATTTGCTATTACTAGTACATATGAAGACTGATGGTACTTTAGATAAACTATTATCTTACAGTGGACAGATCACCTCTTATGAGTTTCTCTGGAACTACTGCTATATAAATTTGTAATTGCTATTGCTATAGCGATGGTATTTGTTGTTTAGCCTGTGCGTTCGAATGCTCGATTGGTTCGACTACCACGGACATATCTGCATATCATTTAGTCTGCTGGGTCTCAGTGTCTTCGACTTCCTGGTAAGATGTCTCCCTGTGGTATATCATAGACTACAGATTTAGAGTGGTATGAATGGGTGATTTTAAATGCTAATAAACAGCTTTGTCATTATCATCATCGTTTTATATATATATATATATATATCTATATATATATATATATGTTCCTGAATTACACTTAATTTTCTGAATAAATAATTTCATCATCCTTAGTTTCTACATTGTTTGGATTTTAGTTCAAATTCTTTGCGATCGTCCAGCGATATTTTTATGCTGTGGCATCATAGTGTCATAAATAAAATTGTCAGAATTAATAGCTGTTCGATTGCTGTTATCTAAAACTTTACCAAAAAGTTCTTTTTATATGTCTGTCTATTCCAATCTACATTCATTCATTCTGAGCATTTATATACCTCCCCTTCAAGAACCTACTTAAGAACACTCCTAGCCTAGCCACGTCTACATGCGGAATGTTGTGGAGCATTTAATTGTACTTTGCTTATCCCTGACAATGACATTTTGTATTTGTTCTGCTTTCAGAAGGAGAATTTGTATCAGCCGTACAAAATGCATCATGTTAAACACATCTCCTTCCAACTCTGTAAAGCAGTTAAATGTGAGATTATACCAGACAGTTTTGCTTTTGCTAATGTTGTACAATGAATTCTATGTTACATACAAGAGGTGGAGGGTATCCAGGGACTTCTATCCTTCGAAGTCATTGGAGCACATCCCCTCGCCTCCCCATTTTAAACTTCCACCCAAGCTTAAAAACGAAGTTTTGTGGGCGGTCAGTTTTGCGATAAACTGAATAGTGAGCTACCACTGTCTTGTCAATCAAACCTGAATTCATTGAGTGGGGCTACAGTCAAGAAGTGCCATATTCAAGTCCACCGCCGGTCAATTCCTTTCAGTTGAATGCCTGCATGCCTTGGAATGGGGATGGCATTGTATGTCTGTCTGTCTGTCTCTACATATACCTATCCTGTAGGAATAAACACACGTGCACAGCGGCAGCACAGGTGTCGTGGGATGAGGCCTAAACGTGGGCTTGATTAGAGGCGAATTGAGGTGGTGCACTGAATGATGTGTAGACCTGCACAGGAAGGGCTAAGTACTTAGTAACCTAATAATACCTTAGCCTATAGCTGCATGGGAACAACTCAAGAAAAGTCCACATTCCTCATTTTACCTCAACCTTGATTCTTCATTTACCGATACCTGCATTGCTAATTCTCATGTCCTCAACCTAGATATGACCTTTTACCAAAACCTTGGCTTCTCCGTACGTTTTATATGATTTGTTCAGGGTTCTTTTCATCGGCACATAGGATTCACAAGGGTTTGATTTCAGGCTGATTTAAAAGTTACGTAATAACAACACACGCGCACAGCTTACAACTGCTTGTAAGTCAGAAATAGACTGAAAAGAATACTAGATGAATTCTATTAAACGCCGCATATATATATATATATATACACACACACATATACATATATAGAATTTATGTGTACATATACATATATATATATATACAGAATGAGAGAGCGAGAGAGATCGAGATCTGCTTAGTGTAGTCGATGTGACCCCCAGGTAATATAATAAATGCTCAGGTCCGAGCATACAGGGAGCCTCATCTATGCAGCTCTATTTAGAGAGCACCGGCTCTGAATAGACACATCAACCGATCGACCAGTATATATATATAGGTATATATATATAGGTATATATATATATAAGTATATATATAATCTGTGTATATTAGTATATATGTATATATATATATATATATGCGCTATACACATATAGAGAATGAAACTATAATAATATTATATCTGGTCCACAATGAACACAGGCACGAGTACGGGCAAGAAGGCATACGAATGGCATATGAAGTACAGGTGTTTAGATGCATATAATTATAGGGCCTACTATGAAGCCCGATCATTGTTTCAGTTGTTATTTCCAGTGCATTTCCCTCAGCTGTCTTCTTGACCCATATGAGCCTATTCAGATAGACTGACCACAGCGGTCCATTTGGTTAAGATTGTACCCCAGGCGGATGAGATGCTTTGGGGAGATCTGATTGGTAGCTAGCAGGCGGCAGGTATTCATTAGACCACGCCTCTCAAAGCTTGGGCTTTAAACGAGATCTCTCAATGAAATCTCCCCATTTCTTGAATCGACCATATGCTACAAGGTATACATGGTATTAAATCCCCTGGGGTAACTAATGCAATCAGCGATGCATAAATGTATTTGCACTGTAAACACTAACTTTAGGAATCATGTTATAACAAGGCTGTATTTATAAGAAATGAGGTAATATATTATAAGATAAAATAAAATGTTGGCTTTAGTCTGCAGTATTTCGGAATCCGTGTTATTGTGAAGTGTATTTTAGGCAGGATGTAGTATATTTATGGTGTGCATGCTTTAGTTTAGTGTTTAGCGGGTGTCACTGAGGCAGAAATACCATTTGTTTTGGGTTTTCTGCGCCAGTTGTAATGTGTAATAAATGCCTGAGTAATTGATCTCAACCTTTGTCTAAGCATGAATGTTTTGTATAGTCCTCTTTGTGTTTGGTTTTCAGTTTTGCACGAGAACGGACTGACCCACACTGACCTCAAACCTGAAAACATTCTCTTCTGCAACTCGGAATTCGACGTTGTCTACGATCCATTGGAGGCAAGTTCTAATTAAAACGAAGAAAATTAACCGAAAGTACACAAGGGCACTTAAGAAGCTTCTTGTTCAGGATCTATATTTTCTAACCCTATAGAAACAAATATATATATTTTCATTTAATTGCACACTGACAAACAACCGTTAACAACGAGTACAAAACACAGTATGAACGAATGATGACAAGTTATTACAGGAGGTGAATTTTATTACAGGAGGTGAATGTAACCTTTAACAGCAATACAGGGGCCCATTACGTTACACGTCTAATATAAACATCCCCTCGCCTCTGCCTCCCCTCCTGAAAATCTCTTAAGGAAGTGGAATGATTGCGTCCACGTGTCTGGAACAGTCTCCCTGCAGCTATCCAGGAAACCAAGACCCTGCCTGCCTTCAAAAAACAGTTGAAATCGTACTTTCTTTTTAACGTTCAAAATTATTAATATAATTATCTGTAGTGAACAGTCACGTACATATACAGCACCTTAGAAGTAGCTTACTACTTATGGCGCTATAAATATTTTCGTCTTTACAATTATTTACATCTACCAGATAAAAGAGGGTCCTGAAAAACCCATGTTTTTACTTTAACTCGTTTACCATTACCTAGTGTCTGATTTAATAGGCCGATTTTAAATTGTTGTAGCTTCAGAACATGCTATTTTTTATGCCACGATTACATACAGCGTTTGGAAAGAGAATTAATGATTGCTTTTGTATTTGTACTGTATTACTTTAGAGGAAGAATTATCACCACTTGAGATATTCTGATATTCGTCTCATCGACTTTGGATCGGCTACGTTTGACCACGAGCATCACAGCACCGTGGTGTCCACACGGCACTACAGGGCACCAGAAGTGGTGCTTGGTAAGTGCCAGTTGGTGCCTATTTCACCCTCTTTTGTTTAGCTTAGCTTGTGTAAAGTTTGTCATGGACGAATCGTCAGACTTTTTCAGCTGTTTACAGCTATGTTCCCGTTGACCTAGAGAGCTGAAATTTTGCACACATTTCACGCTTGCATGACTACGCAATGTATTGCATTTTTACGGACCTAACTGAAAAATTGGAAAAAAAATGACAAAAATGCAAAACATTCAAAATCGTTTAACCACTCAAACGAGTCCTCCTTGACGAGCTCCACTCTGGAAACGTTATATCATCAATGATATCTAATCAAAAATCTCTTAAGGAAGTAGAGCGATCGCGCCATCTACCAGATAAAATAGGGTCCTGAAAAAACAATGTTTTTACTTTAACTTGTTTACCATAGACTAGTGTCATTTGCAATTTTGTTACGACAAGATGACGGGGTTGGACGATAGTGTATTAGTTAGGGTGTCAGCGAGAGGTCGGGGGTTCAAATCTCCACCAAGGCAAAAATTTTGTTCAAGATTTCTGTATCACCTGCACCCATAGCCAACCCAGCTATAATAAGTACCGCTCACTGTCAGTGGGAAGATGATACGGTGTTGGTGAAGACCAGCCATCTACTCTCATATGCCAGGCTAAGAAAATGAAGTCGGCAACAGTTCATATCTATGGCTGCCACAGGACTAGCTTAATAGACTACTTTTATTCTGCTTAATACAATACATATAATGTGAAAAGGTTTTCCAATTGTTTCTCCTCCAAGCGGTTGGTAATATTCGTTGTATTGGAAGACATTGTGTTCTGTTCTGTAGAGGTTGGATGGTCCCAACCGTGTGATGTCTGGAGCATTGGGTGCATCATGTTTGAGATGTACACTGGCTATACACTGTTCCAGGTCAGTGATTTTGATAAAATGCTGTCAAAATTCCTCTCTTGGAGACAATGGTCACAGTCACATGGACTGTGCTTCTTCTATGTTGTATGGTAATTATTTGAACCCAGACCTCCATAAGAAAATATGCTTCATTGTGAAGCATAGTTTTTGTGAAGATCTGGGTTTAAATACAGTTTATATGTTACTCTGATATCATTGCTACAAATGATACTTTCTACATGACATTTTCTGCCTTTTAGCATAATGCGTTTGGCTTCCAAGTATATCTCTCTGCATTTCAATCTCAAGATACTCCATGTGTTTTATCCTATTGTCTTAAGTGAAGAACTTCTTCATGAAGAACGTTTCTAATCACAAGGTTACACAGTATCTGTATTAAAGTTAGAGATTGTGATACTTTGCTGAACGCACACTGTAGAGTTTGACGACGAAGTTAATTGCTTCTGTAGAAAATTGGATGGAATGGCATGAGCTTCCGAGCATTCACTTGGCTAACAAGTTAGTGTTAATGTCGAACAGAAATTGATTGAAGCCTACGATTGTTGTTCTAATTTGCTATTATTTCGTTCTAGACGCACGACAGCCTAGAGCATTTGGCCATGATGGAAAGAATTCTTGGAAAACTTCCAAAATCGATGATCAAAAAGTCCAAGTAAGATATCGCGACCCTTTTGCGTGATGTACGCTTTCGATCGCTATGAAGTTTGTTTCAGCGCAGCTCTTGTTAATACAAGTATTCTATTACATTGCATGAATAGTGTTATATGCATAGAAACCTTGTATTAAATTACATTACTGATCATGACTTTAAAAATGGATCTAAACGCTGCATTGCTCGTATTGTTGACGCCGTTGCTGCTTTCCATCCTAACTCCGGTTTCCATTAACTGTTACCAATAACTGCATCTATTTAGTTCAGTGTTTCTGGATATGATTTATGTTTGTTGTTTTAAATCAGATTGATTTTGAGTCTATTGATACCATCTTTCCATTTCCAGGAAGACAAAATATTTTCACGCCGGGAATCTGAACTGGGACGAAAATTCTGAGGCTGGACGTTATGTTGTAGATCATTGCAAGCCACTAAAGGTTAGAAGATATATGATATAATTATAGTCTTACAGTCTTATTTCTAGTCTTCATTATGCACAGGCATTTAGTAAAGTTATGCATGTGTACAGAGACCAACAGGTAATGAATACCGGTTATTTATTCTGAAAAGCAAGAAACATTGCCAAAAGTTTATATTTAAAGTCCCGTGGAATGACCCATCCATATCTTACATATACAAAAATTGCAGTTTTGAGACCTCCCCTGTTGCACAGCATACATTTTGTGGACCTCCTCATCTGAGCTATAACCGCCCCCACAAAGGTCAAATAGATAAAGACATCTGTAAAACATTGGTTTCACAATAGGCTATTTATTTTTGTGAGGCATCATGTTTCACAGCTTACTTTTATTATCTGTTATGAAGAAATAAAATACTAACAACGCTTACATTTAAAAAAGTTTTAATGCTACATAAATGCCATCCAGACAACTATAGGATAATCATCATATAAAGTTATAAATAGGCTAACGTGGACGTCAATATTATACAGCTATTTTTCTAAAGCCTCCCCTGTCATACGCACCCATACGAAAGTTGCCGAAACCTCCCTGCCCTAACTGCGTACGTAATATATGGATGGGCCCTCAATGCTTATCATGATCCATACGTTTAAATCATATAGATTCTGTTAAGCGACTCACTGTGCCATGCTGCTTATGATTAGTTTACAATGATCATTCTGTTGTTCACTGGTCCCAATGTGTTTAGGGTATTGATCCAGAATGTGGGTGGACTACAATGGCTCCTTGGTCCAACCACTGGGGTCTAACACTATTTGTTGGAATCTAGCTATCTCTGACCCCTATCTAGCACTAGTGATGGCAGCAGTCCAATTCAACTATCTGAATAAGCAACACATTATTAAATTAGATCATTGCAAAGATTTCTTAGGCAGTTGTTTAAAGAAACTCTTTGATGATTAAGGACCCATTTTGAAGCTGGTGTCATTATTTTGTCATGATGTTTAAATCAGTTTCACTCGGGCGCCGAGATAGTCTAATGGTAACACGCTGGCACAAAGATTAGAAGGACTTGGGTTTGATACCCACTAGCATAATAGGGTTGACCCAGCCTACCACTCGCTAGAAGGGGTAACTGTCAAATAGGCACCTTGCTGTTAAATTCTATAATAATTGCCTATTACTACTGTATCGTGTAATCTCTGTTTGTCAGTTTGAATTAATAAACAAATATTATTATTACTATTAAGGTTTAAAATGCAATGCATTTTTGTTTAAACTTATCTGTTAGTGAATTAATTTATGTCTTTCTACAGAAGTACATGAAATCGTTTGATCATGCTGATGATCGATTACTCTTCGATCTGATCCAAAGAATGCTCAACTACAGCACATTACGTCGCATCCGTCTTCAGTCCGCGCTAAATCATTTGTTTATCAAAAAACTGTCTGCAGCTCATATTCGTGAAAATTCCGCCCTCGTCTGTCGATGAGTTTGTAGGAGATTAGAAACATTGATGGATTCGGCTTTTTCTAGTTTTTGCTGAATTTTTTCATGTTGCTGTTTAGTGATGAAGTTAGAAACTTTTCTATAAAGCAGGTCACAGATTTTAGGATTTTTAAGTATGGAAGTTTAAGGATTGCAGGCAATGCTTTTGCGTGTTATTCAGGCAACTGGCTATGATCTCATTTGAATGAAGACATTTCGGACTATTCGAAGGAGTTCTTATTCGTTGAGTTTTTTGCTGCTATTGTGTAATAGCGTCGTTGAATTGAGGAACCCATCATAGTGTTCAAAATTCCTACTTTGAACTTGAGAGTTGTTTGTTAACATTCGTGATACAGAATATTTGGGGATAGAAACAGCTCCACCTCAGATTTTGGAGGACTGTCCCACCCCAAAGTCTCTGCCTCTGCTGCTTAAGAATTCTGAGAATGAATAATTGTTAGCCTAAGCAGAAGGAAGGTACACAGAATTCAATAATATGATGTGAAATGAGGCTATATGTTTTTAATTGTGTGTATATATATATATATATATATATATATATATATATATATATATATGATGTTAAATGAAGCTGTATGTTTTTAATTGTATATATATATATATATTCTAGTATATAAATTTATCATTTACTTCTAAAACCATATTTTAGATGCATTCCAATGAGTAATGGAAGATAGAAAATTAATTCATTGTTTATCTTTTAATAGTATCATTCATATAGTACCACAAATTTTACAAAAGCTAAATTGAGGGAACACAGCAATAACAGTTTGCTGTTATAATACAACAGAGTGAAACTGCAGTGACCCTGGAGGGGGGACTGTATAGACCCTACTCGTTGCCGTTGGGCACCAGCAGGTATGTCGGGGCTTATTTTTCTGTTGACGGTGTGTAGTGACGTGTTTATTGACTAACCCCATAGTGTGGGGATGACCGTCAGTTTGTTTGCACTGGACGTAGTAACCCAAACTCCCAAGACCCTCCCCTCAGCGTTTTCAATGATTGCATGCTGTCTACAGATAGCGCCGATTTCAAAGGCCTTTGAGTGTTACCGCACTCTAATTACTGAGCGTTAATTAAAATGTCTAGGGCTAGTCAACCTGGGGGGGATTGTCACATTGCACTCTATGCTGTGGTACATAATTTTACGACCAGTAGATGGTTAGTTAACGCACCAAACACGCATCTATAGACTCTTACTGTGACCTTATATAAACGGTTGCGTTGGACTTTCATGGTACAGTTAGCAATTCAAAGCAACATGGGCGTCAATGTGCGGGCAGCAGTTCAAGGCAGCGTACCCAGAATTCTCCTGTGTGTCTACGTACTCGTCGCTTTGAACGGCGGGGTCAGCGGAGGCTACGAAGAAAAGCGACCTTACTTCTTTCACATCTACAAACAGCCGCAACAACACTACTACCACGCCGGATTCACGCACGGGTTAGTAGCATAGTATCGCTATCATAACTTCGAAGCTTATAAAGCGGCACTCGAAATCCAAGCGCAGGGCAGCATCTCATCCGTGTCCGTTCTTCAGAGGGTCAGATCTAGGAGACAGTGTGGTTGGTTTAAGGTGGGTATCGTTTAGGTCGAGAATTGGAAGGTCTATTCGTATTAATTAATTAATACGAATATTAATAGGCCTAATTCGTGGTAAGAGTTCGTGAAGGTGTGAAACCAGTTTAGAATGTAACGCCCAAAAGGTGATGGATGGCAGAGCCTGAGACAGACGATCGACGTGGGTGATTGGCAATGAAGGTGGAATGCGGAAAAATATAGGCCTAAGGTTAGGCCATATATACGCGATATTATCAATTTCGACCAATTGTGCATTTTCTGTTCATTTTATTTGCGTTTGGCTACCAAGTATGATACAACCCTGTGATACAAGCCTACGACCCTGTTCGTATGTGGTAGTAGGCCTGCTCTGTTGACAGTTCTGCAGCATTAAATGGACTTAATTCTTACGGGTCCAAAATGAGAAAACAAGTGGTGGCATGCTTACGGGCCCCCTAATAGATTAGGGCCTACTATTAATGTTGCGCATGTACATGTTTTATTATTATTTTTTTATAATGTACTTAATTTACTATTTTATAGTGGCAATTGTGCCTGTTTACTTGCAGCCATGACGGAGTCTCGGCCTCGTATCGCAACGATGAACGACAACAGTACGTCAACAGCGTAGCCTATACACATGGTACGGGCATCGGTACGGCGCCATGGTACGGAGTACCTGGTACGGCTTTTGACTTCACGAAATCCGGTCATGGCGGCGGGTATGGCGATGAGGGGTACGGAGGCGGTGGGTACGGCGGAGGTGGATACGGGCATGGAGGGGGAGGGTACGGTGGAGGTGGATATGGTTACGGTAATAATTATGGAGGCCACTGATGTGTCATTCGAGATAGAAGTATACATGGTTCTACCACTGACTGTATATCTATTATTAGTAGACTACTATTCTGTGGATGTAATCAACATAAGAATGTATACAAATTGGTTTCACCAGACATCACCAGTTTTGTCACAGCTTTTAAATGTTCTCGTTTACAGTGGAAAAACAATAATTATGATTCTAATGATGCTTGTCTTATATTTAACTGTTCCTACAAATGAACCATGAACTCAACATGACTGTCTATTTGTATTACAGCTTTGTTTTCAGCAATTAAAAATTATTAAATTCGCTTGCATGAAATTTGTGACTCCTCGTTAATTTTCTTCCTTGTTTGTCTAGATGTAATTAATTCGTCACCATCGAGTGAGAGAAGTAATTATCTTACTCATTGTAAAATTACACAGGGCAACTTCAATAGAAACTATTCTGAGGCGCCCTCTATGCTAGCCTAATTGAAGCTGAACAAAAATGTACAGCAGTAGCAAAAAGCCATGTACATACAACTAGAAAAGCTACCAGTGGTGGAATCCTGCACACCTGCAGAAGGTTAAAGGTTCTACATAAATAACCAGATACATAAGATTCATCAGTATATGCACATACATAATTAACATACATTAAACAAAACTGTGTCCCAAGCCCAAGAACTAAAGCTATGGGTCAATGGCAATATCTTCAGGGATACTTCTGTTTCTGCCTGTAGGGCTTTTTGCACTGGAAGCGCCTCTGATTAGGTTGTAGCTGGAGAGGCGCTATAGAAATATAGAAAAACAATCACAGGTTATGTCAGGTAACCTGCAAATTCTAGCAGTTTCCACATCAGCACTAACATCTCTGAACAGAGGCAACTGAAACCTCAACGAAACATCACAACAACAAGCAGAAATACAAATATGTGAGATGCTCTATCAAAACCAGGAGTATGTCGCAACTTACAATTTCGAGAAAATGACCAGCAATGATACGAATGCAAAATTTCATCACCCAACTATCATATTTTTGATGAAGTAATAACTTCGTTACTCGAATTTTATTCAAATTCAAAACATGCATAATTGATCTTTCATGTCATTTCTTTAAATTATCTCAAAATTGTGAGTTGCGACATATTCCTGCTTTTAATAGAGCATCTGACATTATGATGAATGGGAATCAGCATGTCAAATGTCACTTCATCTCCCCTCCAAGAGAGGGAGCAGTTAAATAATTATAACAGCACAATATGTGCACCATGCTAAATTGTAGCATAACAAAGATGACAATGATGATGGTGATCACAGCGACGATGTTGATTAGTAGTTTTTTGAGCCTGGATGGTTCAAATGAAGATTGACTTCCTATAAAATAATAACAGGTTCGAAATGCAGAGGGCACTAAGCATTACTATGTAAAAATATGACGGTGAGTTTAACTGTGTACTGTGTAGGGACCTTAGGCAAGCCCTTAATTCACAATTGAATTGCACAGCACCATCAATAGATGCTTTATCATTATAACACCAGCACACAATATATGCATAACAATAATAATAATACCGATAATGGGTTATATGTTTTATCACAAGTACAGTGTATCCTTGTGTCAGAAACTATTTACAAGCATAAAAACACAACATAAACAAGTTTGTAAAAGCTAGAGATAACAAAAACCTTTTAGTTGACCTCCATTTTTACTCTCAATTTGAACCTACAAAACGGCATTCAACTTAATATGATATACTCTGAGCTTGGTTTTTGACTGATCAATTTACTTAACGAGTGTTACCACTAATTAGTGACCATCAAGCACATCACAACAGACAAAATATTATCTATACAACAAACAAATGAATTTTTTTTAAACTGCCTTATTAAATATTATTAAAGGTACACTGACATAACTTGTGTCAAAGATATGTGGCTCTATCTCTTCTGTCAAATATTATACACTGTCCAGAAATAAAGGGGACCCCTTACGATAATATGAAAAATATAGTAAATATTCGTCGAATTGTACAATTCCAAAAACGTCTTAATCCTGAAATAATTACCTAATGCTGCATAAAATATGATAGTTCAAAATGACGTCATTTGCATCAAATTCATTCAGTCATTCAATCATGGTTTCGGTTGGTGTTTCGGCTCTAGGAAATGTGCAAATCCACTTCATAGATTCAAGAGTGAAACTAAATGGAGCTTATTACCCGGGATTGTTCTTACCGTTGGAAAATTGTTGCCTTATATCAAAGAATATTCAGATTATTACACATTTCTACAAGATGGATCTCCAGCTCACCAAGCTTGTGATATTGTTGAATTACTAACTAAGGAGACTCCTAATCTTTGGTCGCCAAACAGCCCGGACATAAATCCGGTTGACTACAAGATTTGGTGGATATTGTAAGAGAAAGTCTACAGGACAAAAATCAGAGACATTAAAGAACGCCATTTGCAAATTGTTGAAGCCTGGGAGGAATTTGATCAGCAGATCATTGATGCGGATAGTGTCTTGAAGCGTGTGTTGAGGCTAAAGGCAGACACTTTGAACACACCTTGTACACTAATATTATTCAAATATAAGAATACATTTGAACTAGATTTATGGCTGTTTGACGATAATATTTAAAAAGCTGAAATTCTGTAGATATATTTGAGGCAGTCCTTAATACTTGAATTTTGAAGGAAATGACGTCGTTAATGACGTCACCACTGGATGACAGGAGCTATCATATTTTATGTCCTACTAGATAAATATGCCAGGATCAAAATGCTTTTGGATTTTAGAAATCGAAGAATACTTACTATTTATTTTCTTATTATCATTAGGGGGTCCCTTTATTTCCGGACACAGTGTACATTTCCAGCAGCATGTTACAGAGGTGTCAGCTCCTTTGCGAGGCATGTACAAGGTGCAAAGGAAATATCCATGGCGCATTCATACACACTTAATATATACATAAATATAGTCACAAAACACACATACTCTAACACTCCACAGCCCATAAAAAACTTTAAATAAATTCACCATTACCTCAAAGATTTGATATTGGTGTAAAATGGCAAGAAATTTCCACCATAAGAACCAAACCGAGAACCTTAATCAGACAGTTTGCTTCTAAAAATCAGTCAAAGACAGAAATATATGTATGAAGAACAAAGTAGTAATTCTTCACAGCTTACAATCAACAGACTTGAAAAGGTTCACATTCAACCTGTTAAAATTGTTATTCAGTATACTGCCAGTATAAGGCCAGAATGTCATTTACCATCTTCTGACTAACAGGGCAAACAAAATTGTTCTGAAAAACGTTAAAAAGTAGCGTAGAAAGTGCTGGAAAAATTACTTAGCCTCACTTGAAATAAAGACACCACCTAACGCATAAGAAAATCTCTGGAAAATGAAAATAGATAGTTCTTTGAGCCAACAAACCTGTCCACCTGTGTCAGTTTTGTAGCCCATTCAGGCTTGGCTGACTAAAGAAATACTTACTCCATTGCACGAGGTGAATTTGTTCCCCTTGCAATGCACTCAACAAGGCATAGCCTTCTCATTAGCTGGGCCATCTACCTCCTCAAGCAAAATGTCCTCATGGCTAGGAATGCTAAAAAGAGTCTCCACAACACATGAAATCGTTCTCTATGCTGGATGCTGGGGTTGGAATGGGATGCTTTTCATATAGACACAAGCTCTGAATGATTAAGTGTGCAGTCTAAATAGCAATTCACATTAACTGTTAGGCAAAAGTTGAGGAAGTAGGAAGGTTTGGAAGTATAATCAAACCAAGAGACAGGTAAACGAGTTAGGTACTCGAAACTTTATGCCAGTGCCTGCATATTTAGCCACATGAACGATACTACCAAGGCACAAGCCATCTCCAACGCCCACGGATACTATACCAAGATCCTTTAATCTCATATTCACATCTATTTACAGCATAGCCCAAATATCTCAGTCCGCCTAGAGATGTTCTAAATCAACAAGTGTATCAACACCAGAATCATGACTTTTGCAGCAACAAGCCACACAAACGAATACTCAAACAGAACCTGCCAACTAGCGCTCGATAAACAAATCACACACAATAGAATTTGATCTCACGTCTTGGCCACAACAATTGGTTCCTGTTGCTTCACAGCAGTTCACATCTGACTATCTCATTGTCATTGTTTGTATTTATCCGCTAAAGAAGCATCCAATAACAGCAATCACTTATTTGATTTTGGTTCCCAATTTTTCGACTTCCGATTGCCTATCCCATTTGACAGCAAAATGCATGCTCGGATAGTAAGCTCCAACTGCCATCACCACAGATCCCAGGTTACACTGTGACAAAGTGTAGCTCACTATTCCCCACCCACCCCACTCCCAGAAAACAATACTAAACAGCCAAAATAAATCTGCTGTTATCAGTCTGCCCCTGAATGCATCCTAACTAAAGTTCTGAGAATCACGACATCTTAGCCGCGGCGACTACTCTGTCTTTCTTTCCGGCCCTCGCCGTCTCCTTCTGAAGTTTCTGCTTCTGATGCTCCGCTATTTTCTTCTCCCTCTCCAGACGACGTTTGTCTCGAATGGCAGAGTTCGCTTCATTTGTAAGATCTTCCGCGGCTTCCGCTCCCCATCCGTTCTCCTGATCCTCCAAAACGCCCAGCTCGCTGCCCTACAAAAACATTCCCCGCTACTAATTCAACCGGCTGTCATATTTCACATAATGTAAAACAACGCAGGACAAATATCACTTTTAATTCTGTAACGATGAGCTCCATTGGCCTCCCAGTCACTTTTAGAACATGTTTGACGTTAAAAGGTTAAACAAGACATCCTACTGTAACTTCTCAGTGGCTGGTCCTGCAACATGGAATGGGCTTCCTACCACGCTTCTACAAATACCTATTGATCAGTCTGCCTCAGTTTTCACTACTCTTAAGACGGTTCTGTTCGGACAGGGTTGAGCTGGGAGTGCTCCTGAGTAGGCAAACTTGAAAGGGTGCTATATAAAATTACTGTAATAATAATAATAATTCAATCAAAGTAAAAGAAAAATGTTATCTCTGTGCAATGACACTGTCTTGGCTTCGAATGGCCACAGAATTCCCACAACGTAAGTTAAAGGGCTATTACAGTTCACACCCAAGTGTTCAATGCTCCAAACCTATATACAGGCACAATGTTTAGTGACATAAACAATTTAAAGTAGACTCATTTTCAACGCCTTACAACAAGCTGGTTTTTTTATTCGCCAGCACAAACCTATTACCTAGCACAATAAATTAATAACTCGCTGTCAATGCTTAACATCATGAAATTGAAATGCAACTTTAATCATATGATTTGCAACAACATCCTTACTACGATCGGTATTTCTGAAGACATCGCCAATCGAGTGGACAATCCACTGGCAAAATTGTTGTGCTGCTGTTCATCTTTCTTTCGAATCAAAATCTGAAAAACACAGCGACCAAAGATAATATTGCATTAACATACTGTATGCAAGTAGGATAGTATTTACATTATACATACCAACATGCACAAAATACTGAGCCCATCAAGTAGTCTATTTTACCAAATTTAATGTTTGAAAACAATAATTAAAATTCATCAACTGGGCTTATTTTTTACTAAATATGTTGACTTTTATGTTTCTCAGATAGTCAACTGCATTTCTACACTTACAACTATCAGTCGTCCTTTAACTAGACTATTATTTTGAAGAATACCTTAGAATAATTACACGGGTGTGGAAAGAAAAAAAATTTATTTCACGGTAAAATAACAGCGTGTAAGAGGTAATGATGATTTCTACCACCTGACCACAACTAACCTTCTGAGTCCGAGATATCGATGGTTCTAGTTGGAGTTCCTGGAAGTAGTCCTTCTCTGGTTCAGGTTCCGCATCGGGAATCATTTTGTTGGGAAAACGACTTCCTACACCTCCTCCATGAGCACTATTCTGCCCCGACTTCAAGTGAGCAAAGTCACCCCGATCTTCGATGCCCCATGAATCCCACGACTCCAACTCAATCTGTTCAATGCCAACATAGGAATATAGTACATAATCAGGAGTCCATTGGTCAATCTATGACCAGCCAGTGCAAAAACCAATCAGTGATTCATATAATTATCAACAAAGCAACAACTGCAAATGCTTCCCTCTACAGGAAAGCACAACCATCAGACATGACATGACTTGCACCATTGTCCTCATAAGCATAGGGTAGAAGAAGTAGTCACAATGCTACAGCATCTATCATTTGGCTTTAGCAAGCCTCAAGACAGATCCAAAGCCAATAATGAACAGACTGGATTTCTACTCATGTGAAAAGGCAAATAAAAACACAAGTAGTCTATTATGGGCTAACCACGCAAAACTTCCTTTCTTTACTTCATCGTGGTCATTACTGCATTGGAGAAATCAGGGACAACTAAGACTCTCCACTACCATGAGCTGTTACAAGACCCTGCCGAGCACTGAAGATCAGAGTGAGAATTATTACTTGCATGTGAGCATGGATAGGAAGCCAACAAAGCTGGGCAACCATTGAACAGTAAACTAGGTTGACAGGCAATAATGCAGAATAGGGCATATGCCAACAATGGCATAACCCAGTAGAAAATCTCCACTGAGTATCGAATTCGAGTATTTGGATGCACTATATTCCATATCCGGGTACAAACCGAATAGTATTAGCAACACTGGTCCAGCGAATACCGTCCGCAGGTGAAGCCTAAAATTTTCGACTTTCGTCACTTTTGCAAAATGAAAAATTAGTCAAATAAATGTTTGTACCTGTCATAACTACTAATAAGGCTTCAATATTTAATTTATATTGTTCAATTATCAATAATTAATTGTATAAAAAAAAATTTTAAACTTTATGTATGTGTAATATTTGCCAGAGGCGTATACTTCAGAATTGTTTGGAAAAACAGGACATTCAGCCTCTTTAGTTCTTCTGCGCATGTCTAAGGATAGCAGGCAACTGCACTAAAATAGCTTAGTTGAATTTTAATTGATCCCATTCTGTGAGACATTAATTCATGAAAGCGACAACCGTAAACACACATCATTGGTTGGTAATGACTTCTGGATTTCTCCGACTGCCACTGTCTTCATGTCCGCATGAAGCGGAAGAATAGATCCAGAGTTTTTCCGGTGTCTTTTAATGTGTAGGAAACATAGCAGGCGCTTGAATGCGGACACCAGCTTCATAAGAAAGCCGACGAATATTGTCACCACGCTCATCCTCAAACGTAACTTCGCAAGACGCAACAACTCGGCAAAAGAAGTCTGTAACAAAGAAAATCAGAACCGCATGCATCGCACAATTACACTGGCATAAACTGGTCATAATGTTTGGGAGCGGCAGCCCACAGGAGAGCCCATAAATGTTGCTCATCCTAAACAGCAAATATGCAAACTGCAGCCACCCATCATAAAAAAATAATTATTGCTGCAAACAACACCCAGAAACTGAAACTGTTTCACAACTTACACTTATATCATGGACTGGGCTAGCAGCTAACTACTTTAAGTCACACTTAGTTGTGTTTCATAACCACATAGCTTCTCCACTCATAAGCATAGACTATGTCTGGTGGGGTGGTTGGGGAATGTGCCCTACTGGCCACTAAATTACACTAATAATTGAGGGTGTATTATTCCCCCAAAAAATCCAGATGTAAATTTCTTGAAATGTGAAAAGCTTCTTCAGAAACAGGGACAAAAGACTGATATACTGTCAGAAATTCAAAATGAAAACAATGATTTTTATATCTTCAATATTATCAAGTCTGAAAGACTTCAAGACAAATTTACATGTAAAAAAATCACACCCAATTCATATGTATTTCATAACCCTGGAATGAACATGGTGTCATCAGTTTAACATGTTTAACGAAAATCGGATGAATCACAATGGTGACAATCAAGCCTAGCGACGACTGAGTTTCTAAGACTTGCCGATTGTCCTGATCCATAATGTAATGTAAAGTAAATTTCAATATTCCCTCTAAGCTGTGCACATGTGCATGCGCAAATGGGCCGTGAAGCCAGCGCGCACAAGAATTTAGTGTGCACACACTAATTAGTTGTTCCCTATTCAGCTGCAGCCCACCCTACTCCAAAAACTTTGGTACCTTGGCTGATACGTCCCCTTACTTATCTTTACACAAGGAACTTTTCTTAGATTATCAGAACTTATCATCATTGACTTATAGATATGGTGTTAATTTAACCATCATTGCATTCAGATCAGACCAGTGAAAAAATTTCTTGTGCATACTATCTCTAAAAATTAGTGGGAACATTGAATGAATGTAACGTAAATCTTCTAACATTTATCAGCGCCCACAAAAGCCATATCAGAGAGTCCAGCTTATTTACTGAGGCTATACCAAAAATATGTCTAAAAACGACATTCACCCTTACCTTTACCCTTCCCGACCCTCACGACGCCTAACCTGACCCTAACCGACCATCCCTATGCCTAATCTGACCCTAACCTGCCCTCATGACCCATATCAAATATTTTTTTGAGTTTTTAACAATGCACATGCGCCAAAGGTTGTGCCAGCACAGAGGTCTTCACCCGCTAAATTTTGTACAGGTTCGGCCGTAGAAATAAAATTTTCGTTAGTATAGCGGCTTAATTTTACACCGCAGAAGATTTATCCCTTGGGAACACCACTGTCGCAGACTCCGTGTCCTTTAGGGACGCAGCGAATTTGGGTCGATCCACAGATATGGGTAATCACTCAATAAAATGTCGCACGCCTAAAACATAAATGACCTCACTTTAAACTGAATTGCTAATTGTAAACTACGTCTCATCGGAATTAAAAGGATTTTATAAGCCAGTATTACTAAGTATACGTGTCATCTGTAGCATATTAACTATGGAAAGCTGCAAGTCGTCTACTATCACAGCCAAATATTGTACTATAAACAAAATCAGCAGGCTAAACTAAAGAATTGTTCACAAAAGGCACATTATTTACTTGTTAGGATAATCCTTCAATCATTTGTAGCAAAAATTAATACCGAACGCTTCGGAAATCTAGGATACCATCATGCACTCAGGATGGCCCACATATGGAGCAATGTGTTATGGGAATTATGGAGTTCATACTATACAGCTTGAGAGTTGAGAGTATTATAGTGGCTCGCACAGTGTAATAAATCTAAGAATAGAGTTTTATACGACATTATCTCACAAGTGAAATTACATAATTTCTACTAAATTCATGATCATTATTGCAGTACTTAAGAAATTCACGTGATTTTCGGTGTTCTCACAAATTCTTCAATCTCTCTCGAAGGATAGATAGGCCTAAGTATGCAACATTGAATCATGGGATATGTGATGCTACAACGTTATTTACGTACCCACAGGGCCACATGCATCAATGTTTGCAAGCAGATATATTACAACTTAAGCTCATTGCAACAGCCCACTTGCAAGCGAAGCAAAGATGGTAGAGTCGTAGACTATAGGATGTGACACTCAATGTTACTGGGTAGTCACGTCACCTTCCTGCGACTGGGTGGGCCGCGATTGTCGTTGCTATATTAATCTTTCACGCAACGCTTCAGCTGCCTTAGACCGACAGACTCCATTGGTGGCAATTGGATTCGGAACTCCTTTTGACTATCCTGCGTATCCTGTGGGTAAATCTTCTGCGATTAAGAGTCACAACCATTGTCAAGCCGTGGGGCCGTATAGTAATGGACAGCACACTGGGGCGCAGAGCTGAGGAACCGGGTTCGATACCCGTAGGTGTATCATAAATCCTATATGTATACCAGCGGTGTTGGTTAAATTGAAATTTTACATGCATAGCATATTGGGCGCTCTAGGTCTTTGCCGATATCATTCGATCTTACTATGTCTGTAATCATACTTCGTTGTTGTCAATTTGAACAATAAAAGGAAATTATTTTTTTATAAATTATTTATTATTTATTTCAATATACTGTTATATTGATGTACAATTTACAAAAAATGTACCTTATTGGTCACAACAAAAAAGTTTACCAATGACGTCATTGACTGTGGATTCTATATCAAGATATATAATCTGTTACTGCATCTTATGCGAATTTTCAAAACAATTAGTAGAATATGGAAAACTCATTTAATTTAACTTGCTTTTAAAAATTTGAAAACATAGGATGTCTTCAGACAGGCAGTTTGAAGGTTGACACAAATTAGTTGTTTGATTGATGTAGATAAAGGTTTTTGCAGTGCAATGGTCGCGGGGTATTGTAGGTCTATTTGCCAACCATGGTTTATGCAAATCATTGTTATTGTTAAAATGTGTGCAAGATCCAAATGTCATATGGTTGCGAAATACGAGCCTAATTTGCTTGGCTACAATTAGTAGCCAAGCAAATTAGGTTAAAATAGTGTTGTTTCTTATGCTGTATGACTGAATATAAGATATAGAGTGCAAAGTATTCGGCGAAATTGCAGTTTGAGGGTGGTGGTATTTTTTTAGAGCTGTATCGATGTCACTTTTTGCCGATTATGCCGATCCCGATTATTGCCGATTAGTCATTTGTCGATACCCGATTATTTAGTCGATTATTTCATTGTGTTTCCCAAGATATCCGGTTCCAAAAGATAGACCTAGTACTACTGCCTATTGCTGTGACACAAGCAAACACTTGCTCCAAGATATCCGGTTCCAAAAGATAGACCTACTACTACTGCCTATTGCTGTGATACAAGCAAGCACTTGCTCCGAGACGTATGCATGTAATTGGGGACTAATCCTAGGCAGGCAATACAGGTTAGACACACCGCCCGCTGTCGGACTGTACCCAGGGTAATTAAAGGCCAAGGAACGGGTGGCCTATTCAAAGCCACCCATCTAGTCTCGGCCTCTCAGGCGGCTGAAATGTTCGAGGAGATCTGATTCACATCTAGCATGTATTCATTAGGCATGCCTCCACGATGTACATTCATCGGTTTCTCTGTTGAGTTGGCCAGCCGTTCCTTGGCTTGAATTGGCCAGCCATTCCTTGGCCCATAAGCAGGCACTATGACTCACTCTGCACAAGACCTATGTTGACAATTCCCACGGTCTATACTAGCAGGCTGGGTGGTCTCACCACTGGTCTGAAGAAGCCATTGGCTCGACGACATTATATGTGAACGGAACGAGATCCCGTCCTTCACAGACCCAGTGATGTTGCTGTTGTCATTTTGCTTTTAAACAATTTTTAATACTGGTGCCGATTATCTTGCTGATATCCAATATTGCCGATATCTCTATAATCGGCCTGATTAATCGCTACAGCTCTATATTTTTTCCGGCATAAATGACAGCATAGACTATATGCACGGAGGGTACCATGGCTTGTCATATTCCTTCATAGACATATGAAGTGACGCAAAGGAGTAAGTAAGCTTCGTATATGTTTAAAAATGACACTAACCCTAGCACTCACCCTAAACAACCGTCACAATGCCTAAACTGACCCTAACCGACCCTTGCAATGCAACAGGAAAGAATGTTTGAGAGAGTACACTGCTATTAATAATCCTCGTGCCTTGAAAAAAGATACTCAATATATGTTGTAGAGAAATACCCCCTCTCCAAACTGCAATCTCGCCAAGTATTCTTTGCCTTACGAATGGCTAGCCACTCGTCTGTTCTCAATTTTCATATGCATATTCCAGAGCTAGTCATATTTCACCAAATTTTACCCGAAGATACCTGTTCATTAGGGGTAATAAGCAGGAACGTAATTTTTAGGTGACTCTTCTGACAAGAGTTTTCTCATTTCCTAGCTTGTTTTTCATATGCAGTGGGCATTGCTGTATCTTTTAATGTGTTTGCAGGCATGTATGATACCCTAAAAAGCCTGGAGGAAAGAGCTTTCAAAAAATCCTTGGAGCTGAATGAGCAGAAGGAACAGGAAAGGCTGGAACAGGCTTTGTCACGAAAAGTCATTCGCTTGAAAAGGCAGAGAGACCTATATAAGCAGATGCTTGCCCAGGTTTGTATGAAAATTTTCTTATATTACGGTCCCAGAAGGCCCAGCAGTGTTGATGAGCATGTGTGCCATAGTGTACATAATATTGCATTTCTCTATTGCACCTTGTGTACAACATGCAATTTTAGATTGCATCCTTTTGTAATATCTTTTCAATATATATATAGGAAAAGGTTTGAATAGATAAAATTGATCTCTACGTAGTTATGCACCTTTGATTTTACATCGTCTATGAACTCAGAACATCGTGTATACAATGAGCTGTGGATGTTAATTTGTTGTTTGGGCTGTGTGTGTGTCTGTGGTAGTTTGACAATAGTGACACCTTTAGTTGTCTGAGCGCTGTTTGCTTAATGTTGTACCAGTTCATGCGAGGAGATTAAATGGTGAAGAAAGAGACAATTACATATGATGCTAGGACCACTTTCACCCAACTAGACCACCATTGTGAATGTGGAATGCCCTCTCCTCCTGTGTACACATTTCCATTCTTGCTTGATGTGTTCCTGCATTTCTATCTCTTCTCAGACCTATTTCTTCTCTCGGGGACTCGCACTGAATGAGGACTAGCTACATTACATCGTACAATTATACATACTTGTTTTTTGCTTTCTCATATCACTCTTACCAAAAGCATAGTGAGAAAATGTCACTTTATGGGGACTGCTATGTTTAAACTTGACTGACTACTAGTGTCACCTGCTATGTCAATCTCTAAGAACCAGTTGGCTAAAGACAGTCCCCTTCAGAAGCAGACTTGTTCAAGGTTGGCAAGGTTGCCTTGCAGAAGCATGCATGATAGGACATTTGGCACTGAATTTAAAGCTGGAGACTCAGTGTCCACTGTTTGACTACTGAATGGTTTCTTACATGTGTTTATTTAAATTCCTGTACAGGATGATGTATGTGGAGGCAACATTAATTCCAACCTTGTGATGAAACTGAAGGAGACTCAATGGATCTATCGTCTGCTTGGTACATCCAGTCTCTGTTTATTTAATGATGCTCTCAATATTGTATTGTATTTACAGATTTATAAAGTTATACATAGTGGGCCGCGGTGGTGTTGTAGGATGTTCGGTGCCTTGCATTTGGAGGATCAAGGTTTGAACCCACTCCGAGTCACTGCGTAGCGACCTTGGACAAGTTGCTCATTCATAATTGTCTGTGGGGAAGGCAACGGGAACCACCTCACTCATCTCATCCCCGGGTGGCATAAAACCATTGGACTTGCCTGTGGTGCTACAGGAGGTTTTCTAAGATTAGAAGATTTAGAATGTACTAAGATGTGGGTATTTGATGGATGAGTTAAACTCTTGCCGTTTAAAGGTATTTCTGTTGTTACATTGATGAGGAAGATATTAGAAGATCATGTCACCCAATTTGGATTTTAATAGGCTAACTGATGTTGTTGTTCTGTAAAGGTGTTTCTGTTGCTACATTGGATGAAGATACATTTCTCGTTACTTTCACTACTTCGTATCGTGGTGTCTTCTACGAATCGTATGCAGCAGAGCTTAAGCACAATGAAGACAAATATGCTCTGGGGAAACACGACTTTCCAAAGTTCATCTCTTTAGAGGACTTGTCCTCGTCGCTTGAGAGCGGAATTGAAAATTTCTGTTCGCTCGTACATGGCCGTCTGCGAGCTTTCATCTCAAGGCGCGAACAGCTTAAAGCAGTTGAGGCTAGTAGGGTTTATATATTCACCATCTTCCCTTGAAATGAAACTTGACTACCAGTTTTTATGTTGTGTATCATCTTTACCACTCTTCCCAACTGAATCAACTTTATTTGTGATATTGGTCATTTGTTGTAACCTGACATCATAGCAGTGAGACCTTTTTACTTTGTGTAACTTGTAGCACTGTTGATTGGGGTTGTGTGGATCATGGGGTTGTGTGGATCATGGGGTTGTGTGGATCATGATAGTGGTGATTAGGTTAGGGCAGCTTGTTTGTAACATCTTTGTTGAATTAAGTGATCTTTGCAATAGGGTATCTAAGTGATCTTGTTTAATATTTTATTGTTACAACTGCTAAAGCACAATAAAGTTTGTCTACCCTAAAGTTTACTGCTTTTATGGGACAGATACTGCCCACCATTGTGTTGATTAAACCAGAAGAAAGATAGGTTGACGGATTTGCAAAAGAGAGTTTGAATATTGCTGATGAAAATTCCGATAAGGAGATAGAATAAGAATTTTAAATAATGCCATGCAGCCAAAACTGCCTGAGTGACTTGTAGTAGATTCTAAAATTGCTTGGTGTTGAGTGATATGATCAATCAATGAACCTTTGTTTTTATTTTAAAATACAATATTGATACAGACAAATTCTGATTACAGTTGTGCCAATTACATATTATAGCCAGTTACATATATGCCAATAACACATGCCAGAACTACTTATGGCCTATTACATATAATGCCAATTACATATTTACACTTCTGAGCAAAAAGATGTTGGAAGAAGGGCGTTATCAAATTTCGAAAATGAATGAATGAATATATTTCAATTACACATACTAAAATTACATATAGCCAATTACATATAATGCCAATTACTTATATTCCAATTACATATTGTAGTCAATTACTTACATGCCAGTTACATATTATAGCCAGTTACATATAGCCAATTACATATTATAGCCAATTACATATGTGCCAATTACACATACCAAAGTTACATATAGCCAATTACATATAATGCCAATTACATATTCTAGCCAATTACTTATATTCCAATTACATATTGTAGTCAATTACTTACATGCCAATTACAAATGCCAATTACATATTGTAGCCAATTACACATATGTCAATTACTATCATGCATTTCATATTTCTTTTTGTATATATTTCTGTTTTAACCCTTTAACGACCAGCGTGTACTTAAAGTGTAAGGCATAATCAATAACGTTGGTCGTTAAGAACATTTAACGATTTGAACTTTCAAGCATATATTAATGTGTCCTTTTACTCGTTTCATCTACCTCTGTCTTACTGTAATTGTTTTATGATCTGCAGGTGCAACATAAAGACGAGTTGTCGGACTTCATCACTGTGTTTGATCTTAGTTTAATTATATTCGTCATGAATTTTTCATCCAATGACTCTTCTGGCAAGATCAGAATGGAAGTGTCGCTTTCCTATGCAGATCCATTCTCAATTCTTCCTTCTACAGTTCATTTATATCCAATTGGTAAGTCAACTTAGACCACCTGACTTACATGTAGATTGAATCTACTATATGTCTTTATAACATTATTTTTACAACTCTATGTAGATTTTAGAGTTGCTGCTTTCAGTCACTTCGCCCATCAGTCATTCAGGGATTTGTTACTAGTTATTCCTCATTTATTGATTGATGCTGATAGCTTGTTTATTCTGATAGAATTGTAGCTCTTGATGTATGCATGTAATTTATTTTATTATTAATTATAATGAAACTGAATTTGTATTTCACATCAAGCCATACCTCTTTAAGCGTGCATGTGGTATCAGGCTCTATATCTTCTGTGGTAAAATAAGTTGTCAACAATACTCCCGTGCTGTTCTCTATCAAGATTAAAGTAAATGTACCCTGTATCTGATGCATTAGTCTGAATCAGACTTTAATATAAGCAACCTTTTTGGATTTGAAATGTTTAAGTCTACAATAGCAAACTGTGTAGAATTAGTGTGTGTGACCAATTTGCAATTTTTTTTCCAAAGATTCTTCGGTCATTGACAAGAGACTTTTGAAGAGCTGGACGCACGTTTTCACGTCATGTTGCCTCACGGCGGCAGTGTCTCAAGTATTCGCCAACGCACATGAACTATTTCTAGAAGATGGAAATAAACAATCATAGTTAAAGTTGCTTTTGTTTACAGTTTTAAACACTGGACCCGATTGGCTCTTAAATGCATGCATGCTCTGAATGTTACAGTTATTTATTAACAATGTTTAACCCTTTAACGACCAAGGCACAAACCATCTCCAACGTCAGCCCGCGGATACTATACCAAGATCCTTTCATCTCATATTCACATCTATTGATTATTGATTATGCCTTACACTTTAGTACACGCTGGTCGTTGAAGGGTTAATGCTATTAATGCTGGCATAGTAAGTAATTTAGTAAGTTTCCTTTATTGAATTTATTTATAAATTGAAGGTCTACTCTCTAATGAACTTACTGCTTTTTGGCATACAAGTTCATCAGAAAATATATAAATAATTAAATTTAAATGTAAAGCATCGTGTTACAGTTTTACGAGCTACAGAGTTTGCTTTAGGTTATGATTCTATCGTGGGTTCTGGGATGTGGCAAGTATGCAGCAGTTATGACAGGAGGCAGTAGCAGATGTACTACATGTGCAAGATTAAAGATAGGTTGAAGTGTGCTTTCTGGCACAGTTGCTAGAAACTTTGATATGATTCCTATGTTAGACCAGATCAGTCGTCGTATAGTAGCCTGAAGACGATGATTTTGACATGCGTATCAACGGTGAATTGTTCTGTCATGACACCTTGAGTTCATGTGCCTTACCCTAGTGAGACCCGGTGTAACATTGGAAGATCCTCTCCCAGCCCTAATAAGACCAGTAATGATCATGAACATGATTATAGAACTGACCATTACATCTTACTATCAGTAATTGAAATTTTTTTTTCTGTTGTGTCAATTAGTGATGGTTGAACCATCAACCATCACTAAGGTTGGAACCTTAGGATAGGCTCCTAAGCCTATCAGTTACTTGTTATTAATAAATGTTTAACACTTTGACCGCTGAACTTTGTATGTAATACATGCAATATGGGATGTGTATACACGTCCCTAGCGGTCAACGTGTTAAGTTATTCAATTCTAGCATACCGAATTTATTTATAAATTGAAGGTCTGCTCTCTAATGAACGAATTACTCCATGACATGTCAAACTGGCCTCTAACTTTTTAAGCAACCAAGTTTATTAGTATGTTGCTATAGTACGATACATTACAATGCTAGGACATACGAGTAAAAGTCTCACTGTCAAATATGATGCAAAAAAATACTGAATTGAACACTTCTTTACAAGTTTAGTGTCTTGCCAGTTTCAGAAGACCAAGATACAGTCTCAGATCTCTATTAATAGAAGGTTGACTTGTTATTGCTAGGCTTCCACACCAATCATTCATAATAACCATGCGATTTCCATGGCCCTATGGCATGGATTTGGCTCCCATTATCATTACCCTAGGATTTATTCAAGTGCGTTTTATGCCTTTATGACCTTTCTTTTCAGCCGGGGTTGGGTCGGGAGCACTCCTGAGTAGTAACCTTGAAGGGACGCGATGTAAATTTTCATGATGAATGAATGAATTTGTAACGTGTAGATTAGACTTGTCTTATGTACAAGGCATCAACTGATGGCACATCAAAACTAGGATGTAATCAATAAAATATCCAGAAGTTTAGTCTGCCTAGACAGAGTCAGCCTGTGGTGGATAAGCAGTGGTCTTGTGTTTTAAGTTTACTGATAGGCTATGACTTTTGTTGTGTTTTCTTGTATTTGCTGAGTGTCACATTGAGAAGGCTCAATGAAGTGTTCATGCATGTTAGTGCAACGTTTGCCTTTTATATGAAAAGTTCTCATTAAATTCTTATTTTATGTCTCACATAAAGAGTTCTGACTAAAAACATGTCCATTTTAATCACCAATATATACTGGTCTAAAAGCTTCTGGGAAGATCCAGCCCCTGTGGCCAGGTAGTACCTGCAGGCAGTGCAATGGAGAGTTATGGACCTACGGGATTGCACATTTGCTCAGAGGTCAAATCGAGTTCAACCAAGCTAAATAACTGAAGAACTAAAGGAGAACTTCTAAAGCAGCTCCAATTGACGTCAACTTTTATCTGCCTTATAATAGCTGTGTATTGTTGTGTGAAATATTGCAGACATTAAGGTGTTTTGGTGACAGATCACAGCATATTATTGCATTTGCTGCTTGCTTGCCAAGAGCCATCGTGATTTCCTTTCGCATTTTTTGGTTGTGTTGTTTCCTCATGGTAAAAAGTTTGCAGATTGTAGCGAACTCTCCATTTCTGCTCACTCATGTCTTGCAGATTCGTATAATGTATCAGTCCAATTCTTTAATTTCTAAGACTTGCATATGATTCAGTCCTGCTGTTCCAAATCTTAAATCTGGTTTCTGTTTTCCTTGTGTAACAAATGGGTACATGTAGATAAATAAACTTAAAGAAAGGTACATTTTAAAATGTTGTAATTTTAAATGTATTATACACCAAAGTGTGGATATGCAGTTGGTTCAATAAAGAACATACTTACTTACTTACTAAGCTTACTTACTTAGCTTACTTACTTAGCTTACTTACTTAGCTTACTTACTTAGATAAATATGGATGGATGGATTGATTTATCATTTACTAAGAAACTTGAAGAACATAATTTGATAATACCAGAAAGAATGAAGTTGGTCAGTACATGTTGTTATTCAACACAGAGAGCTTTGACACTGTGACACATAGATGAAATTTCCCAAAAGAAATGAAACAGAGACTTCATTATTTCTTTCAAATCATGTCCTTTGAGTTTCTTAGCATATCTACCAGCCTACCTAGCTACCATTGAAAACCTACACAGTTATCAAAGAATTTCGATATTCAGAAAACTACTTATCTGGTGCAAGGGACTAAGATTAATATAATGGTGAATGTCAACACAGTCTTGTAAATCAAAGATCAGATGTTGACCCTGGCACACCACCATACGTCAGAAAGACTTGTTAAACGATGGCCTCACTACCAGTTAGCCATTGCAACTGTGCTGTATAATTCTTTAGTGATGGCAAAGTTGAATAACTGATAATCAATTCATACAGACTTTTGAAGTAGAAAGTGCATCCTACCTCAAGTGGTGATTAAAATAGCTATCAATAGCTAAGTAGGACATAACCTGTATGGCACTTACGGCTAGCAGTTACCTAAGAATAGGCAGTTACGGCTAGCAGTTACGGCCAGTAGTTTAAAGAGGCGCGGGCTGTCGTCACACAGTATGTGTGCAATATTGATTACGTAGTAGGGCCCTACTGTGCCACTGTGACCAAACAATTTTGAAGCGTAGGTCAGTGGGTAACGCGTACGTTAGCACGTAGCGTCAGTTTTTGGTGGAATGTCTTGATCAGAAATCGCTGGATTTCGGAGGCGAATAATCACTCAATTGTTCAGGTTTGCCTGTTGTATAGTCATTATAGTGAGTAGGCTCTACGTGGCGAAATTTATGTAAGATGGAAATTAGGTAAGCGAAAATGTTGCCGATTTTGGTTGCATAGTCTACCAATGTGGAGTAGGCTACACAGACGATAATTTAGCAATAAACACAATGATGATACAATACAACTGCAGTTTTATGTAGCCCTTCTTTACAAGTTTAAAGTGCACATGTACGGTGCAACTGCGCAAATGACTTGCTCAAGGTTCACACAAAGTAAGCGTGGACGAGAGTCTAACCCGTGCTGTTCACGTTACGGGCCGACCGCTCTATTTTTATCGGCCAGCGTAGATATGTGAGTTGTAGTCTGTACGTAATACGTATGTTATGTACACAGACGAAGACATTTAAGTAAGTGACAATGTTGCCGATGGGACTGCGTCGTGACTGAAATGACAAGATCAATAATAGCAAACGTCTACGTGTGTATACACAAGATTAAGAGCTTTTGACCTCGGTGTGTCTCGTACGCGTAGATTGCTTTGAGTGATTGTCGTGTACGGAGTACAGACTAAAGTAGTATGTGACAGAACTGTTGCGTGTTTTCGAAAGGATATATAGATAGACAAGAATCTTGGGAAAGTAAGCCAAATTCATTCATGAATTCAAAAATTTACTTGGCGCCCCTTTAGAGGCAACTACTCAGAAGCGCAAATTATAACAATTTTGTGTAACGATTGTAGGAATTTAAAAGTCATGGGATTTTTATTTGAATTGCATGCAGAATTGCATGCAAAGTTAAACAATCTTTGCAGAGGCCTGTTGCTGATAAGGAAGGATTTGCACAGTTGTTGGATTGATATTGGAACCTGCTGTGGCAGTGTGGCTAATAATAGTGATGAACCAGAGTAGCACTTGGTCTCTTATCACAGAGGTGAATGAATCCAATTATTTTACCTCTTGCCTTGATTTGTTGGTAATCCCATAGATAGGCTCGTTGGACGTTTTGATCACATACTAACTAAGCATCTATGTGAAATAATTTGTTTTTGGGCCTTTAATGGTTTAAGCTACTGAAATATTTGTATCAATATGAAAAGACTTTGAGCCTGTTAACGAACTGTCACATTCAAACAAACCCATTAACCTGTAGAGAAGAAGCGATGGAAGCAAGGTGCAAAGTTTAACTGGGACCCTTGCACTACAATCATAATTTTAAAGTTTCTGCAGTACAGAAAGCAACATCTCAGGAAGCTGATTATTCACTTATTCACTTTACACAGGAACAATCACACACTTATTCACTTGAGCCTGTCAACAGAAATTCCTGGCCCCTAGGCAGAGAAATCCCAGGCTCCTAGACAGAGAAATTCCAGGCTCCTAGGCAGTGAAATTCCAGGCCCATAGGTAGTGAAATCCCAGGGTCCTAGGTAGAGAAATGTCAGGCCCCTAGGCAGAGAAATCCCAGACTCATAAGCAGAGAGATCCCAGGGTCCTAGGCAGAGAAATTGCAGGTCCCTATGCAGAGAAATCCCAGGCTCCTATGCAGAGAAATTGCAGGCCCCTAGGCAGTGAAATGTCAGGCCCATAAGCAGAGCAGCCATGAGCCTCTTAGACGGAAGTGAGCGTCTTGCATAGCGAGAAATGATGAGTAAGGTAATATCAGATGCTTGAATTTTAACTTTTGTAGTTTATTGTTAGTAATATTATATTTAACAAGTCATAAAATTAATCCTATGCTCTGTTTAACTAATTATACTATTTTTCATAAGTTTATTGCAGGCCCAACCTGAATCCCTAATAATCGCTGCACATTTTGCCCATCTTGGGCGAGTTTATTGCAACAGCTGTGTGTAATTTTTGCATATAGTGAACCATTCGGAGATGTGCTGTGCTTCTGCTGTCATGTGTGTTATGGCCTTTTATTATGTCTATTACTGTGGTTTTAGTACAGATTAAACGTCTTCTGAACCACTTTAAACCCTTGTTATGTTATTTTATTGCCAAATCGTCCTGTGGTTGGTTTTAGTTAACACACCTCAACAAGTACCGTTCGCATGCAATGAAAGCAATGTAGGAAGACTGTCCAACTGTACAAAAACCTCCTGGTTTAGCTATGTAGGACAAGCAGCCAGCAGACTATTGTCCTGTGAAGCAATGGTCTAAGATGTGCTGCCAACCGGAAACCCTTACTCAAAAGGGGTCAAGGCAGCCTGTTTTGTGTGTGCTGGTTGTTGCATTTTTGTATAGTGACAGCATATGTATGTATATTTATAATTTATAGGCCTATATCTATAATATGTATATAATATTTGTTGGGTTTTGTGACATAGGAACCTGGTACACCAGTGATGGGCTCTTCTATCTTCTGTGGTTACTAACTGCCAAATAAAGTAGTCACCAGCGATGGACACTTTTATCTAGTTTAGTTACTAACTGCCACTTATTCAATTCAATTTTATTTGGTAACAAAAAAACTTGAGAAAATGGCAAACAACAAGTTTTCATGAATGAATAATCTGGTTACACGGGAGAACCTAAAGGGGTCATAGACCCTGCTAACCAGGGGCCCTATGTAATCTTATCTAGTAGCATGACTGTTTCGGCTCGTTCTCTTAAGACTTTTCTTTTCTCTAGGGATTTTTCGCACTGGGAGTGCCTCTGATTAGGTTGTACTGTGAGAGGCGCTTTATAAAATCGTAAATAGAATAGAATTGAATAGTTCAAATAGAATGTAGAATTTATAAACTGTTGATGGGATATTAATAACATTCACAAATCAGGTAAATAAAAATATATAGAAGTTAATCTTAACTAGTGCCTTAACTAAGGGCTTGTTGCATCCACTGAATAGACACAAACACAAACATTCAATGCTTAAAGGTGTCATCTAGCAAATAGAGGTGAAGTTTATTTTTAAATAATCTAACATTTGGTGGGTTCATTAATTAATTAATTGATTGATTAATTTGGTTGTAAGTACATTCTTATAACTCCCTTCAAGTAGTTAACAAACATTTACTGCTACTTTCTTTAATAAGTAAGTACCATATAGTTAAACAACTTGGCAATGTAGTTGTGGCTAAAGTAGTTAACTACTTTTCATAACTACTTTCACTTTACTTGACTGCAAAATGTTAACAGGAAGTATAAATGTCAGATTCCTTGTTCGACAAGATGGTGTTTTTAAGACGGTTTCTGAATAGGAATAGTGAATATGTTTGACTTACTTTTGTACAGGAACAAACAATTATTTGTTTGTACCTATGGACATTGCAACAAATAGCGTACATTACATGCTCGAGTACTTTATGATTTTATAGAAATAACTTAGTTGATAATATGTTTGCCTTGTTGTTTGTGCTTACGTAGTTAAGATAGTAATTGTCTATATTACTGATAGTCAAAGTTAAAGAAATAGTTTTATCCACTGAAGAAGATAAAAACTGGTTATAATTACTGTCTTGACTTGTAGTTAGGAATGCAGCTTGACTATTGCTGAAGTAGTTAGTTAGTCTATGTTTTTGTTAGTTAAAGAACTAGTTGTAACTTTATCCACAGAAGTAGCTGAAGCTGTTTATTATTAATTTCTTGACTACAATGACAAGTGTGGCTTAACTATCTCTGAAGTAGTTAATGTCCATCTCGGGAAGTACATCTGATGGTACAACAGACAACCAAGAAATTGTCTAAGTCTCGACAGAAAAAGTTATGGTACTAAACATTTCATATTGTTTGTTGGATAACTCTGTGACACTCCAAGATTTATCAGTGAATGAATATTGTTATTATTAATGGTGCAAATTGGGTCTTCTTCTCCAAAATAAGGAAGGTCCTCTGAAAAATAGTTTTGAGTGGTCTTTCCAGACGAATGAGTTCATACAATGCATTCCATAGGATGTGAGTAAGTTACCTGTAAGCTGAAGTACTTTGGTCAACACGAGCACTCCTACGTATTTACGTCGAAAGCACTACAGATAGAAATGACAACGCTTTATGTGTTTGGTTGATCTTTGAGACCTTAAGTGGTTTATCAGCATCTTCATACTGTCTACGTGTGTAAAGTTTGTTTGTTATCAGCGACTGTAATTGAGCAGCTTGACATGTTTTTATTGGGGTATTATATTCAGTATGGTGCAGTGTTGGCCGCAATACTAAAGTGATTCGAGTACGATGAGTGTTGCAGTGTTTGGTTTGCTGTTATGTTGACTGATGATAGAAATTGCTGTGTTATATAATAATGTTTCCAACGTTATGGTTGTTAGCTTTCAGGTGGCAGAGGTGACCTACTTACCTCATTCCAGACCAAGATGTTGACCTAGTTTCTGACTGGAGGACAGAGGGAAAGGAAACATGCGTTTCACTATCACATCATCATGTCCACTTCGCACAAAGGTCTGTGTGAGTGTGACTGGTGCTGTATTGACTGAGGGTGACTGTGAAAAAGATGGATACTGAAACTTACTTAGCTTTCCTTGGGCACCATTGAACTTTTGAGATGATGGTACGGATGACAGTCTTCTTAATTGTACTGCTGAATTGACAAGATGGAATCTTCTTAGTTATTGCTGAATGGGCAAGATGGAATCTTCTTAGTTATTGCTGAATTGACAAGATCTCCCTTTCAATCTCGTTTAACGTGATTGATGATTGCAGTTTTCCAGGATCATCTGCCAGTGAAACAGAAGTCTTAATGAGCTCAAAGAATCATTTTAACTCGTTCAACTCGTTTATTGTTATCCAACAATACGAACACAAAAAAATAAACTACACACATGTGGCTTCATAGCAAATTAGCAATAGAAGCAAAAAATTTACTTAAGGAGGTATAATAGAGAGCAACTTAACAGGAATCTTCTTAATTATTGCTGAGTCTTATTATTTAAGCCTATTTTATGGCACACCTTTTGAAATCTGTTAGATGGCCATGTTTGGAGCATTTGTGAGCGTTTTTGAAGATGTGCTACATGAACATTACAGCTGTACCAAATATTTCTATTCATTTGTCTTCGGACCGAATAGTGCTTATACTTGGCTGAATGGTTTTTAAACCGAATATGTACAGTAGAAGCTGTTCACATGAGTATTTTCAACATTAGTTTTTCTGAAAGCAAACTTACATAACTGTTGGAGGAACAGTCACTGTCTTGTGTAAAGAATTTTGAATCGAGGCCAATATGGAGGTCATTATCTGCATGAAAAGTGAGTTATGGTAAATATTTGTTAAATATATGTACTTTTTTTAGTTTTTACTTATGCTCCACTCAAAACGTGTTAATCTTATCTTAGTTTGTTGGTTTTGACTGATTGCCTCCTTTTGTCATGTCATCATGTCTTGTAGCTATGAGTCAACCAGAGGATGTCTATTCAACCATATTTGATGCATTATCCTTGGGTCTGAAGCAGAACAAAGTTGCATCCTCAAACCATCCGGTCAGTGCTAATTTCTTTTGACCATAATGTCTTGGAGTAATTACGTACAATGATTTCTGCTTTTGTCATCCATATTCAATGTTTCAGATGCCAATCAGGTTGAAAGACTGTCTGCTGTGTTAGCTGCAGTTACATCAATCAATCAATCAATCAATCAATCAATGAAAATTAGTATTGCTCCTTTTCAAGAAATCTACTCAGATGTTAGAAGGCCAAAGGATATGAGGCTGTAGGATAAGAGGCCGTCCGCATATTACGTACGCAGCAAGGGAGAGGGGAGTTTCAAATTTCGACGATTTGTATGGGTGCATTTGGTGGGGGAGGGGGTCCCGAAAATATGTACGTACGCAAATATAATTATCTAATTATGACGTCCACAATACAGAATATAAAAATCAGAACTGTAAACCCGATCACAGACTATATATATTCATGCTTAATAGGGCATAACCGGAAATCGCCTCGGACATTCGCCTTGGCTGAATATTGGACTATTTGGAAGTATTCGCCTTGGCAAATATTACACCCGCAAATAGCTAAAAATAACTTTTTGGATAAAAATCATTTTTGATAAAATAATATTTTTTCATCAAATACATTTAGGACTAACGGACTTACTTATAAGCTGTTGATTAATTAAACAAGAACTTAATATTCAATTGAATTTTCTTTACAATAATGATCATGTTAATTTATATATTTTAATTTCTTTTGGTTGTAGGCCTATTCTGCAGGTGGCTACCAAATCAGTAATTTTCCCACTTAAATTGGCACCCACCCACCTTTCCGGTAAACATTAGAGAGTAAAGACGTAGTTGATAACTTCATATTTCAAATTTTATAACAAGGTTTTAAATTTTTTTCACAAATAAAGTTATTAAATAATAAATATATTGCTGTAGCCTAGATTTTGGCAATGCATTACATGAAGGATAATGCTATAGACTCTGATTGACTATAGATATTTCTCCGTAACTGTGCATGGGGCAGGTTAACTATGCTTTGCCTACGGATGGTACTTGCTGCCAGATTTGCCGCTACTATTCCTTCTGGCAAATAGTTCATTCAAATACTCGGATTCGGTACTCGGTGGAAATTGTCTACTCGGTTATGCCCTAATGCTTAATCAATTTTATGTAGCATTAAAACTGTTTCAAATGCGAGTGTTGTTAGTGTTTTAATTCTTCATAACAGTTAACAAAATTAAGCTGTTAAATATGATGCTTAACAAAAGTAAATAGCCTGTGGTAGAATCAATGTCTTATAGCTGTTTTAGCTATTTAACCTTTGCAATGAGGGGTAGCGCTCAAATGTATGCATGCATGGGGAAGGGGTCCACGAAATGTATGAAGGTGCAACAGAGGGAGGGGGTCCGAAAATCCGATTTTTTGCATACATAATATATGGATGGGCCCTAATAAGCTGACAGATAATAGGTTGAGGAATAATAGGCTCAAGAATAATATGCTCAAGGATAATAGTCTCAAGTTTAAAATGGTGGACTATATTGGCAAGGATCAATGGCTGTAATGATAAAATCTGTAAACTTGAAACTGATGCCTCGTTACAAATCAATGTGTTGTGGTTACTGTAGGTGGGGCTTTGCAGTTCATAGATATAAAAAATAGTTGGTGTATAGCAGATAAGTCATGCATGTCTTACTAATAAGTGCAGGGAAAGTTGACCCACTTGGAGGACATTGACAGTACTAACTGTACTCTGTATTGCTTACTTCCCTGTTCTAGTCAGCGTCCTATTGCCCTCAGTTATGTTTGATAGTACTAACTATACTTTTGAGTGCTTTTGAAGTTGAAGAAAGTAAACATTTATTTTATTGTAGGACTCGTTACAAGTTGAATGTGAATTTCAAGGCAGTAAAAGGTATGCGAGATTTTACTATCAGGAAACTGTTCATTGAATATTCGTGATTTATTTTCTTAGCTCTGATGTTATTCAGTTGCCCTTGTGGGAACTGGTTCAGCTTCCATTCAAGGCTCTCCAGTTTGATTTTAGGATTTACTCATTTGAAGTATTTGGATACACTTCCAGCCCATCAATGACGAAAGTGGCGAGCTTTCAACTGTTAGTGAGAGGACCTAGTTGCATTTGTGCTCAGAGAAAGACAGAGGGAAAAATAAGCCATTCCTGATTGTTGGGTTAACCATAATAATGGCACGATGTTATGTTGTGGAAGATGTTATATCATTGAAGTGCTTGTGAAAGGTATCACCAGCTCACCGTGGTGGCAACAAGTAGGCGTATTGTCATGATGGCAACCAAGAACTTAAGTATCTGTCTAATTCCATTGCCCCTATGTTGTAAATTTACGTTATATGATTAGATATCTTCATGAATTAGTGATGGACTAGGTAATTCAGTTGGCGATGTTCATTAATTGCAGTGTTATTGATCACTATATTATATTAATCATATTGATTACTATGCATTGTATCGGATCAATCAATCAATAAAAAATTGATATGTACAATGCCATACTACAGACCAGTCAGTAATTTTGAATTGCAGCTTATCATATCTGAGAATTTGTCATGTGCTTCACACAGTACTAGCTATTCAGAAATGCTCTTAGCATAACAATCCTGAGGAAATTAGAAAGTTTTCAGGCACCTCGAATAAAATGGAACTACGAATTGCTAAGGTTAGGTCATTCCACGTATATCGCAACGATGAAAAGTAAGAAAGGAACAAGAAGCTGAGAATAATAGCATTTTGCCAGATGATAACTGATGGATTTAGCAACCAAAGAAGGTGCTAGACTAACTGAAGAGTGGAATCATTTAACACAAGGTAGGTAGAGGGGAGCTGTGCAATGCACGGTCGAAAACAGAACTCTACTTAATAATTTATACTTTGATTGTTTTGTTTCTCGTTCTGGACAGGAATTTCTTGTTGCCTTGTCCGGTCGAATACAAAGAACTTCTGTCAAAGATCAGAGCATTCTTCAAAAGGAATGATGTCATCTTGTATAGCACCAGTCACTACCCTCAGGTCAGTCCTAAGACTAGGGTATGCATCTTTGCACTCTGTGAGTAGAATTCACCATCTTTTATCTCTACGTTCTTGCTCCTCCAATGGCAAGAAGGTTCAATATGTGCATGTGACCATGACGGTCATATATCAGAGGGGCTGTAGCTGTGTTTTCCAGCACTTCTAAGTACAGATGATATTTTCATCAGGATTCAGAAGAGTAGTTCCAAAGTGGTGAGACAAGTTCGTGTGCAGGCCGATGCTTTTGACACTGATCAGAGCAGAAACTTGGGACTTTTTCAAACTTAAAAGAGATCTCTTCTGACTTCAAAAGAGCCTTAACAGCTGGAGGCATTTGATTTTTGACCAGACTATCACCAAATGTTTATGTACTAGGGCACACCCACGCACGCACACCCACACGCTGTCATTGAATAAAAACCTAGTCTTGCCTACTCTGTGGAGTGTTTTCATACATTGTAACCAAAATGTTCGTTTTTATCTGTTTCCTAGATATTAGCATGTTATTAAAACTAGAGTAGTCATTGTTGAACCTTGTTGGCAGTTTTGTGAAAGATTGATCCATTTTCTAATTGCTACCAGGTAACGTTTTGTTTACAAGATTAGTGATCATAATATACATTGGCCTATTGATGACTAGGTAGCAATGTTTAGTCAATGAGTGCAAGCTATTATTAGTCTACTAGTTCTCTGAATGTACAGAGTTGAGTACAGAGTACCTTCAGCTGAGAGGCTGTTAAGTGAACCATTTAAATGTTATATTACAGCTTCAGCTGGTTTCACAGCTTTAGTGCGATGAAGATTGAGTTCAGACTTTAGAAAACAATAAACTGTTGATGCCGTAAATCAAGAATGTTTACTACGGATCTTGCTTAGGTATCTCTTCAAATTCAAAGTCAGAACGACCTCGATGCACTTGTCAGCCGTTCTACTGCTGGTGCCCCGCCGAAATGCTGTCGTCTGTTGGTCCTGCCTGAGGAACAGTCTTTGAAATCACAGGTATTGTATTATAGACTTTTAATTATTCTCCAATCAATCAATCAATTTTCGTTTATTCCCTCCATCAAGGCTGACACAGGTGCAACTTGTTACAAAAGTTCAAAACACTTAGAAGCTGACATTGATAGTTTCTGAGAATTCTGGTTGGGGATGACAGTTTTTGTTTGCGTGAGATATCAACTTGTAATGTACAGAGTGTAATACCAGTTAGTATTATTAATAAAATGATTGATGTAGTGCTGTAGCATGGCCAAGGCCAAGGATAAGATTGCTTCAAATAGGTGACAAAGAAGTATGGCTGTAACTTCAGTTGAATTGAGGTACAGTGATGCAGAATCAGAGGCCTGTTGAAAATTTTGTCATTGCTTTCAGAATGGATTTAACCAAAGACAGAGCAAAGCAAACTGGAGTAGAGTTACACTCATGGCCGGGCAAAAGGAAATATGTTTAATGGTCCTGGAATCTTTTAAGCATACATGCATATTTCGTCTACTTATCTCTATGTTTATTTTTGAATATATGAATGTTAATGAGGTTCGAAATTAATGCTAATGCAGAGACTCTGAACATCCACGCCATCTGTCAGCTGTCGACGGGAATCCATTGGTTGGTTCCACACTTGTGCATGGACCCACCACTAGCGACTGTTTTCAGCTTAGTATGCGTAGTTTTGCTAACAGACATATTTTACTCGTTCGCTATAACAGTTAACATCATTTACACCAGCGCAGAGAGCGCCTCTGAGTAGATATCTTGGAGGGGCACTATATAAATGCTTGATTACATTACATATGTAAATAGTTCATTCAATTTTCAGGTACCGCCTGGTGGTGGTCATCACAGTTGGAGCGGGGTGCTTAGTTTATCTAGTAACCATGCCGACCGCGAGTCTCCACCGCCAGGAACTCTTCCGCAGAGGGAAAAGCTGGTTCCGGTAAAGCACAGCATGTCCTGTCCCTCGTACAGTGAAGGAATGTTCATTCCAGATGAAGAAGACGAAGTAAGTGTTTGAGCGATATTAAGAAAATTTTACTAGTCTCTTTGGGTTGTTTCGTGTATTACTTTGCCTACGTAGTTGGATTTCAACAGCTGTGGCATGAAGTTTGGAATAGGTCCACAACCAGATACTCCGAAAGTGCAAAACAAGACAACCAGATACTCCGAAAGTGCAAACAAGACAACTAGATACTCCAAAAGTGTGCTGTCTGGGGCAGAATTAAACTCAGAGATGACTTTACTTTTGACTGTGAAGTAAGCAGATGTATGTATGTGTAATTTTTCTGTGTATTTACTTCACTCTATTTTAGAAAGAGGTGTTAAGGGCCTCAGAAACGACGTGTAAGGTCGAGTGGGATTTTGATGCACAATCATCATTTAAAGTTCTGTGATGGGCTTTTGGCTATGGTCATATGACCCTTGTTGGAGTTCGTGGTCCAGCCTTTTGATGCAAATAGATATATTATGCACAGGTTTTGAATTGTATGATGCAAGTTTGCATTGCTAATTATTTCTGTTGTGTCATTTTCATAATGCACAATCCTCACTGTGTGTATCGCATTAATGTTTGTGCACCAAAATGTGCTTAGCAATTGGTTCATTATTGTTATCTTTTTATCTTATCAGTTGATAGTCGCTTCAAATAAAACCATAAAAATATTATTGACTGGAGATAACTGGTCCAATACCAATGGGTGAGAAAATCAGAATCAGGCTGATGTGGGTTAGTGAGTTAAAACAGAAAAGTCTTGAATTTAGATCTGACCAATCCAAATGCATGGACAAAAGGCACAGAAAGACCCAGTGACCAAGACCAAGGCTGCCCAACAACTTCTACAGAAAAGACACTTGAAGCAGTGGCATGGATGAAAGAGTGTGGTGTAACATCCAAGGGAATCTTCTAATTCTTCTCTTTCTTATTTCGCAGGTGATAAGCGTTGGCAGTGCCCTATCGAACAGCCGATCCAGCATTGACAGCTTTTCCAGTTCCCAGTTAGTATTATTAAACATCAGTTCATCCAAATGGATATCGTTAAGTGAAGCGTGATTATGCATACATTACAGGAATCACCTCGTCACCTTGTGCTTTCAGTTTGTTGAACTCTAGTGACCGTCATGATAAACCTTCTACGTTGCTTTCTCTTAGAGGTCGTGTCCCTTAATTCCTCCAGATTCATTTCAGTTCTTTCTTGTATCTTGCCCATCCATTTCTTCCTTGGGAAATGGGCATCTTCGTTATACCCATTATACCAGTTCTGACCCATTATAGGAATGGTTGTAATAATAATAATAATAACAATAGTAATAATCGGTTAAGAATTCTAACAGACAAGTCTGTAGTATGATTACATGATATAGTAGTGACAGATGATAACATGTTTAATAGGAGTTGAAAGTAACTGCATGGCCACCTGCAAGGTGCCCATCTATCCCATTTTACAGTTGCCCTAGGGAGTGGAAGGCCGAGTCAACATTGTTGGGCTAGTGGGTGTCGAATCTGCTTCCTTCCTTTTGTGCCAGCATGTTACGATTCAACCATCTCCATGCCCCATTGGATCTATGACCTTGACCTTGGGGTGCTATATATAACTGCCATAATAGTATTGCTTGATCTAACAGCAAAACTTTGACATGAGTATACTCATTGTTGGTGCTTAAATTTCCCTTCAGTTTCCCATGTTTACCTGCCTCCTCCTCATAATGTGCTTGCTTTGTAGTTCAGCACCTGGAACAGTCTCTGGTCTTTTGGTCGGTCCAAGTGGTAACAGGGTCCACAGTGGAACTTATCCAAAGTCTAAACCTGCTGGAGATCGTCAAAACATACCACATGGTAAGACAAGGAATTTATATTTTGAGTAGGAAATTTTGCTGTTCAAGTAAAACAAGGGCAGCATATGATTATGCATATTTAACTTATACGAATGGCTATAATGATAAAAATAACAATAATAGCTATAATAATAATAATGTTAATAATAATCGTTTATTACTTCAAGCTGGCAAGTATGCAGTAAGATTTCCAAGCACTGTTTATGCCTGCAGTATTGAGTAGCAGCATGTGTACCTTATCCTAGGGTGCTTTATTTGTGTTAGTGTCATGAGTTGCTGGCAGGGATGTGGTCTCAAGATCGTGGTCTTGGTCTCGAGACCGCCTCGAGACCGGAAAACTGCTGGTTTCTTGTTTGCAGCTGGTGTCAATTATTTATTGTTGCAGGGAGCATTCCACCATATACATACCCACGCCACGGAAGACTACCCACTCTGCCTACGACTGGGTCGTTTGGCAGCATTACCAGCAGCAGCAGCACAAACAGCAGCCTACGGATCAACAAACCACTCAAGTGTGCGTCTCTTGCTATCGGCCTGTATATCTTTCTCATTTTCATCATCAATCTTACCTTAATAATAATAATAATGATAGTGAATATGATTATTATTATGACAATAATTAACATTTAATTTGATTATGATAATAATTATAATAATAATGATTATGATGATAATGACAATTTATATGGTGCCTTAACATAGCTAAACCACTACAAAGCACCTTAATTACTGTTCATTACTGATTTTCTCTTGTGTTGTGAATGGTATTGGCCAGCAGTTGACAGACATTATAGTTAGGCTTCTGTAATGATGTCCATGTAATACACTGCTTGGAGTGGGGAAAAAGAGATGACAGTATAGACACAAGCACCATTCCTCTCTCCTGCCCTGTATGGCTTTTTCGTCTGGAGAAGTACTGGTATGCTTGCAGTCGGCAAGGAGAGGTGCCAGTGTGGCATACCGTTTCATTCCATCCCACCCTTCAAGCCCTGGCAATACATAATTGTGTCTTGTCAAAGACAAGTAGTGCAGTATTGTTTTTATTATGCAAGTTATTGGATGTGTTGGTTGTGTAGTTTTGTGATTTAATTTAATGAAAATTAATAATTAATTACCTGCATCTATAATGCCAACATCATTTATATCAGTTATGTAGATAGGCCTTGGGCAGACGATTTAGTATTTTGGATTATTTTAATGTAAAGCAGGGAACCACATATCGATAATTCAAACTTCAATCATACGAGAGTAGAGCGCAACAGGGTCATTGTTTAACTATTGGCTAATACCTTAGCACATATAAGGATTTACTTGTCAAGTACTAAGATTAATCACTAAATTTATGCCAAGCATTTTCAACAAGTATGCAAGAGGACAAGCAGTTGGAATGTGACTTAATTGAATTTTGAAGTAATTGCTCTTTTCACCCTCCTTTCTTAATGTGGCTTGTGTAAAGTTTGTCATGGACGGATCGTCGGAGTTCTTTCAACTCTTTTTTCGGTATGTTCTCGTCTACCTACGGAGCTGAAATTTTGCTTACACGACAATGCAATGTGTCAAATTTTTACAGACATAACTCAAAAATTGAGAAAAAATTACAAAAAATGCACAAAATTAAATATCGTTTACCCAATCGAACGAGTCCTCCTTAACGAGCTCCACTCAGGCAAGTTTACATCATAAATGATCTCTTAAGGAAATGGATCAATTGCGCCATCTACCAGGTCACCAAAAGTCATTAAAAGAGGGTCCTGAAAAACCCATGTTTTTTATTGTTTACCTTGCAGCCACTTGGAAGAGAGGTCGATTGCTTGGTTCTGGTCCCGTGGGTCAGGTCGTTCTTTGCTACGAAGAGGAAACTGGAAGAGAGATGGCAGCAAAGATAGTGGAGATTGCAATGACGGTTGGACGAGCTGCCAAGGTCAGACCAGGCTAAAACTCCAGACTTCATGGCTTAGGACTATATTTAGAAAATTTTATTTCTTTTCCATGACTTTCTAACCTGTGGTATCTCCCTTCGCTAGTTCAGTGTTGTACGAGCAGGATTTTAGCACACTTGTCTTAGGACTATAGGATAGACTTTTTCCGTTTTGGCTCTATTCAGCATACTTTCCTAAATACACATGTCCATAAAGTTTATTAAGATAGTTGTGACCACATGCATAATATAGGTTAAGGTTTGACTGGTTGTGTTTCTCCTTAAATCTCTTCCTGCAGACTGCATTGCTGTTATGGATAATCATGCTCTATCTGCTGCTGCCCTTAATGATGTGGAACTGAATACCAATTTTCCATCACTATCGCTATTTGGTGAAGTAAAGCACGCTCAATGTAAGCGATGCCAAGTAGGGTTGTTCAATTACTTCGAAAGGCCACACATTTTTTGAGGCTGCAGTGACTAGTATATTACTGGACATTTTACACCTGTGAGTGTTACTGTTAAGCAGAAAATACGTTCTGTCATGTCATTGTTATTATAAAATGAAAATGAGTTCAGCGGCTCTGGCATTGTTATTATGAAAATGGGTGTTGTCATTGTTATATTGTCTAAAATGAAAATGAGTTTTTTCATTGTCATTGTTATGCACAATACAGTACAACTCGGCATTTATAACGCGTTTTATCATAACAGGTCGTGCTCCAAAGCGCGCACACGTCTCAACGACGCAACTGCAGTTGTAGCTGCAGAGCAATTGTGTGTGAAGGACTTACTCAAGGTCCCTACACAGTGATGCCCCGGATGAGGGTCGAACCCGCACACTGAACGTTACGAGCCGGCCGATCGCTCTAACCATCGGCCACCTTGCCACACTTTGTCTGGCTGGTGTTGTCACAACTAGTATATTTTATTGTGTGTCTAGGAAGTGAAAGATCTGGAATGCGATATTCAGTTGTTGAAGGGTCTTCGCCATGATAGAATCATTCAGTACTATGGCAGCCATGACGACGGGCACATCCTCTCCATCTTCATGGAATACATTACTGGGGTTAGTTTGCTTAACATGTCACTTGACATGCTTCTTACAATTGATTTAGTTTGCATGTAATATATTATACACAATTTGGACAATAGGTGGCACTAACGAATACTTGAACTCTGTTCAAAGTTAATGATACATACACTTTTCTGGGACAAGATGGACAAGTTTGCTATCTATCTGTTTGTTGTCTGTCTGTCTATCTATCCCTATCTATCTCTATCTATCTATCTATCTATCTATCTATCTATCTATCTATCTCTATCTATCGTTATCTATCTCTCTATCTCTCTCTCTATCTATCTATCTATCTATCTATCTATATCTTTCTATCTCTATCTATCTATCTATATATGTCTATATCTATCTATCTATCTATCTATCTATCTATCTATCTATCTATCTATCTATCTATATCTATCTATCTATCTATCTATCTATCTATCTATCTATCTATCTATCTATCTATATCTTTCTATCTCTATCTTTCTATCTATATATGTCTATCTATCTATCTATCTATCTATCTATCTATCTATCTATCTATATATCTATCTATATCTAATCTATATATCTATCTATCTATATCTATCTATCTATCTATCTGTCTCTATCTGTCTATCTATATATCTATATATCTGTCTATCTATCTATATATATATCTATCTATCTATATCTAATCTATATATCTATCTATCTATATCTATCTATCTATCTATCTATCTGTCTATCTATATCTATATATCTATATATCTGTATATCTGTCTATCTATCTATCTATCTATCTATCTATCTATCTGTCTGTCTATCTATATCTATATATCTATATATCTGTATATCTGTCTATCTATCTATCTATCTATATCTATATATAATCTATATCTATCTATATCTATCTATCTATCTGTCTATCTATATCTATATATCTGTCTATCTATATATCTATCTATCTATCTATCTCTATCTATCTATCTATCTATATCTTTCTATATCTATCTATCTATATATGTCTATATATGTCTATATCTATCTATCTATCTATATCTAATCTATATATCTATATATATCTATCTATATCTATATATCTATATATCTATATATATCTATCTATATATATATCTGTCTATCTATATCTATATATCTATATATCTATATATCTATATATCTATATATCTATATATCTATCTATCTATCTATCTATCTATCTATCTATCTATCCATCCATCCATCCATCCATCCATCCATCCATCCATCCATCCATCCATCCATCCATCCATCCATCCATCCATCTATCACTGTATAAATTTATCTGTCAGTCTATCTATCAGTGTACACACAAATTGTCTTTATTATGATCATACTACTGTAGGAGTTATCTTTCATTATAATCACTATTATTTCATCAGAGCTTAGCTGAACTTGCCTGCCACACCTTACATTATTTACCTTACCCTTGTTTTACCTGATCATGTCCACTACAGGGGTCAGTTACTGACCAGATCAGGGAGTATGGTCCTCTTACTGAGCAGGTGTGTCGTCGCTACTGTCGACAGATATTAGAAGGTCTTGTTTTTCTGCACGACCTCAAGATTGTCCACCGAGACATCAAAGGTGAACCACACGCTGTTTGTTTACCTCTGACCTTTTGCAGTGTTTACCTTTTCTTTGAATTCTGATCTGTGGCCATTATTATTTGTAATGATGATTGTCTTCTAAGTCCTGCTACTGCATTTAATGGTACAGATACAGTCAGTGAATTTGTGAATATTTGTTATATGATAAGTGGTTGAAAGTGGATCTTGCTTCACTACATAGAAAGTCGCATCTCTGTAAATTTGTGTAAATCTCATTTATGGTAATGAGTTGTGTTACAACTATACATTGATATAATTATATATTAATACGTGAAGTATGAACAGATATTAGAAGGCATAATTGTTTATTAGTTTTGTCTAATGTATGACAAAAAAATAATGTCTACGATTCACTGCTTAATTTTATCAACATTTAGATTGTTTTATGATTCGTTTAGATCATGTTTACAATATTCAAATGTGTTGACACATTAAGAATAACTCTAATTTGCTTATTATTATAAAAATAAGTTTTATATTAGACAATATGTCTGCAATTTTGTCTAAGGCAGAGTAGTAGTCTCAGTTAACAACACTCTGATGACAAATATCATTGGCATAACCCTCCTTCTTCACCCAAGCTTGGCACTGGCACTAGGTCACAGATGTGCAGTGGCAGAGTTACATTTAAATTTGAAATTTACAGAGATAATTAAGCAGACACTTTTAATTAGTTTTAGAAAAAATCTTCAGTTTGATAAAAATTTGTTTTAAATGTAGGGTCAAATATTCTTCGTGATCACGATGGAAATATAAAGCTGAGCGACTTTGGAACGTTGAAACGACTGCAGACTATCGTAGGAAAATTTTCTAAAGGCACCGGAACACCTTGGATCGGAACTCTGCACTATTTGGCCCCAGAGGTCATCGAGGGCGGTGGCAATAACTACGGACGCAAGTCGGACATCTGGTGAGAGAATGTAGGGCAGCTGCTCACTTCTTGCTCTTCAGAACTTGAGCTAGCAATGGACTTGTCAAAAGTTACTGCATATTTATGTTCAGCCTCTCAACATAATCTCCTTTTACCCTTTGTTTGCTCAACCATGGCACTGTCCATGGCGTTCGCCATTGCTGGCCATCTGGTTACCCTCTGAAGCTTTCATCGACACCTTAAGTCTATCCTTTTTGCGTGGGTTTGGATCAGGAGCACCTCTGAGTAGTCGTCTTGAAGGGGCACTATATTAGATAGGATATGGGGGCCAGTTCATTATAGGAATTGCCAGTTTATGTCGATACCAAATTCTACTGCTATGACGGGTGTTGTGGCCGACTGGTCGTAGCACTGGGCCTGTACTGCTTGATTAGACTTGCTGATTTCATCTGATGTCAGTTGATTCTAACCCATGACACAGAACTGAAAGGTGCAGGTATTAAAGAGATGATGTGCCAGAATGACACTGTACTTTAATTGATTTCTGTAAGTGCTCTGTGCTTATCTTTGAAACCTGTGGGATAGATGCTCACAGGGCTGCCTAGAGCAGAAGGGCAACTACCCAGGGGCCCAGCTACATTCAAGGGCTCGAGCCAGGCCTGCAATCAAGTCATGACCGTCCTGCCTAGGGGCCCGGAATTTATGTTGACAGCTCTGGGTGCACATCATGAGTTTGGTGTGCCAAGCTGAGTTGAGTATAAAACTAGTGGTGTGCAGTGGGTAATTGTTCCAGAGAAACAAAACCATGCAGGGAAAACGAGATACAGAATGTTGAAAATTCTTTTTGTACGTTTGCTGGACATTTAATATAGTGCTTCATAAGTACCTCTCAAAAGTTCTAAAACATGTTGTTGGTGGTTATGCTGTGGTGAAGAATGTTGTAACAATGATGATTTTTTTGTGCCTGATTATTTTAGGAGTCTAGGATGCACTGTGATTGAAATGCTGACTGGCAAACCACCGTGGCACGAGCTGACCGGATCGAACATCATTTCGAAGATCATCAATCACAGTTTTCCGTTTTATTCTGCACCAATTGGCACTTCGGAATCAGCCAAATCTTTCATCTCGTCTTGTTTTCCAAAGAGTAAAACGGAACGATGGTCGGCCGACAGACTGCAGACTCATGCATTCGTCTACAGTCGAGACGGACAGAGTCTAGCCCCAACGCAAAAAGCATGAATGAAATTAAGCATTTCTTTTACGTAGATGACTGCGCGGTTTCGAACTGTCTCATTTTGAAGCAATAATTTGAGCGAGTGCTATTATACTTCCGCCCAGCAGTGCCAAACCATTTACAATTTCCACATTTGATCAGTCTGAGTTATTTAGACCCTCGATCTTGGGTCCCGGATGGCATGTCGGCTGTCAAGATGAAAGTGACCTGGAAAATTCAAGGAGTGGAAGGCTCACTGGAAAAATTCAAGGAGTGGAGGAGCTCACTGGAGGTGTAGACCGTTCCTTTCTGTGTTCTTGTTTGCCTGAGTTCTCAAGACATCCAGAAGATGTGAGTGATTTTGCAAAGACATAGAAAATGATTATGCTTCTGTGAAGATTTCGTAGGTTTTAGTTATTTATTGAATTAGTTCAATTTGTTTAATGTCTGCAAAGTTAAGATGTGTAGTAAATGCAAGAGAAATCTTGCAGTTGGTGAGAACTGTCTAGAGCTGTAGGACAGATTGCAACGAAGAGAATCATTCCAGACGGACTGCAACAGCAAGCCTTGAAAGTTTGTTTCAAGCCATGTTGATGATAGTGAAGTTTAATATTGGTAAATTGTATTGTATTTTATTTAAGTATTTATAGATCGCCTCTAGTAGGGTGAACCGTTCGGAAGAGCTGCCAGCATGCAAATTCCCCGTGAGAAGAAGTAGGTTTTCAGAATAGCAAAAGAGGGCGAGAGACTGCCAGATAGAATTTTAGTGCGAACAGATGGAGAAAGTGCATTCTGAGGGACCAATTGAAGCAAAGGATTGAGACTGAGCCATATCTGTTCTAGTTCAAGAAACCAAGATGTCGAGCTGTTGCAGTAGCAAAGTGGACAGAGGGAGAAAGCTGAATGAGGCTGAAGCAGTACGTTGACCAGTAATTTCGGAGAAAGACCCCACTAAGCCTTGATTAGAATGAGAGTTTTATGCGAACATGGAGAGAGGGAGTCAGTGAAGTTCATCAGACGTACAGGTAGATATGCGAGAGGTAAATGCATTTGCGGTGTTTTCATATCAGTCACCAAAGACTACACAAACACATCTCTGATGCCTTAAGTAATGAAATTAGTGATTCAATTACCTCACCTATATTTTACATGAATACTTAAGTTATGCTGTAGTAACTTGTTTGCAATGGAGTCATACTTCCACCATTTCACTAACTCTCTTAGTACAGGGAATTTATAAATAAGTTAACACCCATTATTTATTTTTCAGTAGCAGGGGATATAGCGGTGACACGTTACATTAACTCTACCTAAGTCTACTACCTAACAATGTTGTATGTGCTTTTAAACTAGTTTTCTGTACAAGCGTGTGACCAAAGTACGTCTTGCGTGATTTCAGACTAGAATTTGTTATTTAGGAATGTTGTGTAAAAATGATTTCTGTGAATTCGGCTGTGATATGTTTTGAATATTCTGCAAGTTTGTACAAGTATATTTATCCGTATGATAATATTATCTGATCATTTCCATAGTGCCTTGTTGGACCCTCTTAAAGACTGTACTCTCTCACAGATCAAATGCTTCTAAACTATTTATCCATAAACTTGTAAACTCTTAGTAGTGTGCAACTTTTTGAGGGTGTTTCCAATGATGCATTGGGCTTTTGGGCTCTATTTGGGAAGTGACAACAACTAGATTTGTTGTAGTGTAAAACGTAAAGTATGTGATGTCACTTCAAGGAATTCCACATGATACAATGGTGTCCAGATTGTAAACGCATTGAGATGCAAGATGGATGTGGCAAGATTCACAAGTCTTGTGGGTAAACATACGATTTTTGTCTTGTAGATATTGATCGTAATCGTAAACTCAGAATTAAAGCGCTGCTTTGTAGCCGAGCACCGCAGGGCACTAGCTTAATCATGAGCACTGACAGATGACTTTGGTATATAATGAACGAGTCAGATATTGATGAATGAAGTGCATTGTGATCCCAAGTCAACAACCATTGATGATTGAAGTGCATTATGATCAAGTGAACTGTCTTTTGGGAAAAAACTCGGTGGAAGTCTTTACAATCTACACTGTATAGAGCTGTAAAGTAATCAAGTTACCTCATTAAATTGTTTTCTGATTCTTGCTGTATGGTGTCTTGATTTGAACTGACATGGCTTTTATTTTGTGAACGTGTGACAATAAAAGCCAAGACTGGCGTCAATAACTTAAGCAATCAAAGTAGTATCAAGAAACAAACAATGGAATGGCACTAATTGTTTTTCCTAGTGCCTCAGAAATGTCATTAATTGAGACAATGTGGGTTCACGCTCAACCGAGCAAGCTCAGGCAACATTCCCCAGTTGCTGTGGTCGTATTTTCATTTCGGTCGATCGCAGGGAACTCAGTTTATCCTTCGGAAGACGAAACCAAACGATGGTCTTGGCCGTCTCCTCGTCTGAATATCGGCCATTGAGATTGGCATCATAGCATTTGGCATACCACCAACCGCCTTTGCCATAAAGCTTGGAGCAGTTGCCTGATCGACTGCCATCATTATCTGAGTCGGCTGTGCTGAACGGCCAGCCATCATGACCAGACATTGAATCACCTGGGAAAATACAGTGAATACCTGGGAAAAATACAATGTGACACCTGGGAAAAATAATGTGGCTCATCTGTACAGTTATGCACAATGTCAGGTTTACCCAGGTACTAGTGCACTATTTACATACAAGGTGCATTTGCACAATTTGTAAACCAATCTGAACAGATGTGTTGTAAGTCTGTCATCAAGCCTCAGAGGGGTTTTAGGCGGGGAGGGATTCCAGGCAGTTGGGCACATTTAACACATATTTTCCACTTAGTAGAGATTATACAAAGATACATAACTCCCAAAGAGTGCAACCATATCAGATAATTATGGCACTTAGATTATAAAATTTGCATTTTACAAGAGAAACCAAAATCACTAATGTTGGAGCCTTTTTTAGTGCTAAAATAAAATGTAACGGCAATGCTTTTGTGTGATACTTGAAAAGGTGCCATTGTGTCTTAATAAATATTCATACAGGAGATAATAAACTGTAACTGTTAATTGCACATTTGTAAATTCCCTGTTCAAGAAATCACATCAGAAGCACTATTACTAACCACAAAAAACCATGTTTCAAGCAGAAGGAAAGTGAGTCACTATTTTGAATTGTTGGCGACTTCATGTTTACAGCCTCTACATATGAACTCGAGTGGCCCTTCCTTTCCCTTGCCGTCTCATCGTCCCACCGACAGTGTGCGGTCGGAGTAGCTTACTCATCATAGCCAAGTTGAGTAAGGGTGGCACAGGTTGAACAGAACTCTTGACTCAGATTTCTGTCCTGACCAGGATTTGAACCTTTGACACCTCAGTTTACATTCAAGCATGCTAACCACTAGACTATCATGCACCCCAGATTATACCTTTTCAAACAGAATCTTTAAACTGTGGACGAAGCCAAGGAAATTTTGCTCAAACTAGGGATGTACCGAATATTCATTCACTTTGTATTTGCCTCAGAGCTGAATAGTGGGCCAAATAGCTATTCGGTATTCGGCCGAATAGTAGCGGTCGGACCGAATACGAATATTGGTCACATGACATATGTTTCTGCCCAAGCGGCGTATGCTATCTAGTGAACTGAAGCAATTTTCTACTACCTGAACCACGGTATTGCGGTATCAGCCATCTCATTTCTAAGTTCAGTGAAATTAGTTCCATTCCTAGTTAACACAGACTGGCAGAATGATGTAAAAATTTCATGCATTTAACTGTTTATGTTTTAAATTTACTGATCTGAAACTTTTGCTTTTAAAATTTGTTGGTAGACCTATTTTGCACACTTATCGTATTCGACCGATTAGTTGGTCAAATTATTCGTATTCGGCCGAATAGTGAAAATCATCTATTCGGTACAGCCCTATAAACAAACATTGAACTCATATTACATGCGCACAAGAGAATAGACGAGTGTAAATGACGGTTGTTCTCACCTGCAGTTCCACTGTACTGGCCAAGGGTCAGGCGATACTTCTCTGCTTCATTGCTAATCGAAAAGAGACTGTAGGCCGCAAAATAGTCGACTGAGTCAAAGTCAATCATGTCAATCCGAAGCTCGTAGGATCGTTGACTCGTTATTTTTAAAATGTTTTCATTACCTTAATCACAAATAGTACACTTGATAATCTGACACCGGCACAATTGGAATTGCAACTTGCAATTTAGGTTTACTTATATTTGAATAGTGATTAGGAACTCATTGCTATTAGTTAACATCGGAATTCTTGATCTAACTTCCTATTGTAACCAGTAACCTTTGGTTGTCTTTAAAGTGACTTGGTGTTGATTTTGCAAATTGTTCATAACAGCTCATATCAGCACAAAATCAAGTTATATTTAAGAAAGTTATCAAAATAACACAACTTCCCTTAAAATTAACCAATTTAACCGTTTGAACAGGCAGATTAGGCGCCAAGTATCTTGCCAGGCTAAGATTAACATAACTGAAACAAACCACCTTCGGGGCACAAACCTTCTTGATCTGCACGCTCTCCTTCCCAAAGGAGTATGGGACGTAGTATACACTCTTACAATGTAGCTAACAGTGAGATAATCAGTTTGCATCATACCAAGCCAGAATTCTTTGGCTAAGACTCCAAATCCTTCCTTGTACTCGTCCCATGTGCGTTCAAAGGACTCTGACCCGTCTTGTCTTCTCTGAATGACCTTTCACCAAAGCACAATTTAAATTGAGATATAGTCAGTATAAGAAGACATAAAAGGAAAAGTCAGGAATGTTAAGACAAACTTAGAAGTTAGAAAAAGAGATGCAGTCATGAAACAATACTGTTGGCTGGCATTTATTTACACCAGAAGCACAGAACACTCAAGAAAGTTAAAGAATAGAAGAATTTAAACACTGGAGAAACTTTAGGAAGTAGGGCCTAATAATGAAGATATATTTGAGATTAGGGAAACAAAAGACATAGAAACAGTTGGGAAAACCTGAGCAAACAGAGAAGTTTTGCATTTAGTCCATAAAGTATCAAAAAGTTCCTGGGACACAACATGACTAAAGTAAGAGACCTACAGTCCAGTGGCCACCATCTGTGTTGAAATCACAAAAGACTTCGATGCCTCTTGGTGAGAAATGCGAATCTGGGTAGATAGTGTAGATGCCACTGTATTTCATTCCATTCTCTTGTATGTCGGAACAGTCTCTTGGATGTTGTCTAACTAAAAACATCACCCAGCATATACAAATTGTAATAATAAAACTGCATATTTCTTCTAGATGACAAGTACGGTCAGATTAAATTTTTAACACCAATTAGATGTGTTCACAGGATCTATGTGAGGTACTGAATATTTTTAGAATCTAGACAATTGTCTCTAAATAGATAGATAATCACTTTCATATAAAATCACATCACTTTCCAATATGAACAATTCTACTAGGTGGCCCTAACTTGTGGGACCTTTGGTCCCTAATTGGATCTCCTGGGGTTATCTCAGTCTACTTACTCACTCCCATGACTACCTCTTTTCTCCTTCAACTAGCACTTAGACCTATCACTACATTTTTTGTGTGAAACCTATGTAAATTGTTGCTTATTTGCTCATTTGCCAAATAAACTTACTTGAAAGATTTCTGATTGATTGATTAATCGATTGATTGATTGATTGATGATGCTCTTACATCATACACATTGAAGTCATTTACATCTGGTATCTACACTATCAAAGTTCGTAGAGACGCCTAAACTAAGAAACAGAAAAGGCAAAAACTGAGGAAAAATGCATTCACTGTGAGACAGTGCAATACACATTTGAAAGATAACATTTGTGAGTTTTATTTTATGCATTATTAGACCAAAGTCATAACTTAAGAAATGTCAGCATGTTATTCGAGCACTGATAGCAAGAATGTACTGCATAAAGAAAAGAACACGATACACCAAATACCAGTTTCTCGTGTGTCATCCGGCCACTGTTCACCCTTTCCCTGCATGTTCTCTTCAGTCGGTCTCCTCCGCTTGCTCAATTGCAACTCCAGCTCCGCTATCCTTGCGTCTTTTGCACTAAGCACCGATCTCAGCGCATTGACTTCGTTCCGTGCTTCTTCGATTTCTCTACCATGGATCAATTGCAGTTCTTGGCTTTCGTTAAGCTCGGTTTCCATCATCTTCATCTCTTCGAGCATTTCATCCGCCCACTCGCTCTGTCTAGAGATTCGTTCGAGAGCTGTGTTCAGCAACCAGTTGACCGTTGCATTGTTACAGATCGGTTGTCCTCCCTCGTTGCCCATTGCAATCCTCATCGTTGGCTTGCAGACGCAGTGAGGGTGACCATGCGTTGACTCCTCCTGGTTTGGTTGACCAGTGCAATAAGGAAATACAAAGGCAGCAATAACAGCAACAAACAGCCTGTGGTCCCTCAAACGCATTTTCGTGTTTGCTAAATCCACTGTACAATGCTAATTTTTAATCCAACGAATCAAAGATCAGAACCTAACTCAATATTACATAATCAGTTTAATTTAAATCCTCTTGAGTCCACTGTTAGACGTGAAACAGACACCAACAATGCTGAACAGGTCATGTTGATTGTAGACTACAAAACAGATATGGAGGCAGAGGTGACAAGTCGACACTCTCTTCACGAGGGTCCGTGTCTGACACGCACAACCTATATATAATGCCATAGAATAATAACCGGTGTTGTTTACCACTGCACCTTTCAATCCACATGCCAAAAGTGGTTCTTCTATGCCTTAAATGAAGCAATTATTCACTCTGTTACAGTTCTAGTTCAGTAACCTCCATGCAACAGCGTATTTGCCGTGAAGCACGACTTCATGCTTCAGTAACTTTCTTGATATTCAAAACCTGCAGAGCCCAGATGTATGTCAACCCCTGCCAACTTGCAAGGGGAGGCAAATGGGGTGGTAAACGAATAGCAAGGAATGCACGACATAGGCAGATCTAAGATTTGAAGTAAGTGGGGCAAAGTATTGTGCACTTTTTAACCTGAATGCAGAAAGCTGTAATAATTATATAGTGGGGCTTGGAGCACAAAAAATAGAGGGAACATCAGCCAAACGAGTGTACATGTTCATTTTGTCACCCCATCACTATATGCTCTCATGTCTTAACTAGTGAACTCTGACTGTCCGTCTCAGATCACACTACAACGGCTGCAAAGCTAAAAGAAATATGTATGCTGATGCACAGTTGCCTTTAGTAGGAACACTACACTCTCTGAGACCCTCAAGGTATTCTAGTACCAGTTTAGAGTTGAAGCCTACCAATATCTCATGGTTAGAAAACCTGTATTACTCACTCTAAATTTCCTGGTAACATCCTTGAACATCACCATTTGAGGATGCATTATTGAGTATGCCTTACACTTTAGTACATGAAATGGTCCTTAAAGGGTTAATCATCTGGTTCGTTTCTTTTATGAGCATTCTAGAATTCTGCACACATTTATTTTTGCACCACGACGCCAATTCAAAAGATGTAAGTTTAGATTTCATTTGTTTTTGTTTGCAATTAAATCACCAGATCTGAATAACAAATATCGAACAATATGATCTCTGTTTCACGGTCTGAAATGATTTCTTAGAGTTAAGCACACTATTCATCAGATAGAGGAAACATATATCTACATAAAATAAAGTAAATAAAAATATAAAGATAATATAAATAATTAAACATAAATATACATGATATAAAGTAAATAAAATATAAACATGCATGATTTAAAGTAAATATAAATAAACATGATATAAACATATGTGAATATAAGCATAAACATATATACATGATGATGATGATGATGATGATGAAGATGATGATGATGATAAGTTCTCTTCCCTAAGGCAGGTCCCATTTGCTTCATGCCACCCAAGGATGAAATGACTGATGTGGTTTCCAGTTGCCCTCCTCACAGACAATTATGGGTGAGCAACTTGCCCAATGTGATATAAAGTAAATATAAATAAACATGATGAAAGCAATATAAATATACATGATATAAGGTAAACCTGCCTCAGATGAACATATCTCCCTTCAGATTACTATTTCTATGTACTTTCTTCATGTTGAAAATTTCATAATAATATTAATTTTCTAATGAAGTCTACAGCACTCATAATAAATTCAGTCAATAAGATAATCGAAAACACAACGATGGACTTTATTTCCATATTTAATACCAGACATCGAATATATCAAAATACGCTTCTACGGCACAATTACTAACAACAAAGTAGATTACCAGTAACATCAGTAAAGTCTGTTTCATGACAAGACATCATTACGACCACAAGCAAATGGCTCCTTGATGCAAATGGCTGGTCGATGTACAGAAACGACTTACTGATGGCTAACAACCGACACGGCTATCAAGTACTCCCTCATTGCCTCCACAACTATTACACCCCCCAAACAAGAATCATACATTGAAAACATTATGACTAAGAAGATCTCTGTCGAGTACGAACAATCGAACATCTACATGAAAACAGAAAACATGACCAAGATAAAGATACCACATTGAACGGCGCTTATGTTACTTTTCATTGGTTGTGAAGATCATGACGATGAATAATTATGGTGATGGCAGGTAAGACAACTTTTCAAAAGCACCGCGTGACAGTTGATGTTTAAGATGATAATGACAATAAAGTCAGTTTGAGTAAAACAATGTTGATTAATTGGTGAGACTTGCATAATAATCACAAGCAATGGTCAATGAAAAATCAGAAGCATTCTTTAACAGCTGTATCATGCTCAGAATTATCCGTAAGTATGCAAGTCATGGATTCTATACCTGGTCCACAAAACAACATTACATGCAATGGATATGGAGCAGTAACAAAAGTTTGCATATTATGAAAAAAACAGATTACAGATAACAGTTTTTTCACAATTATATGATGATTTTCTAAAATAAATAATAAGTACAGGAAAATATGTAGTACAATTCATTTATTAATAAGTATATGATACCATGGCTGACAAGAGTGTAGTAAGGTATGTAAGGTTCTATTAACAAGTTCTTAAAGATGTGTCTCAGCATGGAAAGTGTTCTAGCTGAAGCACAGCACTGCAGAAGCTTAACCAATATTTAAAGATAAGATTTACAGATTCTGTGTTTCAACAGAAGTGACCAATTTCAAACTGACTGATAAAGTAAAAGTCAGAGATCATATGCCTAGCAGGAAAGCAAATTTCTGTCACTAAAACATATCTTTTAGTCACCATATATGGTATCATGGTAAGACAATAGCACACAATAATAATAACAATGTTGATAACCAGAAAGTTATTAAAATTAGCAATTAGTTACTTGTATGATATATGACTTATATGAATGTATGACTTGTATGACAATTAGAAAAAGAAGACTGACATGGTTTGGCCATGTAACATGAATGGACAACAAGAGGTTACCAGCAAGGGCATTATATTGCCACGTGGAGGGAACACAGAGTCGAGGAAGACAGACAAAGACATGGATGGAAAATATCAGACAAGATCCTGAAGAAAATAACATGGACATGAGAACAGCCCTGAATACAATCAGAGACAGACAGAAATGGAGCCATTGTGTAAAAACCTCATTGTCGGCACACACCTGACGGAAGAGAAAGAGAGAGATGATACAATTAGATGCTTTATATGCATGTCAGATGATAATTTAACAACTGCTTATTATATTTAACAGTAAAACAACGAGATTGTCAATCAGATGATAACAAACACATTGACAAGTTCCTCAAATATTCAAACTAGTAAAAACAAATGTCACCATGATAAATTTCAACAATTGAACTGATGTAGAGAGCTAATGACTTCCATTACAGAACACATATATTGGCATCAAACACACTACAAGGAAACTGTGAAATATTCTCAGAACCAGGAGGCCATGGACACGTAAAATTGGCATCACTAATTACTTTTAATGTTTCACACAAAATAAGAACTCAGAGACTAGATAGATAACTTCTTACACAATCAACCCTTCTTGCTCAACAACAAGGCCCATCAACAACAGCATTAAAATTGGACAATGGATCACAACCATTCAGCACTATGACTTCAAATATATTCACATATAATTTATTAAATGTAGATCTATGAAAACGGGCAAAACTTACATCCTATGAGTAGCACAACAGGTCAACTTCAATGCATTAAGACCATCACAAACAAATGGCTGGTTAAGACTATGGTAAGTACGAGATCAAAACTATAGCAACATCTCTCAGCTGCTCAGTATGTACTCACATACTTCAGAATTGTACAAACCTTTGATGATTGCGATAAGCTTCAAGATGTACACCTGTGCTTACCTTTAATAGTGGGACCATGTCAGCACCCTATTTGCCGGCTCTGCCAACCTTTCAAGACTTAATGTATCTTTCTGATCTGGAACAATCTTCAGAAGGTTCTGTTCTAAGCAATCCAATGTTCTTTTCTCAAAAGCCGCGTTCTGACAAGCCTATTGATATGATGAATTACTATGCTTAAGAATGAAGAATAAAAATGATTAAAACTAGGCATTTACAAATGCACAACGAAATAGTAAATATATAAACGATAAACAGTAAAAACTATTACAAGTTAAATCCCCTCTCACACTTTAAAACTCTACCAGATGATCATATCACACAAAAGTATTGTTCACAACCATGGTTGTCCCTAGACACAGCTAATGACGCCAACTGTTTATCATTACCATTAGATGTATTAACATAACATTGATGATCAGAAGATAAATAACTATTTTAACACACACTCTCAAAAAGCAATAGCCTCCTGTTGAACTCTCATGGATAAGGCAAATCAAACTCATTTTAAAATATTAAACAGCGTACACTGTATAAATAATTTATTGTCCACTGTATTCTCGATGTCTTATGAACATTCGTCCAGATCTTCCTGACTTGAAATCCTCACGAAACTGTAATCTAAAGTAAGGTTCACGTGGCTTCCATGCCTTAAATAGCTTAAATGGATTTCAGGGAAGAGGCTGGATGAACCTCTTGGCTGATATTTTAAGCAGAGCAACAGCAATTCTGCCATGAACTGACCAATCACAAGAATCTGGTGTTTGTAGGATAAGTGCAGCAACTAAGCAATTACTGCGGCTCGAAACTAACACACAATTTTGAAATATAAAAATCTAAAAAGTTATACATTAACTTAACAACAAACACACACACAGACAAATGTCTATTATCTACATAATGACAATTTGACAAATGTTGTTTAAAGCAACTAAGAATAAAACTTTCATCAACACATAATATATATTTATTGTCGCATCTTAAATCATCTCCGCAACATTAATTTTCCCCGGAAAAATTACTAACTTGGACGAAGTAACTGGCATTGGCAGGCTATACCGTAACAAAACACACATGTCTCTAAACCATGTACAATGGCTCTCATCCAATAACTCACAGCAAGAGAAGAATCACTGTCCTTGTATGGAGTATTGTACAGGGTTCAAAGCAAAGCAATTTCAATGATCCATTATAAATAAATGACCTTAGTCAACACTTGCTTCACCTCTGATCATTCATCTGCGTCAAAAAAGTTTAGAAGCATCCTTGCGATGATAGTTTTGTCCAATTAAACAGTCATATAAACTGGTAATACCATTTATACATCCAATGCCTTTCAGTTATAATTTAAATACCTACATCTGGTCATGTTACAATAAAGTCCAGTCTATCATAAGTCTGTCTTATCACATGGTCGGTTGAAATAGTGGTTTCTACCCAAAACGCATTCCCCTTGATCTAGTTCAGAAACATACATACATACATACATACATACATACATACATACATACATACATACATGAAACGAAACATAGCACCAAAGAGCAAGAATCAACTTACACACACTTCAGAAGCAACAACAAGAAGATCGGTAATTACCTCCTCGACAGAAGCATTTGCCACAGTGTCGACGAATTACAACAAACAGAAACAGATGCTAACATATTGTAAAATAGGTCAGGTCATAGGTCAATGAGGGTAAGAAAAGTGCATGACAAGTGGACAACTCATTCGCAATTATACCCAGAGGCGGCGATCCCGGGAGAGTCGCGGGGACAAGTCCCCTCACCTTTCACAATAAGGGGACACGCTATATGTTTGTACCCCAACCTCGACCCATTCCTCTCATGGGTGTTACCCCACCTGTCAAATGAGATCGCTGCCTCTGATTGTACCATAATTTTATGGGCAAAAGCCACAGCTTTTGTTATCACATCAACCTACATTACTCACATCACCCTGAACATTTCAAGGTTTCGTAGATCGCTGGGCTTGTGTGCATGCAAACCAACAGCCTCACTCACAATAGTACAACAGAGCTCATCCAGACTTCACAGCAGAACATTATTTCTTGTTATATAAACCTTAGATGCAGTAAACAACACCTGCAGCAGTACCACATACGTAAACAAGAAGATACAGCGATAAACGCAGGTCAAATGACAGAGAGTACTAGAGTGTAGCATAGGGAATAAGACAGACATAGAGAGACATATGGACATTGGTAGAACACTGCAGCAATCATCAGCAACAAATACAAATTAGGAATGTAAAAAAAACAATCTTTTATACAGGTGACTTTGCAAAACTACTCAATCTATATGCTCTATGCACTCTACCGTAATTCAAAATTCCACTTTAAACTATAAATCTAAAAAAATTCACAGATGAGTTTGTGCATTTCTCTATTCCATGTATTACTATTTTGCTTGGAAAGAAGAGACCTGGAAGTCATTACTTAAAGTCATGAGTTTAAACATCTTGTCACCAGAAATTCAACCGACTGACAGTGTCCCAGCAGAGATAAAAGCAATGGCTGTAAAGTAAATGAAAGTATTAGTAAGAGCAGATGATGTAAAATAATGACAATCACTGCTTGAGTCAAATCAATTATTCCCAGTAAGAGGTGAAATACATCAACAAAACTGAGATACTTTAAGACAGCCAACGAATAATTCTCGTAGCACTGGAATAACCAGGAGATTCATAAAGGGTCATAAAAATCTTTCACAGAATAGAATATTAAAATAAATTAAAATAAATAGTTTAATTAAAACTGAAGCCACAACCGAGCTAGGAATCAACGAATATGACTAACTTCGAAGAACATTTATGATAAATTGACAACTGCAATGGTTTTTCTACATCAGCAAGAAGAAAACTGCACAAGTCTATCGTTCAAAATACAGTCATCAACAGCACTTCCAGTTTCAGCCAATAGGTTTTAACAAGTTATTGAAACTTAACACTGTTTGTCACACGGGGGCCTCTGTCACCAACTAAGACAACCAAACTATCGCAACAGATACTTTCATTCTGAAACCAAGAGCAAATCATTAAGTGGACTTAAGCCTCTTTGCCATGGCAGCCTCCTTTGTCTTTGTCACGTTGATCTGATATTAGCATTACCTCTTCTCCAGAATCAGACCGACCTCAAACTGAAACGCATCTTCATCCTCACTAACAGACTTGTCATTACAAGATTTGTATTTGTTTGGCATCGCATAATCTGCTTAGACGTCGCCATTTCAGAACTAATACTTAAGTGCAATCACAGCAGATCCTAGCTTAGCTCCTCTCCCACCATTTGTGCTCAAAACAGCATTCTGGTAACACTCCTATCTTCTTACATATCAGCTTAATCTACTCTCAAAGCAATCCATCGGTACACTACGGATAGCTAACTTATGCTAAATGAAACAGGATCTACGCAACCCCTGTTGCCGGTCGCTAACAACGAGACAGAATACTGGTCGAAGTGACCAAACAGAAATCTCAGCAGACAACATTAAGGTCAATTACAACTGCCAAGTACATACAAAATATTTAAACTGCACACGTAGAGGACCATCGTGGCAGGCGGGTCGCCTGCCTGCCAAGCCTCCCTCACAAGTCTTGCGAGTCAGAATGTTCTAGACTATTGTCTGATAGCAGCATTAATAGTAAGTCTCTTGCTCCATCCAGCCTCCAGGATTCCTGCGCAAGATGTACTTACGAATTTCGTCATAAACAAAAATGGAAAAGCTGAATGGCAGCGGAGCCAACCACCAGGTCCAGCTGAAACAAAAGCAAGCAAAGGAATGAACCGTGGCTGAAGAGTGAAGACTGTCAATTTATATAGCACCATAAATATTAGGGAGCTACTTTATAGTGCTTTACCATGGCAACAACCATTAGAGTTAAACCAAATGGAGTGTGAATTGCAAAAGGGTGAACATGTTAAGCCTTTCCAATTTATGTAGGCCAGTAACCAGAGCACATAATTTTGAAATGCTACCTTTACTAATTAAAATAAACGAATTAGAGAACCATAGATATAGTGCACCTTCAAGAAGATAACCATTCAGAGGCACTTGTGGCCCACCCACAGTCGAAAGGACAGCCTTCAGATCGGCGTAGAATGCAGGTGAAGGGGATCACAGCACAGAAGCGCACATTGAAGCCGGGCTACGGGAAACATTAGGAACAGCAAAGAGACTGAAGTATGTAAGTTTTAGTTGATAGCAAAAGATCCACATGAGGTAGGGGAGAAATAAATAAACACAGGACAAAAAACAGGAACATAATAATAATAACCAACAGACAGTGATTGAAGAGAGAGGTTTGATCGTCAACAGAACTACATGGATGACGTGTATAAATCAGATAATGTGCACTGCTTCGTACATGCTGTGTGCTGGCTGGAAAACAGATACACTCCAATAGAAAACGCCAGTGTGCAGACTACAAGGAGCAGAAATGATATGGTATCAATCAGATAGTACACGACAGGGCCCTGCAGCTTTGTGCAAATGCCCTGTCACTAAGAATGTAATATGTTCTATACCATTGCAACAAAGAACTTCATGTTCATGATAATACTATGTGCCATAGAAATTGATTACGACCTATGACCCTCGTAACTTCAAGCCATGGCTGCAAACATAGTGGGAGACCATCTGGCTTACCGCAGAGGGTACATCCGCAGGCCCTTGTCCAGACCTGGTGTGTAAGTCAAAAGAGCAGCAAGTGCAGTCTCGAAGAACAAACCAAACGTCAAGTAATGATTCCTACAAAATCAACAAATTAACTCACATGAGCATAATTACTAGTCTAGGACATTCGATCAACGAAACTTGATGTATGGCCTCTTCAAGAAATCTACTCGGAGGCCAACATCGGCCAAATAAGACAGATTTCAGAGTAGAAAAGAAATGAGATAGAGAGTTCCTATGAGTCAAAGATCCAATGGGAAGCTATTCCAACCGATACACATGGGCTGTCAACGTCCCTCTCAAAGCACTGTATAACACCCGCTTTACCAGTAACCACCCACCACACACAAAGAAAGCCATACCATTTGTCCAGCTTCTAAGACCGAAACAGAAAGCATTTAGCTGAGTCCCATATTGTCATATTGATCAAAGTGTTTCAAAGTGTTTTTGTTGCAACCAATTGAACAAAATACATAAGTCGAGAATGAACAAAATGCACTTAATATTGGCCAAAAGGGAGCCCCAAAAGGATGCTAATCCCGCCAGATAGGGACGTAATAAAGTGTACCAATATACTCAGTAAATGATGTATAAGCCACCGATCATGGAATCAGCGATATGCATCACTCGAAATAACGTCATCTGAACAGCAATGGTCCTTACATCATTCCCTGATGAATGAGAGAGTTCCTCCGAGTCTTACAGATCATCAGATCTGTCCACTGGACAACAACGATCGACACAAAGAATGCCGTGTGACACGTGTACTCCAGGGCCTTTCTCTGCGCATATGTCTACAACAACACAATTTCAATTTAATACAATACATGATTTAAAGATACAATTAAATTAAAATAGCACAGTTCACATTTATCAGCAACTAATTTAATCCTGGCTGAATGCTCTATGAAAGTGGTGTCTACCAATGGGGGCAAAGGAGGTGGAGAATCTCTCATGGTTGTCAGAAGTGAGGGTTGTTAACAATTTGGACATAAACTGGGGGTTGTTGATTTCCGATAATGTAATGGCTCTGAGTTACTTCCAAATCTTATATAAACAGGTAGGTCAGAGTGGGGGGGGGGTGTTTGTTCTCCCATTCCACATTGGGGTTAAACACCCCTGCTCTAAGACATCAACTGTCTGGTGGTAAAGCAGTCAATATTGTCTGTTGAAAATCCTGTAATGGCCTTTTGAAGTATTTGAAGCATCACATGTAACAATAATATCCAACAGACAGTTATTGAATTGAGAGGTATGATCTTCATGTTCAGAACTAATCTGACATCAGATAACTTGACTGCAAGCGCTCTGGTCATACAAGTATCTACTCATAGCAAACAAGACTTTGAAGAGATTATGATGATGATGATTAACAGCTATGTAAACTACATGTAATGACCATCGTGGGCCACTGAAGAAATTATTTTCGAGGCCGAGGGTCATGCCAGCAAACTCAAAAGCAACGACCAAAATTCATTGAAAATTACTAACTGCATTATGGAATAATTATAATTAATAATTACATATACGTATGTGCCCAAATTGTCAAAAGATAAGCCTAGTTACGAACGATCAGATATGCAAATAACATTGTCTTTTACTTTATTTTAACACAAATTGCAAAACATTTGCGAGCTAGGGGAGGCCGACTGAAATCAGTCCATGGGTCACCACAGCTGGTCACAGACGATTCAAAATATAAGAAGAACTTTCACTCTGCCTGTGGCCTGGTCACTAACCCATTCTTGTCCATAGGAGTCCGTTAGGTCGGTCACACTCTTTGAGTCCCACTGTTTACGAATGCCAAGTAAAGTCTTTGGTTGAAAGCCATTTTCCCCCAAGATGACAAAATAGGCGAAGAAGCCTCCGCAGGCCTGGATTGGTCCAATCTGTCCATAGGCCATTCCGATTAGCCTATCACACACAGAAATGGATAATTTCAAACTGTAATCATTACTGGAGGGATGGATGCTGGGGAAGGCAACAAGGGGAAGGAAAAGATTGAACATGCTGAGTGATGTAACCCTATGCAACTACAAAGAGGAAAGCGAGTAAGAAAGGGAGTTTGAGAGAAAGGAGGATACATGAATTGTCCATGTCACACACCTGACCGAAGAAGTAGAATTATTGCTGAAAGCCATCAAGTCTTTCAGATATTAAAGGTAGAAGTGCACACATCAAACACCCCAAAGACTTAAAGTTGTCTAGGAATATAAAAGAAACTAAGCCTCACACATTTGGTGAAGCTTAAAGCTACCCCATACCCTACATTCTTAAATAGAATGTTCATCCTGAAGGGTTCAATCGCACATAAAGAGGCAGAAAAAATTCAGCCAGTCTAGCTCAAATCAGTCAACTACCTGTTATTGACAAGCTTGTCCTGTCTAGGATCACGTGGTAATCTCTTCATGATATCACTCTCCGCCTGTTCGTAGGCCAATGAGATGGCCGGAATCAGATCCGTTCCGAGATCGATGCACAAGATCGTGATGGTGCCAAGCGGAAGAGGAATGTCAGCCACAATGAACAAGAGGAAAGGCGTTATCTCAGGTATGTTGCTCGTTAAGGTGTACGCTATGGACTTCTTCAGATTGTCGAAGATCAGTCGACCTAAGAACGACAAGCAACAGAACTGTGTTATGATCTAATCAAACAATTATGCAGCATCCTTTTCATAACACTCTCCAATTCACCGATCAATTCAACATGTTTATATTGATCCCAACAGAAGCACATGTGAGTAAAATACAAACATCGATGATCAACAGAAGTGGGAAGAATAGGGAAGAAAAAAGACCTTAAGGGGACAGGTGGTATCGCTAGTCGGGCTAACCTTTTCTTGGAATACAGTAAGCAGCGGTATAACAATACAGTTCAGATTGAAAATCCTAAACTTAATTAGTTAAATAGGAGACGATAAGTGTACGCACAATATTCAAACGAAACTGTTAACAGAAAGTCAGACAGAGAAAAGGTCAAAACGTTCAGTGAAAACGAAATGTACAATAGGCCATACTCTCATTGGGAAAGTCTGAGAGAAACTGTGAGCAAATGCACGAGATATACAATGGACATCCGGAATTACAATTTTCTTCTTACTTTTACAATACAACCAGAAAATGAACCACCCTGTAAATACCAAACAACAGGTGCACAGAAATATAAACAAAATCCTCTAATACAGACTTGCAAGTAGCATATCCTTTCAACTGCAGTCCATAATAACTTTTCCTGGAGGTCACCTATCCCTGGCTTAATGCGCCTGCATAAATCATCTACTTCATATAAAAATGTACTGCAGAGTTAGCATGTGGTACATCTCTATACTAAATGCCATCTGGGACGGACACATAGTAACAGATAACACACTGGCATACTGAGCAGAGGAAGCTGTATATTACAACTGTATGCTTCAGAACTTCCCAAAGCAGATTAGGTACACAACCAGCCGAACATACCTTCTTCCACTCCAGTCACAATCGAAGCAAAATTATCATCCAGCAATATCATGTCGGCCGCCTGTTTACTGACGTCTGACCCGGCAATGCCCATCGCAACACCTACAAACCAATCGTACGGCATCTGATTACAGTAATGAAAAACTTCTGCATAATGCAAACAAGAAAGTCTTCAAAAAAACCAACATGTCTTGTTCAGCTTCAAGCAAAGAGATCTTGCAACCAGTGTTTAGCAGATTTGCTTAGGAGATCTCAGAGATTCTTAGCAGATCGTTTAGCAGATTGCTTAGCAGATCTCAGAGTTTCTATAGGCTTGCCCATTGGCTTCAATGGTGACTTCCTGTCAACTGGTTTGTGTTTATAATTCTTTTTGCTGAAGATCACACTAATTATACGTGACTCCCACTTGAACAGTTTTGTTCTTTCTGAATGTACTACTACGACTAAACTATATGAATCTGGAACCAGAGCATTTTCGTTCACTTAAGTGTAGTGCCAGATGACATGAAGCAGGATGAAGTTAGAAAATTGTTCATTAGCTATACATCACAATAAAGAAGTAATTTAATTTCAAGGCTATAAATTGCCACTAAAAAGAGACTTATCAGAGGCACTTCAAATCACCAAATCTAACTCACAAATGTAGAGCTGATAGTCCAAGTAGCTTTAAAAATCTGGTAGCAGAATTCCACAAGATCACTAGTGGTACGCCAAAACTGACGAAAGCCACGAAAACCATAAAGGTTGGCACACACACTCACAGCAAAACAGAAACATACATGACGAAGCACAAACTTTGAAATCTGTAAAGTTTATGCTTTACAGGCTGTAAACTTCTTATAACACAACAGCAATTAGAACTCTAGATGCACAGATGTAAAGTTGGACATACTAAACCACTGAAGACTAGTTAAAAAAATGCTAAGCTACAGAAACTGACCCAGTGTAAAGCCATATGTCACAACTTCACTCATTCTGAGAATTCATATAGGACTCCTTCAAGAAACCTACACAGGAGAACTTCCAACTCAGCTGCAACTAAAGAAAAAGATTCGAACACAGCTCCATTGGGAGATCATTCCAGATGGAGTCGCCTACAACTGAGAACAATTGATCCATTGTAATCAACTTTCTCACCTATGTCAGCCTTCTTCAGTGCAGGTGAGTCATTGACCCCATCACCAGTCACGGCTACAATCGCACCCTGACGCTGACATCCTTCCACGATGATCAGCTTCTGCTGAGGAGACGTCCGAGCGAAGACGATCTCCGTGTGACTGGCAAGAACGTCGTCGATCTGAGCTGGAGTCATGTCACGAAGATCGGAACCATGAACGACGCATGCCAACGCATCTCTGGATCATATGTACAGCAAATTGGAAATCAGTAAACGATTGGATGGTTAGTTTAACGACACTTGTGATAACATAGATCATTAGCGTCGCTCTCCTCCTTCATCCAGGCTTGGGACTGGCAATGCCGGACTATAAGGCCATCATGGTGACGATTAAAAAGCGAAATCTTTAGAGGTTTACTGTTTAGCTAGATCAGTTACAGGCCAAAAGCAGCTCAAGAAGTAATCCTGACTTATCTTAAATACATCCAGTTCAGAACTGTTAGATGCAGCGTGCATATATTTCATAGAGCAGCACCTTTTATAAGTACATCACACACAGCAATACAAATAAGCTTATCATATCTCTAGATTTATATAGCGCCTCACACAGAATAACTATTCAGAAGTGCTCTGAGCACCGAAACCCTGGAAAAAAGAAACTCCTTTAAAAAGTGAGAAGCCGATTGAGAGAAAAACCAGTCATTTGAAACAATGGTGATTGCTTACAAACATACATACTTACTAGCACGCATATATGCATGCATGCATAATCACAAACAAACTAGCATACATACCAACATACATAAAACATACACACCTGCACATACATACTTATGCACAAACACTATATTCATTCATTCATTCATTCATTGCGAAGATTAATATAGCGCCCCTTTAAGGTCACTACTCAGGAGCGCTCACGACCCCAGTTCGACTGAAAAGACCATCTTAAGGTGTGTGTACAAATAGTCAGAGTGAACCCAGGGGAACAAGCATAAGGACACATGTGCAGTGAGTTAAAATATGTTCATAGTCTCACGCCTACCTCAGTAAATGAACGCAAGACATTAAACGGACAACACAGAATAGCAAGCAAAAAACTCTTCCAATCACCTCGGATTGACTTCAGTTATTGGAATGTCGAGCCGTGCAGCAATGTCCTCAACAGTCTCGTTGCCCTCGGATATGATGCCGACTCCCTTGGCGATGGCCTTGGCCGTGATCGGATGATCGCCAGTGACCATGATGACCTTGATTCCAGCGCTACGGCACTTGCTGACCGCATCCGGAACGGCTGCCCGCGGTGGGTCGATCATCGAGACGAGCCCGACGAAGCGCAGGCCTTTCAGAGGGAAGTTCTCCTCGTCCCCGTTAAATGGGTAGCCGGGTGGGAACTGGTCCGGAGGCAGGAGAAAGTCGCAGAAACCGAGAACACGCTCTCCAAGGCCGCCGAGCTCAAGGTAGGCCTGGTTGAAGGCGTCTTTGTAGCTTTCGTCCATTGCCTTTTCCTCGCCATTCATGAAAATTGTGGAGCAGCGCTCCTGGATACGTTCAGGGGCACCCTTCATCACAAGTAGGTAGTGCTGCTTGCCTTCCACCTCCATCTCATGAACAGAAACCTATCACACACACATGAACACATACTCCATCCACTGCAGCTGTTCAGTCATAACTAGGGATCACCTGGGCTGATCAATTCTATCAAGTCAGAGTATCTGATGTACTATTTTGCATGACATGCCATGTAGAGTTTATGGGAACCATTAAACCATGCCATTAGAATATGAACTCTGATACTAAATGCTTGCCAAAAAATGGCATGGAATTCAATGGATGTTTATCTGTGCAATAGCTGAACATTTATATACACAAGTTCATGAAATAATTTAACAAATCTTTTCAACTATTTGTGTGTGTAATGTTTTTTGTCGAGCCAAATATTCGATCACAAGGTATACTCTCTTTCCATTTAATTAGACACTCAATATGACAAAGACGTGTTCTATAAGCAAGTTTCAATATCTGAACTCCTGCTGAATGACAGAATACATGTTTCATTTAACCTTACCTATTAAATAATTAAAAGTTACAGTGTATGGACAAAATGACCAAAATACCTGATATTTGTTGGTCGAGTTGAATGGTATCTCACAGATCTTTTTGTGTTTCTTGCGGTATCCTTGCACGTTTCCAATCGACAATTCGACACATTTAAGGAGCGCCGATTCCGATGCATCTCCATTGCACTCTCTACCAATCAAAAACAACTCCATCAGACTTCGGAAAGAAATTCTACACCATTTATAAAAAGATAATCGAGTGGTTGAATGTCGTCCGCAACTACCTCTCCAGCTGATTCTGTTATAAAGATGCTGAGCAACGAGGGCCTAGTACACAGATCTCATGAAAACAGTTTGAATATAATTAGCGCCAGTATGTTTCGACAGCTGCTTTCATGGCTTGGCACAAGAGTATATTAATGGATTGTCTTCAGAGGAGGAACAGCATCTCTAACTCTGCAGTATGATATGTAGCAATCTCTTCAATACATCAGTGATCATTCATATAGCAGTTTTGCAGTTGCCTGTGTTCAACATGCCAAACAGTGAGGAATGACTTAAAGCTACAAAGTCCATTTGGCATTATATCTGTGATAAATAAGCCTCAGAGACATAACCTCAAGCTAAGACATGTAAAAATTACTAAAATTAATGACACCACTCTTTGATTCAGAGTGAAAAATACCAATGGCTGCCTAGCCATTGGGATTTTAATTATCACTCTTGCCATGATAATTGCTACAGTACTCTAATTATAACATCAATAATAATAAATCTATAATAAACTTTGGAGTGCTTTGGAGAATAGATGGTCTTGAAGGAGTGCTACATAAAACTGCTGTAATAATAATAATGATAATAATAATAATGAAGGGATGCTATATGAAACAGATGTAATAAAGATAATGATAATAATAATAATAAGAATAACAATATTAATAAAGCCAGCTGGAAGCATAGATGCATACCTCTTGAGGACTGGAACTGTATCTTGACCTTGCTTAAACTCTGCTCGGTTGCACAACATGGCAACGCGTGCCAGAGCCATCCAGGTCGGAGAATCTCTGTCGTATGTAGCATCTGTCAACATCATCATCATCATCATCCACAGGTCATCACTTCCATCATCTCATCACTTAATTAGCCATCTGCATCACCTTCATTTCAACATTTATAATTCTATCATCAGTCTTATATAATTATTATAATTTTTCCCCAAAGTATTCTTTTCCCCAGAGACTTTTAGATTACTAAGGTATTATATTAGCATTAAGCAATGGCCATTATTGTCATTGCAACCACGTCCTTCTCCATATCACCCAAAAACTCAATGTCATCATAACAATTATCTTCTGTTAACATTGTTTAGAAGTTCACCTTGTCTATTCATGAAATCATTACCACTGCCATTATCAGCATCATTTTTATTAACATTAAAAATTATTACTATTACTATTATCGTTATTATATAGCACTTATTATGCACGCAAGTTCACGACATCTGAATCAGTGAGCTTAAAGTCCCCACTCAGCATCATGCCAGAGGAGGCCCGAACCAATTCTTAATCTCCTAACCTTACAAATCAAGCATTCCAACCACTCAAATACCCTGTCCCATTCTTCGATCATGTCATTGCATCCCATTTATATGATCAACTCCAGAGGAGGTCCAAACCCCGATATTCCCTGATGTTATAAGTTGACCACTCAAACACTCTGCCCCATTCTACGATCATATCGATCGCATCCCATTTGTATGATCAACTCCAGAGGAGGTCCAAATCCCATATATACCCTGACCTTACAAGTTGAGCGCTCTGACAACTCGAACACCCTGTCTCATTCTTTGATCATAAGAATCAGCATCCCATTTAAATGATCAACTCCAGGGAGGTCCGAACCCAATCTGTCTCTGACAACTCAAGCGCTCTGACCAATCAAACACCCTGTCCCATTCTTCGATCATATCGATCCACATTCCATATGCCTGATCGACGACTCACTCGACTGATCGTCACTGGTGTCGGCCTCCACTATGTGATTGTCGAACCACATGTGTGCAACCGTCATTCGGTTCTGGGTGAGGGTGCCGGTCTTGTCCGAACAGATGGTCGACGTTGAGCCGAGGGTCTCCACCGCCTCCAGGTTCTTCACGAGGCAGTTCTTGCTGGCCATTCGCTTGGCAGTCAGCGTCAGACAGACCTAACAGACATATCTTACTCGTTCACTATGACATTTAACATCATATTAATAGGTTGTGGTTGTGACAGTTTAACGACACCGTGTGATAACAAAGACCATTAGCATCACCCTCCTCCTTTATCTAGGCTTGGGACTGGCACTGCCTGAGTTCTTGCAATGGCGGAGTTAAAAGGTTGTACTATGAGAGGAGCTTTATAAATCCGTAAATGGAAGTAGAATAGAATAGAATTTAGGTCAGAGTAGATGTCTTGAAGGGTGCTATATAAATAGCATAGATCACATTACATCACATCAATGGTTCCCAACCCTCTTATTTGTTGTAGCCCCCAAACTCAATAATTATTTGTGTGCGTACCCACAACAGAAAAAACTTATCAGAAACTTTTTTGGTAATTTATTTTGTTAGAATAGATTATTAGAATTAGAATACTGGTTATAAAATTATTAGTGAACTGTAATATGCAAAATGTGACATTTTCGAAACCTACAATTATTATCTGTTTCTGCACAAAATATTTATTTTAAATGTTAAAATTTTTTCGTACACCCCTTGGTAACGGCTGGCATACCCCTACGGGTACGCGTATGATCTCCAGTCTCAGAGGCACTGTGATGATGCCTCATCCATAGCACAAATCATCAAGTTAACTCTACTCTCGATAAGACCTGATATATCCAGTAAGTTCTACATTAAATGACTGCTTAATTCATTCATTCATTACGAAGATTTAATGGCTTGAGGCGATTGATGGTATAGTGGTCAGTCAGCATGTTGGGCAATCAGGTAAGAGGTCGGGGGTTCATATCCCGCCCAGGGCAGAAATTTGGTTCAAGATACCCACACCACCAGGGCCCCATAGGCTGAGTATACTCAACATGCAATGTCGGTGGGAAGATGAGACACCAAGGGAGAAGACTGGCCACCTGCCCCCATATGCAGAGGCTAATAAAATGAAGTCGCTGACACTTCATACCCATGCCAGCCTTAAGAAACTGCATTTGAATTACCTGGACAAGTCGTCAACAGTCATTGTCGTGGACTACCTTACCATGCACATGCATACTTAGGTAGAAACTGTTCAAGATGTTCTTTGTTGCTTCGTCTCACAAAACAGTCATTTAATGACCCAAGATTTTCTTGGCAACAGCACCTGCTGCCTAGTTCCTGCCTGATACTGGCAAGGTCATTCAAAGGGCAGAATTCTAATCCAATCTGAAGATTTATATGAAGAAAATCAAATAGATAACTGAATTTAAGCATAAGCATCAAAATGACAAAGCTTTTACGAATTAGAGAGCTCGCCTTAGGTATGATTCTATTGATATGATTCTATAGGTATGATTCGTCAGCTCTGTGCCATACGAACATACCACACATGAAACAAAAGGAAATTCTCAATTGCATTGCATTCTGCCAACCCAGATCATTGCAATACTATATACAATCAGCTGAACAGCAATGACAATATCATTGCAAACAGATCTCCTTCAACAGAACATGATTAAATCTCTAATTAATTATCAGACAAACCGTTACAGTGGCAAGAAGACCTTCCGGAACATTGGCGACGATGATTCCGATGAGAAAGATGACGGCGTCCAGCCAGACGTAGCCGAGGATGAAAGCGGTGAAGAAGAAGACGAGGCCGAGGACAACGGCCACCGCAGTGATGAGGTGGATGAAGTGAGCAATCTCCCTTGCGATCGGAGTCTGACCCGTCTCCAGACCGGACGCAAGGTTAGCGATACGACCCATCACTGTATGATCACCCACGTTCACCACGATTCCACGCGCAGTCCCTAGAAGCCAGAGAAAAGACATCAACATTGTAAATGCCTATCATTTCAAACCACAGATGGAAGCTGCACTGAAATGTATATACGCTTATTCTATAGCGACCACATACAGCCTCGACCCAGATAAACATTGTACCCTTTAATATCCACCTGGAAATGTATTCAGAATGTGCTCTAAATAATGCTCACACACTCAAGGCAGTGATTATTCCGATTCGCATTTTCACGTTTAATTTTGGAGCTGGAAATGAGGTGTCTACCATATAGTAATCTAATTTCAATGGATCTATAAGATATTCATATCTTGACCTTCCTCAACCTTCTCCCATCTCATCACATCAACCTAAGAATCAAGTTGTTCATGTAATTAGATAAATTTCACAGACAAACCTTCAACGACGTTGGTTGAGAAGAATGCCAGATTGCGAGTTTCAAGTGGATTGTCGTGAGTTGACTCAGCAGTTCGCGTCTGCGGCTCGGACTCTCCAGTCAAAGACGAGTTGTCAACCTGGAGTAGATCACATCTTAATCACATAATATAATTCCAAACACCAAACAAAAGAGTAAAACTCTTAACTATTTAATCAGATCACTTTCATGTGAAACATGTAAATATTGCTTGCTAAAACTGAGTTAAAAGTACAATGTCAGTTGTAAAATATTGTAAATAAACTAGGTTTTTACATGCAAAGTTAGTAATATTGCCTGATCATTAAAAAACCAATACTTTTGTGCAATCACAAACTTTATTATCAATATTGAAGGCAGCAGTTTCAAGTTGCAACAAAAGTAAAGATGCAAATATATGAGAATTGATGAACTTATCTATTGTGATAAATTGCTGTACAACACAGAATAGTACAGTTTGGCATTTCCTTTTTTTGGAAATGGGAATGCCAAGCTGTGCAACTAGAAATCTGATACACAATCTCAATCACATCCTAGGAAGCCTTATCCAACCTCTTGCTACAACCCATGTCCCAGGCAGCATCAGTTCACACTACAAGCAAAGGATGTTAATAATTTTATTCCTAGGATCCTTTTAGCTGGCAATCACAGAGTCCTGCTACCTCATTTCATTATTTTTTTCTTGATTCAACTTATAACTGGGCGCGTTGTACCACCCAGATCTGTCTCTTTTTAAAATATATTTAAAATATATCATTATTATCACATAAAAAAAATGAAAGACTGGTCACCTTGAAACCCTGTGCTTGAACAACTCGAACATCAGCTGGCATTCGGTCACCAAACTTTATCTCAATCAAATCCCCGACCACCAATTCCTCTGCATGCACATTAAGCTTCTCTCCATTTCGAATTACGAGTGCAAACTAAAACAACAGAAGTTACCATTTGAGCAAACTATAATTCACTTTAAATTACAGTGAAACTTAAACAATTGCAAGTGAAGTTAAGAATAAATGCAATTTCAATTCATTTTGAATCATGAGTGCAAACTAAAACAGATTTAAGTTACCATCTGATTAAACTTCAATTCATTTTAAATTACAAGTGCAAACTAAAACAAATGAAGCAACTATCAGATTCAACTTCAATCCATTTTTATTACAATTGCAACTAAAACAGATGGAAGGCAGTTTCTTGGAAGCCAAGCTGCAATAAAAAGGCAGTTTAACTTGTAATGCAAAGTGGATTGAAATTGAATCTGATGGTAACTTGACTTGTTATAGATTGCATTTGTAATTCGAACATAATACAACTGATGAAAACAAATCTGTCCAAAATAAATTTGCTCATATTGAAGTTGTAATAAATAACATATTAGCAGTCAACAAAACCTGGTTAGCCGCGCCTACTTACTCAAAGAGCCAGCTAAAATACAGTGAAGAATTTAATTAAAAGAGAACGAACAATTATAGGACAGAATTCCAATATGCCATTTCTATCTCTGTTAGATATGTATGTATGACAACATATGATCATTGACCATTAAATTTTATCTTTCCTGTGACACAATGCATACCGTCAGTATAATATATGTACCCAGTTGACCAACCGTATACCAATACATCACAACAGCTCTTCGAGAAATGTGCTATGAACATAAGCAAGTAAGTATATTCTTTATTGAGCCGGTTGCAGAATAGCCACACTCTGGTGTATACAAAATCAATCGCAGCATTTTTCCCATAAATGCTCTCCTCATGCTATGGTTAGCCCTGTCAAGAGACTGTGGGCATAAGTTTATAGATGTACTTGATGGCTAAGAGTTCTGTTAATGTGCAGTAATATATTAAAGACCACAAAGCATGCATGTTCTAACCAGCTCTAATCAAAATATTTGCCCATCACAAGGCATTACAAGCAGTAACTCATATACACCCCACATGCATCAACTAGTACAATATTTGATAAACCACAAATCATGCACAAAAAACTTACTCAATACCACCACAACCAAGATATGGATACACAGCTGTACACAGAAGGTTGTTATAAAAACCTTCTGTAGATGACATTATGGCATTCAGCATCATGCATTTTCAATTCATATTGTATTTACACCATATAGGGATTATAGGCCATCAACTATTGAGCCATTAAGCAACCACAAACAGCAACAAAACAATAACAAAAACAATGACAACATCAACAAAAACAACAATGACAACAACAAAAAACAACAACAAAAACAACCACATCAGGCGCTTGGCAGCTGGATAGCAGTTTTCACGATTGCAATTTTTTTTAAATATCACTGCTGTTCCTCTAAAGATTAGCTTAGACAACAGCAAGTTATATATGAATGCATATACCTCACGTCAGACCTGAGGAGAACTGAATGTCAAAACTAGCTCAGAGCTCTAATTAGGGTACATGGTAATTAAAACGCATGTTTCACACTTACAATGACTGCTGCTGTGTTAGGTCGATCATGGATCACAACAGAATATGGGAAACATGCACAGACAAGACTACACGACAACTACTTCATAAGATAGCCACCTCTAAAACAAGCAATGCAATTATTAGGCAACCATAAAAATCAGCGTAAATTAAATCCAGATGTCCATGATAATTATCGCCCTCAAGAAGACGATATCGCTGGGAAACTCTTTTCACATTCCAACTGAATAATGGAACATACTGGAAGCTCAAGATAGACTTCTTTATCACGTGATTCTTTCATCACTTCAATATCTGAATGAATGTCTGGACATTGCTATCATACAGATTGGAACTGGTCAATGCACAGTACATGGCTGGGGAGTGACAAGTTACTTTTAGCCTATTTCACCCACTGAGTACTGAAATTAAAGTCCCTAACACTTCAATGGCAAGCTGCACTGGTCCCCCAGTCAATTTTAGCCCATGCTTGTCATGGGCTAAAATTAACGCTTGTCAAGTGTTAAACCAATGTAGAGAAACTAACATGACAACATCCATTATAGAGATAACACAAATAAAAAGCACTTATAAAGTAACATCAAAATCAAAATTCAACACAGAAATCATCAGCCATATTACAATGTCAAGCTCATGCATTATTATGGATAGGTTTAGTCTAACGTCACACCATTTCGCAAGCAAAGCCAATATATAACTAAGGATTTGAATTATTGTCAGATTTGAACAGGGGGTGGACAAATTTCAGAAATTTTATGAACCTGAAACCGGTATACGGGCTAAATATAGAGAGCAACTGTGGATTATTTTCAGTGCACGAACTTGATCGAACTTGATTCTTCTGAAGCTGTGTTAAGCTACATTAAGCCACTGAAAGCTGATCTGGGGGTTTTTGTGACCCCCACAAGGTAATTTTTGAGAATTAACTGGCAGGGTTGATAAACGAACTGGGGGTTGAACCTCCAAACCCCAACCCCACAACAATTCAATCACTGATATAACTATAGACATGCTGGCAGTATAATGGGAGATTGAATAGTTCCAGTGAGCCTCCCTCATTGATGTAGCTCTTACAGTACTGTATTCTGTTGCTGTACTTCAGGTCCATTGCTATATATTATTCAAATCGATAGTCTATGGCTAATCCTCCATAACATTTAGTTTAATTTCCTTTGATCTCCATAAATGTCATCTTCATCATCACTATCACTGTCATTACTGTCTTCATAATCATCCCTGTCAGAATCATGTAAAAGAAGTAAACAATGGTCATGCATAGGGCATAACCGAGTAGACAATTTCCACCAAGTACCGAATCCGAGTATTTGGATGAACTATTTGCCGGATCCGGGTACAAACCGAATAGTAGCGCCAAATCTGCCCAGCGGCAGCGAGTACCATCCATAGGCAAAGCGTAGTTAACCTGCCATGCGCACAGCTACGGATAGTTATCTATAGTCAACGCAGAGTCTATAGCAATATCCTTCATAGAGCGTATTGTCGCACTCTAGGCAATATATTTATTATGTAATAACTTTATTTGTCAAAAAACTGTAAAACCTTGTTATAAAATTTGAAATATGAAGGTATCAACAACGTCTTTACTCTCTATTGTTTACCGGAAAGTGGGTGGAGCCAATTCAAGCGGGAAAATTACTGATTTCGTTGACTCCTGGGGAATGCAACTAAGAAATTAAAATATATAAATCAACATCATTATTTTAAAGAAAATTCAATGGAATGTTAAGTTCTTGCTTAATTAATCAATACTTTTTAAGCAAGTCCGTTAGTCCTAAATTTATGTGATGACAAAAATTATTTTATCCAAAACAATTATTTTATCCAAAAAAATTATTTTTTCAAAAAAGTTATTTTTAGCTATTTGTGGGAGCAACATTTGCCGAAGCGAATACTTCCGAATAGTCCAATATTCGGCCAAGGCGAATGTTTGAGGCGATTTCCGGTTATGCCCTAGCCATGCATAAGTAGGAGCTTCCACACTTAAGTAAAAACACTCTTCAAACTCTTTTGTCTTTGACACTTCTTTGTATGAACAAGGACAGAATAATAGTATGCACTGGTCTAAATTTAACTCTCTAACCCCTTATGCCAAAGCATCTAATGATGGATACCTGAGGTATGAGATTCTTGAATGACTCCATGATCCTGGAACTCTTTGCTTCTTGGTAGTAGGAGAACAGCCCAGTTACTATGACGACAGCCGTCAACACGATGCCAAGGTACAGCTGGAGAACACAAATACAGGCAGCAATCAACCTTTCATCATCATCATCATCATCCTCATCACCACCACCATCATCATCAGACAAACTGCACTGGTTCCCCAGATGTTCACTCACACAGTATTACTTCTACTTAATATGTTGGTGCCCTCTACTTGCTTTTCCATGAGCTCAATCTCTGTTGGTGTCAACTATACATCTCTGTTTCTTTGATCAATAGATTGTAAGCAATCCTACTGATACAACATCCTCATTACTGCTCTCCATCCCTGCATACTTCCTTACATCCCTCGTGTCACACATCACGACATCAGTCAAACCACGAACAAATGGAAAGCAAACAGACTGGTAAGGGGAAGAAAAAGACATTCTAAGCATCAACACATCAAGATGCTTTGTACTTACTAATATGCTTACTAAAATATTTAAGACCCACTCAAACGTACTTTACTTCAGATATTAGGCTTCTATAAATATCTCCATCGAAACTACCCACAAGAATAAACTGAAGACGAATTCTCAGAATCGGCTCCAATTAGAGACGATCGAGTTGAAAAGATCGGAAAACATATTAGGAAGGAAATGTTGCAGGTAACATACATTGTCACCAGGTGGCTCTTCTGAAGTCGATGCCTGGATAGAGTAGGCAACAAAGCAGAGGATGGCGCCAAGCCACAGGAGAACAGAGAACCCGCCAAACAACTGCTTGCAGAACTTCACCCATTCTGGGGTGGTTTTCGGTGGACTCAGCTGATTTGGACCGTCTCTCTCGAGGATTTCTTTTGCCCGCTGCGTAGTCAAACCCTTAATAATAAACACCATCGCACCATCAACGCAAACTCAAGGTTCGGTGGCAATGTCGGTTTGCGATGTTGGTTTACATATCGATCATTATTTCATTCAAGACTCACCTGTTCAAACTTCAAAATCCGCCGTAGCCCGATTGATGGCTTCCTGACCTATTGGATTTCGACCAGGTAGCTCCTATGTTACGTAGATCAGCTCTATTATTAATCAGGTATCTACATTTCACCAGTCTTATATGAATCCACATCAGCTGCAGAAAGGCAAGTCATAGGTTTGCTGGCTGATGAATTCATCTCAATAGAACAGGTAGCTGGACACAGCCGAGTACTTAGTTGTTGGCAAAATGAGATAAGAGGAGGACAAGTGTGTTTGTGAAAAGGCCCTTAAACCACATAAACCACATAACCTGCTATGACTTCTGTTTCTGGTGATTTGGAAAAAACAGAGAGAGAAAGAGAGAGACAGAGACAGAGGAAGAGAGAGAGAGACAGACAGACAGACAGAGAGAGCCAAGTCATTGCACAGATCAGTAAGGTAGCTCAGTGAGTGTTGAATTACTGTTCATAATACAAATCAATAAATTCAACTTTCGAGGTAAGGATGTGACACAAATGTCTGTCACATACACATGTACAGCAATAGTGTGTGAGTGATGATGATGAGTTCTCTGCCCAAAGCAGGTCCATTGGCTTTTTATGCCAACCAGGGATGAGATGAGTGAGGTGGTTTCCCCTTGCCTTACTCACAGACACTTATGGGTGAGCAACTTAAGGTGGGTTCAAACAGGTTGCAAGGCACAGAACATATCGCTATGAAAACGTGCCCCATTGAGTGTGTGAGTAAGTAGCCCAAAGTCATCACTAGAAGGTGTTTTGAACTAGTAAGTGATAGTTGTCCACTGGAAATGAATTGCTCAGTAACAGACTCACAGTTTCAACATTTGTTCCAAGACGTTGCGACAGTTCCTCCATCGATATTCGGTGTTCGTCCTAAAAGTGCATAGAAATAACCTCCTCAGCTCCAATTTCTACGAGAACCAATGTAATTTACAGTTGAACTTAACGACATCCCAAACTAATCATATATGTTTAAAGGAAATCTGAAATCTGATTTACAGTAGCTTGGCGGCTCAAACGTTGACTGCTTGCCATGTAATGCACAGCTTGTGAAGTCAAAACAATCCTACCCGCAGCCTTAAACATGCAAGAATCACATGCACAACTGATTAGTAATGTGAAGATAAGTGATCTGCTTAGTGAATAAGTTAGTATGTAGATTGAAATATTTATTTGATTTTACTTAATATTTTAATAGCATTCATCTCCATTCATTTCATCTAATGCCCTACATGAACCTCTAAGAGGCATTGCAGTACAGCTACTCAACAGATCTTAAGATCTTACATACAACAACCGGTAACTGATCCTCGAGTTGTCTCTGAAGGTTGGGTTTGGATAACAAACAAAACAATCTCATTAAATATACTTTTCTAACCGTGAGTAATCAATCAAAATTATTTTATCCCGATTCACTAAGTGTAGCTGGAAAATAAATGAAATAATCTACCCATCACTGGATGATTCTAATTTTAAGTGCACTGCAGACACTTTCTTCATGCAGCACACGATTTTTTCTTCCACGATGTTTAGTTTAGACTCAAATTCTCCTCCATGCAGTTGGTGTGCATTTTGCCTGAGGCATCGACTGCAACATTTTCATCTAAAGTCCATGCAGCATCCTTTATGGACAAGCACGTAAAATCACAACCAACATCATCCCGATCAGGAGCCCTTGGGGCTGGAAAATTTTAGATCGAACAAAATTCTAAGCAATCAGAAAAGGGCAGATTGGCCTTTACTCCAGTCAATTATGAGCCATGATAGGTTCGTCTATAATGCAAGAGTCATTAAGCACATTTTCATTAGGCTCACTGATGGTGCTCTAGCACAGAGCTTCCAAACTTATTCAGTGTGACCAACCAGCAGGAGGATTTTTCCATTTCATACATACCAGCGCCCAATTTAAGAATTATTTTTCTTTTTCAGTCACCTTAAATAGGAATTAAAATTGATTTAAATGCACGTCTAGACAATTCTATTACTATTGCCATCTAAGACTTTTTCAAATTTCTGTTCCTTGATCCACTTAATGGACCGGCAACTGAGGGCTTGTGGACCAGTGTCAGGTTGGGAAACATGTTTTAACATTCATCCAAAATTAACCTAAGGAAAGTTAAGTGGTTCACATCCAACAACAGATATCAAAAGTCTAGTTGCAGGTATGCAGAGGGTCTCTCATTCCCCAGTCAAAATTGAATTATATAAAATCGTTATATGATATTACATTCCTACACAGAGGCACAACTGCAACAGCAACATATCAACATTATATTTGGGTTACATAACAAATACCCAATTTGATAAAACATTCTATAAACACAGATACAGAGCATTACCAATCATTCGACCACAGATACACAAAAGCAGAAGTCTCTGGTTTGTTTTGCATGCCACCCACAATTCTCATTACAATACATAAACAATAAGTTATACAGGATGCACAGGCTCCTGAGTAGTAGCCTTGAAGGGGCGCTAAATAAATCTTTGTAATGAATGAATGATGAATGGTGATAAGACTGACTAGTGATTCATTCATTTGTAAAATTGCATAAGAACAAATTCTACCAGAATATGTGCATTGTGCACAGTGATAATAGACTGATTTGTTGATTGATTCATTCATAAAATTAAATTACACTGGAATACTTGCACAGTGATAAGACTGATTGTTAATTGATTGTTTCATTGATAAGATAACATTAGAATAAATTTCACTGGAATACTTGCAGTCGTGAGAATGACTGTTAATTGATTCATTCATTAATAAAATAACCTTAGAAAAATTACACAGGAATACTTGCATGGTGATAAGACTGATTGTTAATTGATTCATTCATTAATATAATAACCTTAGAATTAATTAAACTGGAATACTTGCAGTCATGAGAATGACTGTTAATTGATTCATTCATTAATAAAGTAACCTTATAAAAATTACACTGGAATACTTGCATGGTGATAAGACTGATTGTTAATTGATTCATTCATTAATAAAATAACCTTAGAATAAATTACACTGGAATACTTGCAGTCATGAGAATGACTGTTAATTGATTCATTCATTGTTAAAATAACATTAGAATAAATTACACTGGAATACTTGCATGGTGATAACACTGACTGTTAATTGATTCATTCATTGTTAAAAGTTCATTAAAATAAATTACAATAATGCACTGGAATACTCGCACAGTGATAATAAGACTGACTGATTTTTCGATTAATTCATTGATAAATATATTACATTAAAATAAATGGCACTGGAATACTTGCACAGTGATAAGATTAATTCATTCATTCATAAAATTAGGTTAGAATAAATTACACTGCAATGCCTGCACAGTGATAAGACTTATACAAGATTTATTGATTCATTCATTCATGAAATGACCCATCCTAGGCTGATACGTTCGGGCAAGCTCAATCCAATCCAACAAATCCAATGTCATTACATTCTGTCTGATGAATACCAGACAGAAGCCAGAAGCTAGACTGCGACAGGAAAAATTGGAATAGGTCGCTGGTACTGATGGAAACATATCTAGCACTAAAGAAAGCCATGGAATCTGGAGAAGGGTAACTGTCGGTAAAGGTCATCCTAGAAGATGAATGTTTATCTATTTGCTACTCGTTGGTGCCGATGTTTAGTGTTTACCCTCTAAACTCATTAGAGATTTGCTGATAGCACCAGACAATGCTGGTACTAGACTTATTAATCATGACCTTGAAGCAAACTCCAATTATTGTTACGTCACCTGGGAGTAATCACCGGATCAGTCACAACTTTGGACTGAAACCCATGATAAAAGCACAAAAACAAATAAGCTGCAAAGGGTTCAGAGGCCAGTTAAACATATATCAATACCATCTATGTTATCATTGTTTGCAGATACTACAATGACTTCTTACTTAATATGTCATTCAAAGCACAGTCTTTCCCAGAATCTAGTAATTAATACATTTGATTGCTTTTAATCTTGTCTGCAACCCACTCATACCTTAGATATATATTTGATATAACATAATATAATACATTAAAACATAAAAGTCCAGTCCAGTAAAGTCCAGTCCAATCCAGTCCAGTCCAGTCAGTTCCAGTCCAGCACAGCCCAAACCAGCATAGCCCAGTCCAGTCCAGACCCAGTCCAGCATAATAAAATAAAATATAATATAAGATAATATAATAGACAAACTCAAAGTGCCATGATTTTTGTCATAATTATAGCAAATGATGATAGTATATGGTTCCTGGACTTTCTGATTGGCTGGTGGTCCATGGTTCTGAAATTTTCAACCTCCCTTAATTGAACAGTCACTTGTCATTCAACTCCAGACGTGTAGTGCCGCTTGTAGAAAAGCTCGTCCATCTGACGTAGCTATGTGGGCACTGAGAAATTTTCAAAGACTTAAATTACATTAAATTCTAATTTTCAACTAGCTCTTTAGGTGGCCATCCGACCATTTGCGTCACGACTTGACCTGGATAATGGATTATTGTCCAAGTCCAAGAGCTTTGCCTATATTGTTGGTCCCTCAGCTTGGAATTATCTTACTGCGCCTGGAATAAATAGCCCTCTCGTCTAACCAGTTTCAGATAGACACCTTAAGACTTCCCTGTTCACTTGCCCAAGCACAGATGCCCATTGAGAGTGCAGCTGATTTGAGCGGTGCCATGTAAAATGCTTGATTACATTACATTACATTGGCAATTTGGCATGATATGAAGTATCCATCAGCTGATATACTGTGCATTAGGATATTACTTCACACTAATACAATATTAGGAGCCTTGCGAACAGATAAGATACATAAATAGATAAGATACTATAGAGTGATGCCGTACTAGATTTTCTAATATTCAACTTACACCTAAAACAACAACCGGCAGCAAATAGCATCATCAATCAGACGAAGCCATGCAAGAGTGTCTTAAGTCCAAAGCCGGCATTGAGGCACTACCGCACTGTTGGTTGTCGCTTACACCACTCATAAATTATAAAAGAGTACCAAGCAGCTGGGTTTTCGCGCAAATAGTCGTGCTTGCTCAATACATCTTCTGACTTTTCAGTAGCACCAGCTCATAGCAATGACCATCTGAATAACACAGTTGGGTGCAATCTGGAAATTCAAATGTAAATATACATGTTCTTCTGCTGTTGTGACTGTGTGACCATGACCCTGCTCATTGTGTGACCTTGACCCTGATCTTGGTGCGACCGTGACCCTGCTCATTGTGTGACTTTGACCTGCTTGTTGTGTGACCTTGACCCTGCTCTACGTGCGACCTTGACCTTGCTCTTTGTGTGGCCTTGGCCCTTCTCATTGTGTGACCTTGACATCGCTCATTTATGGCACATCCTGTACCATTGCAGACCCTTGAATGGATGCCACTGATGGGCAGAATCCAATGCGATCAAATTGCATACAAGTCCAAGCATGACTGGTAATGGATTCTGTCCTACACCATCGTAATGATAAAGCGGAAAATTTTTCTGTCCATTCCAAGAAAAGCTCACAAACGGAACGTTCTGGCGATATGAAAATTTATGCAAAACGTTCTTATGCGAATATCTATGTCAACAGGACTATTTTCAACACACAAAATGCTTCAAATTTCAAAATATAGTCATTTTTAATCTCGAATTGCACACATTGCTAAAATTGCTATACTATCAACTGCCATTCGCATCTGCCTAATCTGAAGGCTGTGCTAATTTTAATATGCAAATCAGACACGTTAGTTGTAAAACCAATGCCTCACTCGGAGAGCACTTGTTACATGGAACACTAGCGATCGGGGTAGACCTACAGGGCAAACAATTCAGAGGTGAACCAGCACACTCACTGAGTTCAAAATTCAATCCCAGACGAAGCTAGACTGTAAGGAAAAAAGGCAGGAATAACAACATGGTAAACGTACTCTAGCTGTAATATTTTAAACACTTGTGGAGTGGAAGTGTGGCTGCCTAATTCAAAAGTAGATTTTTACAGTAGACTGGCTTGTTGCTGATGAGTGTTGAACTAAGGCAGGCAGCGTTCTCTCCTCAGCTAAGAACGACGAGAAATAAGATACCAATAGAATGTTTCAGTTTTCACCTTGTTACTAATGACTCTATACTGATCTCCTAACATACAATATTAGCTTCATAGTGCCAGTATTTTGCTGACACGACCTTTGATTGGCCTAGAATCGGTTGAAGCTATGAAATTATGAATGCTGGTTCAGTTTTCAAGCAGAAATACTCAGGACAGATCTCCAAAATAATTAATAACAGAAATCCTACTTTCTTCTTGCCCAGTCCTGTTCAAGGGCATTACATTACTGTTTTACATTACATCGATTCATATTGACCGATGCCAGTAATGGAATAGATACACTGCACAGAATTCCTTTAGTTGGATCAGATTAGACTTTCTTTAGTGCCGATCATTGTCAGTCTAATTGAAGATTCGCACGTCAGAAAGCTGAAGATAAAGCAGTGACAATAGAGACACTGGTTCTACTGCCATACATCAACTCACCATTTCCACCTCCCTCTTAAGGTTGTCCATCTCCATGGCCTTGCGGTCCTTCTTGGTTGCCTTGCGGCCGGCCGCGGCCGAATTGACGGCAACGTCGGGTACTGCTGCATGGCTGTTCATCTGTGAGTTAGTCTAAAAAAAGATACAATTAGGGACAGTTAGACACACTGGTTAATCAGTTATAGATTATCATCAGAGTCCTAAAACATTCAACAGAGTTCTGGTGGATTCGATATCTGTTATATCTATAAGGTTCACTGAGCCTTCATTGTCCCAGGGTGTGACTATAAAATGAGCAGTACGACAGATGGGCATCTTGCAGGTTGCCATACAGTTAAATTTGGATTTTGTAAAACTAATCATCGTCTGTAACTATGATATTGATGCAATCATACTGTATACTTGTCAGCTTGAATTAAAAAACAATTATTAAAATTATCATTATCATATTATCATTATTATTATTGCTATTATTATAATAACCTGCCTGCCCATTTAAAACATCACAACAAACTACAGATTTCACACTGTCAAAACTTCAAATGCATTGTCAAGTCAGACATCATAATTTCACATTAATTTGTTGATTTGCCATCACCAAATAAAAATATTTGATGGTGCTCTTGCAAAGCAGAATAGTAATTAATGCCACTATCATGACATGAGTAATGATAGACATAATGACATTATATAAAGGTTCAACATTAGATCAACATTATATATCAATATAAAATATAATATTATATATATAAATATATAACATAAATACATAATGTAAAATTATATATATATATAATATAATTGTGCAAAACATATCCTGCATATTAGGATTATAATATAGTTTGGATAGTAAACCAAGGACAGTTTCTATGTGTACACCTACAGTCACATTAACGCTGTGCACAGAAAGCACCGTGATGGCCATAGACTCTGCACAAATTACTCTCAGAGTCTTATGAATTATGAAACCCCATGGGAATATTATGAACAAGATACAATGGGAAGCTTTAGATAAAGACAAACAATGATGGGCAGCAGCAGCAGCAGCACAAAAGACATCAATAGGGATGAACATGAAACATCATCTTCTCCAGTAACCTTCCTCCGAATCTGTCCTGTGTCCTTCGCTGTGCCATCAAACCACAGTACGCCCATTAGAAATGAGCTGATAAATATCAGATTTAGTGGAAACCCGCTCTCTCTCTCTGTTTCTCTTTATCGCTCTGTGTGTGTGTGTGCGCATGTGTGTGTGTATGTGCGTGCGTGCGTTTGTGTGTGTGTGTGTCTTTGATCAGTAGAACAACTACAGAGACAAGCAAACCTCGATAACTCACCACTCTGAGAAGAAACGCAGAGATGGTCTGAGCGAAACGTTGGCAACAGTATTCTAATAATTATGTGGAAGCCTCAAGGACTATTTACCAGCTATACAGAAGAACGCTGGACTAGTTATAGGGGCATCATCTCTTTGAGCCAAGGCACCAACAGCTGCTGCTGCAGCAGGCACCGCATCTCTGGAAACCAAAGCCTCATCAATCTCACTGGCAGAAGGGAGCAGACAGACAGTGGATATGCTACCATATGAGTGGGGGCAGACCTCTCCTAATTCTTTCAGTGGGCTGAAAAACACCAACGACTTCACTAACATAGCAACAAATCAACATCCTAGATAAACCGGCCACATAAGCTGTGAGCCAACTTATAAATATCGAAAAATCAGTAGACTTTGTTGGTTGCTACAGTATTATTACTATTATCATTATTATTTTTAATATTATTATTATCATTATTACTAATACTATTATGATCACCATCATCATGATCGTCATCATCATCATAACTACCATACACTGTTATTACTTACGTGTATCATTTTGCGTTCAATTTCGATGTTGATGCTAACGGAGTAATCAAGGCTATACCTACTTACTAATCTGCTACCACCATATCATGTAATCTTTATATGTACCAGTCAGTTTGAATAAATATACAAATATTATTATTATTTTTACTACAATTACTATTATTATTTGTATCTCAAAAGCATTAATAGAAGCTTAGATCTGCTCTTAGAATGATGAGCATGCATCCTTACTGAAGTTCTAGCGTACTTCCTTCAATATAATATTACCACATAAGACGCTACGTAATGTCTCTCTGCAGTTCTTCAAATAGAAAGTCGCATCATGCATGCATGCCTCCAAATAAATTCTAAGCCACTGTCCACTGCAATTTTATAAACCGAGTCACTCCAAGTTGCACGAGAGCTGAATGCAAATAGAGCAGAGCAACAACAACAACACGGGACAACAGTAATGCAACGATAGCAAAAAAGAGCCATGCAGATGGACAACGCAGGAAAGAGAGGGTCGCACGTCCGAAGACACAGCAACAAGATGACAATGATCCAGACGTATAAGGATGTCGGATGACTATGTCGGATGGCTAGATGACAATCCCGCAGCACAAGCTTCGTCCATTAACTGAATTCCATCTGCAGTTGAAACTGGAGATATCCTAATGCATGCCAGAAAGGCTTTGCCGAGCATCAGTCACGTTTTCCTCATATTCTCAAGAAAGCATGTAGTTAGTATGGCAAATGCCAAAGCATAAAACGTCATTGCCATTTAACAGCTCCAGCAGACTGTGCTCACCACAAACAATAACAGGAATAACATAGATCAGAACTCATCATCAAATACAGAGTGAAAGCAAATTCAATTTAAAATCTGTAAATAGTCACACAAAAATTCTATTCAACATTATGTACCAAAATTACAAAATAATTGAAATATGATTCAGCAATGTATAGTCAAACTGATCTGGGTAAGTACCGTAAGTTCAGTTAAGGACAAACTTGCCAGACACACTAGAATTATTGTCTTCAACCACTGACAAAAAATCATAAGGTTTAATATGCCTGAAGCTTTGTCGTGAGCATGCCATCTACTCCGATATCAGACCTGGAAAAGCCATCAATCCCCATGTTTGCATGTATACAAATGAAGTTGAATGTTGACTGCCTAATCAGAAGAGAGCATTTTTATGGCAGACAACATCCGTTCGCAACTACCAAGCTCATTAAAAAAAATACTCCATGAAAGGCCATTACAGGGAGGATTTTCAGAGAATCTCTGAATTTTCCATATGGCCAAATTATCCAGAAACCAGTTGATTAAAACAGAACCATAATTTCACAACCAACTAAAACACTGTTTTCCAAGCTCTGTAGAGAGTCCCTCCAGGACAGTGTGTTTCAAGGGAAGAGATCTACCAGTCCATTAAGCTAGCCCTGAGCCAATCATAAGAATTAAGTGTTACCGACTTCGTTTTCTTGGCCTCAGCATATGAGGGCAAGTGGCCTTCATCTCCCTTACCATCTCTGCTTCCCACCAACTGTGTAGGTACGGTCAGTGTACTCATTGCAGTTTAGTTGGCATAGGAGGGGTGCAGAAATCCCCAATAAAATTTCTACCCTGGTGGGGATTTGAAACCTTGACCTCTTGGCTGACTGTCCTACACACTAACCACTGCACCATATGGCCACACCAACATGCTAAACTAAATAAAAAAATAATGATTTTCTTGAATTTACAATACAGTTAGTCTTCTCTAAGTTGAGAATTGAGTGTGTCATACTGAACTCCACAGAAAGATTGTTTAAGATGAATTTGTTTTGTAGAACACATTTCAAAGCAAGAAGACCGAAAACTCTTGCATGGTCATGATCATCACCAAACAAAGGCTGTCACTATGTCGATTGTCTAAAACAGACCTTCTACAACTACAATAATAGTAATAGCAATAATAATAATAATATAAAAAATAATAATAATAATAGAAATAATGATAATAATAATAATAGAAATAATAATGATAATAATCGTAGTAATAATAATAATAATAATAATAAACTTCCTTCAATTACATTCTAAATGACACAGCAGCGGTATGATTACAAGCGTAACTATGAACGGCTGATCACACGCCATTACAGCCTATTTACACGAGTTGAATTTGACAGAATGGCAACAATGTAAATTGTCCATCATATTATACATCTGACTGTGTGGTCAGTCCATCCACTCATCACCTGTTGCAAAAACAATTTTCCCATCAGTCCCACTTCCTTGGTTCAGCTTTACTGCAATCAGTGCGTTTTTCAGCCATGTAGCGCCTTGCCAGCAACCTTAGAACATCAAACCCTTGGTCGTTCGTGGCATCTATTCTGTAAGCACTTTAAACCATTCATTCGATCATGGCTTTTGCTGTCAGGATCGAAAGCAATGCTGATGAGTTTCTGCTGAAGTGAGGCTGTATATGTTGGAGATAGCAATTCCAGTAACTATACAGTGAAAAATGTGAATAAATTATGTTTAGTTACACAAGCAACACACTCTTACATATCTATGATTTGATGAGTTTCAATCACAAAATTGTTAATCTTATTAGGCCAGCCTTACAAGATAAATGTAATAGATAAATTTAGAAATAACTAAATATAAAATTGCTAACATGAACATTGAACACTAAATCTGATCTGCATATATGATGTCCGCTCGATAGTCCGAAGGTTCAATAGTCCGAGATTCTATACTCCGACATTAATTTAACTAGAATCTGGATCAATTTATGAAATGAATGTGTAAAACTGGGAGCTGGATTGATATGAAAAGAATTAAGCAATCTTTTAACAAACATAATTCTTCTCATCAGTCCAGCTACCATTAAAACCACAATCTTACCATCTATCGACCGGTCACCATGCAATCTTTGGACTATCGAACCTTCGGACTATCGATACAGAACCGCAACACAAAACGACACGCTGAGGTCAAACACCAACACAAATGACAACACCCGAGAATATCTACGTTGAACAGCAAGTTGCTCCTTTAGCTTTTGGTCATTCATTCATTCATTATAAAAATTTATATAGCGCCCATTCAAGGCCACTACTCAGGAGCACTCCCAATCCCGGCATGGCTAAAAAGAACAGTCTTAAGGCGTGTATAAAAGAGTCTGAGTCCTTGGCGACAACCGCAATGCCAAAGGAAGCGTGTTACAGAGCAAGGGGACAACCACTGAGAAGGCATGAGTCATCAAGAAATAGAAGAGCGTGCAAATTACATAAAAAGAAAGGCTACTAAAAATGGAGTCATAAGCGGCATCAGAAAATCATGAATTCAACGCATGTATGACAATCAGATTTTCCAGGCAGTCACTTTGATCGTGCCCTTGTATAGCCTGCTCACGGTCACTGGTGGAAACTGGGGTGAGCTACGGGCCAACCAACCCAAGGGATCACTCAACCGAAGGTGCACCAAATCAGCAGAATATTCCATTGGCTCACTGTGTAGTGTGTACGGCTGGCATAGGGTTGCTGTATACATGAAAGGATGTTATGGCTCAGCTAGCTAATGAATTCCATTTGTTCCAGTTGGATGTATATTATCAGAATTCCAGTTAACATTCTGTGTCTTTTATGAATCCCAGACAGGTGGCTGGTGCTGCTGCTGTTGCTGCTGAACCCTCTCCGTGTCATCAGAAATTCATGAATTCAACACTGCATCCAATGTACGGATTCAACACTGCATCTAATAGCATCCACAATCATGTCATCCATCACCTTCACAGCCTATTTACCTAACCAACAAAATACACAAACACTATCCAAAAGGCCACCTTTTCCAGGATAAGTGCTTAGATACTGCATGATTTCACCAGCTATATAGTTACATACTGAAATACTACTAGGAATTTCAAGGCTCCTCTGGCTGCAATGCAAGCAAACACAACAGCAGTCCAGCTACCAAGCAGTTCCCCGCTCCAGTGTTAACTTAACTGAAAGCAAGAAATGTGAAGGTCTTGTCAATAAATATTAAATAATTGTGTCCCAGCAGTGCCAGAAGCAATAGGACTTATAACCCCATATTGTCATAAATCTGTCATAATCAATGGAAGGCAATAAAAACATGTGCAACCAATATCTTTAGAAGTAAGAAAACACCAAATCTGAATAAATACATTGACCTTTCACATTTTAACCATATAACAACGAGCTGAAATAGCTTTCCAGTCACTTTCACTACACAACCATTATTACAGTGTCAAAGAATGAAAATGATGAAAATTCATGGCTCAAAGTACACTACAATGTAACCGATTTTGTGCGTTTGTATTACCAAACGTCAGAATCGTAGCAACAATAAGAACTTTACAGATTTAAATTTGTGTACTAATTAATTATGTAGAAAATGGTGTTATAGCAGTTTTATCTCGCCAGCTATGGTGTACGACTGGGCGAGAAATCAAAATAGATCAATCAAGTTCAGTATCTATTCATGTATCAGTAACCAATATACCCGGCAAGTCAGTATTGACCATGGCAACAGACTGGTCATCATTATCTTACAGAAATGTGAAGTTCTAGTTCCATGGGCTCACTTGGTTATCAGGCACTGCCTTCATTTTCGTTTGTGGGTCCTTCAATCTGGAATGACCACCAACTTCATCTTCACCCTTTACTCATCATTCACTCTGCAGGGTTTTACCCTGTAGAGTGAATTACCAATTTCTCTACCTATTTTCTTTAATCGAGGCTGGGCTGGCAGCGTTCCTGAAAAGGTTTTGAGGGGCACTAAATAAATGCTCAGAATGAATGAAGGAATAGGGACAGCGGAAACTGGAAATCCATCACACACATAAGGCAAAAACACAGTATATTATCACAACTCAGTTCCAGTTCTCCAATTCACGTGGAACACCAACAATCATCACAGCACAATTAAAATTCCTCAGTCTAAACTTTAGCAGACAGAATGATCAAAAAATTGGCATTGCTATTATTAATTTCTTATATTTCTATTTTCTGTACAGCCACTGCCTAGTTACAGGTGATTGATGGTTCTTGCTTTCATGCATCAATTTGATAAACACATGGAGACTCATCCCAAGTGAGATGTTAGAAGGCAGACACGCTTCACAAAGTGGATGACAACTGACCATCAGAACAGGCTGCATTATGACCATTGCAACATGTTACTTAAAGTACTCAGCTGGGAATAAGTAATTATTCATGCCCATTTCAGAAGAAGTTCCTTTTTGGTTACAATTCCATTATTGGAAATAAGGGAAATAACCTGAAACAAAATCTTCATTGTAAGTCAATAATGCCGACCACCGCAGCACATTATTACTGACGCAGCTCGGCAAGAAAACTTCTATGACATCTATTTGCAATACTCGGTGGGAAAGAAAAATTAATTATACTAGGCTGATGCAGTGGGAGGACATCTGTTTTTGGGAAGTCCATTAACTTTGTGTGATCCGAAGTCACATGCATACACTGATCGTTGAGCACAGACACTCATGCGGACAGGTGAAAGGCAGAAGGGATACAATCACACATACAGACCTACTAAAGGCAGGCAGGCTAGAACACAAACAACACCATGCAGATTGGGTGTCCGCTCGATAGTCTCAATAGTCCGAAAATTCGATAGTCCGAAAATTCGATAGTCCGAAGGTTCGATAGTCTGAAGATTCGATAGTCCGAAGGTTCGATAGTCGGAAGACTCTATACTCCGACATTAATTTAATTAGAAGCTGGATTAATAGATGAAAAGAATGTGTAAAACTGGGTGCTGGATTGCTATGAAAAGAATCATGCCCAATTGGAAGCTGGATGAATGAAAAGAATGGTGCAATCCAGCTTCCAGTCAAGCATAATTTTTTTCATCAACTAGCTTCCATTAAAACCGCAATTTTATCACCTATCGACTGGACACCATGCAATCTTCAGACTATCGAACCTTCGGACCATAGATACAGAACCGCAATTAACACACACCACTGACAATGAGATTCCGCAATACTTGAAAACCCAGAGAAGATTTAACCATGCTCTATTCTGCAGTATATTGTTAGCTCCTCTTTTTCCAATCAATCTGTCTCCTAACTATCATCGTCGCCATCATCATTAGAATGAAACACAAAAACACCTGTTTCGTTTATCCTCTGTTGTAAAACATCTTGATATTATAGCCATGCATGTCTCATCATTACAAACGACAACTGTATTGCCCACATATTGGAACCCATCGAATCTGCATAGTTGCTTGTTGGCCACTCCATGTGACCGAGTTCCTGTCCCTCCGCCACAATATCAGCCCTACAGAGATCTTGGTCAACCTTGGAGACGGACCCAGTGGTTGAGGGGCTGACAGCCGAGAGAAGACGGATGAAGCCAGACGCAGGGCTCAGAGATGAAGCCCAACAGAGTGTGGGCGAGTGTTTGCACTCCACTTCGCGTCCGTCAGCGACGCCAGACGACACAGTTGCAGACAGTGCAACTGCTACTGGCAAAACATTGATGAAGCCAAATCAGTCCAAACAATCTCAAAGAATGATATACTACATGAGGCGAATGTGCACAGCTGAGTTTTCAATTGCACTGCCCTGTGTTCTATTGACACTCAACGGCGCCACATTCGATTTCCCAACACACCAACTACATACATAACGATTTTACCAATCGCTGCATGCACCTGACAAACACAATCTGTTCTATTTAATGTTTGTATGTTTTATTTTAACTTAGTTAAACAGTTTACCATCATTGTTTGTAATTTTCTAATTGTAAATTTATATCACATCACGTCAAGACAGGTACTACCAACCTAATGCAGTGAAACCACAGCTTCAAGCAATTACATGAAAGAGGCAGAGATGCCAAGGAATTGATGCCACAAGTTGGTAGGCAACTTGTTCCACCACAGTAACACTTCAATACTGGAGCATGGCAATACTGACCCCTGGAACAATCAAATTGCCTTGCGTGGCAGAGTGGAGAACTCTGTGCAAAGCCTCAGTCTCTTCCTTGACCTAAGATGAAGCACAACACAGCAAGCTCACAGAAAATCACTCTCTAGCTTGATGCCATCCCAGATCGCAGAGCAGTTGATGCCTCCTGCCGAATAGGCCTTTAAGCAACGAAGAGATTTTTTGGGCATGGTTGATGGTTGAATGGTAACAAACTGGCATGAAGATCAAAAGGACGCTGGCCTGCTAGCCCCATAAGGTTGACTAATCCTTCCATTCGCTAGGCGGGGTTGGTAAAAAAGGGCAGTAGTACAGATTGGCATCTTGCACACTGCCATACAGTTAAATACAACTCCTGTAACACTTTTTCTCATCTGTTACTACTGCATCCTGTAATCATATTGGGACTTGTCAGTTGGACATGAATAAACAAATATATATTCATATTATATATAACATAATATATATATATATATATTATATATAGATATTATATATATAATTATTAAATATATATTATATATATAAATGTTATATATATATATATATTCAAATGAATCTACAGGTTCATGACTGTTCTTTTGCTGAGGATCAATAAAGAGCCACACACGTTCTTACAAGCTGATAAACACATAAATAAAGGAAGTAAAAACAAAATTAATAACAACAAAAATATAACTAATAATTTAATAGTATTATATAGTCCTACACAGGATGTAATAACATTAACTAATCAGCACTGCCCATACTCCAATATAATCTGGTGGCTATCATATATCATCAATTCCACAATGATAGAGACAACACCTACAGGTAGGATCCAGGAGTTTTATTACTGCCAACGACCTAATTCCACTCTTAGGATCTGTAAGATGGAGATTTATTTATTTCCTGACAGTACACTTTAAGCTGAATGCTGCAAGTTTTTCACTCAAAGTGTAGCGTCGCATTTTACAACACAATACAGCAAATTTTAATTTGTTAATGCCCTCATACCAAAGCTCAGAAACCTTATGCACATTAAAGCTGGGCAACAGCAGGCAGTATGTATGAGAAGCAGACTGGAAGAGGACAGTTTTCAGATGAAAGAATATTATAGGCAACTGGGAATCAATATGATGCATTGTTAAAGTGTTAAAAGGAGGGGAAAGCAAGAATTAGCAGAGAGAGTTCCAATTATGAATAGAGGAGACATGTCACAGGGATAACATATCCTCCTGAAGATATAAGTAGAGGATTGGAGAGCTATCTACAGAGTGCATTCTTGTATAAGGAGGATGGCAGCTGATTTAAACTTGCTCTGTACATGAGGACAGCCAGTCTGAAGTGCAGATACACTCAGCTACAGTATGAGGAGCAGGGTCAATGTGGTATATGTAGGTGAGAAAATTCAAGACAGTCACATAGCTTGGTGAACAACTCTAGTCAAGAAATACTTGTGCAGTCATGGAAACCACAGAGTATACTTTGATTCTTGTCAGAATAAGAAAATGCTCAAGCTAAGAGGAATCTATCACGAAGGCTAAGAAAAACCATCCCACACGAGAATAAACTCATGTTCTTTTAGTCTTCTTCTAACAAAGAGAAAAAAATATTAAAATTTAGACAGACCATGTAAATAACAAATTACACCCACATCCATTACACATGCAATTCAACGCGCTATGGTCACATCCCCAAAAAGTCATAAAATAAAATATACTGCCTTGTCTTGTCTGACATAATTTGCATTTCAGACAAAAACATCGATATACAATACACTTTCACCAGATTCCGGCAGCGTTTCCCAGCTCATGGAATAGAGTAAAATTCCATGAATGCTGGACGTTTGTTTGAATGTAAGTGCCATCCGACATACCCTGGTATTTAACATAAACACCGATGATCAATATTGATCCATGCACGTAACGGTCTTCTCAGCCAGTGCTACAGACAGTGCAAAACCCTTTTGGAGATCAGGCCCCACCGCCTTCCAACAACACCGCTGAGTTGGCCTTAAACGGTTTACGTTACAAAGAATGTGCAAGGGCCACAAACACAGGGACTGACGTGGAACAATACATAAGCAGACACACTATCATAAGTATACATACACACAACACCCATACTATAGACGCTGATACCAGACACATGAGCCCGTGTTTTGCCTACACGATTGCAGCGCACGTAGGTATTTATCTGCATACTTGCAAAAGTGTAGCATTTTTACACATGTCAGAATAGTCATCATTGACAAGGATATAAACACAACAGTAATCACAATCTCCTAACTTCAAAACGCCACTCCTAGCCAACTTGGCTACAATGACTACACTGATCCATATGAATTGCCAGAGGGCTCAAAGTAGTTGATAAGGCCAGTTCGTTAGAGGGAGCGTGGGAATGCAAAGGTCAGATCCAATTATATGTTCAAACATAAACCAAGCACATAGATGAATGAGATATGGCCTCCCTGTGCAGCCCAGCTTTTGACAAAGACGTTTCAGATCATAATGCAGACAGATGTCAAATGTATCCACAACTTGGAAAAAATTAGCTAATAAAACAGTTTAAATAAGAAACAAGGCCAAAGCTTATAAGCATGTATGTACATGTGTGTATGCAGTTAGGAGTTCAGTCCCCCCTTACAGCCATCTATTGCCTTAAATGTGTATAATAGGCCAAATTTACATAACATCATTACTTATGCCCAAATATCCTTTCACGTTCTAGCGTCAACAGTAATACAAGCATAGTATTGTAAACTTCATAAATGCTTTCTAGTGGTGCAATATAAGCCAGAACACTTTTTGATAAGCAATGTATACACAGTGGCCCAGTAGTGATTAACAGTTGTCAGCCAACCTCAGTCAAGTACAGACTCAAGTCGGCTAAATCATAGGCCTCCATTATATCGAATATAATCAATAACAATATTTGGAAAAGTATATTATACTAGAACCGTATATTACACTAGATATTGGACGAAAAAACGACAATGACACAATATATCATTGTATTATTTTAAAATAGTATTACTGCTCCCAAAATGATTTCGTGAGCATGCCCTTTATGCCTCATCATGACAGAGCCAAAACTTGATGCCATGGCTCCCAGGCCCTGTATGTATAGATCACTTTTTTCCCCATCTATATGACCATCTGAACCACCAGCACTATTATAGTCCTAATGTACTAAGATCTTATATCTACTGCATAAATACCAAAGTAAACAATATTATAATCTCTATTAAGTATATGTGTATAGCAAAAAATCAATTCAGCAAGATATCTGTTACACTGTACATATTGGATTTCAGCCAACTAGTTTCTGAACTTATAGCTTTGTCATCAACCAACATTTCCATTACACATGCACCTAATAAATTATTAATCCTATAAAACCACAAATGTTAAATATATTGTTCCTGAATAAGCTTAGCACCCTGTAACGTTATGTGCTATGCCTATAGCAACAGGAGGATTTCTGGTTTGAATCTACGTCAAGCCACTGCATAGCAGCCCTTCTCAAATTGCTAGTCCACAATTGTCTGGGAGGAAAGCAACTGGGAACCAATACCACTCAATTCTTAGTTGGGTGGCACAATCAAACAATGCCATCAATGTTTAGACCTGGCAAAATATCCTGAATGATAAATGTGCATGAATATATTCATGTAATTAATTCACTTAATCGACAATTCACCAAAAACAATATATCTAAAACTTGTCAGTTAGTCCATATATATAACATGTGACCATTGCACCGATTGAATGTATTCACGCATTTATGCTTTCACAGTCCAAATCTCTGTTGTCTTTCCATAGCATCCAAGCCATCTGTGAATTTTTATTTTCTACCCACGGTCTCGGCTGTCCAAACCGAATGTAACGATTGCTTTCTGGCTGAATTTCTTCATCGGCTTCCTTACGCGACTAGCGGTCAGTCGGCCATCATGAATATTCTATGCTGCTATCTTCGATCACTCGTAATCGAACCTCACTCAGCAGCATCCGAAAAATCCAACAACTATCGATTTATCCTCCACCAAATCGCCCTTCAGCATACGTTGATTCGAAAGCAGAAATTGTGAATATACCTGGGAAATTTAGCATCTTACAGTCGCCTACGCTTACCGTATTTAAGTTCGTGCTCTGCGTCTCTCGATCGGCCATCTCTATAATATAATCACAGACATACGAGCGAATAGAGCATCACGCGCAACACATTTGGTCTGCTCACAGATGCCGCATCGTGTCCAGATTCGAAATGATGTCCAATGACGGCATTTAATTCGTGTGGCGCCACCTACACTATTTGCATGATTTTCAAGATTTAGCCCTACAGTTTTAACAAGTGTGGGCAATCGTTATTGTAGGTTAATCTCCAAATTAGAAAGCGCATGGCACAGATGATTCAATATAGGCATAGTATCGTATTGGCTTTAAAAGGCGCCTATAGTAAAGTTAGCCGTAGTTCAGAAGCGCTGCCTTCTGAGCGACGCAAGGCCTCGCGAGAAGAACTTGAGAAGTAGGGTTTGAGAATAGCGAAAGAGGATGATAGACTAGCGCTACATCGAGTTACATGGGTTGTCCGAAGCCTGCTTGACCGACACTCTGTAGGCCTAGTGCAGCCATCGACAGTATTCTATAGAATGTAAACCTAAGAATTTAGATTTTAGGCAAAACACCTTCATTAATTCAGCCTACAAAAGGCTACAATATTAGGCCACTTTCACCATATATAGCCTACTGTTATCTAATCTTTGAATTCATGCGGCCTAATGCATCAGTGTAGACCTATTATTATAGGCCTAGTGGTAGGGCTGCCGCTATTGAGTATTTTTGGAGTCGAGTACCTGGTCAAGTAGCTTAGCGGGTATTCGACCAACCGTTAATACCGGCCGGACGTGCTTAATACAAGCTGCATGGCATCTACCATAGATAGACTAAGTAGACTTAGCAGCCGGTACTAGTAAGTAAGGAAACTATAAAAGTCTTTAACCTGGACCAGGTACAGGCTGAAACTTTTCTGCCAGCTTGCAATTGCCAATTTGTAATGAAGTAACTCACCATAATTTGAAAAATAGGAACAGTAGTTAAAAAAATTACTCGAGTCAATTTTGGAATCGGGTACTCGGGAATACCAGAGGCAGCCCTACCTATAGTGGGCATCAATCTAAGACACTTCAAAGCAGAAGCGAAATTTCGTCCATTTCACGGGTCAGATAACCTGAAAGATCTAGCCACGGTGAGATATGCGATGGCGCGAGGATCGCTAAAGGCCTGCTTTTGTTTCTAATTACTATGAGGCAGAGGTGCAAAAAACCACAACTTTTAGACCAAAAAATTGGGTTTTTGTTTTTTGTTTCTTCGGTTTTATTTGGTTTTTTGGTTTTCAGTTTTCGTTTGGATTTTGTCACAACAGTTTTGTTATAAAAAGCATCAAACACAGCGTGAAAAAGAGCTCCAACTCGTTTTTATAATAAATTTAGCTTGATTTCAGACTGAATAACACACAATTAGTAATAAAATAGTAATATTAGTAAATTGAAATAGAAATATTTAAAAAAGCAAAAAATGCCATTTTTTATATTTTGTTTTTTTCTAAAAAAAACAAATTACCAAAAAACAAAAAAACCATGTTTGCAGCCCTGCTAGGAGGCAAGTCTTTCGTACAGTGGCAGTGCATTTTATTTTCGTTACTCATGCCCAGTCATGTCCAAATTGAAGCATTACGGCCAGACCAAAGGACTGGAAAGATCTAGGCCTAAAGCAATGGAGAAAAAATTATAGTGGAAACTCAAAGTAAAACGTTAAGCACATTATTTATAAGTGAATACTGGAATTAGGCATATATTTTAAAATCGAAATGGTAAGAACTGGTCAAGAGGCAAAACAGGCCATATGGTCAAGAAAGTCGATTCGTTAACGCTTCATTAACCAAGGATTTCAACATTCTTCGACAATTTTGTTTTTTTAAATACATTTTCGGCTAGGACTCCATATTGGCCTATAGGTTTTTGACGTTCCAACATCTTTTAAGCAAAATGTGAATACGAGAAGGTTAGGTCATAATTCGAAATTTTAAATGTCCAAATATAGGAGTCTGAAGTAAATTGTGTGCTGGAAATAGTGACGTTGACGGTTGACTTAGAGATTAGCAAAAGAATATTTTGCACAGAAAATTAATATTGTGCCTAGGATTTGGGGATGATGAGATGTCAACGTAGGCGGCCCTAGGCTACTCAGAGTAGGCCTACGCCGCAGCAATTTCAGACGCTGTACCAGCCTCTGACCACGGCAACGGCGCCCCATAAACCAGTCGTAGCCTCCACTTCCTTGCTTCGCTATTACCTCATTCAGCCTCTGTCGAGACTCGAGAGTAATCCAAATGGCTACGTCCATATCGAGTTGGAAAGATGGACGATCGCACCAGGTAGAATCGGATATGAGTTTGCATTATGGACATTGAAACTGCTAATAGATTATGTTAAGGTTGGATATGAGAAGGATGTTGGTTAGTTACGGTCAGTTTCGATCCCAGACCGAAAGTTACACACAGCTCGAGCCAGCTGCTATAAAAGAATTTGTATACGGGTTTACTTTTAATTCCCACCGACCATGATCTAGGCCTATGGACCAAATTAATTAATCTCAGATTCAACTTTTAAAACGAAACAATGCAGAGTTATAACATCAAGTTAAGCGCGTGATGACAGATTTCGAAGATATAGACGTTTTCACTATTCTGTTCATTTAAGCTCACTAGAACCGTGCAGTACAGTATGTATATATAGGCCAAGGCCTATATATAAGGCCTATACACGTACGTACAGTGCAACGAAACTTCCCTCTCTGCAAAGCAGTTAGTTACAGTTACAACACTGTATGAGAAGGATTGGGCCCATGCATAGGCAGACTAATGCGAGTCCAGACTCCAGAGTGAAGCTGTCAACTAATGTTGAAATCACGTCCCGAGTACCCGTCGATACGCGGAGCGAGTGTATACCCGACCGCGCGGACATTGTTTTAGGAAATATATGGAATTGCGTACTTTTACAGAATGTCGGGCACCAGAGAACCGATTTCATTGTCCGGGCACTCAGCTAATATGATCAACGGATGATTTCAGGCAAAGCTGCGCATTTTTACGGAATGCCGGAATGTCGGGCACCCGAGAACCGATTTCATTGGCCGGTCAGTCACCCTCGTGCGGGTGCCCGGGAATCCGTTGACAGCCTTAGTCCGGACTCCAGAGTAATGGTGGTGCCGCCTAAACCTACATGTTTGGCCTATGTGTGGCCGGCTGAAAGGCCTTTGGCTTTACTGTAACACTTTCAAGGAGGTATGACAGCCACATAATTTTGTCGTTCCACTTTGTCTGCTAATATGAGGCTTATTATTTTTGCCCTATAACCTTTTAAATAGGCCTACTGGCGACACCGCTGGTCCACAGCCACAGCTTCGTCACGTTAAACAACATTCAAGGTCCAGTATACGTAACAGTGCAAGCGAAATATAAATTTATAGCTGTAGTCTCCGGACTGTGAAGAAGCTGGTTCCCGCGACATCGCTTTTGTGGGCGCTGTAGAAATGCTGAGATTACGATTGCTCCTCGAATTAGAGTTCGTTTTAGTTGCACTCGGTAGATGGTCCTCTTGTTTTTTATGTTCCGCAATATGCTTATGCTCACTGACCTTGCATAAGATTGTCCTTCGTCCAGTCCCGTCCCAGCTTCATTTACCAATTAATACCTAGAACATAAAATCACGTTCTTCCATCCAAGGGCAACTCTCAATTTACCTCCAGATCATAAATACATAATTATTTACTACTCTGGTATTAATTCTAGGTACTTTCATTGTTCACTGTCAATCATGTTGATTTTTCTGCGTAGGCCTATTTGTCAAATTGTTATCTGCTCCATTATTTTGTCAGCGCATATTATACAAATCAAAAAATTTGACCTAAGTCCAATTTCTACTAACTATTCAACTAAGTAGGCCTAATCTGGGTCTAAATAGGCCTACTCTGAGTTCATTGATACGAAAATTAGTAAATTTTCCGTGGTAATGGGTGCTCCGGCGCTGACTAAGGTCTAGAAAATTGTCAGTCAATATGACTGGCGATGCAGTTGTACAGACTAATGATGTTTTAATCAGTTGTGATGCTTAGGCTCATCAATGATCAACGGACTCTAATGTATGCTGTTTTTAAAGCACACGATTTTATGACATCATTGATTTTCCTAGTTACGACATCGGCCATCTGTGCAAATAGTCCAAGAAAAAATTTGCCGAGCTGTCAAACGTTAGCCTTAAAACTATTGGAGAATCGATAGGAAACTTGATGGTAGCGCTTAGGTTATTACCCAGGCCCAATATACACTTAATACAGATTCCCTGGGTTATTATTTATGCGATGAATGCGCCTACTACAGTGCACAGTAAAAATTGGACCCTCAAAACGCAGACTGCTGAATTCCTGCATGGTTGAATTCCAATGCACACTGGACCTCCCGCAATCGTTAAGATTCGTAGCCATGCACGTCCCTGGACCTCGTAGTCGTCAAGGCAACGGCAGATCAGGCTTAAATATTGTGCGGTTGTCATGGTGACTCGCGCATCCAGGGCAGCGCGGAAGACGCGCAGAAGACGGCGCTGCAAGGAAAGGGAGGAACGCGAGCGAGAGGAGGGGAGAGGGATGGCGAGGGAGATACATGTAAGAAGCGAAAGGGAGCGAGAGAGAGAGAGAGAGCAAGAGAGAGTGAGAGAGACAGAGAGAGAGAGAGAGAGAGAGAGAGAGAGAGAGAGAGAGAGAGAGTGAGAGAGAGAGAGAGAGAGAGAGAGAGAGAAAGAGAGAGAGAGAGAGTGAGAGAGAGAGAGAGAGAGAGAGAGAGAGAGAGAAAGAGAAAGAGAGAGAGCAAGAGAGAGAGACTGGGGTTGATTGGAGGCAGGAATGTAAAAGAGAGTATACAGACGCGGCTTGCGAGCAGCAGCAGCAGCCGGAGAGAAGGATGAAAGAAGACGGATGTAAGGAGAGCATATTGGCGAGCGTTCATCTTCGGCTACAAGAACTAAATAAATGCAATGCCAGAGGCTCTTCCTTGAACTCTCGCCAGACCAACAACGTCTTCCGTACATTGGACTGCATAATTATAATTCGTGTGTTTGTGTATGTATGTGTGTGTGCGTCGGTGGTGTGGAGGCGTGGCTGTCTGTATATGTGTGTATCCGTGTATATATATATGTGTATGTATTTATGGGTATGCATATATTTATGGATATATATATATGTAGCATGTATATATGCGTGAATAGGCCTATATGCAGTACGTTGAAAGGACAATTTGTTTCTAGTAGATTTTCTTTCAGGTCATCTCAATGGTCCTTGCACTCTGTATTGAGCCTAAGCTATTATTGTGTGCGTTCCTCTATACGTCGTCTATCCTTCGGCCCATCTGTTTTTGAGTCTGTCTGTTTGTTTGTCTGTATGTCTGTATGTCTGTCTGTCTGTCTGTGTTTCTGCCTCTCACTCATTCTGCGAATAGATGCATTCTACGCACGCTCGTGGAGACAGACCGTGCGCATGAGCAATCAGCCACAGTCTATTCATCTGCGTCCCCTATAAAAAAATCTCTCCAGATCGTGTGGCCTGGGTAAAGCGCCCCGCTCAGCTGCTGCGCTACAGTCACCATGTCATCAATACGGATGACCTGCATGAACAGCCAGATTAATGTGTTAAGTTGGCGGATTGATTTCAAGACTGTGATAATGCAGGCGGACAAATAGAGTGAGAGACAGAGACAGAGAGAGTGAGATCATGAGAGAGAGAGAGGGGGGGGGGGAGTTGGAGGGAGGGAGGCAGGGAGGGAAGGAGGGAAAGATAAAGAGAGAGAGAGCGAGGTAGCTAGATAGATTGATAGATTGATAGATTGTTAGATAGATAGATGGATGGATGAATGAATGAATGAATGGATGGATGAATGGATGGATGGATGGATGGATAGATAGATAGATGGATGGATGGATGGATGGATGGAAGGATAGAGATACAGAGATACAGAGATACAGAGATATAGATAGATAGATAGATAGATAGATAGATAGATAGATAGATAGATAGATAGATAGATAGATAGATAGATAGATAGATAGATAGATAGATAGATAGATAGATAGATAGATAGATAGATAGATAGATAGATAGATAGATAGATAGATAGATAGATAGATAGATAGATAGATAGATAGATAGATAGATAGATAGATAGATAGATAGATAGATAGATAGATAGATAGATAGATAGATAGATAGAGACAGAGATAGGTAGAGAGACAGGCACTGCCTAGCGGCAAGACAGACATCCAGACCGAGAAAGACAGATACAGACACTGAGAGGCAGATATGCAGATCTATGACTCATAAACTGTTTACCAGGCAGACAAACAGACGGACAAGTAGACATATAAGAGTGGGCGGGCGAGCAATCACGAGGCGGTGGTGATGGTGTTGGCCATCGGTGGTGATCCGCGTTCAGCTGGTCGAGTCATAAAACGAAACGAATGCTTTGTTGCCAACGAATCTACAACACACGAGCAACGTATGTATACAGTCATCGCTGATCCCTGGATTCACCTCTCTCTCTCTCTCTTCTTCTTCTTCTTCTCCTCTCTCTCTCTCTCTCTCTCCCCACCGACCAACAACCGCCGCTGATGTGTACGGCCTCGGCTCATGAAATGCACACAAGCGCTTTCAAGCACAGATCACAGAGGAGACGAATCAGACCTACAGGAGAATATGATACAGGTCTAATAGGCCTATTCTGGCATGAAGAACAACGCATAGGTACATTTAGGCTGACAGAGACAGACAAGGAAGTAAACAGCCACAGGCACCAATCAATCGTCTTTGAAATGACCTCTCTCATCTTATGCAGGATTTCCGAATTTCTAGGGCACCAAGGGACAACTACATATATATACATGCAGGAAACCGGTAGCGTATATTTTATAGTAGCGTGCGCGTTAAAATTTCATCTACGTCATTAATATATATATATATATATTATATATATTTTTATATATATTATATACACATACGAATATCTCAGATTACAGTCGTTTCTCTACACAGCTACTATACTGAGAGCCAGGTTTCTCTGGTACTATTACATCTCTACCTTTATGCTCGATGAGCTTCATTAGAGCTTCATTAACTACCTCGCGATCCATGCTCTCATACAATTGAAAATCCAATCATCAATGCTCAGCGGGATCTTGCACCTGCAATCCTGTGTGGATACCTGTTCACTGTTCAGTCGCTGGTTGACGTAATGCCTTGGCCTCAATCAGCTTACTCATAGCATCCACATTATTTGTCCAATAGACTTCCTGGGTCTTCGTGCTAGAACTGATAAGGCTCAGTCTCGATCCTTTGGTTCCTTCAACTTCCTTGCTCTGGTATATATTAGTGTGCTTTCTTCTTCGATTCGCTTTTTAAGATTCTATCTAGCAGAGACATAAAGGGTTATAAATAGCCGCAGACACCTTCGTCCTCTTTCTCAAAACCTACATGTACTTCTTCTCGCGAGGCATTACCCACTGGAAGCGCTTTTGATCGGTTAACCCTACTAGAGGCGCTTCAGAAATGTTTCAATGCAACACAATACAAACGTCCTCGGGATGATCTGAGAAGAGAGTGAAATGGATACCCCCAAAGTGGGCATGCATGCAAATTATGAATGATGATGATGACGACGACTATGATGATGAATAGTACATCAGCACTGTTCTAGAATTTGTTCAGTGCCTTTCATAGAGAAACGTTCGTACCATAACTTCTAGAATACCATTAATTATCATAGATGGGCGTGGTTTCTAGCGAACATCTCAACATCAGACAACTGAAGCAAAGGTCGGCAGCAACCCGTGGCCTTTTCATCTTCACCTGCATGGATACCTGTTCAGCCACTTCCGTGTTTCCATCCAAATTGCCTCCATCCTAGTGTCTGCCACCTGTTTCTGCCGACAGTCGAAAGCATTTAGGCCTATAGGCCTGCTTAGCCACTCTGCTAGATGATTATCTTCACGTTGGAGAATGATTTATCTCAGTCTCGATGATGATTTATTGCAACGATCCTTCTGCAGACAACTGTTGTTAGACTCCCACACAAGCCAACCCTGCAGTCGACCCACGAGCTTTACCAGGCATCGACTCAATCGTCAATAGATTGGCAATGAGACGATGGAGAGGCTCCAGCAGCTCTTCACTGATGCAGCGCTCAGCAGACTAGCAATCATGCAAGGCCGTGGAATTCAATTATTTAGGCTATTCAGTTTTCAGGCTAAAATTCTCGAAAGTCCACATTTTAGGCTTCTTAAGTTTTTGCTTTTTCGGTTGGATTGATTATTTTATTAGTTAATTTTGAATGACAATTGCAACCGTGTATGCCATAAGACTGCATTCTGCAGTGAACACGGCTAACCAACGTACAGCAGGAGAGGGATGGAAAGTTCCTCGTGTAGGCCTACTTACTTCTGCAGGGGCCACGTTTATGAAGCGGGTGGTTCTCCATAGGTCCGCAGTTTGTTTCAACCAGCGACCTTGGTTTCAACAGATAGGCCTAGTTACTGCTTAACGACTCTGAGTCACAACAAGGAAAGTCAACAATGCCCTCCTCCATTATCCAGACTTGAGACTGGCACCACCCCTATGACAGGGTCGGAGTTTTACATTTTACATCGGATTCGCCTCACATATTATAACTTATAACCATTATCTCCACTAGGCCCAACTGTCAATGGAGTAATCTTGAATTAGTATGGTCATTCGTGAGCCTCCAGCCTATACATGTATTGGGCGCCGAACGTCTACATCAAACATATAAATATATGGACCATCTCAGTCTCATCCCATTCTCCCTCCCTGCCTAACAACGTCGCAACTGACTCACCTTCCGCATTGCCCAGCAAGCGAGAGGCGCACATGGCAACGCCTGCTGTAACAGCAGCCGAGGCCAGCCAGGCCCTCGAGCGAACATCGCCAGTCTATTTTAGACGTAGGAAGGACGGACAAGCAATCCGACCGTCTGCCTGCCTGCCTGCCTGTCTGCCCGCGTGACTGGCCTACCGCGCCAAGACGCACGCAGCCTTGGAGCCAGTAGAGCAGTACCTGGTACCGTATGCCAGACTCTGGATCGCTCTATGCACGGCGGCGACTCCCTCCTACAGCAGGGTAAGATTCTTCGCGGAATAAGGCCTTCCTGGAAGGTACACGCACCCAAACACACACACACATCACAAACACACACACACACACTCATACACACAAACACACACTTACATACAAACACATATACGCGCACACATAGGCCTAGGCACATGCATATATTCACTGCAATGGCGCGAATAGGCCATCAGGTCCTAAACTGCTTGCACTGTTTATAGGATACTGCAGCTGTTGCTAGTTATGATGATAACGTTGATGATGAGGAGGCCGTGCTTACCAGGTGATCAGCTTGATTGAGCTTGATGAGCTTCGAATATCGACAAGTGCGTTGCTTTAGTTTCATTGCATCGCAGTTCAAAGCAGCTAATTTGACGACCGAGTCAATACGAATTTACAGAGCAACACATCAAGACGTTGCTTTTCTTTCGCCTCCAGGTCAGCTGTTGTTTAACCAACCAAAGATTTATGGTCTTTGACCTTTATCATCGTCATCATCATTGTAGTAGCGAAACGAGGAGCTTGGCTGCTGCGGACTTGATTTGGTATAGCGCCGGTGAATAACCTGGTGTCCCTGTTGTGGCTTTTGTGTATCTACGGTCGGATTGCATTGTTTTTTTTATTGGACGTCGTCATGGATCCTTTTGAACATGATTGATCCTTGGACTTGATCGGATAGCATTTGAGTGGGACTGAGTTGCCTCTCTTGTCACGAACCGAGTCAGATCTGTTGATACTCGACCGACCCTGGGTTGAACCGTCGGCCAGGACCTCGCACTAAAGTGCCTTGGACTGGCAGAATGCCGTGGAATGCTAATGTTTTCCAGCGTTGTACAAAAAGCATCGACACTGAAGCTACACTAAGTTGTCTTGGATAGCATGGCATAATGATTCCGGACTTAGAGGATCAACGCGAGGCAGGATTCCGTAAACAGCTGGATTGAACGACGTCACTGCGTTCGGTTAGTGTATATACAGTGTAGACCTCGTTTCGTTCAGACGGATTAACGTATAACGTTTAAATCTCTTCTGTTTTCGTTGCTTTACGAAAATCATACATAGACTTATGACAACAGAATCCTGCGCTACAGAAATCGAAAGTCGCTCGCTCATCCGTTTCATAAAAGCGGCTATTATATATAGATTGCTATTATTTATTCAGGTCCGTGTTTAATTATTCTGTGAGAAGGATATGGTGATTGATGATAGGATACATACTATATACAAACACCCACACTGTCTTCCTGAATCAGAATTATGGTTAAGAGCATCACCTTTCATACCTAGAGCAACTAATGGTTATGGTTATGATGCTTTCCACAAGCCTGCAGTCTCCAATGAGTCCTTACTAGTCGGATACAGGGACCTATTATGCACAGGACTTGAAAGGCCCTATATATGTAGCGTCGTGTCACTAGTTTTTGGTGATCATCAGAAGCAAGAAATATTCACACCTTGTTGAAAAAACAAGCTGATTTTGTTAAATTTTAGTAGTGAAGGAACGTTGATGAATAACTATGTCAGCAAAATAAAGAATGCCTTTGGAGGTTTAAAACATCGTATTTTCAATAAGAAGCAAAGCTTAAATTGGGGCGACATCTATGTTTCAGAATTAAACGTGTAGTCCTACACGGATTCGTGCATACATAGATTTCTTGAGTCGGATATAGACCAACTATTAATAAGCGATATGGAAGGAGTTTGAAAAAACCGATAATCCATTTTCTAGACTATAATTATAGGTTGATGTCATTTAGGCCTATATTATAAGCAGACCTGCTAAAACAATATAATTTCATAGACGCAATAATTCGATTGGGCAATTATCGAATCTTCACATGTTCTAGCCAGCTGCTATCCATAATTTTAAAACCGTTGAATCGATCAGCAAACAGTCGTTGTCTTTGGGTTGCTTGGATCAGAGGCGTCCGGATAGGGTGTGTGTATGTCCGGAGACAAATATCTCCAATTTCAGATAGGGGTATATTTTTTGTCTTAGGGGTAATATCTTGCCTTTCTGACATTTGAGACTGGGGGTTGCCTTCATTACTCAGGCGGAATTGACGCCCCTGGCTTGAATCGACAGCAGGTCGCCTACATTTCACAAGATACCTATACCGTATACCTTATGGATTCGATGCCCTGGAAGACCGACGCCTATAGAGACACAACCGTGTTCTACAAAATCCATATGAGTAAGTTCAATGTGCCGTATGATTCTCCAATATATATATTGTATTTAAGCATTTATAGACCGACTCTAGTATATATAAAGTGAACCGTAGTTACCGTACAGAAACGCTGCCAATGCGCAAGTCCCCACTAGGAGAAGTACATATGTTTTGAGAAAAGCCAGGGGCGTCAATTCTGCCTGAGTAATGAAGGCAACACCCCCCATGCTTAAATACAATATGTATATATTTATGGATTCAGTCATTCAAAATAGCTCAAAGTTCAGTACGATCCAGTCACGAAGATGATATACGTTCGAGACGTGCATGGTGATCATTCTCGATTGCACAACACAGATGGACCTGAAGAATCATACGGTGATATAGATTGGTGTTGATGTTGTTTCGTAATTATTTTCGGCACTCTGAATCCGTGCAACTGCATCGAAGGCCTGTGTTGTGTCTAAATATGGACAGCGATAAAGATCAGCCACGATACAGTTCCGTAATGCATCAGACCGATATATATACGCAGAGATGTTGACGATTCTGGGACATGCGATTTCTTAATGGTCGTTTAACGACCCCTTCCTGCCGTATACATGGAGAAGCACGGAATCGTTAAAGCATAGCTTGATTCAAAGTGAAAACAAAGAATATATATTACAGTGATGTTCGACACTATATAAATACTTCGGGTGAATTATATATGAATATGCATCATTGCATAGCACATTGCATTTGTATGAATATATGATGCTATAATTACAGAAACGCTGTCTCGGTACAAGTACTCAGAGAGCAGTTATCGTATATAGAGCTGTCACTAAATCGTCGTCAAATCTGCTGTCGCCCCAAGAGCCACTCATTTAGGCGATTATAGTGCGCTTGTATATAATCGTGACATGTATATAAATATATAACTATATGTCCTATTATGTCACAGATACATAGACATTCAGTTAATCATATAGGCCTATATATATTTATCTCTAATACCGCTATGTATGAGCTACTTTTGACTTATCTATGTTCAAAATGGCGGAACTTTATCTGCGTCCATGGCAATATAAAAAAATGGCAGCCTTTTATATTTCTGTGGTATACACAACGATATATGCAAAATATGCAATTCAATACAAGTCTTGGAGATCGGTTCATAAACAAAATGGTGGTTCGGTATAGGCCGCATACTTATCTGAAAGTGTGTGAATATGATTTACGTGTAGATGGTGGAGTCACTGAGTCGTGGTCGACCTGCCGAGAATAATTTTCGATGGGTCGATGATGACTAAATGTCAGAGGAGCATCAGTTGCAACGCTCGTCCGATTACCACGGAAGTCGAGCCTCGCTCACTCAACCGTGACCGACCTAAATGCATTTAGAAGTGCCGTAACGATTTCTGGGACCGTCTCCGCTCTGCATGTGTCGCCGCGTGTCTGCGTCTGTGTGGCTATTTCACTTATGTATACACGAGACTCTTCTAGTAGATTCCGCTTAACGACGCTGTGAAAATAAAGATCGTTCGCGTCGCCCTCCTCCTTTACCCAGGCTTGGGACTGCAATGCCAAGGTGCAAGCAGTGGAGGTATTCAGACTGTTCTATGCACAGCTACTGGTCTTTTATCGCGGATGCAAAACTACCACGTTGATGTATTTCGCTACTTTTATGCTGCTCCCTTTTTAGGTGCATCCATTACCATTATGCGGATAGTCAACTGGCATATAGGTTCCTATAGGTTCCTATAGGTCTTCCAAATGTCAAAGCAAATGGCGCAGACCACCTCAGCAATCTGGCGTTACCTAGTCCAATCAAGACTGATAAAGTTGATATATGATCTTATAAAATCTGAGAACACTGTTGCGCAGTTACGACGGTATTATACTAAACGAATCAGTTCATATAATAGCCTAACAATACAAAAGGCAATACAAACAAACAAACAATACAAACAATACAATACAGTTACTGCGTAGCCTACTGATATTGCTCCCCTTAATTCCAAAGCTCAAAAGTACCCACGACCATACGACTTAACATCGACGGCGATGACCAGTTGCAAGTGAACGACTTGCTCAAGGTTCCTACACAGTAACTGCCTCGCATGAGGCTCGAATCCGTACCCTCCGTGGTATAGGTACGAGTGTCCTAACCCATCGGCCACTATGTACCCAAGGGCGCAGACCAAAATCTTCAGTCGCATCATCGCATATCCGACGGAATTCGGCCATTAGTCGGACTATAGTCCACTATAGTCCATTAGTCCACTATAAATTAGTTTTATGCATAAGCAGTTGATAAATTATGTAAATAAAATGAATGAATTGCTTCAACAAGACATCGTGTGTGCTAATAAAAAGTTTATATTTCAGCGTTGTAGGTGTGCGAAAGATTACCAAACGCTGGCAAAGGAACCAAACCGTTGCTTAAGAATAGTTGACGTAAGAATGTCAGAACTGGCTTCACGTGCTTCATGATCTATATTCTACGACGTCAGTGTCAGGTACATTTTCGTCTTAGTCGACCTCTGATAGGATTGTAGTCCACATCGGCAGATCAATTTAGAGATCTTTGTGTACTGCCGGGCGAGGAAGACATGTGGGGCAGACTGAAGCGACGGATCCTGCGAACGAAAGCAGGCGGAGGCGTCTACCACTCCTCCTCACACGACGACGAATTCTCCGATTCCAGGGACACATATCGCGACTTCAGGGAAGAGCTCTACGACGATTCACGCGGAACGGGCAGCTGGAAAGATGGAGGAGGAAAGTCTGGTAAAAGGATGTCTCTTACGAAGACGCCCTTTCCCAACCTGGATCGATGCTCATGTGGGACTCCAGGTGGAAGGGATCTCCAGGAGAACGTGGCGAAGTCAGAGACCCTGCGCAGGAAGAACGATTTCATTCTGGGAGCTGATGGAAAATCGTGCAATCAGACGAAAGGGCGCATCGCAGGGAAGGCAAATAATGAGTACACGAGCACGAGTACGGGGCCAGGCACTAGATGTCGCACCGTGGGGGACGACGGCGGAGGGGAGCAGCGACTGAGGGCGTCGACGAGCACCGGACAGATACCGTGCGGTGCTCAATCAGAGGAGCATGCAAGGAACGAATGGAACAATCGACGGAGGAACGGACACAGCCCTGGAGCACCAGAGCGACGACGACGACTGGCCTACTCCGACGACGACGACGCTGAGTCAGAGTCTGAGGAGGAGGACGACGAAGAGGAGGAGGAGGAGGAAGAAGAGGAGAGAGTCCCGTCAACGTCGCAGGCGTTCAGGAACTCGAGCCAATCGGATGGAACGAAATCGTCGTCGAACAGTTCCGATTACACGCCGCTGGCCTTCGATCTCAACTACGTCAAGGTCTCTCCTCCGAAGCTTCGTCGGAGGCGCAAGAAGAACGGCACCGCTCTTTCCGCCTCCGCTGACAAGAACAGCGCCGCTCCACTGATGGTGCGTAGGGAGCGCCGACCTTTCCCAGAGATCAGTGCGTCATCATCCTGCGATCGTCTTCTGTCGTTGAGAGCCATGCAGTCGCAACGACCTGTCGGTGAATCTGGAAATCGGGAGGAGGGGACAATGTCTGATGTTCTGAGAACGGATAGTTTTGACGTTGGAGGTCTGTTGAATCGAACCTCGAAGGATGGAGAGGTTCAGAGCAGTGCCACTCCGTCAAAGAGCGATGCCAGTTGTAGACAGCCGGCTGTTCTACTGTCATCGTTCTCAGGTGCCAAGCCACAGCAGCAGCAGTTCAGTGAATATGTCGCATGGGCAGATATCCATAACCCACCGCAAGTGACCTCTTTGGAGGGCGGTAGAAACATCTGCGAAGTCTCTGGGAGAGTGGGAGATGAGCGAGGGAACGATGAGAGGGTTGTAGGGAGAGGGCGGGAAATATCCACCTCCGGATCTGTTCTCCAGTTTACCTTCACCGTTCGTCTCGACAACGACGTCATTCGCGGGACGAGGAGAGACGTTGAGGGATCCAGTGGAGCAGTGGGAGGAGGGTCTGGGTCGTCGATGGTCTCAGGGAGGGTGGACATATTGAACCACGAAAAGCCAGGAGGCGCCTCAGTCTCAGGTCGTGGAAACGTCTTAAGCCTGGATCAACACCAGGGATATATCCCTGGAAGCGAATCAATGGGTCTGTTACAAAGGTCGTTTAAAGTGCAGTTGCAGGAGGAAGGTGCTCAGGTAGGTACACAGAACGTGACATCTTCCCAGGAAACAGCGAGAGTCATGTTTGCTGAATCGGCGAACGTTTCCATAGAACCAAGAGATGGCGTCAAGGACCCGAACAGACCCGGCTTCAAGGACCCCACTCCGAGCGTGTCCCAGCAGCAACAGATCGTTCAGGCCTCTGGGGAAAATGGACTGGATCGATGGGCAAAGACAGGAAATGTCGCTGTTGGAGTCAATGATCGACAGCAGAGGCTCGAGGAAGACTTTGTATCCAGCCAGGGTTCGAGGATGACGACAGTAGCGATCGTTCACAAGTCGGCCTCGGACAACGGAGACCGCGAAGAGAACGGCACCTTGTTGTCAAGCACGAAGGAGCTCGATGCCACGGATGGTCGCGACGATCATTCCCATGCAGTAGACCCAGTTCCCGAAGCCAAGTCTGGTCTTCGTAAGGCATTCGATGAGGTCGACTGTTGCGTCGCCGAGAATGGTTTGAAGTCGCACCAGTGTCAGGCATCACCCCCGTTAGCATCATCATCGGCGGCCGAGGACGAGTCAGAACTGACTCACATGAGCTGGGAAGAAGTGATGAAGGAAGCGCAGAGTCTTGGAATTCCTCTGACCAGACCCTCTGGCAGCAGTGGCGACAAGGCTCGGCAACCGATGAACACGGATCATCAGGTTGTCTTTAGCTCCAGTTCTCCGCCGTCTAAACAGGGTCCGTCGCTCCAGGACGTCTACTGGGTATGCAGCAGCTGCACCGAGAACATGCAACACCAGTCATCTTCCCCCACAGCCAGAAAGACGCCACCATCGAAGACGTCCAGTCCTTTCAAAGAGAAGTTCAAACTGCAAAGCATCTTTGGAGGCAGCAGCGGAGGTGGAGGAGGCGGAGGAAGTGGAGGAGGAGGAGGGAAGAAGCCTAAGGAGGAAAAAACGTGTAGAGGTCAGGCCACGACGTCGTCATCGCCGCTCAATCGAAAGGGACAGAGTTCAAAGTACAGAACGATGCCGATACCTAGTGGCACAGCAGCGAAGGATGTTATCCTGTGGAGCGGACAAAACTGTACCTGTACGACGAGCCGTAGCCTACAGAAAGCCCGCCAGCGATCGCTGTCACCCGTGTCCTCGACCCGTTGCTCCCAAGCGGTTCAGTCATCGCCAAAGTCAACAGGGCTCTGGGGCCGAGGGGGAGACAGGCGAGGACAACGCGTCAGTCACCTGTGCAGTCCACCCCTCCTAAGATGTCGTTTCCCTTCGAGTGGTCGCACCATACAATCGTCGGTCGGTCAATCTTCATCATGGAACCTTAAGAAGTCAGCACATCTATCTTCGGGTTAGTCGATTAAGAATCTCTTATTTCACTGACAATGTTGCTGTTGCTGTATCTGGGATTGAACACATTATATACTTTGAATTGCGCAGGTGAGCAGTTCACTGCATACCCTGGTATACATTTGTATATCCATTTGTTAACCCCATGGGCTGTTGCTGACCTTGATGTGTCTCGCTAGTGTCATACATTTATGGAACGCGACTAGTATCTAAGGTAAGTAAGGTTCCAAATAAATGGTATTAGCCTACTACAAATCGATGGGAAGTTTGGGAACCTTGCTTAATGACCTTTTGATTATACAAGCAACCGGTCAATTCCATAGAATTCCTTATTGGTTACTTATAGTCTTATAGTATCTTATAGTTTTCTTCCTGTAATTAATTAGCTGATAGGAAACGAAGTCATGATTGTTAATGTTCACGTTTTTCGACAGCGATGATGTGATTCAACCTAACCCAGTTCTCGATGAATTGATGTGGTGAGACCCTTGTATGGATCCCCACACCCCACTGTATGGATGCTACGCCAGTTAAGGTACCCGTCGTGAACGGACCGTTCTAGCTGAGCAGCGAACAGGCCTCCTCACTCACCTAAAGGCGCCTATTCTCTCTAACCAACTCAAAAATGGTTCACCACTCTTGCCTACATTTTAAGCATGGTGTCAACTGTAGGCTAGTTTCATTTTAACAACGCTTTGTGATTACAATGAAAATTGGCGTCGCCCTCCTCCTTTATTGGGCTTGGGACTAGCACTGGCACTGGCGTAGCCAGGCGCAGGGCATCAGCCAGAAAGCCAGGCGCAGGGCATCAGCTTATTCACGAGCGCTGTCATTATTTGTGCCTGTGAACAAGCTGATTCTCGCCACTTCGCTTTTGAGGGTGCTGTAGAAATGTTGAGATTACGATTATTAGGCCTGCATAGACAATAACACTGTCGTCGCTGGAATATTAAAAGCGAGATTTGCTATAATATAATTGTAGATTAACTTTCACAAATATTTGTTGACTCGGTAGGCCTACATCCGTATCTACCTTAACCATGCGTTCTGGTTTTTCGAACGAGTCCACCGTCTGTTTGTCTCACCATCTGCCTATGCCTGTTTGTCTGCCTGCCTGTAGGCCTGCCTGTCCTTCTGTCTTCTGTCTGTCAGTCTATAGTTTGCTGACTGTACACATGTAACCGTGTAAGCAATTCCATCAAAACGTGTTACCATCATTTGTTGTCGCTTGGGAAATCACCTGAAGAAGACGACCATTCAGCGAATGACTGTCTTCTCTTTTCCTAAACGTTTAGCTTCTCTTCTCCCCATCATTCCTACTCCCCAGGTCACGTGCTGCTTCGACCGTTGAACAATTTATGGGGGATTTTTGAACTCGCGGTCGTTGCCCCTCACCCTGCACGAAGCCGGCGGATATTCAGACGGAGGGTCGAACAGAGAACGGGGGTCGAACGGGCGAATGGTGTCGCCAGACAGAAGGTTTCAGACGCGCCCCGCATGGCCAGCGATCACTTAACTCGATTATGACTGAGAGGTGTCGCTGCCTTTGCATTATAGGACGCGATCCCTTTGAACTAATTGAAGTACCTTTGTCGTGCATTCTGATGTTAAGCGAATTACGGATAGCGCTCGATGTCCATGGACTCAAGTAGTCTCGTTGCTTTACGATACGACTGCCAGTCGTGTAAAGTAACGCCAGCATTCGTACCAATCCACCCAGTTTCACATTATTTCATCTGTCTAATAGCGCTTAGTGCTTACTCAGAATATAGCCGATCTCCCTGAACACTGAACAGTGGCGACTTTACAAGGAGGCCTGTAGGTGCCACTGCCCTACCAGCTGAGTTGGTGACCCACAGTCCACTTTCAGTTTTGAAGAAACAAGATACACAACTGGCCCCTCTGTCTGGTTCCCCGCTCCATTCGTTGTCCTTTTCCAGCCTGGCACGTCTCATTTCCTAACCCTAACTCTAAGTACCAGTTTATCTGCGCCAACTCAGCACAACATTCCCCATTGTCTGCAGATGAGTGAGACGGTGGGTTCTTTGGGGTGGGAGGTCGTGCTCTATGGGGGTGGCGTGTCCTGCATTTGGAAATGTCTGCTGTCGTGTTTGCACTTCAGCGTGATAACCCACAAAAACCCTGCTGCCAGAAGGCAACCCTTATGACGAGTTTCAATACATGAATGTAAACAAGCTTTGTTGTTCCCTTTACGTGATGATGCCTTCTGCTCCTACTATAACGAGTAGCTGACAGTCCCGCACTGCATTATGGGTCGCACGGGGTATTGGTCGTTTGCCGACTGCTACTTCCGGGGGATTTGATTTCCGGCCAGTCGAGGGAAATTAAAACTGGGCAGCGGAAACGGGTGACCCACGATGAAACTTACCGTCATTACTCTTGTCGGGTCGATGTTGTCGTGTTTCTAAAATGCTGGCGCACCTTTGAGAGCGTTTGTTTATAGGGGAGCATAATAAATGAGCGACTGTACGCCGCGTCTTCATTCATGCGGCGAATGGTGTAATAAATTACTATAGACTGAAATGTTTGGGTAACATCCCCAGAGAGAAGGTCGCTCGAAACACCATCTGGCCCATTCAGGTTCAAACAGACCGTCGCGAATGATAATAACGAAGCCCAGGCATGCAATGGAGTAGGCCTATCGCTAACTCTGCCACGTATACTGCTCTGGTCAAGGAATCTGTATCAGATGAATGGTTACTCGTCCAATTTCCGTGTACACGTTTTGTTCTAAAACATACATTTCGTTCCAATCTAAATATTGCTTCTATTTCAAAATATGATGTTTTAAACCTCCAAAGGCATTGTATTTATTTTGCTGACATAGTTATTCGTCAATTTATCTTCATAAATAAAAGTTAACCTACGAATACATGAATACATGACTTATTCTCAGTGCTATTCACATATAATATGTCTTATGCCTAAAAAGGTGGTCAAGTGCTAAAAATACATATTTTTAAATATAGAAAAATAAAAGTTCCTTTAAAAAACTCGGTTCAAAACTCGGCTCGGCTCGGGTAATTTTTGTTGGGCTTCGACAAAACTCTGACTCGGACGAACAATGGGTCCAAGTATTAATCGTTTCGATTTTCTGTTATGCAAAAAAAATTGGATTTTTATTTACGTAACGACAATTGATGTGACTTAAAGTACAAAATACAGTTATTTCTATCTACAAAACGACAATCGACTTAACTAAAAACACAAATACGGCTACTATTAGTGTTTACAAATTACTAGACCTACTTAGGCTACTTCCTAGCATTAAGCTACGTTAACTATAGCAAAACTAAATAATTCATTGTGCAAATTCCAATCTAACCATCAAGAGAATGAGACTTTTTCAGATATTCTGAACTCGGCCTCGGCAAAATTCAACTGGTAAAACTCGGTACTCGGACTCGGCAAGAAATTCAAACTCGGATCATCCCTATCGAGTTGTCAGGCTGTCCCCTCACGCTGCATGAGAAGCATGCCATTAGCAGTTCTGATCATGCTACACATCATTCAGACTCAAATTTTATTTTGATGCAGATGACAATGACATGACAATTCGATCAAGTATTGTTGCATCCATAATGCCATCCACCGACAGCTATTGAATGAACGTGTTAATGTGATGCGGAACACAGTGGGCTACAGATGATGTTACAGTATATATGATTGTTTAATTTGTTGCTAATTTCAGCTTCCATTAGTGACTTGTCTTTTCCAGTTTCATTCATTAAAAGAATATTGAACAAGAACTTATATAATTATATGTTGCTAAACTCCTGTCTGGGAATATAGTAAAACTGTAACTGTATATAGTAATCATTTAAAGCCTGGTTGGATGATAAAGTCATTGTGACTATGCATGTATATGATGAGGGTGGATTACTGAACTGAACTGAGATAACCATGCCTCCTAGATTATTTATTTTTTTAAACTTGTGTCTGGGAATACATTTATACTATTATTGTGGTAATTATCTGTGGCCTAGTAAAGCTAGTATAAGATGCTGGAGGCCGATACAGAGAAAGATATGATGGTGAGCGAGCAGTCCCAAGCGGTTGTTAGATGGTTACGCAACAGGAGTGCCCGCTACAAGCAGACATCACTTCCGCTTTCCATATAGACAGATGGAGCCTTGCGCAAATGGGATTGGCTGACGCGCGTGCAGGCCAGGCCAGGACACATACATGTACAGTTGTACACACAGCAGACGAGGCCTCCGCAAATATTGCATCAGTATTGGAGGCCCTGTGCACGCACTTGGCCTACTGTCTGGTCCACGCACGTCTCAAATGACGTCATACGGCGGCGGGAGCCTTCATTATGACGTGTCTGTTGACACAATAAACGTCATTAATATATATATATATGTGCCCGCGCATATATATATATATAGATTATATATATATATATTAATAATATATCTATTTATGCATTGTGTATGTATGTACAGTATAAAATATATATGCCATTTGAAGCCATCGATTACGTCTTATACTCTTGATGTCCTCTGTCAGTGTCAGACCTCTTGTACTTCGCTCTAATCTGGCCTGCACACATCTTCTGCACGTTCGTATACTTATATGGAGGCGGTGGTGACTTGATCTTTTCCCTGGAGACCGAGAGCAACGGACATGCATGGCCATAAGACAGGTTGAGATGCATTGCACGCCAAGGGCTCTACCACAAGACACGCACTCGAACGCCGTGTAAAATTAATGCCATAGGAAAAATGCAGCATTGCTATCATATTTGCAGCTGATACCCACACCTGATTTCCCAAACAAAAAACAAATCATATTACAGAGCGTCAATGCCTGTGTGCCGTATATAGCAGAGTGCGTTTAATTATTTATATAGGATATTTACGTAGGAGACCGCGATCATGTGAATAGGTCTAACAGTATTTATAGGTTTTTACATGTTGGGCCAATAATTCCGTCACTTTTCGAACTCTAGCAATGCCAGTCCCAAGCCGGAATGGACGAAGGAGGAGGAGGACTACGCTAATGATCTTTATTATCGCACGATGTCGTTAAACTGAAACTAAAGCGTGGGCTTATGTTCCAGGAATCTAGAGCATTCAAGGAGGATCAGCATACATGTATTATATGTTTTAAGGGATAATAATTATCCAATGTCTTCACGTAATTTATAACTCGTGTACGCAAGATATATTGGCTGCAGTATACGACACAAAATATACTATTTTCTGCAATCCGCATTCTAGGCCTATATAGGCCTATACTTGAACACAGACTGACAATGCGTGCACAGTTGCACATAAAATTATGCGCGTTTGCCGTATTATTATACTGTAACTCGAAGCATGTGCGATCTGCACTTAGGCAGAAAACTACTCGTTGCAGGAATGTTTTCGGCGTTTCGAGTCTACAGCTTCTGCACCGTATAATGACTATATATAATTTGGTCGTTCAAGCAATGTTATGTAATTCCATTTTTTGTTTTTGTACACAATAAAAAGTCTTTTCTGCTTCCAATTGAAGGGGCCTTTAATAGACGCACCCTCTGCCACACTTTTAGACAGAAATGCCTGCTTCTCTTGGCGCACGAATCTCCAACCGCGAAGGCCATGAGCTCCTCCTTATGTTTCTTTTCCATGAGCCCCTCCTTATAGGCCTTTTTCCACTAGTCCCTCCTTGTAGGCCTTTTCCCAAGGGGCCTCCATGTGGGTCTTTTTCTACGAGCCCCTCCTTATAGGCCTTTTCCATGAGCTCCTCCCTATAGGCCTTTTTCCACGAGCCCATCCGTATAGGGCTTTTTCCATAAGCTCCTTCTTATAGCAGCCCTTTTCCGTGGAAGCATGCACGCACTGGATCACATCCATCATTGTACATCAGACGCAAACAGTCTGCAGGGCACACGAACACAAACACAAACATAGACATTAGACGACGACGCTCAGGCATGCAATACTAATAGACAAACATGTGTCACGGCTGCAAATCTGTCTGTCTAGACGTCCCGGTCTTTATGCATCCTGTCTTGTCTCCCTGTCTCAGTCTATCTTCCTATCTGCCTTGCGTTTCCTTGCGTCCTATTTTCATACCAGATAATATTATTAGTCCTACTGAAAACTGTTCTCTTTAGCCGTAGTCGGACCGGGAGCGCATCTGAGTAGATATATCTTTAAGGGGCGCTATACCAAGTTTCATTGATTGATTGATCTATCGATCGATCGATTGATTGATTGATCAGTTTGTTGTCGATAATGGTATCTTTGTTTATTATTATACCAGCTGACAAATCGCAGTTCGATTGTTTCAATCGATAAAAAAAACAAAGAAAGAAGTATAAGATTAATTATTAGGAGTTAATGGCTATAGCATTCTAGGAATGTCCAGTAGAGGTGATTTTGCGCCAATATTTTGTATGGGATATTGGCAAGGGATGTTGCAAGTACTCAAGTTCCAAGCACGAGTACAGGTACTGAGGTCTCGGGTACAAGTAGGCTATACGAGTGCAAGTATACAAGTGTTTTCTGGAAGAACAAAGAGATACTCACTTCCTTTACAAAAATCCAATAGGCCTATTTTTTAATGGATTTCATGTATGTGAATATCTTACGTGTAGGTAAATGCAGTACCAACTGGCACAAGACGAGCCAAGCCGTAATAACTTTATTGTGTGGATTCACACGAGTTAAACTTTTTCACAACAACAGTACACAAAGCAGGCCATACTAATAATTAGGCCTTTTTATGGTCAGCAATGAAATAGTTGAACTGCGTTAATAAGTTCACTTATGACGAACGCCTCATGCCTGGCTGGTTGGAACTCGTGCACTGGCTTCCATCTCTGATCTAAATGGACAAATGTTTTCATTTCAGAAATGTTGACAAATTCGTCATCGCCGGTGATACGAAGGGCTAACGATAATGACCGTGACTTTCTCAAGAGCCTAGCACAACTCATGGGTGTAAGTATGATCACAGTTTTGTGTTATCCACTAGGCCTATAGGTTATAGCTACAACAAGTTTAAGAAATCATCGGTACATCAGTTGTAATATTATTCAATCATGTAGGCTTAGTTGTAATATAGATATTTCGACTTGTAACGACCTACAAAAACCCAGTATGTAGATGCGGAGCAACTGGAAAAACCTGGATTTCTAGGTAGGCCTATGTGTAAGTAAGTGAGCATATAGGCCTATCCTTTATCAAAGCCAACAACTAAACCTCATTTTGGGGTTTACATTCAGATTGACATTTGTAGCAGAAATTATCCAAGCTGTATGTAATAAAAAAAAAAGCGAATGAGTTTGAAGCAAATTAAGGGTTCCAATAAATTAGTTATGTGAATGAATGACTGACAGGTGCGTTAATTATACATGTAGTTCACTACGACGACTGACATATGGAGTCTGTCTCACCAGGTTCCCTCCCCTTCTGCTGTATCTGACCCATTCCGCAAAACATACCTTTGTAGGCCATCGGTTCGTACCTGGTACATCATATCAGCGGCGCTATGGAAGTGCTTTGGTATTTCTAGCAATGCCGCATATATCGCTATTCGGAACATGACCCGCGTTTATATCAATCGATGAAGATAATCGATAAGTCGGGGGATTATTCTATAACTCTCAAATGTTGCATCTGGTGTGTGTGTGTGTTTAGGCGTGTGTATGTGTGCGTTCGGGAACATGGGTATGTAGGTGTGTAAGTGCGCGTGTGTTTGCTTGTATTTATATCTTTCTGAATAGGCCTAACAGCTGGTGTAGGCCTTCAACGTGTGTCCATTTTAATACCGTGCATGAGTGTTAACCGAAAGTGTCATTGGAATGCTTACAGACGTGAAACGTGTCATGAAGCATGCAGGCTCGTTGTTTTAATTAGTTAGACAAAATGTGACCTACATTTAGGGAAGCCAGTCATGGGAGTACAATATCCATAAGAAGGATTATAGTCCCAAATAGGACACATGAGCTCATTTCCTGCCCCAAGCAAGGTCTCTTAGCCCACAAAAGATTTATACCAAGACCTGTGGATCTATGGTATCAGTGGTATATATATAATACATGTTGTATTTATAAATATGTATTTATATGTATACAACATATATATATGTATATTATATAGATATGATGGACCATAAAGTGCGAGGTATATGATTATCCGATTAATTCGCAGCTCACACGAGTATGCAGGTACACCAGGTCGTATTGATCTGTGACACTTACATTAACTGCGCGTGTTTGCATTATTATTACATTATTATTATTGGCTGCAGTAACTATTCCTATGCATAGGCCAAACGCCATTTGGCGATTAGGATTGCAGCCACAGTCGAGTTTACCTTTACTGTCATTTGTATCAATTATTTATTATTGAGAGAATGTGTGAGACCAATAAGTCAGTCCGAACGCGCTGCCTATTCCAGAGCCATAGTTTAATTGGTTTGTACCGATGATTAAAATGGCCAATTATTTTTGAAAGATAGGAAGCGTCATCAATCATAGCCCCCTTCAAGCTATCTACTCAGATGCGAGCATAGAGAACCATCGTAGGTCAAAGAGGAGCGGCCCAAGTTTGGAGATCGCGGACTCCCTAGACATTTGCGGGCCAAATGCCCAGGGAGCCCGCGATTTTTCTTTGGAGCCTGACCGGGTATTAACTTAGGAGAGTATTTTTAAACGATTTTTATGCAGCTAAATACAGATCTCGAGAAGTTGCATTGTGAACATAGTTTTGAGACCCGTGATTGCTCTGCCCAGAGATCCGGAAATTCTGTCACCGCCTCTGTATGAGAGCGAAAAACTCGACCAGATAGGCCTAATGCACGGACGCAGATTGTTAGATGCGTTTCTGAAAACTTTACTCCGGCTATAGCGACTATAGGCCTATTAGAGGGGTCTGCCTTTTACCACAACTGTTAATTAGGCCTACTTATTTGCAGTCGTTTATAGGTTCTCAAACAAAGCGCTATCATATAGAATGTAGAAATATTAAGAACGATTACTAATGTATGCCGGGTAATGTGTTGTATTGGATACATAGGTCAGAGGTATGAAAGGACTAACACGTTTACATAAAATCTAAGAAATTTTGAAGGACTACAGTAACTCGGTCTAGAACTGCCGCTGCTCAGCATCGTGCCTATGCCTCTGTTGGCCCTTTGCTATGGAACAGTCTTCCTGCTGTGACTCGTGCTGCAATCAATTATCTAGTAGCACAACTGTTTCTGCTCGTTATTTTAAGACTTTTCCTTTCTCTATGGGTTTCTCGCACTGGGAGCGCCTCTGATTAGGTTTTACTGTAAGAGGCGCTTCATAAATCCGTAAATAGAATAGAATATTGTTTTCCGGGCAGTGTCTTGGATTGTCCCGAGTGGAGCCTCCATAAAAAGATTATACATGTAGATGGCAGGAGCAAGTAATACATAAATTAAAAAAGATTACAATATTGTTATCCAGGAAATGTCCTAGATTTGATTCTACGGTTACCGAGTGTTCTGTTGTGTTTTGACATTGCAGTGCAGTTGGTACTGGGGTACGTTAAGTTTCGAGGCAGCGGAGGCTGAGTTGATCGACCGACCGGATGGGGCGTTCCTCGTCAGGGACAGCTCCGACGATAGATACATACTCAGCGTCAGCTTCAGATCACAACGATCGACGCACCACGTACGAATCGAACGACACAATGGTCAGTTAGGTTTCAATTGCATCATCGATATCATCATAATCATCGTCGTCGTCACCATCATCGTCATCATCATCATCTCCATCTTCATCATCAACATTTATCATTATCAGCAACGACAATAAAAGTCACAACAACATCGTCATCGTCGTCGTCATCACCACCCTCACCACCATCATCATCGTCGTCGTTGCCATTGTCGTCATCATCATCAGAATATTGAAGCTCGTCATTGACAGCAACCACACGCATATGCACTCATACAAGCATGTCAATCAGCGCTTCTCCGTGTAACCTTGCCCTACTCTAATTAGCCCACCTTCACGTGTTGTGGTTGCATGTTGACATAAACGCCTCACAATAGTAACGAAGTCGTTTTGAGAGTGGTTCGTGACAGCAGCACTTCTTGCTTGTATTATTCTTCATTGAATCTATCTGCACCTGTTGATAATCTGATCAGTGATCAACTCCTTTTAATATTCTTACACGGATGGTTGCTTCTTGCGTATTTGTTTTATTTCTTTAAAAGTCTATAGTTTTGTTTTATTTCTACGGTTTTCAGACTGACTTTATGAAAAAAATAATGATTGGTCTACTGATGCGTCATTGTGATTCTTTTCCTGCACAGGGATGTTCAGTTTTTCGTCAGAGCACGGTCTACACGAATCGCCCGACATAGTCGAGTTCGTAGAGAATGCGGTGGAGCTGTCGCAGAGCGGGCAGTGTCTCTACTATCTTAGGCCGCGCCAGCTCAACTCAACACCCGTTCCGGTCCAGTTGATCTACCCAGTCTCCCGATTCGCTCACTGAACCCTACTCGCCATATAACGGCCTATTTGATCGTCGTAAAATGATCGTCCTTATTCGGTTGATTCAGTTGAAAGGGAAGACGAAGATACTGGCGACATTGGAGGAAGTGGATATTGCCTCCTCTGTACCTCTGGAAACCCAGCTCTTGCCTTCTTCGTACTACACTTTTGACAAGCCATTTGATTTGACGCAGCGCTCGTGAATAAGCTGGTGCCCTGCTCTTGGCTTTCGAGTAGTGCTTTGGAAATTTGGAGACTGCGATTACGATTGGGCGATGGAACAATGGGAAAACGGCCTTCGTCTGTACTGTTGCTTTCCGAGAGCATTTTTTGCTGACCTGTACGTCGTCAGCATTTTGCAGACAAACCAGATTGACACAGTTAATTTATCATTTATCGTCGAAATGACAGCAAGAAGAGCTGAGGTTGTTTCAAGGATTTTGGAACTCGTTGCCCATGTTCTCTGCTTCCGTTGGAGGTCGAATAGCTGCGTGGGTTAAAACATTGATGGCAAGTGGCAATGGTTGGTAACATCACATTTTAACGACCGGCTTCGTTGGTTTCACCTGGGACTAATCCGTCATTATTACCAGGTTTCACAGCCAAACGTTTACGATTGTTGAAGAATAAGACCTTTGTACACTCAGCAACGCATTGAATGCACACTTTTCATGGCTTAATATATAAGTTAATAACTCTCGGCTGTTTTTAGTACACCCATCATGCCGTAAAATGTTTTAAGATATTAGGCCTATATAATATATTAAATTCCTTATTATTCCATGCAGTAGGCCTAGCTGCTAGTCTTGGACCCTCCTGATTTCGATAGGCTATTAGAATGTGATATCACTTAGGCTAATGAGATCTAATTGGAAGCGATCTGGGTTTAACTATATGAATGCTATAGGCTACCTACTAATTACTGCTTTAGCAATTAGCATCCCATACAAGTTCGTCACTAGCGACATGGTCTTTGACGAATCGTTGCACAAAGATTACAATAGGCGTGTTTGACTGTATAGAGCTAATCGTTCTTGTTTTCAACAGAATTTCGTTCTGGACAGTTGGATCTCAGTGTGTACAGCGATAACGCAAGGCAAATGTTTGCTTCAGCTGAATGTTAAATAGCATCCGAAATATAAAGTTTTGTAAACATTGTTCATGCAACGATTTGTATGAGTCAGTTTCATGCAGTGGTTTCTATCCCACCCATCCCGAAGTAATTGGAGCAACTTCTCCATCCGTGTACATCCTCTTTTGGGGAAACTTGTCACCCTCTAGGCGTATACTTCCGGCCGGCTCGCTCTGCCAGACACTCCTCCTCTCTCATAAATACCCATTTCAAGTTCTCCAACAGAGCCATATAATTGGCTATCCCATACTGCACTACGTCTCTGGAGCGACCTTCCTTCCACCTGAATTTCTCGACCTACTCCTCGGGCTAGCCACTCAAAATTGAACTATTGCCTATTCAAGAATTCATAGTTCATACCCCGGTTCATGCATGTGATCGCCCAAACCTCCAATTCTCAACCTGTATGCAGACCATATTACCTTTGCATTAACATGCACCTGCTCTGGCTCTCTTACCTCTGGCCGCCCGCCGAGAAGAAACAAATGCCCTCCTCAGCTAACTCACACGCTTGTAATAAATCTGCTGACCTTTCGTTTTTTCCTAAATTCACTGGAAATTATTCCATGTATACATTTGAGCCGAGCCGAGTTTGGCATAAAGATGAACAAATCCGTTGTTGCCCTACGTTTTTGCGCTAATTCCTTCGCCACATTCAATTTATTTGATTGTAGCTGTTTACCATATTGAATTGCACTGCGTTGAAAATTAGTGTAAAAAATTGGTGTGTCAAAATTCGTCCGGGTTTGGAACCCGACCCAATCCGACCTGCCAGGATCTTGATCAGACCCGACCTGACCCACCTAATCTACAGATATTCAAGACCCGACCTGACCCGAGCTGACTCGAGGATCGACTGGACCTGCGGACAATTCTGAATCGCCCAAGCCTAACTCCTGCATGGCGTTCCAGGACCAAGACACACAGGACTGGAAACTCACTACACATGTCGTGTACCAAAACTACCGTGGAAGCTGGCTACCTATCGACAAAGGTGTAAAAATATCGTGTTTACAATGCGTTGCGTTTTCTATGAAGAAAATTGACGAATTATTATTGTTTAAGAGGACTTTAAACAATAAACAGTTTAATGTGTAAAGTAAAATATCATATTTAATATGCAGTGTAATTTCCATTGCCATTTTTTTACATTTTGCATAATCTTAAATCAAATTTTGAAGAGGTTCTTCAGTGACCAATAATTATGGCACGAGACCCACGTCGTTATCGCTATAGGCCAGAGGTAGATCTTTAGACGTAGGCTACCGATATCGATGATAGTTCATGTCCCGACTACTTTGCCAATACTAATTGTGCGGCCATGCTGACCTACTAGAGACTATGGAAAGGCCATAAGGCGTCTTGGGATCATACCTCTGATCATCTCTCGTGCACAAAGTTCACTTTGCCACCCTTACATATTGTTACTAATCCTTACGGCAGTGTTGTCCAACCTTGTTGACACCGAGGGCCACAAATTATTCTTGAAAGTCACGGGCCGCACTAATAATAATGATGATGATGGTGGTGGTGGTGGTGGTGGTGTGGGGGTGTGGGGGTGGTGGCGGCGGTGGTGGTGGTGGTGATGATGATGATGATGATAATACCTGAGCGTTTTGGTTGATCGGAGCTTTTAATTTGACTTCTAGCCTTCGTCTCTGAGCACTCTCTAACAAACAGCTGAAGACTCACGTCAGAGATTCCATAGAAGTGAATCCTACGAACCAGCGCACGCCAAGAACGTCGGAGGTTTTATTTTTGCTTTGAATTTCTCCCTCACAATAGACCACTGCATGGGGAGAATGAGAAGCCGAAGCATACCGTAGCTTCTCCCCATCATCTCAACGCCTACTAACAGTCTAATACCAGGGATAGCGGACTGTGTTATCTGATTACCAGCCTATCGACACGTCCACTGGAGGGCACATAAAATTGGGCCGATAGTCAGATAATATCTGCGTCTTGTAACCGTGATTAAGGTACCGTACGTATAAGATGTTAAGCTGACAAGTATTTAAACGATATGATTTTACCCAATGAAGTGCATGGAGTGTGAAAGTTACCCATATTGGCCCCCATTCATTCAGTGCGTGTATGATTTGCTACTTTAGATAATAGGCCTAATTATTGTTTTATCTGAAAAACTAAAAAATTGGACTTTTGATGATTTAAAAGATCATTTTAATAACATAGACTTTCTTTAACCGAGTTCTAGAGCCTGGTCATGCCAGTCATCGTAATAGCATCTTTGGTAATAATAGGGCCTAACCATCAATCCATCTATGTGCGGAACTCGATTTATTATGTTGAACGAAGCACTTCAGTAGATTTTATACTCGTCACTCTGGATTGTAATTTCAATTCCAAAATCCTTGTTTATTTTTGTAACTAGGCATAGTTCTATTTTTGGATCAGCCGATGACGATCCCACAAATATTAACATTTTCTCTCTGCCTGCTTGACTTACTTACTCACCATCCTACCAACACTAGGCATGGGCAAACTAATCGCTTAATCGAGTTTTACTAATCGTTTAATTGGGGGTAAAAAATTAGTCGATTTTAATTGACTAATCGATTAAACGCGATTTTTCGATTAATCGATTATTCGATTAGCTCGATTGTTCGAGTAGCTCAATTAGCTAGTCGAACAATCGAGCTAATCGAACAATCAATTAATCGATTACTGCAATTGATCGATTAGTGCGATTAATCAATTGGCGCGATTAATTGATTAATCAAACTAATCGATTAATTGGCGCTAACTAATTGCGAATAGCAAAGGTCTATATATAATCGCCCAAGCCTACCTGCAATGAACTTATGAAAAATATGAGTCAAATAAAGTGATAATGCTTCATGCTTTTTTTAATGTAGCTTATTATTAGGTCTAGCTATTAACTGCGACAGTTCAGACTTCAAGCGTCTAAATAGTAAATATCCTAACTATTGCCTTATTTGTCAATTTTTGCTATAGAAGACGCTCACTTCCGTCTCAGACTTAGCGACGTCTTTGCCTTTATTATATAAGGACCTGGAATGTCTCTGCCTGGAATTTCTGTCAGCGATCCTGCCTCTGGCAAACGGACTCGGGCCACCTTCGGTCTACCGTATTGGACATTGGTCCAACAGGGCAGACTTGCTCTGACTTGCCGCAGCGACAGTGAATGAGCTGCATGGTGTCATACGCTTTAGCCTACTTTCAAGAAGCCTAGTGCTGGAGACTGGAGTATGCTATTACGGTTCAGTTTCGGGTAGGTCTATCTCCTACACCGTGGCACGGGTTGAATCAAAGCCAGCGTCCGATGTGTGTAGGCCTAATGCTGCCAGCAGCGCTGTCACCTTTTTTTTAGCTGCCTACCTAATTATCGCCTCTACGTAGGCCTACCTTACGAATAATTATCGTGATGCTAATCTTATTAGTAAACAACTCACGTAATATAATTAATTCATTATTGATATTAATTTCAAAATAGAGGCTCGGGCCCTACTCGCCCTACGGCGCAATGGCCCGATGACCAAGCAAAGTCAGCAAAAATATTGACATTCGTTCATAATTGCTGTTAAATTCCCCCATACTCGCATAACTCCTCCACTGTCCGCACACTGACAGTGCCAGTCTCAAGCCTGAACAAAGGAAGAGGGCGACGCTAATAGTCTTTGTTATTACACAATGTTGTTTAAACTAAAACTACGTCAAATTCTCGCGGCGTTCCCTTTGCAGACTAAACTGGAAACTAGTTTAACTCGGTGCCAGCCTCGTTGAAGACCTTGAACATCGGCACACAATTTGGCAGGGTGTAAATTGATAAAATTAATGTCTATGTTTTTAAGGAAGCTGAGTGATTGAATTGCGATGGAAGATCGGCTTACTGGCTAAATAATGGGCCTACTTATAACATGGACCTGGTTAGGCCCAAATATAGATAGGCCAACTATTTCACAAACTGTCAAAGTAGACTTATAAGTTCCTAATCAAAGATCTTAGAGTGCGACTCCTGTGATAATAATAATAATAATAATAATAATAATAATAATAATAATAATAATAATAATAATAAAATAATAATGTTTTCAACCGGCGCTCTTGAAATGTGCGGTTATTCGGATAATGATGGGCTTTTAGTGAAACCCTATCTGGGAAATCTTTGAGGGTCACCCAATTTTGTGTTTAAAAGTTTCTGATTTATATGAACAGAAAACAACGACTCAGAGCATTACTAAATTAGTTCCTGTAATAAATAAAGGGGAATTTTTAAGTTGAAGGTGTACAACATAGAATTTTTGACTCATCGGGAGAGAGGTCATCTCCGAAATACAAGTTCCCAGTGTACGACAAGTCACACCCAAAAATTAAACCTATTTGTTCGCTATGGCGGGATTGACTTGGGGCAAGTACCTTACCAGGTGAGAAGCTTTTTCGACTTGACGCAGTTTTTTAAAGGATTTTTTGGAAAGGTGTGTATCCAACGGCGTAAGAGTGAAGGGCTAAATTTTTTGTAAACAACTTACGACCTTAGATGTTCAAAAGACCTTGGAGACGCACACGCATATTTAAATGACAAGGCGACTGTGGAAATGTGGGTTTGAATTCCAGCTTTTGAGATGCTTGAGTGGTTTTTTTGAGTGATCAAATGGAAGTGACTTTGGATCTCATTAATGCAATAGTGATATGCACTGTTAATTGCAAATGAGTATGCTAAAACGATCACATATATACAGAGTATTAAATAGATTAAGATATACTGGTGTGACCTGTTCTGTAGCATGACCTCGTGCTTTGTCACTTATGCAGAGGCGTTGTTTCTGTGATGATCGAAATGAATTGAGTTTATTCCATTGCGACAATGTATGTGCATTGTTTGCAGCTATAGCGACTCATTTTTGAGGGATTAACTAAATTTTCATAAATGGTTGGGATCTAATGTTTGAAAAAGAAGACTTTTATAAAATTGATTTAGTTTTCTGATATTGTTTGTCTCTATTTTATATTTATTTGTCTTGTTCTCTTCCAGAAGAGGTCGTGACTTTGTCAGAATTATATGAAGTTGATTCCAGAATAGGCATTCCTATAATTTATTCACATTTTGTATTAAAAACATTTTTGAATCACTGAGTCTATTGAACAAATTTTTTAATGGAAGTTCTTGCATGGAGTGCTAAACATGTGGCAAAGCGGTGATAAATTTGATATAACATAACTGGTAAATATTGTGCCCAGTCATGTACAGAGTCTGTAGTCTGGGATTATGCAGTACCATATTTATTAATTTCTAGTCTCTAAAGTCGGCCTATTTGTAGCCAGAGCTGGAAATAACCCTGGAAGTGTGATAATGATCTATGGGACTTTCTAAGTACCAACAAGACTGTAGACATGCTTCAGTATAAAGCTGTGAAAGTTTAAAAGCATGAATTGCTTTCTGATTATTTTATTGTTTTGGCACATGCAACAATTGACATGTATGTTGTTTTTGTGTTCTCTGCTTCCGTCCTTGCTTTCTGCATCTGTTCGATGAAATGTCTATGGACATGATAGCACTGTAAGTTTCTTACAGATAAATTGTACTGTTGATTACACCATTGCTGTCTGTTTCTAGAATTCTGAGGCATCATAATTATAATTCCTGTGTCAGTTAAAGTGTTTGTTTCATGTCAGTGAAACACACCAAAGGTTGAGAGAATATATTCAGAAGCATTAAGTGGAGTACGTTATAGTCAAAAGGTCTAGTGATCATGAGATGATGTCATTTAAAGCCACTGTTAAGTTCAAGTAAAGAAAGTAAGTTGTGAGGATGTCAGGCAAAATTTAAGAATGATGACCCAATTTCGATAGGAAGTCCTTCGATTGACTTTCTGCCAGTAATTATTGAACATTGATCATTGGAAACATTTTCAGCCAAGCTTAAAACACGAATTTTGACGACGGTTAGAGCTGTTTCTGTGTTTTCTGAATGATTTAAAGTACTATATATTTACACATTCAAAAATAAATCTCTTGTATAGACTTGATTGTGGACAAGGATAAGTTTTCTACAAAAATTAGAGCTTTATGTCATCCAAATGTCATGTTTTGATTATGTATTTTGCTTTATTTTCAGCATTTCTGGGGACCTGGTAAGTTATTTTATTTCTACTTTGATTTCATGTATTTGCAGACTAAGACTGGTTTTCTGTAGAAAGTACTTTACCAACCTGGTACTTTAGTTAGTACCACCATTACTATACCAATCTGTGCCTGCATTTAAGTAGCTTTTAGCCAGTGTTTTAGAAAAGTGGTTTGAGTCTATGATGACAATTATGATTGAGATTTACATATTCGTTCCTGTTGACTTGACAACATGATACCAGCTTCCTTTCACACCTCCTTAGAATTTCAACCCTGGGTGTAAACTTCTAAAGCACCTTAGAATTAGCTTGCTACCGACGGCGCTAAACAAATAGTCGTAATTACAATTACTTGAAAGGCAGATGCATTAGCAGACAGTCACCACCTTCAATTTTCTATTTTGATCCCTTAGTGAGTGTTATTCATCTGGTCATCAGTAAGGGAGCATTGGATGCTTGCATTGCTTCATTTGTTAATGACTTGATGGGGGTTAGATGAATCGTAACACAAAGAGCAGATGATCAGTTTGGATGTAGGAATTATTCCCGTTTCCCTCCCAAGGGTCGACTCACCCATTCTGTTCGTTTGGTGGTGGTGGTGATGGTGAAATGAGCAGTTAGACAGATGGGTGCCTTGCATGGTTGTAATACAGTTAAATTTAGTCCCTGTAATAACTTTGAATCATATGAATGATCTGTTCATACTATGAACTTGCAATCATATTGCAGTGTGTCTGTTTCAATTAATTAATATGAACATATATATATATGTATATATATACATACATGTGTGTGTGTGTATATATATATATATATATATATATATATATATGTATATATTTATATATATATATATATATGGCATTCTGAAGGGCTCATTGTGAAATTATAATTTGAATTTTGTTGTTTAATGAATAATCTATGAACAAACATGCCAGACATCAGTAGTAACTTGAATTAGTGACCCAGTAATTTGCTAAGGGGAGGGAGAGTTGCTGCTTGAAGAATGAGGTTGTTGTTGACTTTTGCTGCACTTTTAATCTTTAGTTGCCAACTGGGGATTGCCTCTGGCAGCATTTGCTGATGCACAGGCTACTCCAGAAAAGATCAGTGGCAAGATGACGACAGGTGAGGTTTCTGTGTTCGCTGTTTCACTTTGAATATGTTGTAAGACATTTGCATGAAATGGTCATATTTGCTGTATGATATGACTTACTGGGATTTGAGCTATTCTACACTCATTCATTTCTACAGTGTTAGAATGTACTTCACAGTTTGGTCGTGTTAATGTTAGTGATAGCCTGATTATTGTCACAGCTTCATCCTGTGTTTCATGCAATGCAATGGTATAGAAACAAATAACAGTAACACCTGTTCAGAAAGAATTGTTAATGCAATTTGTAAAAATTACGCATTAAAAACACAAAATTAGATAAACTTACTACAATAACCAGTCATGATAAAGGCACATAAAAATCCTTCAACTGCTAAACACACGCTCAGAAGGTGTTCTCTTGGTTGGACCAGGTAAAAATATATAACTGAGTCACGGCAATACAGATGCCTGTTCTACCCAGAAATCGTGACTCAGAAACCGAGTCAGTGATCCAAGTCTGATTCGTGATGGTTCAAGTTCAAGTCGACTGAAAATCAGTCCAGAAACTGACTTAAGTTCTACATCACAGGAGTGTTGTGATACGTTAAATGCAGGCTAAGGGAGCTGGCCAATGAGATTTGTTGGTCTAGACCATCCTTCATGATATTCATATGTTTATATCATATATGTATAAGTTATATTGAATAAATAGCATGTATTTAATTGCAGCAAAGTTCTGATTTTTGGATGCCATTTACGTGTATATATATATATTTTAATATAAATGATAGAATATTATATTTATTGTTTATTCACCTTCTCAACACTCTTAATGCACATCAGTGCCAGTCCCTAACCTGTAGTAAGGAGGGTTCAACATCAACAGCCATGACAGCCATAGATGTAGTTAAACACTGGAACTACTGCTTGGTCTATCATTCTGTAGAAAAGATAAAACCTGACGAGTCTGACTTGTATGTGTGTGTGGTTGTAGCGCTCTGCATCTACTCTGGGCTCTTCATGAGATTCGCTTGGAAGGTCCAGCCGCGTAACATGCTGCTCTTTGCCTGTCACTTCACAAATGAATCGGCTCAACTCCTTCAACTGATGAGGTTCTACGACTATCAGTACGTATCCTCAGATTCTGATATTATTTCTGCAAGCTTTGTAACCGCTTAAAATAAATAATGATCTCATAATGCACAATTCCTAAAGCTTCAACTGGTATTACCTGATCCAATTCAATTTAACGTCTGCATCTTACTGAACGTGGTTGCCTTTGTTATATAGGTGCAAGTACCATATTAAATTTGCATCTTTTTAGTGTGCACACTTACAATGTGGCGGTAGGTGGCGCTTCGGCGTGTGGACACACCGGTTTTGACTCGGATGTTTTGGATGGATTTTTACTGTTTTCGTGAAAGCCTTACTGGATTTTCTACTGATTTCTGGATTTCGCCTTAACTCCTCATCTTCATTTTACGCCTCTCTTAAAACTGTCATTTTTCAGCCGAGGATTAGGCCGGAAGCGCCTCTGAGTAGATATCTTGAAGGGGTGCTATATCAAGTATTTTTGATTGATTGATTGATTGATTGATTGATTGATAAAGGCAACAACAATTTCACCCTGAGATTGAAGATTTCTCTAGCCAGCCACACCTGAGGTTGGGCAACAAAGGTACCAAGGGGAGTTCCCTAAATGGGAGGCGCCTGACCCAGACCGATATCCTAAGTACAGTATGCTGAGAAACAGGCAACCAATGGAGCACATCATGCTTATAATGTGAGACCTGATTATGTTTTGAAATACTGCCAACACGGTTGTAGCACCATGAAGTACATGCTCATTGCTCAAGCTGCCCAATGCGCCTCAAGGGGAGGCCAATACCGATGGCATGGCAGTAGTCGATCCGATTACATAGATGCATGAACATGGGCATGTGTGGCATTGGACGAAAGTTAATGGGAAGTGACTCGCAAAAAAACAAGCAAGGCTTGCTAGATTTAGTTGTTCAGGGAAGGTTTGTTTGTGGTTAAGAAGTATCATGGGAGAGGACTGGCCACCCAAGATTCTGCATGTTTGCTCATGAATACAAATGCACATGTCTACTTATACATGTATACATCAACACATATCCATACATACTGGGATACATACATACAGTCATGCAGATATGTTTTGCTGTTTGCCACATCGTAATGCTGCTTTTCGTGAGTCTTTCCCTACAATGTCGAAATAATTTTTGTGATTCCAGTTATCGTCAGAATCCAGAGCGCCAGGAAGAGACGAGGCTGCATTTCAAGGAGAAGGCGGAGAAGAAGCTCCTGGAGGCAGAGGAAAAGAAGAAGAAGAAATCAACCTAAGCAATGGCCAACATCAGAAGAAACAGAAATGTAGAAGTTTATATGATGGAAGCAGATGGCTTGGCTGAAATATGTAACATACGCCTGGTTTTAGTTAATTTTACTCATCTAATTTGAATGAATAAGAGCGACGTAATGCTGATGCCAAGGATGTAGCTGTATTTATTTTAAAATTGTGAATGCAAATGCGATGTATCCATATGTGTTGGGACTGCTATCTTGATAGCCAATGCATTGCTCTTTCTCTTCTATCGGGTTCATATCTGTGGAGTAGTGCCATTGACACAGGCTGCATGGCTAGTAGATAGCTAATGGATGACCAGTGATTGGCCAGTGGATAACTAATGGGAGACTGGTGAATGGCCAGTGGATTGGCAATGCATTGCACTGGATGATCAGTGAATGAGGTGTGGATTGTGGATGATCAGTGAATGAGGTGTGGATTGCATATCCCGTGGATGTTTTTAGGATGAATTGTGGGTTGGTGAATTTGCAGTGGTACTCCAATGAATATTCAGTTAAATAGCCAATGCATTGCCAGTGGACTTTGAATAAATATCCAATTGCTGGTAAATGTATTGCCAGTGGAGGACCAACTGATTGTCCACTGTATTACCAATCTAATGCTACAGAGGACCAACTGTAATGGTCAGCCAATGCAATGGAAGTTGATGTTCAATGAGTATCCAGTGAACAGCAATTGGACAGCCAGTGGTGCTGATAATAAGTAACTGATGAAGTCTGGTAGAGTTATAAATGCATTGCAAAAATCACCTTGCTTACTATTAAGATTATCATATGCTATCTGTTATGACAGTTTGATATTATTTGTACAATCATGTGATTTGTAGCAGTCAAGTGGAAGACCGGAGTGAAATGTATTGGGAAATGTAACTTCCATCAACCTCAACCGGTTTGGGAAGTTTCCAACTATAGCATCACTTATAGATCAACAAGTATTGCTATCTTGATGCAATAGGCTTTAGTAAAAAAAACCATGCACCATTGCTTATGCACAATCCGCTTAATTCTGGTTAGTCAATCCGGTGACACAGTGGCCGACAAACGACGAGGCAAGGTGGCTCACTCAGCTGAATGTAGATGATAGACGGTAGGTATTTAATCTATATTTAACATGTTGACTGCTGAACTTTGTATCTAAATACATGCAATAATTGACATGCTTACATGTCTGTAACGGTCAACATGTTAAATTGTAATTGCGTAGTGGTAGTTTAGTACCATACGTAGTGTTAGCATGTGTAGCAGCAGTATAATAGTTGTTGTAGTGACCTTTTGGCCTGAGAAATCTGTTCTCTCATATGTTTCAATTGAAAAATTGGTCTTGCCTTTACCACTCTGTCGAGGGTTGGAACCCCATGTTGTGTACGAAATAGATAGTAGCAGGGACCTAAGAAAGAGTTGTTCAGTCTTATATTTGCTTCTACCAGACACTTAAAGCCTTTAACCACATAACCTGTAACTACTAGTACGTGCAAGACATGAAACTTGCATTTACTGGTTTATTTTTATGGTTTATTTTAAAATTCTTACAACTTTTATTATCCATTATCGTTCGTGTTAGCATCTCTGCATTTTGTCAGATTTGTTTTTCTTAATAAAGCGAATACAGGCCTACTATACTATAAGAGGCATCTAGTAAACTAGTTGTTATCTTACGAGCATGTGAGTAGGTGTGAGTGTGCGTGTGTGTATTGATTTGGAGTAGGGACCTTGATGTGGTCCTGTTGAGTATTATTTCATTGCACTGGGGCTGGAAATTTCTCTGACATAGCAAACTTTGTTTTTCTTCTCTTTGTAGAATCACTGACTTTAACCACTGAAAACTAACGAAAGTAGAGTAAAAATGAGAAGTGTTCAATTTGTCCAAATCGATTTCTGAATTTTGTTCTTGTTTTCTTCAGTTGTTGTGGGAGTTTTCTTTCGTACATTACTAGAGCATCATCGCATGTGGATTATAATTTTGCTGTGTCGCGTTGAAACAGCTTTCAAGTAATTTGTTTCCTTCTTTCTGTAGATTTTTAAATAATTTAGTAGTAGTCTACTCTAATTAGTGTTGTTAACGAATAACCAACGCATTAAAAATGAAAACAAAGTATAATTTGTTAGCTGCAATAAATAGCTAACATAACATTTTGCAAGAATAAATTAGACTAACCCGTTAGGATAATAAATGACATGATCTGCCTATAGATTTTATTATCTCAATTATTATATCGTTTTTTTCTTACATCAAAGCATATCAATATATTTACCCCATATACATGTTCTATATTAGAAAGTAATATACGACCCACATGAATAAATTATAACTACTTCAACTATATAAAGGTTATTCAAGTGTTTGTACCAAGAAGCACGTTGGAAGACAAATTAAAGGCAGATGTCGAGTTTTGATAGTGGGGATATAAAGGACACTCCAGACAGCCAACCACTCCTGCCCTGCATATTTCCACCACTGGAAACACTGCTTGCTTCCGCCTAGTGTCAGTGGCGACTTTACTTTCCAACAGAGGGGCCACAGATGAACTGGGGAACCTAATAGAAGGGCCAGTTGGATGTCTGATTTCGGCAATGGACCGGGGAACCTAATAGGGGGGCCTGCTGGATGTCTGATTTTGGCAAAACTGAAAGTGGACCTAAATGTGGAGGGGTCATTTGGTGAGGTACTGGCCCCGAAGCGCCGCCATCACTGATCTTTGTCAGCAGGTGGTTGGTGAAGTCAGATGCACATGCCTTGACGCGGCGGGGAGCTTAGCTGGCTGTTCCTGTGAGCGTCGTGCTAACGGTTGTAGCGGATGTTCCGATCTAAGTGTGCAAGGGCGAGTATGTAAAATCGAAAACAAAATGTCGTCGTCACACAGTATAAGGGCCTCTGCCTCTGCAGACGCTTTCAATTTTGCTGATGGAGTGGCGAATGTGGCACCAGAGATGGTAGCTTGCGACGTCTGCAAACGCTCATTCAAGGGCGCGGGCGGAGTTGCACTACACCTGAGGAAGGCCCGCCCGCTGGAGTTTCACGCTGAACATCAGGTGTTACCGAGAGTCAAAGCACGTTGGGCCCCCGAAGAGAACACGAATGGCTGCATTCGAGTCCTCTTTCTTGCTCTCGGGGGCAAAGCCTAGGGAGATAAACAGTCTTGGTGGAGAAGCTCCCACACCGATCTCGTGAATCGATCAAAAGCTGGAGAGCCATCCATCACTGCCTAGTGTGGATTGCTCTCTCAGTTCAAAGCTATCTGAAGTGAGTCTTAACTCAGTTCCGTGGACCTTGATCTTGTCGACACATCGCCCACAGACTGTGGCACAGAGTGCCTCTTTCTAGTGGTCGTTGATGGCGTCTTAATAACATTGCGTAGGCCTACGTTGCACACATTCTGTAAACTGATTGGCTTATTCTGTAGTCAGCAATTAAGCATTCGCTTCATGTCGCCACCAGTCTTGACCCAATTCAGCGATCAAGTCTCTAAAGTGTCCCTTGATGACCATTAATTGTCTGTTCTCGGCCGCCGCAAAGTTCACGAATTTGCCTCCTCCCTTCCACCCACGTAATATAAAATTCTTTCGGACTTTTGTCTTCTCATTCTTTTAATCCTTCCAGACCAATGATATGCACAAAATTGTTGTCTTTATGGTCATATTTAGGACCATAGGCTATGCATCTCGCTTTTTCTAGTTGGGTTCACGACCATGTGCCTCTTTGCCTCAAGCAAACGCCTTGCACAGATTATACCTACGTAAGAACCATGTAAATTTACACTCTCTTCAGGTGCCATGATAATCATCAGCGGCCAAGGTGCATGAAGGGGCCTAACCCTTACTCTATCCAAAACCCTTGCATATGGTGCGTTGGAGTTTCGACTGATCGAGGCACGGATAACGGATAAGACAAAAAAAACAAGCAAATAAAGTATGCATTGTCTGAACTAGTGTCATTGGTCTGCCCCACAGTTCAGGTTTAACTGATCTATTTACAATTTCCATTTGCGCTACTACACCGAGATTTTCAACCAGACTGCTGCAGTATAATTAACAATAAAAGGACAGCAACAATATTCAGAATATGCAGTGGGAAGGGAACGATTATAGGGACATTAACACACACGTATGTATATATATATATACACATTTATCTATGTACACACACCCCAAACACCTGTATATATATTATAATAAATATATAATATATATATACATATATAAGCTTTACATATAAGCAATGAAGGTAGAATACTGACTAGTATCAACTATAGTGCCAGAAGACTCAATTCTGGCTAACTATCAGAAAAGAGATGTATATCTGTTCATTAATATGAGACAAACAAATGACCTTGGATAACAATAATCATTATGGACTATAATAAACATCATCCTATATATATATACAGAATATTATATATATATACATATATGCATGTGTATAGTATATATATAGTATATATAGAATATATATATATACAATATTCATGATGCATAGACCATTTATATTGGACTAGCAATGGACTCTTGATATTTTTCCTAACTATATTGAAAGCCATGATGCATTAAATTCACAGACATTTCTCTAAATTAAGTCAACAATAGACAATCATATAGTTATTATGGACTCAGAAAGTAAAGGCATGCGCCTTCTTATCAGGTAATATGTGCTAAGAATTAGACAGGTAGAGATGAATAGAGACAGACAGACAGACAGAGACAAAGAGCGACAGAGAGACTGAGATGGAAATGAACGAACAATTACGAAGGAGCAACAGAAAGAATAAGAAAAAGAATAAACAAAAAGAAAGTGGACACGACCATGGAAGAAGGTATTTAACGAAGGAGAGGTGTGCAATAAGGTAAGGGCAACGTAAAAAGGAGGGAATATTATGTGAGGGTTGGTATCAGTGAGGTGCATCAGCCGAAATCTCGGAGTAAGTGCCACTGGGCTACATCCTGCCTGGCTTTGCTGAACATCTCATTCCAGTGTTTGACCTCATTCGGAGCGCTCTTGCTGCCTAGAAGCAGCTGCCCGATCGGCTCATTGCGACCGCACCGGTCGAAGTCCATGACGGATACGAGCAGGTTCGTATTCCGGATCTTGTCCAGGGACACCTGGAAGGTCAACGTCTCGTTGAAAATGGGACTCAGAGTCTTCTGTTTGATTGACGTCCGCTTCTTTTCCATCTTCTTTCCGTCCTGCATCAGCCAGATCTTAACGTACGGATCTGCATTCAAGAGAATAAATTAACATCATAGGCCTACATCAATTGCAATTACGACACACCTTTACCATTTATAGCCGTAACAATCGTTTTTATTGATAAAACGGCAATCGAAAAGACTTATAACGCCGACCGTGACAGTTTAATGGGGATTGACAGTTGACGATAATAATTAGGGTGGATGCAAGAGGCCGATTGTAATTTGTAATTGAACACTTATATAGCGCCGCTCAAGATCAGAGCACTCACGACTCAAGAGCTATAGACGGAGAACAGGAAAGCATTCAGGCGCCTCCGATAGGCAGCAGGAGAATAGAGAGGGACTCAAGGTCTTCTCTGTGTTCAATCCATCCATGCTTGGCCCCCAGTGGTGGCTCTACATGGGGCCAGGATGGGCCAGTGCCCCACCAAATGAGTTTGTGGCCCACAGTGGCCCCTCCAAATATTATTCCAGCTTTGACGAAATCGTGCATCCAACTGGCCCCTCTGTAATGTTCTTCTGCCATGTTGGAAGAGTCAAGAGCAACCACTGCATGGTACACATTTGATATCTACACAGTGCTCAGTATGTGGTCCCCATACGCAAGTAGACGATGGAAGCCCATTAGCACCCCATCCCATAAACCTTCTGGGTCCGTCCTTGACTGTCACTGATCACAATAGTAATAATATTTATTATGGATCAATCGACGAAAACAATAGGCTGTTTTTCTTAAATTCACATAAACTATGCCATATATAAATCAATCAATCAATCAATGCAATTTATATAGCGCCTCTTCAAGATAACTATTCAGAGGTGCTTCCAACCCAGGCCCGGTCAGCAAGGAAAGTCTTAGGAAGTTTATAGAAAGAGCCAGACAGGTCGCGCGGGAGAGAGCGCAGGTCAGATGGAAGGTTGTTCCGAACAACGAATAATATTTTTATCGGATTATGAGGCGTCGTTTCATAATTAACTCACAAATCGTTCTCAGGAATTTGATTGAATTCTGTTAGGGGCATTTTGTGGTTTCGGGTATTAGCAACGTACAAGTTACAAACTGGAACTAGTTCGGTTAAGCAAACGTCGGACATTAACCGAGGGCTTAGAGACGTACGCGTGTAGCCTACTGCTTCTTCTTGCTGGACCTTACGCACTGGCAGAGTTTCTGAACGATTTACCCTACTGTAGAGGCGCTTCATAAATGCGTCAATGCAATACCGTATACCGTATACAACTGACCGGAATATCCGTTGATGTCTTTCGCTTTTAGGTGAGCCGCCTTGACGACAGTCACACGAATCGTTGAATTGGCCGAATCGTAGCAAAGAGATAGGAACAGCTCACCCAACCTACCCTACACATGCAGAACAACAGACTGATTAAAAAACATAAAGTTACAACAACAACAACAGGAAATATAACAACAGTTGTGTGGCAAGTGCGAACTCTGAAAGCGAATTTGGCCTGTAACCTGATGATGCGATTTCAAGCCAGCTGAGCGGTCTCTAGGCCTATAAGGTTCTTAAATCTGGTTAATAGGACGATATTAAGTCGGAGGATCAAATTTATCTAAGCTGCAATCTGACATTTAGGCCTATACGGAGATCTTCGCTTGAGTCCGTCAATGGAACAACTCAACTACCTTGTTTTAATGGATCAATGCAAAGACATCTGAACTAATTAAGGCAACGATAAATTATAGAAGTTACTAGATTAAATTGCATTTAATTTAATATGATGCATATTACAAACTGCATTAGTTGTTATTTTTACAAATTTAAATTTCATCGGATGCACCGAAGTATTCGACCCGGGAGACAGCAATTCATCCAGGCATCACAAGTATATAATACAGAATAGAGGGCGATGGAGGAAAGGGTTGGGCTCGCTGACCGAGGCACCCTCGGAGGGTTGGAGGTTCTTCCAGAGAGTCTGTCCTGTGACGAGATCGAATTCTGTGAGTGGGATGCACAGCTCTCCGATCGGATCGTCCTTGCTGAATCGGTCGTAGTCGAGAACTTGCATGTAGAGACTGTTCAATATGATCTTCTCATACGGATAGTCTGTCGAAAGAAACAGCAGAAGACTATACAATGACTCGGTGTCACGATAACAGGCGCTCCTAAGAAGGTTCTTGAAGAGGCGCTATATAAATGCTCAGATTGAATGAATGAATATGATCACTCACTGTCTGTCAACTGTTGCAAGCCCTTTACTACAAGCGTATGGAGCAGCAAAAGGAAACCTGGAAGGGACGTTAGTAGGCCTACAGCTAAACTATGACTCTTTCAATTCTACGACCTTGATTTGACACTGGCCTGTACCTAACAGATAACAGATGCTGCAAGTTTCATATTCATATATGCCCAAACATGCATGCATAAATAGGCCTACATACACATATTAAAGAAGCCTATATATATTTTACAAATATACATGCACACTTGCTTATACAAATACACACCTACACGCATATATATATATGACATACTTGCATAAAAACACACACATATATATATATATATATATATACACAAGTACACATAGATACGTATTGTACTCATTCACTGTGACATTTAACATCATTAGGCCAGCGCAGAGATAATATATCTTGAAGGGGCGCTATATAAATGCGAACGAACGAATGAATGAATGAATGAATAAATACACATTATTACACACATACATACACACAGCAGGATGTAATAATCCTACTAGATGCTGACTGACCTTCGAATGCGAACACTTCATTCCACCTTGGATTGAGATTCTTCTTGCGTATCTGTGTCGTCATCTTCGTGTGCTTGTCGGGCAGAAGGACGACCTTGACATAGGGGTCGGAGGTCCCCCCGAAGTCCTTGGCGATGAGGCTGACTGCTCGGATGATCTTCAACGACAGCGTGTTCAGCTTGAAGTCGTAGATGATACTGAACTGAATCCGACCGAGTTTCGATCCCCCGTCGTTCTCCGGATCGTCTGTCACGAACACCTTCTGGACCGGGAGTCCATCTACCGTCTGTCCCTGAGGTTGTCCTTGAGGGCTGACGGCGTTTCCGTTCACTGGCGGCCCTCCTGCTCCATGGGCGCCCGCCGGTGGGTACGGCTGCTGCTGCTGCGGGGGATAGGCGCCCCCAGTTTGAGTGGAGTAGGCCACCTCGGATGCCTTCTCTGCGTCGCCTCCCTTAAAACCATGCAGTTCGCATAAACGTATGATGCAGTGTAATGTCTATCTTCGAAAATTTATCATGTGCCACATTAAAGCGGAGCCAGGAAAACCAGTTTATTTACTGGCGTCACATCAGATCAAGTTCGCAACAGCCAGTTTTTTGGTTCGTTTCGATCAGGGTAGTATTTAAATATTTTGGGACCCTGCGAAAAACTATTTTATGGGGCCATAATATTGCATATAGGCCCCCATAAACTAATTTTCATTTGAACTGATGCTGCAATAATATTATTATTGGAATTATATTAGTATTGCAGCATCAATTGAAATGACAATTTGAAATAGCTTCAAACATTAAGTTAGTCATGTAGTTTATATTAAAATATGTAGACCTATATGTATTGTATATGTGTACAAGTATCCAGTCTAGTAAAAACATATCAAGTGGGGGGAGCCTAGTTTAAGTGAAACGACAATATGTGACCACAAAGACCATTTACCCCCAGCCTCCTTCTTTATCCAGACTTGAGACTGGCGCTGCCAGAGTGTAAGCATGCAGTGGTGGAGTTAAAAATAGAAATATATAGATTGATTGCGTTCATATATAGGCCAATATGAACGAACCGATTAGCAGACTATGCTCCTGCCAGAGACCATAATTTTGTTTGCACAAGTCCATCTGTTGATTTATGGACATAAGAAGCTTGAACATTGGAGCAGATGAATATCAATTAGTTGGAATTGTTATAGCCGTCGTGTATTGATTGATTTTGCGACAGCTTTATGCTGAAAACTCAGTATCTCATTGAAATAAATTTTCTTTTGGATCTTTAGCCAATGGAGTGATTTGAGGATGGGAGCGATGTGATGATAATTGGACGTGTTCCATGATGACAGCTGAAGTGGGTGCGCGAGAGGTTGGAGATGTGGTTGGTTTCATAGAATAAGATACGATCGAGGAGCGTAACATATAAAAAATATGCCTTAGCTAATGAATATTATTTTGTTTCCGGAGCACAGGGTTATATCAAGATATAGGGGCCTACAACGAGTGATAAAACACAATACACATGAATATTGATGCTGATGAATATAAACTTATATGAGTTATAGCCATCATGTAGATCTATTGATTGATTTTGCGACAGATTTGTGCAAAAATAACCATGCCGGCATTTCAACGCATTAACACAACATATAACCTGACAGGCTGACACGGGTTTAAATTGGCTCAGAAGACGTTCAGTCTGGTGGGATTTATACACGGGTTAAATACGAAACCATATGGAAACATGGAGTGGCCTATAGTCTATGGAACAGACTATAGGCCTAGGCTACTGGTAGACCAAATTCATGAAAAGACGAGTTTCAGTATATATGGTATATGAAATAAAGCATACTTTGCTATATGCCAGTATTGTAAAACAATTTACCATACTGGTATAGCACAGAGCCCGTCATTGTTGCTTAGTAATGCATGGCCCACTTCTAAATTGTGTCCACGTTTAACATAAAGCACAAGCGAGAGACCTAAAGGGCCTACAGAACAGCAGAAGCACCTACTGTCATCCAGGTAGGCTTATATTAAGAAATCAAGACAGAGAAGGGTATGCGATCTATAATTATATTTCGCATGATTTTTTTCTTAGCAATTCATACATAAATTATTACTGCGCCATCGCATCATCCTCATTCTCATCTTCATCCTCCTCATTGCCATCATCATCGTCAACAGCGTCATCATCATCATCATCATCGTTGTGGTCTTCGTCGTCGTCTTCGTCGCCGTCATCGTCGTCGCCGTCATCATCATCATCAGCAGCAGCACCAGTAGCAGCAGCAGCAACATCATCATATCATCATCTTCATCAACATCATTATCGCCATGATCATAATAATAATCATCATTATCGCCATCAATCATCGTCATCATCGTCGTCGTCATCGCCTCCTCCTCCTCATCCTTCGTCGTCATTTCCGCCGACGTTTCATGACTAACATCGTCGTCGTCATCACTGCTTTGTCTGATCTCGTAACCCTTACAGCACTGCATGGAAGTCTACGTTCGATCGATCGATGGTTGTTTCAGGGTAGAGTACATGTAGTCACCAGGGTTTTATTTTCTCACAGCGAAAACGATTTAACCATTTAGTTTTTGTTCATGCACTCTCGTTCTGTCTCCTCTAAGAGTATTAAAAATAGGCGTGTTTATACAATTTCTGCTGGCAGCCATCGCCAAAAATAGGCTTACGGAGTACTGCGTGGCGTTCAGTGATGGTCAGTAACTTAATTGAGTAAGAGAAAGTAATTTGAGTTACAATTGTAATTGTCAATTTGTAATTTGTTGCCCAAAATCAATATAATTTGTAATTGGTAATTCAATTACATTTTTGCCTGTGATCTGTAATTTCAAATTAGGGCCTATTTTATGAAACACAAATTACTTTCGTCCCTTGATAAAGGAACAATCAATAATGCAAGAATTTCTTGGATCAAAAATTGTCTTACTATGATATTTCTAGTATTACAATTACCTTTTTTTAACAATTTAATGTTGCCCTGACTCTTCAGTTTGCAGGCCTGATTAAATTGTAAGGCCTAGCAGACGTCGTCTCTCGGATACACTTGTGAAATCATCATTGTATCACCCTGCGAAAAGCTAAAAGGCGGTTTTATGCATTTAAAGTCAGTTTCTATATTTATGCCACTCAAATTATAATGTAAGCGAGCCTAAATTCAGCTTCCCTCCCTATTTTTCAGGAGTGTCTGCTCAACTCCGTTGGTTGATATAATAAAGAAAATAAGAAGAACTTAATTGGTTTGATTCATTGCTAATATTTCGTTATACCACCGCAAACTTTGACCACAGGGTGATGCAATAATAATTTCCACCACTGTAAATAATTATTGTTTGAACAGCTGCAGCTTCTGAAAAAAATTAAGTTATCGGTTTCTGACAATGTAATGCAAAACAAAAGGAAAATAGAAAGCATAATATATTTATCGAAGAATCTTGCCTGCATATATTGAACCTGACAATGTTAGTAATTTGTAATTTGGTGTAATTAAAATTACGTAATTTGTAATTAGTAATTTCCAGCAACACTCGAAAGTAATTGGTAATTTGTAATTCAATTACATTTTCACCAGTAATTGGTAATTTGTAATTCAATTACATGATGGCCTGTAATTTGCCAATCCCTGGCTGAATAGGCCTACCCCTCTCCAATCAGACCTAAGTCAAGGGGCATGACCGGAAAACCTCTCTCGATTCGCCTTGGATGTATTAGTCCCATGTATGCCATGCAAAACGACAACGATAATGACGAATGATACCAATACACACATACATACACACTCACACCTACACACACACACACACCTAAACACACACAAGCACACACACAGTGTTAAAAGTCTATATTAATAGAAACACAAGACAGTTTAGTAAAGTAAAAGGTAGTCAATACAATACAATACAATACAACTTAATGACTACCCGCGATCCAATGTAAACCTACATAATGACACCACCGAAAAAATATTTATTGCTGTTGTGGTTACGTTGGCTGAAATTCAACCGCTTTAATCAATTCTAGCAATGTAGCAATGTGGCAGTTTAGCAATCAAAGAACGCATTACTCGTAATAATTAATGAGAAAATGTAGGTACGTACCATAAGGAAAACCCTGAAGCAGCAACATCCAGCTTCCTCATCATCCGTTGCCTCCAAGTCCATTCGCTCGTACTGATTCCTAATCATAATAATAATAATAATAATAATCATACGGGGTCTTGTCACTAGAAGAATGACCGTCGACGAAACCCATAAAGCAGCGGCAGAAGATTAATTGCGCCTACTCCTCGGCCACCGAGAAAGTCTCCTACGTAGACTGTCATCAGAGTCTTCGATATCATATCACCTCCTCCAGTCAACGACGCCTCAGTAACACATCACTCGCAATCACGAACGGTTGAGACGGCTCTCTCTCCCTCTCTCTCTCTCTCTCTCCCTCTCTCTCTCTCTCTGTCTCTCTCTGTCTCTCTGTCTCTGTCTCTGTCTCTGTCTCTGTCTCTCTCTCTCTCTCTCTCTCTCTCTCTCTCTCTCTCTCTCTCTCTCTCTCTCTCTCTCTCTCTCTCTCTCTCTCTCTCTCTCTCGGCCCCTTCAATATTCACCATTCAACCGCATCATCTCACTCTGCCTGTACACTCGTTCTGTTTGTCTTTCTCTCCCTCATTTAGTCTCTCTCCTGCTCTGTGAGTTTGCCTCGCTCTCTCTCTTTCTCTCTGTCTCTGTCTCTCTCTGGTCTCTCTCTCCGGCTCTCTCTGTCTCTCTCTGGTCTCTCTCTCCGGCTCTCTCTGTCTCTCTCTGGTCTCTCTCTCCGGCTCTCTCTGTCTCTCTCTGGTCTCTCTCTCCGGCTCTCTCTGTCTATCTCTCGTAAGGGAGTAAGAGTAAGGGATTACTCTGTCACACTCTCCTACTCTCTCTCTCTCTCTTTCTCTCTGTCTCTGTCTCTATCTGTCTGTCTCTCTCAGTCTCTCCCTCTCTCTGTCTCTGTCTCTCTCTGTCTCTCTCTCTGTCTCTGTCTCTGTCTCTCTCTCTGTCTCTCTCTCTCTCTCTGTCTCTGTCTCTATCTGTCTGTCTCTCTCAGTCTCTCTGTTTGTCTGTCTGTCTGTCTGTCTGTCTCTCTCTGTCTCTCTCTCTCGGCCCCTTCACCTCTCCCTTCAATATTCACCATTCAACCGCATCATCTCAGTCTGCCTATACAAATACACCTGTTGCACATCGAATGCTTTAACAAAATCAATCGACCGCACGATTCATTGATCTTACGAAGACTTCGAATACGTCGCATCTTCCTTCATGAATTGCGACCATTGGCCAGCGTAGGCTACACGCGCGCAATAGGCCTCTATTCATTGGCCAAACGATGCCCATGCATACATGCTTGTATACAATTTGTCCGCATGTATGATTGTATACAATTTGTCCGCATGTATGCTAGAGAGCAAGAGCGAGCGAGACAGACAGACAGACAGACAGACAGAGACAGAAATAGAGAGAGCCAGAGACAGAGCAAGAGAGAGAGAGAGGGAGGGAGAGAGAGAGCTAACGAGGGAGGCGAGAGAGGGAGGGAGACGTAAACTATCTCCTTATTAGAGGCCTATAGGCCTACTCAACTACTCAAGTTTAGTGAAATGCAACTGCTCTCACCAGATGCTCACTTCAAGGATAGGCCTAATATAAGCCTAAGCCTAATTGGCTAGCTGGCTGGTCTAATGATTAGTGTCATGAAGTACGTCACTCTTCGTGTGTCGCAAACAGTGGTTGACAACTCAATTGACCGGTGGTTTCCACTCTGAGCCCATCTGTGGACAACGTCAACTAGACACTGCTGGCTAGTCCCATAAAATGTCGTATGCCTATCGAATTGTTACTCGTAAATATCGACGCAATTGCAGGTTAATCTAAACGACTAGGCCTACATTTACGTCTTTACGCCACCGCTAATTAATAACTGACAAGTAAGAAAGCACTAATTAAAATAGCTTGTTTGATCTAAACGCCTAATTGGATACCACTAAGAGTTTACCTTCTCGTTTATTTTCCAATAAGAACTATAAGAATTCAATTAAATGGTTGATTTTATTTAAACGCCTACGTGGATACACCTAAGAGTTTGCCAAGTCGTTCATTGTTAAATAAGAATTAAGAACACGTTAAAATAGTCGGTTTATCCAAATGCCTGTAGGCTATAGGTCTCTGTGTTATAGTCTCGTTTATTGTTAAATAGGAACTTTGATCATTGAAATGGCTTGTAAGGTAAAGGAGAATGTGAAGATATGTAGGCGTTAAGATTAACCAGCAATTTTACCGCGTTCTTATTTTAACAATGAACAGAATGATAAACAGGTTCCTATTTAACGATATAACAATACAGTGACAATAGTTAGCGAAAATATTGACTCTTAAAAGAATAAGACCTATTGTTAAAATGAGAACTCATTAAAATGGAATGTAATTCTAAGTTAACTAACCGTTTAGGCCTACGTGTGTAGGCCCAAAGGTTTATAATTGTACCTGCTTGTCTGCAGTTAAATGAGAACTCAATAGTCATTACAGGGGCTTGTACATTCGACCACTTACGTGTTTATCTTCTTGTGTATACAGTACTGCTAAATAAGGACACAACAAATTAAGCAGCTTTTTAGGCCAAACGCCGTCGTACTTATCAGATTGTTAAGCGTGAAATAACGACGCAATATTTTCCGAATCGATCAATTGCAATGACCCGGCGTAAGATGAAAAGCTCGCGAAAGAGTGATGGCTACTATTCGCCACAGACCAAAGTGTTCGAAGCAATATAACTGGGGAATTCAATTACGATAAAGAAATCGATAGTGACGGTCGCAGGTGTTCAGATCAGCCCATTTCTTCTCTTTCTCATCGGTTTCTAGATGTATCCACGTCTTTACTCTCTGTCTCTCAATAGGCCTACAGCAGGTTACTCGTAATTTCTGTGACCACTGACATCTGCTGTCTGGTATACATGTACATGTAGCAACACTGTCACTCTCAGCAAGGGTATGAAAAAAGGACTAAAATGGGTTATAAGCGGAAGGTGGGCCGTATGGCCCGGATCGTCCTGGGGCCCGGAAGTGATGTCCCGAGTTCCGGACACGTCCTTCCCGGGAAAATGAAACATATTTATCAATAGTGCTCTTCCCCAAGAGCCCATCAAATCTCAGTTGAAATTGACTTAGATTGGAAATAATTAAGTCTGCAGTGTTGTTTTAGAATGGCGTAAAAGAAACGAGGTCATTCTAGACACTGGGATCGTCCAAAATGAGAATCTGTTGTTTCCATAACTTTATGGGCTTAATGTGAGCAGAATGACAGAGACGATCGCATTTAGGTCATGACTTCTCTATTCGAACATCTGTTCACGGATAAACATGTTGCAGTGATTCGACTTCAACAATCGTTCGGCTACAGTGAATAATGAATCGCAAGGTTTTAAAGGCGCTACAAAACCTAACATTTCCATACCTCTGTGTCAAACGCAAAGTTGCCCTACTGCCAAGTGCCAACGTGCTCATTAATTATTCGGCGCTCGACAATAAGCTAGTGCCCAGCACTTGGCTCTCGAGTGGCGTTGTAGAAGTTTGGAGAATATGATCACGATGATACGATCTCATTAGCGCCCTGTTAGAGTTAGGCCTGCTGCTTGCATGGGGCGTAGGAGTTGCAGTGACAACTCTACGAGTCAATTCACGAATTGAAAGTGTCTCGAACTGTTTGAAAAACTCTTTAAAATCCTTTAACCTAAATCTCAGACTATGTTAAATGAAATTCATGATAGAAATCCTATCAAGACAATGAACCAGCGCAGTGTAACCAGCGTCGGGTTCACACACTCGATCACACACAGAGTACCAAATCTGCGGATTCCCGTCGACAACGGACCTCGTGGTGTTCAGAGCCTCTGGTCGAAGTTTCGTCAATAGAGTGAAGTACTTGTAATTGTAACTGAACATATTTAAAGCACCGCTCAAAATCAGCAGCGCTCCCGACCCAAGTCGATGGTTAGGTGGAGTATAGGAAGGTCTTCAAGCGCCTCCAAAACTGAGCAGAGGAAGACCTAGCAGCTCCACCCGAAGGGAGAGGGAGATTGTTCCAACTGGGGGACCCACATAAGGAAAAGCTTCTTGTTTGGGCCGTAGCAGTGCGCGGGGGACCAGCAGTAATTCACAGGCAGATGAGCGGAGAGAGGTCCATTGGGATATATGAAGGACATTCTGGTATACAGACCACATAGGGCCAAAAGGTTTGCCGGGGTAGAACCAACAAGACAGTTGTTAACTTGTTACAACTAAACTCCTCCAAATAAACTCAACTCCGTCAACGACTCAAGAACTCAATCAATGACTCAAGAAGAGTAGAACTCAATCAACAACTCAATTAGTACAATTACCCAATCAATGACTAAGAGCTAGATCCTACATCACATTACGTCTGCTGTCAGAATACATGGAATACAATAGAGGGCAGCTGAATTACCGTGTGCTGCAGCAGATGATGTAACATCTCCAGCCTGATTTCTTTTCACTGCTTCCGTCGGGAGATGGCCTCTCCAGAGCCATGCTTTCACGAACGATATGTAATGTATGATAAATGCAGATCCTGTAGAAAAGAGACATTACGCAAGACTTATTCTTATCCTCCCACAGATAATCCATTGGACAACCCCTTTGATTGACGCAACACTCGTGAACAAGCTGGTGCTCTGCGCTTAGCTTTCAAGTGGCGCTTTAGAAATTTGGAGATTACGATTATGATTACGATCATGGTGTAGGCCCCAGAGAAAGGAAGCGTCAACATCAACAGAACTGTAGGATCTAAGACTTGTCAACATCGAACTAGACTTCTCACGCTATCGCACGTTATGATAAGGTAGTTAAACAGATAGACAGACAGACAGAACGCTAGACAGAGTGAGTGAGTGAGTGAGCGAGTGAGTGAGCGAGAGAGAGAAAGACAGAGACAGACAGACAGACAGACAGAGTGACAGACTGACAGAGATATCTAGAAGAGAGATAAATAGACAGGAAGACAGACATCTATAGAGACAGACGGATATATACAGAGAGACAGAGAGTGAAACGGAGCTGGATACGGAGCAAAGGATATATATATATATATATATATGCAGTGCCAGTGGTTTTAATACAGACTAAACGCTTCTGAACCACTTTAAACCCTTATTATGTTATGATATGAGTTTGAGTTCTTGATCTGCCTTAGGCAGATGATGGTGGAGGAACCGAGACAGCACGGAACTCAGGAGGCAGATCGGTCAAGTGACGTGGCGCAGTGTTGGGTTATGACTCGGCCGGAGAACGAGATAGGCAGTGACTGGGAGTCAAAAATTACTGATGCCGAAGAATGGGTTGGCTGGACGGTGAAGAGTTCGCGAGATATCAGGAGTAGGCAATTGCAAGGAGTAGGTTATTGATAGCTAGGACTTTGAAGTGGATTCACTCTGCCATTACAGCCAGTGCATGGAGTCATAATGAGGATGGACAGGGGCACAACCGGAACATTTTCGTAGGGTGCTGAAGCATGAAGGCGTGAAGAAGCGTAGGCCCACTGAAAGCAACCCGCCCCAAAATTAGAAAAGCTCATCGGAATTTGATCGATTTTGCCCACGGGTCAACATTTTTATCCAGTTTTAGCTAGTTATGCCCCTGAGGATGGAAATAACATGATGATGCTTGGGCGATCTGGTAACAGCTAGGGCTGGTGAGTTTTGGACAGTGGTCAATTTAAGCCGCAACGAACCGGAACGCCGTTCCGGCACCTTCTGGAGAGCCGGATCGGTGTTCCGGCATCTCAGCAAATATATCGGACGGAACGCCGTTCCGAGCATGCAGTTCCACCACGTTTTTACTCTTTGCTCCAAAGTTTTGACTGCAGCTATAGTTTCTGCACTTACGAAAGATGACCATGTTAAAGTAATTATGAGCAATTATGGGATGTATTCAGTGACCTCGCACCTTATGACGGGCCGAAGCACGTACCTGTGCATTTTTTACAACTTATGGGCTCGAGGGGGCACACAATCACACATGTTTTCATTATTGGCGCAAGAAACCGAGCAACAGACCCACGCACGCACAGCCGCATCAACCGATCAACAGACACACGCGCGCACATCAACCGTTCAACAGACCCACGCACGCACAGCCACATCAACCGATCAACAGACCCACGCGCGCACAGCTCAATAAACCAATCAACAGATCCACGCGCGCACAGTCACATCAACCGATCAACAGACACGCGCGCGCACATCAACCGTTCAACAGACCCACGCACGCACAGCCGCATCAACCGATCAACAGACACACGCAGGCACCGCCCAATGAACCCATCAACAGACGCACACGAGAACAGACGCATGTACAGGCCAAGCGATCCACGCAAGCGTTTGTATAATGTCTATTTGCTTGCGTTGTAAGTTACGGTTGATAACTTACGAAGGATCTTTCTATGCGGTGTGAAGATTATGTCCTGATCGAAAGACGTTTGGGGTCTTTAATCAATAGAAGCATTTTCTTGTTCTAAAGTGAATTGTTCTAATTCTATTCTTTTTGTTTGTTCAAAGCTATTCTTAAAGGCATTTAGAGTAAAGAATTATTTATTTAAGCACCGATCAATAGTTATTATCGTTTACGCCTAATAACTTTCAATGGTAGCCACATATACAGAAAGCAAAACGAGGATTTGAAACTTTATAGTCTTCGTATGCTACATAAAAGGTCAGCAGAGGCTATAGCACATTATACTGATTAATTTTAGTCAGACGCTTTTAGAAGAAGTCAGATAATAAAACAATATTCAGTTACCGTTTACACGATTACTTAATCTCCTGTTGAAGTAAGATGAGGCATGCCTCATCTGACTCTTGCTTCGTCTTGAGAGTTATGCCGAGGCACTTGCCTAGTCTTGCCTCATACTGGCTATAGGGGCCTGGTTGTCTGTTTGGTTTTTCCAACCGCCATTGTTTGGTTTTCTCTGCGTTGATCAATCGGTAAAATCGTCTTACTTTTTAGTTTATATCCTGGACAGTAGCTCTACAGGAGGCCAACGCTGTCAGTAAATCGAAGATAATTCACCTTCTCTTCGTTTAATTTGATTCCTGTCTCAGACTGAGGAACATTACTGCTTCTGACACAGTGACACTAGGTCTATAGGCCTACATCTAAGGGATATTATGGGCAAACATTGACATGTCTGTCTATACTTGTCTGATCACGGGGCAATTGATCTGGAACCGAAACTGTGCTCATTATATCTGCCTATTAATTTTGATCATGTCAATTAAATATGACTAAGCGCCTCTATAGACCTACTGTCATGCATGAATTATAAAACTGTTCAAGCTATTTCATGTTGAACATATATTTGTTCCTTGGTTCTCCTGCGTCACCATCGATCGGTTTCTTCTGGAACGCCATAGAAGGCAGGGGTGGGGTAGGAGAAACGCTCGTCCTACAGTTCCACCACCTTCGCATTTACACATTGACCACTGGTTTTTAGCCGCATTTCTTTTTGGTATCAGTTTTGAGTTTGCGGTGTTTGCTGGTGACGAGGGTGACGAGGATTTTGCACCAAATGTGAGACCCATATATTGTGCGCTGCTAAATGTGTTTACTGCAAATATGCTTTAGGCCTCCATATTAGACCCATATAATTTATTAGAAGCAATTTCCAATGCATTTAACGCCTGCATCACACCGTGTTAATCAGTTCCAATTTCTACGCAACGGCATTTCACGCTGTCATCTTCAGCCGCTCACTTCCTGTTTCGTTTGCTGACATAGTTAGCCACAGTGACTTTGGTTTGAGCGTAGGTTGCGTTCCGCATTCCCATGTGTAGGATCTCGTGCGGATCTCGTGCCACTTCCCGATGCTGGCTTATTTCGGATAGACCATATGGGCCCTGTATATTTATAATTCGGCTCTAGAGAGCTCCGCCACTGTTTGTACTTTGACGGTGCCAGTCCCAAGCCTGGAGAAAGGAGGAGGGCGACACCAAATCATCTTCGATATGGAACGGTGTCGTTAAAAAATCAACAACACACGTAGGCCTACGTACTGCTCTGCGCAGGAGGATTTTAGGTGGGGTGGCGCCTATTCAAACGAGCGATTGTTGGTGAAGGGTCTCACCCGATGAAATTAGCCTATTGAAAAACGTGCATGATCGAGGCAGCAAATGATCGCTATATAAAATTGTGTAGGCCTACAGTTACATTTTAAATCGTTCCGCACATAATAGGCCTAGGCCTATGTAGGCTTAATGATCGAGTATGCTCGTAATCGTAACCCCCGCATTTCTAAAGCGCCACTCGAAAGCCAAGCGCAGGGCACCAACTTATCCACGAGCGCTGCGTCAAATCAAATGGGTTGCTTAAAAGCCTAGCCTTGAGGAAGGTCAGAGTCCGGTTTCCAGAGGGTCAGAGGAGGCAGAGTAGCTGTTAAAGGGGTGTCGCTTTGGTCGAGGATTGGAGGGTGGATGATCAATTGAGTATGGGTAAGAGTTCTTGAAAAGGTATGACTTGATTCTTGAGTTTCGAATGGAAAGCCCGAGGTTGATGGATAGCGGAGTATGAGATCTTCGCGAACTCTGCACCATTCAGCCAACTCGCCCTACCCGATTGTCCTCTTGCGGCTTGCCTCACCCTCACTCGACCCCGATTACACCTCATCTCAAGTTCTCCAACCGCGCCATATCAAACGCCGCACCTCGTCTCTAGAACGACCTTCCTCCTGAACTCCGTGCTTTCTCGGTTCCTTCATCATTAATGCCCGTCATCCAACATCATCTGTCCCTAGCTCCCCTATCCATCACACCCCAAGCGTTCCATTCTAAACTTAAGTCTCACCTTTTCAAGAACTGTACCCCGAGCCCATACTTGACATTCCATCTGTCAATTCTCGACCAAAACGATATCCTCCTTAACAGCTATACTCTGCTTCCCTGCTGACCTCCTGGAAACCGGACTCAGATCTCCCACGGACTATCCTTTGGACAACCCTTTTGATTTGACACAGCGCTGATGCCCTGAGCTTAGCCTTGGAGATTACGATTACGGATGCTGGATGGCGATAGGGGCCTAGACAATTACGGTCCTAGGCCTAGTTATAGCAAGTAAGCTATGCCAAACAATGTCCGTAGGCGTCTACCGTCACAGCAGCCTTCTGTTCACCAAAGAATCATCGTTACTCGTTAACAGACAATCCAATATCTTGTCTGATAAACTTGTTCCTTAAAGAATAGCCTTTTGTTAACTTACCCAATCTGGTATTAATTAGTCATTCATCGCGTCAAGTTTAGCACACGTCCGTCCCTCCGTTCTGCCTATAATCCCACGGAAAAGCCAACGACGAAACGCACGCTACATCAAACGCGACTAAGATCAACGGCCAGCAGCAATTCGAAACTGTTCCGTCAGATCATCCAAAGTTCAGATGCAGAGGCGTCTTTACGCTAGCTGCGTAATTGGTTACACAAGTGCATCATTGTAAAACTATATCCGGTTTCTGCACGTGTCCACGTAGGCGTTTGTGCGACTAAGCGTGCGTAACCCTGTGTGTGTATGCCTGCCTATTGTCGCATAATTTACCAACGAACAGCAAATCTTAGTAGGCTTGCACCAGCTATTTGGTTTCATTAGCATATTTTAATTAAATAATTTTGAAACAATGCACCTGCTGCAGACTGCATCAAAGTGACATCATGCGACTGAACGAACTTCCGCGCAAGGACGTCTACTAGCAGATGAGCCTATATACACGACCTGACTATTCTTTAACTTCCCATTGGTTGCCTCTGACCTCAATGCCGATGATAACTTTTTGTGATTTCAACAAAGCACATTACTGTACAAGGACAAGCGTAGCCAGATCACATGCATTAAATCGTGGGATTCAATAATGCTGACACACTACGAGCCACCATCGTCATCAACACGAGAGCATCATTAAAATCCAACAACTGTGACCTACAGAATCTTTTTAATATGCAATTAAAATTCAATAGTTTCAGTGTCATTTTAGCACCAGCTCACTCTTCAATTACGTATTTCAACAATAACTGCTTCAGCTTGGCAGGAGTATTACTTGTTTGCGACATTAAACGCTCTTAGCAAATGTCCAACTTATGACCAAGTGAACTAAAGAAAACATATGTAATAATAAGATCAGGAATATGGCAAACAGCACCATAGCACAATCAAAAAGAAGGATATGAATTTGACAGAGTCCTTGAAAGTAGGAATTGTCTCCCAAGTAATGCTCTCTCTGTCAGTACCAGAGAATACCAGACTATCTAAAGAGTACCAGACTGTCTACAAGTTCTTGGTGTTTGTTCGATTTATAAAGGTACTCGTATCGAAAGTCACGGATGATCTCTCAGGAGTTTGATAAAGTGATCTACAAGCATGTGTGCAGGTTTCACAGGATGGGCTTGGGCACCAAAAGAGGGGAGAAGCCCAAAGCATCAATCACCCCAGTTGACTGACTTTTCAGTGATACTGATCTTGTAACTTTTCCAAATTTTAATTCACCAAGAAAAACAATTACAAATTATGAGATTTATTTGCATAAATGTGACAGTGCATAATATACCTCCCACACAAAAATCATATTTACAAAATGAGGAAAATCTCTAGCGCCACCAGACCTATATACACACGTATAAGAACTGTGCAACTATATACAACATCCATCCAATGACCTTGACATCTCAGACAATCGTGTTTAATAATAAATAATAATCCACAGCAGCGTCACCAACGTCCAACTAAACACCAATATCTAAACAAAGAGGTCGTCAACCTCACTGCTTAAGCAACAGGCCCAGAGCAATGGGTTTAATTAGTGCTTTTCCCACAATTATTCACTTCAAACAGAACATTTTATTAACACCAATGCTGAGACAAATATCAAGACTCCAGCCATCATATGACAAGGTCAGGTTCTACTGGTGAATTCAGTTTGGGGTCCATTTCACTGGCGTTATGTCAGACCATCCTATAAATGAAGTGCATTATAACAAGTCTTTGGTGCATTAAAAATCCTATAAGTACTTGTTAAGTGCCACTACCTAATTAATGCATCAACTGAAGGAGCCGAGTACATGGGCATGACGATAGACCAAGGTTTCTGCTAAGTATCCATCTCAGGAGTGGCCAGTAAAGCTACACAATACGCATTACGAGGTGACTGCTCACAATGATCAGATCGGATACAGTCAGAGCCAAGGCTTAGTTAAGAACAAAGCAGTTTGGGTTGAGGAATGTTCAGCTGAAGCAAACACAAGGTTACATCAATGAAAAATGGCCTACTGTAATTTATTTATGCTGGCAGGTTGAACAGCATCACTAAGATCTTCATATGATGTGCCAGTATTTGAAAACTTTTGAGGTATTCAAAGATAAGCTAGGTATGAACCCACAATAGAACCCAGCACTTGCTTTCTAGCTTTACTAGTTGCCTACTATGTGTCGGGTATTTGGAGCATCTCACGTTCATAGTAAAATACGCAAGAAATCTTTCATAAGCGATTGAAACTCAAGAATTTCCTTTGCGACCCTCATTTGTTTGTGACACACACTAACAGATACAAGGACCCCGTATCTGACTGTATCCCTCATCTGAGATCTGCCTCATGCTTGGCATATCAAATCAAATGCAAATCTATCAATGCCATCTATGAAAGTTATCATACATCCCATCGGATGTGTGGCATTGATATGAAATTAACAGATTTAAACATTCAACTGCTGTTTAGGCACTTTAAAATAACACCAATTTAAATTTTAAACTAAAAGTACAAGATTTACGACTCAGAATGTACAATGTTGCAAAAGTTAAACCGTTTAACCAACAGGTTCAATTGTGTATGGCATAGGGGTTTCATTGCATTTACCATTTCTTTATGACTGCATCGTTCAATGCAATGAAGTGATAATCAACTTCCGAAAGTAGAGTAAGTTTGTGAATGAGAGTAAAAATAAATCACAAGTACCATTTTCTCAACAGTAAAGCTTAAGTCCTGACACCAATGCATCACTAATTCAAATGACTGAACTGTTTGGAGACTTCAACAGCAGCACAAACTATACATACATCTTATCACAGATAGGACTCAAGCAATAACCAGCGCACAGGTGTAAATGATTCATTGAAAATCAACCGGCAAATAGGTGTAAAACCGTTGGCAAACACCAGTCAAAACTTTCAACTGCCAGGCATAAATTGGCAAATGCCACTACCATGTAGTCAAAAACAGAAAATTACTTGCAAAGTAATAACCAAAGTCTGACAATAGCTACCAAGTGTCCGTTAAGCACTGGTACATACTGACAAGTGCCAACAATTGATAAGTAACCTGGTACAGTCTACTCGTCATCGCAAACTCTAAACTCCAAACTTCAAACTCCAAACGGAGTGTCCAACCGGACACTCCGTACAACACAGAGTCTAAACCACACAGACCCTACTACAAGATAATAAAAAGAAAATCAATATTTGTGTTACACTGTACTTCTTGTACAGTGTGCTAACCAGTATAACATGCTATGTTAAAACTTTGGGGATACTACACCACTTCACGTTAAGCAGAATGGCATGCAAAGCTGGAGTATGTGAACGAGATCACAACGCACCTACTACAGACCGTGATATGAAAGTTACCGATTACTCAACAATGTAAGTGAAAATTTCAGTGTCAGTATTACAATGAGCTCACATAAAGCACACAGCTGGTAATCGGTGAGAGCTGCAAATTAGCATTTACCAGCAGAAAGATATTGCTCGTCATTAGAATGGAACCAAATTGCCTGCTCCCAGCTGTCGCAGTCTGACAGATGATTCAAGTCCTTTAATGGCTGTCACAAAATATCGACCTAGAGTAATGACATCGTCAATCTTCGCAATCAGTCAATCAGTGAACAGATGGTCGACGTGCAGGAGTACTACTTAACAATAGGTTCACCTGAAAATCAAAAAATGGCAGAATTAATAGAACTTCAAGGCCATATAATAGAATATCTATCAGGAGGTCACTATTCTAACATTAATTAGCATACTACGTACAGCAAAACTTTGGTATTTCAAACGTCAGTATGTCGAACATCAAGTCATATTGAATAACAGTGAAAGCTCAGCCAATGCAACTGGAAACATTAACAATTAGGACTGTTTTATCGAGCCTGCTTATGTCAAAAGTATCCCTTATTGTACAGATGTTCAACAGTCATTGTCAAACTGTTTACTAGCGGATATATCAAAGTTACGAGCTCACTCAATACAATTGGCTTAATTGTAGTTTAATGATCATTTTTTCCCTCCAGGTACGAAACACAGCAGTGTGTTATCCATAGACTGACTCCCATGGATTTCTGGTCAATGGAAGATGGTCATTCAATCGAGTCAAAAGGTCTGATTTAATTTTGTCCTTCTACAAACATCCCATAGCCTCTGAGAGATGGGGTGACAAAGACGAGGGAGTTTAGCCACTGACAAATGCGTCAATTGAATAAGAAGCGTCAAAAAGTTTATAGGTATCAGACAGAAATTTTAATCTAAGGCTAGTACGGTTGATACAGGGCATTTGATAACGTACGGCCACCATTCAAATGGTTGAGCAGTGTCGAAGACATACGACAGCAATAAAAATTTTCACACTTCCATCTTTTTAGGGTGGGAGAGAGCTTAACATGACTATACATCATGTCAGAAGGCACATACTAATGGATAACACACTGCTGCGTAGAGCTGAAGAACTGAGTTCGATACTCATATCCCCCGTAGGGTCAACTAGTCCTTTTTTGCTAGGTGGTGGTGTTGGTTAAAGTAGATGTATAATGTAATGGGCGCTTTGCATAGCTGCCATCTGTTATATTCGACTCCTGTAATAACCTGTCATCATTCATTCATTCTGTACTTGTGAACATACAGTGGTTTGCCAGTTTGAAATTAAACAGAAATTATAACAAACCTCGAAAAATGGCTCTGGACGGATGTGAAAGTTTTTACTGACCTGTTCAACAGATGGTGCAGCAATGATCTGCCTGTCTTCATCTGAGTAATGGTCACTCAAAAGTTGATGCAACTGTTGAAAACACTGCTGGACATTCCCCTAAAATACGCAACACAAAGTCTGCCTCTTAGATTTCAGTAAAATATTATAGCAGTACCTGAAAAAGAATCCTCACAGTTGGCCATCTTAATCTGACCACATAAAATTAGCATCAAGGACGATGACATCGGCTGCAAACAGAATAAGACCGTGAGGCTAGGTTAATTATTTTACACAGTGCTATGTTTGTGGCTATGTGTTTATTTCTAGGGTAGAACAGTTACATTGCAGAGCTAATTGCATTGTGTCTTTTGCAGCATTGTTAAACAGGAAACAACTAATCCAGAGAACAGAAGTACAAAGACACCTAAGTGATATGTCAGAGACTCTGAACATCCATGCCATCTGTCAGCTATGTGTATCATTTTGCTAACTGATGTATTTTATAGAAAATAATGACATTTAATATCATTTAGGCAAGCGCAGATATCGTCTCTTAGTAGATATCTTGAAGGAGCTCTATATAAATGCTCGATAACATTACATTAATGCAATCAGTCAAAACATTCAATCAATGAATAAATTTTGTAGAGCTAACCTTAAGCGGCTTAAACAGAATGAATTCGGTGTCTCTGTTGGCCAAGTAGAGTGCCATGCTCCGTTGAACGGTTGTCTTCCTCTGCTTCAGATTCTTGTACGTCACAGTCACCACTTCGCTCAGCTTCTCTGGTGAGGCAAACGGCTGCTGGCGAATGTCAACACGAGGTCGACCGTCACTGCCACACATCTGCATGATTACGTTCGCCTGCAACCAATAGGAGAGCTTCATAACATCAATTTATTTAAATATATTCATAACCATAACCAGCCATTTTATATGACTGCCTCCAACAGAAGGAACTTGAAAACACATGATAAACAAGTTATGAGGAGAGTCAAAATGGAGAAATAAATAAACCCCTAAGGAACCAACGAGGTCCCGCTAATGGGGCTCACCCTTTCTCACAAAAAAATAAGCAGCAGGCAGGATGAGAATACATGTACGAAAGTAGCTTTATTTCTTAACTAGTTAACTAAAGTCGACTGGCACCGTACATCTAAGCTCTGGCAACATTGAGTAGACGGATTTTGTATTTATTATAATTTAAACAAATAAACCGCAGAATGATTACATGAATTAGTAGGAACACATAATTACAAGTAAAACATTCACTTACATCAATTTATTTAAATATATTCATTCATTTAAATTCAAACTGAAAAACCACAGAAAGATTATGCGAAATAGAAGGAACACAAAATAACGAGCTAAAAAAAGAGTCTAATTCATAATTGCTTTATTATTATTATTATTATTATATCTTCGTTTATTATTACACCAGCTGCCAAACCGCATTTGTTTACAATCGACAAAAAATAAAGAAAGAAATGTGTGGCAGCCTGTTAGGCGCCGACCGTCCCACTGCTCGCTCATTTTAATATCTCCCCTAGGAAGTGAAAGACTGAGCTAACACAAAGGGGCCAGCGGGTATCAAACCAGCTTCCTCCTCATCCTCTGATAGATCAATAAAAAAATATGGTTTCACTGCCAAGAGATGCACATCTCTTCCAATCTTCCACTGACTGTCATTGGCCAACTCAGAATGCATGGAACTACGTCATCAAATAATGTCCGCCTACCTTAGACAAGAAATCCCTGAGTTGGCCGACGAATTGGTCCGATATGTTCTGAATGAACTCCTCACATATCTTCTTCAGCTGCTTATCCACCTCCTTCCGCGAATCGATGAAAGTCTCCGTGACAGAAGGTGTACCCTAGAAGCCGAAGAAAAAGAAATAAAAACACAGATAATTAACCTAAAAACAGCACATGGAGCTTAACTCATCTTCAACACCATGTAGGAAAACATGTTTGAGCATTGATCTAAAGACATGATCAGAGGCCTTAATCATGCTGTAAACGTGTACCGTAGCGCATCCAAAACCTAACTCACCTCGAGCAGAAACTGCAGCACCGCGTTGTTGCTGCCGAAGGAAAACAGTTTTGATCGGGCTCGAAGTAACTCCACAGCGGCATCTAAACACACCACAAACGAGTGCCAATAGTAATTTTTCACTTTGGAAATGTGTGTCAGTGTACATCTGTATGTGTCTCATTGTGCATGAAATGTGTGCATGGATGAGTGTATGTGAGCATTGCCCCAATACATGTACAACTGTAATATTACTTGCATTTTCACAGCAGAAGTCATCAGCAGGTAACTCAATCAATCAATCAATCAAAAATACTTAATATAGCACCCCTAACCGGTGTATCATGATCCATTGGAACACCTACTGTCATATATATACTTTTTAAAACGTAATAAAATAATTAGTAAACTTCCATTAGAATAACTAGGGAGAAGGGAATTTTGTTCATCATATTGCAATGCAGTATAGTATGTCGGATTTTGAATTTGTTGTTACAGTATCTGAGCATTTGTCAGGATAAGCCCTTGAAAGTGGGGGCCCTTCATTTTGTAGCTTCCGCCAAACAAGAAATGGCAGCAAATCAAAAGAATGCCACAGCCTGCAATAAGAATTACACAGAGACTGAAATGGACTAATTCAAAAGTGACCTTTATAGTCAACTGTTTAGCAACATTATTTTAAATGCAAGAAACGATTTGCAAATGTTCTGCACTGAGAGATATTTAACATGGGCATTTCTAGTTTGTATAGATCAAGCATTCTATTTTGTAAAGATTCAGCACTTCTAGTTCGTAAAGATCGAGCACTTCTAATTTGTAAAGATCGAGCGCTTCTATTTTGCAAAGATCGAGCATTTCTGTTTTGCAAGGATAGCATGTTCTATTTTGCAAAGATCGAGCATTTCTTTTTTGCTAGGATAGCATGTTCTGTTTTTCAAAGATCGAGTGTTTCTATTTTGCAAAGATAGAACGTTTATATTTTATGTAGATGTAGTTGCCAGAAGAACGTTACTTCTAATCTTGCTGAAGTCAAGCGCCATTTCTTTAACGGCCGAGTCGATGTGGAATGGAGCGATCTGTTCTCGCAGAATAAGCAGATGCTTTATAAGGAATAGATGACCATCTGTCAACGACTGCAAGACCAGCAACAGAGACTAACGGTCAAGATATGACAACAAGGTGTGACGTATTGACTCATCTATTGCACACCTCCTCAGTAGAAGAGAGGAGGACCCCTAAAGAAGGCACTATGCAAACATAAGCAAACATGTACTAATACACAGAATTTGACTGATGAAAGCGCAGTTAAGAAGTGAGAGACAGTAAGATACTGACATGCATTGACTATTGTAACATTGACTATGCTATCCAAATAGGCTTGCCGAGATTCCAAATGCATCGGATCCTAAATCAAATATTTGGAAAGAGAAACTAAAACGACTTTAAATAAGAAAATGCACAGGTACACATGGTGCAGTATGAGTTATCAGTGCTGAATTAATGCATCTAAGGTAAGCAAGAGAATTGAACACTTCATGCTCTTTGACCCTCTATCCTGTACTATGGGAATCCCAGGGACAAAATATCAAAGGGCTGACAAAAAATGATACTTCTTGGTAATACAGTTAAATGATTGAATCCAGGGTCATCACACTAAGCCTGCTCAATTCACGATTGATAGATTACATGATGAATGCATCACTAAACAATAAATCCATGCTTACTCTAAATGAACAGACAAAGAGTTAGAAGTGGATAGTTTGAGAAGAAAACGACCAACCTGTTTCTTAGCAATGCCATCGCTTGCTTTGATGAGCGACAGAATACACATCGACAGCGTCTCCTGCGACAAACCCTGGAATGTCGTTCTCTAGGAACCGACAATCAGACTCATCACATATCAAAGGGGAAAGTTCTAAACACATCATGTGTCACGGAACACCACGATTTAACACACTCCTAAATTCCAACAGCAGCTCTTTTCTCTGATGTTAAAGCACGAGCATTGTAGCACACATAAAATGAACACACCACACATCACATGCAGGTTTAAGATATTAACCGCTTTATTGTGGTACGAAACAAGCAGTCCGACAGTCGCATCATACAGTACACAAGACAAGCCAATGCACAGTCAGTATGCACGTAATCATCGCGTATCTATAAGATAGGGCTTTTGCAGCCCTAAGAAGAGCTAAGTAGCTCTGGTCGAAGAAAGTTACTCATATGTTAGAAGACCGTAAGTTAAGCAGTAAGTTTCAGGGTACAATGTTTCACAGAATTGTAAATTTTCTGTATTTTAATGTAAATTTCAAGAAGTACTCCACAGTGACAGGATGCTAACAAAAACTGCAATGTAGAAAAGCTGGAGTGTTGCCATCACTAAGTAAAACAGATTATCGGAGAATTCAAAATTCTAAGTGAATGTCACAGTGGTCAAATCTGCTCACAGATCGATCAGCTGCAAGTCTAGCATCACAAAACGAACAACTCACGTCTATACATCGGTAAAGCTTCGAGAGGCAGACTAAGGTACGTCGAACAGTCGGATACCACATTCCGTGCAGATCAGCTGGGGACATCGGCATGTTATTTGTACAAGCTGAAAAATAATTTCAATAAATGACACCCGTGATCATAATACATAATGTGAAGAGGTTAGGCAATGAGCTGTCTCTTATTATGAGGCCATAATGGTCTATTTGTCTTCACAAGTCTTTATAAAACAGGAATACAAATCTGAACTCATTTACACCTCAATTAAAATGGGATGCATGATGATCTTATGGAGCTGGACTGTCAAACAAAGGCTAAGTGTTGAAATCCTACAAAGTCAGAATTTCATTTTACAGAGTTCTGCTTCATCCCTCAACTTAACTATACATTGTAATGAGTAGACTGACTGTACACTGACAGTGGGAAGAATAAAATGATGTCGCTAAGAACGCAAAGCGATCGTAGCCTCTCAGGCAAGCTTAAGGAACTGTGTGCCCAAATTCTGATTTCTTCTTCTTATATATAGAATGGCAGAAATTTTGAATTAAATCTTAAACAGCATTTACCGTACTGTATGCAGGTTTGAATCTGGTCATTCCTATATTATTTACAAATCTTACCATAAAGCATTTCACCAACAGCATCAAACTATATCACAGTTTGCAAAAAGCACAGATATCATTTCAGTTGCCAAACTGGGCCCTCACAGATACAAAGGCACTGTTAGAATGGCACAACACACAAGCCAAACACAAAACCAAACATGGTACAAGAGGCCACTCTATAGAAGTAGTTGCATTTTAACAACACTGTGTTAACAAGGATCACCCCATCCTTTATTCAGGCTTAGGACAGGCACTGTCAGAGTGCAAGCAGTGGCAGAAAGTTAGGCCACTCTATCGTCCCATACTCAGGCACAACAAAATAGACAAAAAATGTGGTCACTCACAGAGCGCAATGCTGACAAAACCCGTTTCATCAGTCACTCCGTTTTCCACCAAGTCCGTACTTTCGTGCGCCAGCTTGTCGATGCGTTGTCCTGCCTCTGACACGACTGCGGTGATCTTCTCCACCTCCATGCTGGTGGCCGAGTGAGTCGACGAAGTGGAAGAGGCCGAATTATTACGTACAAGTCGATGAGAATCGGCGGATGACAGAGAGACCTTTGAATCTTGTTGCTCCTTCTTTATCTTCTCGGCTATGCTCTACGGAGACAACCCAACAAACAACCCCTCAATCTAACCTAAAGAAATTTATTTTACTGTTATCATAACACACAAAGTACCTCAAATGAGCAATAGTCAAAAATCAATCATTTGATCCAACCACCAATCACAAGCTCAATCAATTACAAATGTAAATTAATCAACTTATTCATTTTTCATATATGGTAGCCTATTACCTCAAAAAGCAATGGGGGAGAAATTGTAACACCAAATAAATAGAGGATGAGCTAGGATGAGCAAAACAAAAACACACAAATCGTTGCTTGGAAACCTTTATTGCAGGGAATAAAATTTTGAACCAAAAATTCCTTTAAGAGTCAGCCAGGGTTGAGACCTCACAAACACCAACGGGATCAACAGCACTTCAAAGGACTGCACCACTCACCTCCATCATCTCCAGCTTCTCCGGATAGGCAAGGTCTCCAGGTGCTGGGTTGTAGTTAAGGATCTCCTGGCGGATGAATATGTGTGTCCGGTAGACGAGTCGCTCCTGAACATCCTGAAGCATCTGGCCACACACCATGTCAAATGCCACCAACTGTTCACCTGACACAAATGATAAAGGACTCACCCTTTCAGACATCAGTTGTAGGCCCGACTGCTTGGAAAAGCCTCCAGTTGGATCTTAGGCTCTTGCCTAGGAACTCTCTATTCCATTTTTATTCCATTCTGAAATCTGTCTTATTTGGCCGAGGTTGAAATGCCTCTGAGTAGATTTCTTGAAGAGGTGCCATATAAAGTTTCATTGATCAATTGATTACAAACCTCCACTGAAGTACAACTCATGAAAGACGTAACGTGACATTTACAGCAACTGGGGAGTGCAACACAATACCTATTAAGAAACTGACACAGGTATCGCAGCAACTGTTACAGCTCTCTTGAACTCTTGCACATGCGACTGTACTTCATTTGGCTTTCAGGTTTACTTCAGCCTATTAGGCACTTCAGCCACTTCAGTAAAATGTTTCACTAAGTTTTCAGTTGAGGCCATTTCTTGTTTGAAATTCAACCAACTGCCACCTTTGCAATCAGCCTACTGGCAAGCATGCATCTGAGGCTGTTGCAATTTCAGCTAAAGTGATAGTCACCCCTTGTTACAATTCTGTTTCAGCATCAAAGCCAGTTTTTTTATTAAATCAGGTTACTGTTATGTTCTGTGCATGTGAAATACCATACTATCATTAGCAAATGAGTCAAATACTAACTAAACGATAATCACATAACTTTACTAACTGTTATTCTGAATATGTTCTTCCATCATTTCAACCTACAATCAAAAATTTAATAATTGTAAAATAAAGAGCAGAAAAGTTTGCACTTTAAGAGTAACAATTCATTCATCAAATTTTCCTCCCCGGCTATTCACAATCAGGCCAACTTTGACTCCTGTCAAACTTACAATCATCTGTTACTAATAGATCATGTAATCTTACTGTGTATCTGTCAGCTTACAGTGTAAATTAATAAATTATTATTATTATCATTGCTAATTGAACACATTTAGCAAACCAAATGCAGTCTAAGGGAAAAAATTGGAAGTAGAAAAGACCTTGAGTATGCTGCACAGCTCTGCCAGAGTCTCTAAGTGATTGACGTGAATTATCAGAGGTCGCAAGACATCATACAAGTTCGTGCAGAGGCTCTCCAACGTTTGGCTGCAAAGAGCAAAACGCACGTTATGCAGTAAGTTCTGCTGAATAGCTTTATGACAAGACCAACATCAGCAAAAAAATAAGAGATTTCCCATCTACTGAATATAACATACATCTGGTTCAGTAGTTTAATGGAAAACGTATCACAATGGAGGATTTCTAACTCTGTTTACTACCACCAGTCATACAACCTGCTCAGGCCAGTTAAAAGGCGCCACAAATGTTTTAATACATACATTTATATATTATACATACATAACAATTTACAGCTTGTGTGGAAAGTGATTGAGTAACTGAAATGACCTACATGAACTCTATACAGAGCAGGCTTGCTCCAGAAGTGAGTTCCAGAAGAGAACCTCAGGATATTAATACCGAGGCCTCTATAAATGGAAATGTTAATAGTGCTTGAGGTACAGATCCACACAGCAAACACCTTGTTGCTATGATGTCTTTGTTGCATGGTATAGTAAACCCATTCAGCCTCATTTCACCATATGTACAATTCCAAAATAGAAGAACATATAAAGATTACACAATACACATGTTAGTATTTATACATACTCAAGAAGTGGAGTTGGCCTTGAGAAGAAGTGAAAGAAGAGTTGATGTTCATCTTCACAGACGTGTATCATGAAGGCGCAACCGCTGCGAACCTACAAAACCAAAACACCGTAAAACGAATCCACTTCACCAACCACAAAACCCTTATCATACAGCAAACGACATATGAAGAAATCCAGATGACAACAACCTCTGACTCAACAACCTCTCACAATTTCACTTTCAACTCATGTCACAAATCAGTTAAATACCATCCATAGCTGTTGCAGTTAACAACTTTGTGCCTCTCCATATTTATTCTGCAAGAGGCATTATATAAATGTTTAGATGATAGGTTATGAATGCATGCTTGATTTGACTCGGTTTTGCATGCCATCAGTTTATGTCTTGACTATTAGACACTGGTACCATAAACATCATTAATTAATACTAGCAACAGGAGAGCAGCAGTTATAATACTTACTAGTGCACAGTGATCCCGGCTGTGTTTTGCTGCCAGTTCAGTGACCGCGCTTTCGACACTTGGTGAGAGAAGCGTCAGGCGCTGTTGAAAATAGCACTGATGACAATCATTCAACAGCTGCTGGTATCTGTATGTCAAAGAACACTATCTTCATCAGTATTTCGTCATAAAACACACAATGATTTTAACAGTTCATTATTATCATTGTTATACATTTATCAGGCACCAAAAACTAATGACCAAGCCACAATCATTGGTGCTTAGCCATTATGGTTTAAATCCATATTCTCCAAATTACAAGGTGAACACTCTAACCATTCGGCTACAGTGTCCCATAATGATCAGATTGTTCAAAACAGTACTTAACATGTTAACTTTGTCCCCAAGTACAAAATGCCAGCATTTTAAGAGATTCCCAATAACTAGTAAATTCTGAATATATATATATATTATATAATTATATATATATATATATATATATATGTATGTATATGACATATGTATGTATGCTAAACTATATTGACTTGATTAAGTGGTTTGGTTTTGCATACCAATGGTTGATGCCTTGAACCTACATAGACACTGAACCCGTAATTAACCCGTTGTTAATTAAAAATAGTAATACAACAAGCAATCTTGGTTGCATGCAAGGTTTCCATTACACTAACTGGCACTGATAAGTACAGCTCTACTTACTCGGGGCTTTTGTCAAGTCTCATTTCCACCTGTTCCATGAGAGCCTTCACACGAGGTGCATTGGTGCGGAACTTTCCATAGAACAAGGTAAACGCATCATCCACCGGTGTTGGAATATCCTGCAGACAATACATCACTGGTAATTATAGCAAATAGTTATCCAGTACCAAATTAAAATTTTAAATCATTAATTAGATAATGAGTACAAAAAATAAATCCTATGACATCACAAAACCAAGATGACCAAACACTATCAAATGATAGGGCAAGATGATCAATAATTAATTTTTACCAGACAAAGATGACTGCTTTAGTTCTTACGCAAGTGCCCCTATACACAGTATATGCTTAATTACAACTATTTTACAAATGTTTAAAAAAAACCTTATCTAATCTACTCTCACCACCACCATCGTCACTTATTTTTGATAAGGGTACCCCTACTAGCGGGATATTGGTCCCTTAGGGGTTTACCTTCCCTATTGCTCATTACCATTCTCTTGTTTGATTGATTGATTGTGTTCCAATCAATAAAAAAACACCTTGATTGATTGATTGTAATGCACTTTAATTAGGGTGTGATTGATTGACATATCGTGCCAATTAATGACTCCCAATATTTGACCTGCTTTTTCCGAATCAGGATTAGATCCAATTAATCCACAATATTGTTTATTTTAATTTGGTCCCAGGCACCGTTTGTTACTCCGCGATCACAGAAATAAAAAAGACAAAGTCTTGTATGTTGGCACAGGATGTAATTCAAACAAGAATTTATGCACTAAATTATTCAGATTGGCAAGAAATAATATGTCTTTCATTTCCAATCAAAGTACCAGGTTCCACAAAGGTCTGCCAATTTTTAACTTGCATATAGATATATCCCTGTATAGGAATGACAGGAATTGTTAAAATTGCAAGTCATAATGATATTCCTACATATATTCTACAGCTTCTAGAAACCTCAAAGTCCCCAAAAGCACCAACCAGGCAGCAGTCATGTTTGAATCTCAAATAGACAAATTACTGACTTTAAAAGTCACAAAATCAATACAGTACTGCTGATAACCTTGGGAGAGCCATAAAGCTGTTTGAACTTTCAACAAAGCAACAGAACTGTTCTTCTAAATATTATGGCTGCAGAACCACAATTTCTTGTTGAATGTAACTGCAGAAGCCCAGCAATTGTCAATGTAAATTGTAATATAAGTTTAAATCAGAGAATGTTATTTAGCCAAACTATCAGACAAAATATCTGTTCACCGTAAGCACAGTACACCTGATTCAAACGCAGGAATTCTTACATCGACTGCAGGATGGACACTTAACAGGCAGTTACATAGTTTACGGTGTGACAACCTGTTTGATAATAAACGAATTATACATAGCAATATACAAAACCATCGACACAGAGGCTTCGTGGTTTAATAGGAGGAAAATGATTGCCTGTTCTGTGATAAGCAGGAAAAGATTTTTCATTCAAAATTGTGTGACATATCAAAAAGTAATTTATGAGGAAAAAGGCTTCAACAAATCCTTAAATATGAGCAACTACGAACATACCAAAACATTGACTAAGCACAATAATCTTAAATGTTTAGTAATTAAGAGGCAATAAAGACTTCAACAAAATACTTAAATATAAACAGCTATGCATATAACAAAGCATTGGCTCAGCACAACTCGTAAACAAAAATAGAAACCCAAGCAAAAACCAACTAAGAACCGTGAGAAAAAGCAGTTTAAACATCTAAGACCAAGCAGATAAGCACGTGGTTGTCATACCTCTTTGGTCACTTTAAAATCATACAACTGCTCATTCTGTCCAGGACAAAAGTCAACCAGACACATTTAAGCAAATATTTCCGAGAAAAGGTCCCATCAGTTGCAGACTTTCTGTCATCATGTATGCAGTAAAATAACTACTCCTCTCTTTACTTGCTTTAGAAGTTTCTTAATAGGTGCCATGCATATATTTACATGTACTAATGCATGCGCACAAACACACAAACAATCACAAGGTTCCGGAAGATCCCAAAACCTCAACAGGACAAACTCTATGAAGACTATCAAAATCACACTTAAAACGTTCGATTACCTCCTCTCACAGCAAATCAGAAGCTATACCTAAAGTCATCAGAAAACAAATTAACAATTGCAAAACCTTGCTACAACTATCAAAGTCAGAGCCGTGCCAAGGGCGGTATCTTAACTCTATAACAACCAGCATGTAGTAAAATGTATGAGAAATCAATAATGCTGGTCGTTAAAGAGATTTGGAAAGTCACAACAACAGGACCCACGTGTATGGCGGCTTTTAAAAGCTCGTAAGTCCTAGGCCGGACCAGTTTATGCCGTAAACCCGACTAAATAACTAGATCAGCGTGTATGGAGGCGCCTAAGTTCTTTTAAAACCGACTAGCGCTAGTCCACCTGGCAGGCAGGCGTAAATCCAGTAGTCAGGCTTAGCAGGGATATTTAAAATGGCGGACGTCTCGATTGGTTCACTGTGACACAGTTTCAGACGTCAAAGTTGATTTAAGAGAGACCATAGTTCACTCTGCTATTGTCGGACGATGAACTTAATATGTTCTTCTTCTTCGCCGTCACAAAATGATAATAAGAACGGTGATCTTTGTTTAATCGGGAGTTTTAACACTGATTGACACATCAAATCGCCGAACACACTGCCTTTAGCTTGCAATGGTCGAGCTAACTTTTCCCACATGCAAGTTAAATAATAGTTGAGTAAGGCAATCTTAATCCATACACAGTAATTTTTGTGGAGGAGTAATATTGCAATAACAGTGACATTCGTGTTTTAGCAAAATCATCTGTTAATTTTAAAAATGTGCACAATAAACTTCTTTTCGAGATCAAGTCTGAAAATAGCCAAATAAATAGCTTGCACAAGCAAGCTTGCACTAGCCATAATCGCCATTGATGCTGGGTTTTCCCAAGCTCATCCAAGTCTCTGACCAGTTAGTATGGTACCAACGGATCGTTCATACGTGCCATTTTCCCATAGTCTAAAATATCAGCCTATGAAGTCCGTCTTAGGGCACAAAGCTGGAATTGAGTTACGACCATTTTAAAATCCGCCAATCGCCATGCACATGGGCCCAGCTGATAAAGACACACAATCAACAAAGCAAACTCATGCATCAACCTACATCAACAGCACCAGCTCTACATATGCTAAACTGTGGAAATGTGAATATTAAGACGATAAAGAAAATCCAATTCATGCTTTTCTGACAAATGTTATAACAAGTTCTCAGTGTACCTTTGTTGGGAGAACTTGCTTGGTGGCAGCTCGAAGAACGTTGAAGATGTGAGACTTGAGCAGACCAAGTGCACGCGATAGGCAGTGCTTAAACTTTACCAGGTAAACAGACGACTCTTTGTACTGAGGCTAAAATTGAACCATCATCATCAGTACACGACTACCAATGTAATTTCAATCTACCTATCTATACAATTTACATAGCACCTCTTAAAGATAATTATTCAAAGGTGCTATTCACCCAGGAACGGTAAAAGAGGTAGCGCAATAAACAGGCACCGTCAACTGACATTTTAACGACTAGCCTCATTGGTTTCCCAGTTGCTTTTAGTAAAATCTCATCATTAAAGAGTTAAATATCAAATAAGCACTCCACAAAATAAACTAATTAAATTAGCATAAATTAGGTGTGACAGTCAGGATATTCAATTATTCATGACATGTGTAATTCATGAAAACCCAGATTAAACAATGGCACTGCAGTCATTTTGTTGTGTAAGTACTAACCAGTCAGCCTAAAAATACATAAACCAAATTCAGTCATTTAATCCTTACAAAGATTTATGTGAGACTTTAATGCCACCACTCAGAATCACCCCCAACCTCAGTACGGCTGAAAAGGGCAGCCAGAGGCGAGTATAGAAAGAGCCAGAGTGGACCATGGGGAGCAAGCACAGTGCCAACGGGAGCCTGTTCCAGAGCGAGGGGCCAATCACTGAGAATGTACAATTCCGCTCGGTAGCCGTGCAGGCAAATGGATGACAAGCCCGCCCCACTCTGTACAATTGAGAGAGCGACAACTTGGAGCACACTAGGAGGGCAGCAAAAGTCACAAAGGTATGCCTGAATCATAGTCCAGCAGGACTGCCAGACCAAAGCGATGACCTGGTATGAAATCTGCTGCTGGAGGGGAAGCCAGCGAAGCACTTCCAGAATATACCCTGAGATGTGGCAAATCTGGAAATGCATTGGCAAGACATGCAGTAGAATGCAACCCAACAGCTCAGCTGGAAGGTCAACATAGAGTAATCTAGTCAAGTTGTATGAAGGAGTGAATGAGTGCAGCAGTTGGCAATGATCTTGAACGATGTTCTCTTGATCATGAACAATGTTCTCTTCAACCGGGGTTGAGTCAGAAGCTAACCTTGAACGGGTGCTATATAAATCTCAGATACAAATTAATTAGATAAACTCAGTGTGTGTGAATTCTTGGAATAAATAAGATAAACATGAAATTCACAGACATGTTTGTTCAAATATTCAATGCATTCGTCGAGCTGTGACAAGATCGGCAGGAACCCTTCACTATTGACGCTGCAGGTTGGCAAGTTGAGCTTCTGTAACAGTAAAGAAATCAACGACCAACTAAACTAATGCATCCTGTATTCTACGGCTCTCATGCAATGAAAGGTAGTCAAACATATACAGTAGAGTCTTACAGTGCACTTAAAGATATAAAGAGCAGAGCTGTTGGAAAACCAGACTAAAGACAAAGATAAAGATCAAGCTAACACAGGTGCTGCATAAATCCCCAGATGATGAAAAGAATTTAATGTGAGGTAATAAAACATCGTTCGAAGGAGTACCCAGTTGTAAACAGAAATATTAAAAAATGACTTAAAGATACAACATAAAGCAACCCATGAAAGGGCATACAGTAAAAGATAAAAAAAAATGCAAAGGACAGGGCAAACAGCCCCTGTACAATTAAATAAAGAGATACCCTGCAAATGTTGACAAAGTTTTGGTTAATAATTCTACTTAATGAAGTCCATCTGATTTACAACCCAAGCTATCTGAGCACAGTAATAAATTAACTAATTGCAAATACTATCTGAAATTAGATGATGGGTTTACCGTTGATATGCGATCCAATTCATTGAAGTATCCCAGCTTGCTATTAATACTCTCTGCAGCATTCACCAACTGCGTCTAAATTCATAAGCGAGACAACTAGACAGTCAACCACAGTTTTTAGTGATAAGTTAAACTTGCTATACTAGTTATACATATAAACAGTTTTAAATACAAATATATTATTGCACTACCAAATAATAATACATGCAATACGCAGGTACCAGAGACTACTCACATAAGTGCTTATATACCAATTTGCATTATACTGCACTGTATTTAACCATTTCTAAAGCATTTCTCTCAGCATGGACCATTCGAAAGCAATCCCAGTACAAGGACCATGAGAAGCAAGCAGGATTTGAGGTGAGAGAAAGATGAGCACAAACATTTCTAGAGAGAATGGTGATGCGGATATAGAGGCAGCGATCGCGTTTGACAGGTAGGGGGACACCCAATGAGAGGGGTAGAAAAAGTGGGGGTGAAAAACATATAATGTGTCCCCTCTCAGTAAAAGGTGGGGGAGTTGTTCCCCTCGACTCCCCCCGGGATCGCCGCCCCTGTGCGGACAGATAGGCCCATTCATTCCACAGAGAGGGACTTAAGCAAGCAATGGATCTGCATTGAGCGATGGAAGTTCGGACATGGATAAAGAAAGATCAAGGCAGTCAGAGGATTGAAGAAGATGCTGTGAAGTGGCCGACTAATGCATGTATTAAAATCAATAACTGTAATAAAATCAATAAGTTTAAGTTATTTTAAATTTATAGGTTTCATAGTGGCAGATTGCACCAAAGGGTGCAAATTCTGGTTCATTACTGTGAAAATAATATACAGGTAATATCATGCTGAAACATAAAATCGCAAACATGGAAACATGTCTTAACCCTTAACACTCCTGAGCTCACAGCAGCCAATTATAATGCGTTTGATATAATATTGGACGGGTAAGGGTTAATAATGGACCTATGTCATCACATTTCGCTGCAGTCAAAGCTCCTTAAGTTCAAGGTGAAGCCTTGAATACTGAAGTAGGTAATTGATGGCATTGATGGCAGTACCTTACCATAGTACAGGTAGTGGTAGTTGCAGTTTATTGACTTTGTGTGATAGCAAAGATCATTAGCATCACCCTCCTCCTTTATCCAGGCTTAGGACTGGCACTTTCAAGAGTGCAAACAGTAGCAGAATTTACCATAGTACAAGTCAGAGGAGTTACCTGTTCTTCAAGAAGGTTTTCACAGGCTTCATGCAGTGCATTGGTCTTGGTAGCAACTCGAACATAGTCTGTCTTGAGGACTGTAAGAAACTCCAGACACTGTTCAACCTCTTCAATGACTTCATCACACTGATTCTTGTACCTCTGAACGCTCTCCAGGAACTCCCTTTTAAAAAATACACCACGTTATATATTTAATCTAATGTTAAGAGAAGGCATGCAAAACATACTTGATATTAAAGACAGGTATGCTCAATATCAAGCAATCTAAAGTATATCCATGATCAATGTCATCAACTAATAGGTAGAATAATAATTAGGACATTGTCTAGTACTTTCGTTATGTAATGTAATGAATACATTACAGTAAATTAGACTGGTCAACTAATAGTTAAATTGGTTGTCCTTACTTCATTAAGCTCATATCTCATCAATGAGCATAAATACAGAGGAGTATAGTATTTAGTGCATAATCTTGATCAAAGACAAATCAATCAGAATTTATCTGTCGTACATTATTCACAAACTCAGTGCAAGGTGTGGTAAGTGGCACATGATGGCCTGAGTTTACCATAGGGGCACAGGTAGGCAGAAATCTCAAAACAAGTTTCCTCCCAGACATGGATTTACAAAGCCAGACCTTTTGGTTGACCACCGCACACCCCTATTTGTAAGCAATGTGTAACTATAGTCTTGATGCATGGAGTAAACTTTAACAGATGCCACACCTTTGCTGTTGTCCTTCCTCTTGCTCCATCTGTCCCTCAGTCTCAGAAAACCATGAGAAAAACTGAAGAAAAAAAACAATGGTGCAAATATTTGAGTTCAGCTGCAAGTAACTTCCCAGAGAATACATTTCAAACCCCTTTCCCCTTTTTTGTTCACCAATTCATAAGTGGCACTATCTGGTTTCTGTATCACTACATCTGTCAAGCTTTATATCACAGTTGTCTAAAACAATGGCAACTCTATGCGCAACAGTAATTTTTGCCTCCTTATTATTTATCTCACTTGTCCCGGAGTAAGTCCCATAGCATCTTCAAAGGTACAGACGTGACTAAGCAAAATATTCCCGGCCGCGTCTTCCACCAAGGTAATAGCTGCGCTAGTGAACAGTCCTCTAGTACAAACAAGCTGAGCGGGGGAAGGAGTGCTAGGGGAAGGGTAACCCATGCCGACGACGATAGACAGAAGAGCTGACTGCAAGGCACCCAAATTTGATCCGTACACGGGAGACCTCACAGACGAGAGAGGGAGGATAAGAGGGGACTGCAGGTGGAGGGTTTTCAATTGGACAACGAACTCGGCGTGTAACCCACTAGCGGCCAGTGCAGAACCGCCTTGGCAAGCTTCAAAGCACGTGGGGAGAGCGTGAGACCAAGTGCTGCGGGATAATGTTTGTCCCAGATTACAATGTGACCTAAACACTTTAGTACTGAGTGTTGACGCTGCATTGCGATACGTATTATATAAAATAACGTGCATTGTTGTATCATATTACAATTTACAATATTTTCTACGAACACCAATAAAATCCGATAACCGGTTTTAAAAATCCGATAATCTGTTTGCCCCAAAAACCGATATTAACAACCCTAGTATAGACAATAGTCTTTTGGAACAGACATCTGGGAAACACAATTAAATAATCGGCAAAATAATCAGGTATCGGCAAATGAATAATCGGCAATAATCGGTATCGGCATAATCGGCAAAAACTGATATCGTTACAGCTCTAAATGCCCATACTTGTGCATTGTACCGCAACAAAAATTAAGGCCAATATATTTCTAGGGTTTCAAGCAACAAACCTGCTGTGCAGTCTCCACTCTATTCAACCCCATTGATGTTGTAAACTTTGTCCAGATGTCATTTTCTTTGACTGTAACATTGGAATGAGGAACATTGACTGGAATGTCATCAACTGGTAACTAAAACAAAAATAATAAAGACCTGATTATAAATAGCCCACTCACAAATCAGACTCAATAAAAGTGGGGTGCAGGATCTATTAGTGGTTACGATATAGTCTATTATTACACAGACTTGTTTTTTGTTTTGTTATATCAATTTTGTTATATTGTTTTACTTATCAATTCACCTCAGGAGCATGCATAACTGTAAAAGATTTAACACTTTTGAAATAATCATATGACTGTAACTGACTTGCTGATATGTCTGGTGCTCTTTCTGCTAGCATTGGCTCTGCTACTGTACTAAACAATTCGTCTTATTGCTATTATTACTTGTTTGAAAATTGAGAGAGCATAAACACACACAAAAACTGAAAAAACCGATATGCCAGAGTATGCAGTAAAATTCCACCTCTGATGCTAGAGACAAACTGTGATATATATATGCCATACTTCTTTACTTGTGAAGAGACACTGGCAACCAAAGACCAGCAAGGGAAACACCGAAGAACCGTTTTGATTTTGTCAATCATGAATGCTATTTACTAAAACCAGAAGTCGAATCTAACAGTCGACAGCCATGCAAAGCGTCCATTCCATGACATAGCGCCCAATATACCAGCCTCAAGATATGCCAGGACGTTGTCAAGATTGCGTTATTTGACATTTAACGGTTTTGAACGGCATTCGTGGAATATGTAAACAAATGTTTGGTACATAAAATACACTACCAACGCCTACTGACCAATCCTAGGCTACTAAACAGAGTCCAAATCAAACTGTCAACACATTTCAAGCAGCCTCAGGTTTTCGGGAGTCACTGTCAAGTAATACATAGCAATATACCAAAAATAACACAGATAAAATAAATATCTGACCCGCTACCCCTCCTCCGTAGCCGAAAGCAGAGAATCTCTCACCTCAACCGGCAGACGTCTGTTCGCACATAGTGTCGTCAGCTCTATAAATCCATCCTTTTGTCGATCTGAAAGCGGTGCCTTGGGATTCAATTTTGCATCCCATAAAGAAAGTTTTTCCCGCAAAAGGTGTTTCGTATCTGAGACATTAGGCTGCAACGTGTCAGCCATGTTCATTCACTTCCTGCCGCGCATGCGCTACGTTGATAAAGTGGAGTGGAGTTCGCCGCCGCATATTACTTTCATCGATTAGTTTTTATGGCTTTATTCATTGTGTGAATATAATTTTTCAACATAAATGAGATCTACATCATTCAAAGGGAATGTTTTCGTAAATGTTTCAACGATTTTTGCTGCAGAGTTATACCAACGCGAAGCAGGGATTCAGTATAAGCAACTCGCGTAACGAGATCTCACGAGAAAATATTGTCGTTATGGTTACACAGCGTTTTGAAGGCGAGAGCCAAGTTCTTGCAGTAGTTGGAAACTTGGGATTTATTGTTTAATTTATTGCTTGGACTTGTTGCGAACTTTTAGGATAGACAGTTTTGTTTAAAACAAGTGTAAGGTGGTTTAGAGTGGCTTATTATGTGTCTTTCATAGTTACAATTACTTTGCGGTTGTTTTAGCCCATCTGAGGACCTTGATGGTCACAAGTTTGGAAAGGTGTAGTTCAGGCGCGGAGCTTCTACGGCCGAAAATTCGGCCTAAGACGCAAAAAATTACTTCTGCGGCCGAAAGTTACTTGTGTGTGTCTAAAAACGACACTAACCCTGACCCTAAACCACCCTCAAGATGCATAACCTACCCTAACCGACCCTCACGATGCCTAATCTGACCCTAAACGACCCTCACGACGCATGATTACAAATTTGAGGTGTTTTTAACATCGCTCATGCGCTAATGGTAGCACATGCACAGAGGTTTTCACAAGCTAAATTTTGTATGGGTTTGGCCGTAGAAGTAAAATTTTTGCTTGTTTTTGGGTCGAATTTTCGGCTGCAGAAGATATATCCGTAGCTCAGACGTTAAGCAGATTCCGAATGTTTTTTTAACATTGAAGAAATTAAGCGAGAACTTCGCTATGCATTGTGATCGTATACTCTGTAATAATTTTGAGGTAAAGTAGCTGGCAGCATAGTTATTCAATTAACAAGCTTACAAGCTTGAGGGTTTGCATTCTGGATCAGATTCATAACAAACTTGACTTGACTGTAGCTAGTTAATAAGTTTGACAGACTTATCTTTATTTATATTTTTGCTCAGCTGACAAGATGTCAGAAAGTCAGGGAATAACGAGCGCCCCACCGAGTGCAGGTGTAAGTAAACATGATATGGACGATTCTCAGGGTGATTTACGTGATCGAGTCACCAATGGAGATGGACTAGAAAAGGGTGATTATGTGGATATATTTTTCACCTAACAATATTAATTGTGATGGCATGGAGCAAAACTCTTGATTTTCTTATGTTGCTGTTTCTTTAAATTTATGCAAGTTCCATAAAATTTGTTTTCTATGATGTTTTGGACATCATGATAATATCACTATAGAAGTTTTTTTGATTATATTATCTGATAATTTCAAAATACTTCATATGAAATTATTCAGCTATGGTCCCAACTGGCATACTAAACTCACAATTTCTGTGATGGTGCATAAATGCTAACTGCTGATGATGTTGATATCACTTACATCATAGGCACCAGTGGCACTACTTTCTGCAAATCTACAGTAACTTTCTCGGCTGCCAAATCATGTTGATGAACTTTCAATGTATTAATAAGTTATTGCATCATGCTTTTAGTTGGTAATCTGCGTTTTTCTACATAGAAGAAATTCTGCGTCGTTTTTGCCTCAAAATCAGCCACTGACTTACACATATATTAAGTTTTAGGCAAGGAAGTTGATTTGAACTAGGCTTTAATATACCTCTAACAATTACAAATTAGGTTTAATGAGATGTGCATGAGATCATGTGTCTTTTTGTGACCTATGACATTGTATACTGCTCTTTAGATGTTATGATCGGTTTCTTTAAGGGATTGAAATTAAATGAAGATGCACAAAAGAATTGTGATTAATTTTACAGATCTTAGCAACCAAGGTGATGAAGAAATTCCCACTATCGTTGGTGATGGTGACACTTACCAGGAACCAAAAGTTGTAAGGGACTCATTTAATTATTCATCATGATATAAAAAATTCATTGTAAAGTATGTGAAAAAAATGGAAACATCTGTAAACTTGTATTCAATGTGGTTTAACGTGCAATTGCTTTTAATTTTTAATTTATAAAATATGAACAGAATCTGAGGTACATTAGATAAAGGCAGCATTTCCCAAATTGTGTTCCGCAGAACCTAGGGTTCTGTGAGGTGAAGACGTGGGTTCCGCGGAAAACTTTTAGTGTGAACAAATGGAGGCATTTTGCTTACATCTGTGCATAACTTTATATGATAAATATTCATAGTTCATTGACATCGATATTTGTGTTATTATTAATCTAATCTAGGCCTAAGCCAATGATTTGCATTCTCAGGCGTTTGCACCTACAACAGAATAATGTTTAGTCTTTAATAGGGGTTCCACCATACAAATTTAAAATCAAAAGAGTGCCACGGCCAATAAAGATTGGGAAACGCTGGGATAAGGTAACTAAGTTTTTACTTTGAACTTGAATGATAGCAAGGCAGCTCAGTAACTGAGGAACTGGGTGACAGATTATATTTGAATCTTTTAGGAAATCAGTTTTGTAAGTAAAAGGAGTTTGAAACCCCTCACTTGCTTGCAATATCCTGAAAAACTACTTGTTGTTTTGGGGTTTAATTCCTTTTGTCATGGCAACCTTTCAGCCAAGGCTCTATCAGCTTTGGGATAACACTTTGAGGATTATTACAACCCATTTGCCATGGACCATTAACTTTCTTACTGCACATAATCAAAACAACTGAACGAGCTAGCGATAAGCTCAAATAACCTAAGCCAACAACAAAATTCTGAGGCTGCACTAAAGTGGACATCACATGGTCTAAAAATATTTCAACACGATACTTGTGTATAACCTTCTCTCGCAGTTTAGAAATAGATTCTGAAGATCCGATGATGTTGCATGAATATATTTTTTTGCAGGCTGACTTAATACTTGAACGAATTATGCTGTCAAGACTCACTCCAGAAATGTGGCAGGAACATCACATGTCAATTCTCGACGAATTTGCTGGCGATACGCGGCGCATGTTAGTTGCCTACATAGACAGTGTCAACGGACTAACGATCGACTTCAGCGTTCCATGTGGACCTGTTAATGAATTGGTTTATTTTTTGAAGAAAGAGAAAATCACTAGTCTTTCAGTTGACACGTTCTTTCGCGACGTTCTGTACGGAACCGTCACAGGTCGTCACATTGAAAGCCTGCTGAGAGTCATGTCTGGAATCTACGTTCCAGTGTTCTATAAAAACACCACCTGGCCTGATAGTATTAAAAATGACTTTACTGGACAGCTGCACAAGTTTATGGCCAGTCTAACAGACACTAGATGGAAGATGGAGGGCAAGACAGTGCTCTATATTCCGCTTGAGGGCACTCTTGTCACACCGGAACTGGCATCAAAGAATAAGGAACTGATTCAGAGGCTGGAGAGTTAGTTCAGTTTTTGTTTCTTTATGTCATCTACCATCTAAATGGCGCATGAGGGAGATTTGCTCTCTATTGGAAGGATTGGCATTTAACAGGCTTACATACAGTTATAAAGCAACTCTTGTTTAACTTGTTATCGTATGCTCCCACTATTTCATGTGATCACACTGCGGCTTGTGAGTTTGAATTGAATTTAACTAATATTATTACCTGTCTCAAGCCACACCTGTTGTGGTGTTTTTAGATGCCATGTTTTCAGTTCCTTTCAGAGGTTTGTGAAAAGGTTCCAGATGAATAGCCAGATGAATCGCCAGATGCATATTATGTACATCAAGATGTCATTGCCTTTGTTCAGCTGCCATGATTCACTGGACGCGGCAGATCAAAGAGGTCCTCAGCTCCCAGGACGCCCTCCAAACGTCGGAAAATGCTGGACCACTGGAAGAAATCGAGTTCTGGAAAAATCGATGTGCCGACCTGTCGGGAATCAGCAGCCAGCTGGACAAACCCGGAGTGAAGAAGATAACAACCATACTGGAAATGGCAAAGTCATCGTACGTTGTGCCATTCTTAAAGCTGTCCAGCCAGATCAAGGTCAGTTTCTTTCATCCTAACACTTGTAAGTGACCTCTGAGGAGTAGGTTTATTGAAGAGGAGCTATATAAATTGTCAGAATGAATTCATAAAAAATGGCTATGTGGCTTAGAGACAATCTAGCCCTACCTGCATTGCCAATGCAGGTAGGGCATTAATTTGCTTAATTAAAGTTGGCTGCATGTTTTTTTCACATAGAACGGTACCTGTTATTTTTGCCATGATCAACACAGTGACTTGCTACAGTGATCTTTAATGTTTCTCATCACTGTACATTTATACATTCCATCCATGATTTAGTACATTCAAGTGATAAAAATCATTTTAATACATTCCAGCCATGAGCTATCTAGTTGGCCTTATCACATACCATATTGTTATGAGGTGATATTTTATGCATTAAATTGGGGCTTCACATTCGTAGTCGTAACGAAAATTGCAATCTGCATGAAATAAAGCATACTCAGCAGATATTTGCTCAAAGTATTTAATGCTTATCTGACTTCAGGAAGGTTCATACCAAGCTCAGAGCAATCTAAAGTTCCTCACGGTTCTTAAGGATCCGTGCCATGAGCTGTCCGAGGCCGAGCCAAAAGATATCCCTCCTCTGCTGCCAAAGATTGTCAATCTCATACGAATGATTTGGGTCAACTCGGAATTCTACAACACGAGAGAGCGTCTCACTGGAATTCTGAGGAAGGTGAGTTATTGTGAATCTACTCGTCTTTCTATCGCGACCGTATGTGACTTCCTCCCTGCTAATATTCAGTGAATTGATCTGGTGAGATCCTTTACCAAGGATTGCTCTTTTTGAATGGGCACCATGCCAGGCTAGGTCCTCATGTGTGGACTGTGCTAGATCAAGATTTTCATCTCTGAAATGAGGGGAAACCTCGACTCGCACGCTCTATGGCACAGAGGATTATGGAACACAGCCTGGACTCTTAATAATGTAGCTAACTTGTTCAGTTAATGAGATCCTGTCTGTTTGTGTTTTTATATATCAAAGCAGTTAGCAAATTATTAGGCCTATTGATTTTATATTAATTAATGTGATTAGCAAGATGTGTAATATTATTGTGTTGGTGGTGCGAAATGGATAATTAAATTGAATAATTAGTGAAGTTGATGAGGATCTGTTTTGCCCGTTTCTGTTCAGCTGAGCAACGAGATTATTCATCGTTGTTGCAAAGAGATCAATCTCGATCGCATTTTTGCTGGTTACGTCCAGTCGAGCATGAAGACACTCAACGAATGCATCGGATGCTGTGAACAGTGGAAGGATATCTACAAAAAGGTCCTTGTACACTTTATATTTGAACACATATCTATATCTTGATACATATTTATCATTTTGATAATTGTTAGCATTATTATTATTATTTTTATTTTTTAGCATTTATTAATATTTTTTTATTGTCAACAAGTGAATTTATTCATAAACCATCGAACACAAATGCAGACTAGTTAGTCCTTAATTGATCATTATTATTTTTATTATTATTGTTATTGTTCATGTTGTTTATTATTTTTCTTCTTTCCCCGAAGTACATATGATTCCTCGGGATTCGAAACATTATTTCTGTTATTGTTGTTTTTAATTGTTACTATTATTAAAAGCATTTTTAACGCCCACGAAATCACACAGAAATACGAACCGGAAGCATGGTGAGTCAGTAACCGGAGGAAGTGCAGTTAGATATCATGATGCTTAAAGACCAGTGACAAGTGTGAGTTTTAAGGCACTTCTTCAAAGAAGGTAAGTAGCTGTTGCAATGGATGAGCATTGGTAGTCGATTCCATTCCCTCAAGGCTGCATCACTGGATATGCTAGTGGCTAATGAAACAATCAGTCAAGGATCACTCAGTGTTAGATATTTGTGAGCTAATCTTTCAGCAGATACTTAACCCTTTAACAACCAGCTGCATATGCTTTCCTATACATTTTAGTACATGCTGGTCATTAAAGGGTTAATATCCGATATTATGGCATGCGTTTTGATCATCCTGAGTAATGTTACTGACTCATTATCAAACTATTCAGCAATTTGGTGACAAATTCAGATGGTTTACTTTATGAGCCGGAAGCTTATTCGGTGTTCATTTTTTTCAGATGTCACGAATTCATCACAAGCTCTCGTCGCTTGGTTGGGTCCTAGACCAGAGCAGCATTTTTGCTCAGGTCGATGCCTTCATCCAGAGGTGCAAAGACCTCATTGAGGTCGGTAAATGCGTTCATACTGCTCATATTTCTTGATGTAAAGTCATGTATGTTAAGGTAAATCGTTCAGAATGAGTAGCGTAATATGCATATGGTTCTGAATTTGACATCTATCAACAGCACCTATGAAACCCCGACCTAATTAACACTGGAAACCCTGACCTAATTAATACGGATTACTTTTGTTGATTCTATCGCTGCCAGTCAGTGATTATTTTATGTACTTGCTGTTAACCCGCGAAAAATGTTACTTAATTTGAATGTTGCTAGACTAGTGGTTAAGACACTGGGACAAATGTAACGAAACAGTCAACGTGAATTGTGCGTCACCTAAACATAGGCCTACTGCAAGTTCGCCGCGTTCAATGCTAAAATATGCCAAAAATACGCATTACTCGTTAAGATTCCATTTAATTTTAATAGCTGCAAATATACTTACATTACAAGATGTATTTAATTTTAATAGCTACAAATATACTTACGTAGACGAGGATAAAAGTTTTTTTGAAACTCAAATCGCACATTTGTTTACTGCGAAAGACTCTTGCAATGAAAAACAGCACCTGTTGCAGTAAGCTTTACGAAAGATTTACGGAAAAACTCGCGAAGCATTACTCCACCTGGTGCTGCGGACAGACTATACTTAGGTCGACTTTATTTGCATACGACGCTTCTATCCAATCACGCTCCTTGACAGACAGACTGACAGACGTAGACACGTGATTTCGGTAATTATATAGATAGTCAGTGTTTTTTAATTATATAACAATACCTTGTGGCTGCAAAGATCTTTCATATCTTTACATGTCATTGAATCAGTTGATCTGTAGATCAGAAATTCATTCATTTGGTCAGTCAGTCAATTAGTATTTCAGTTGGTCAGTTAATTGGTCAACTAGTATTTCAGTTGGTCAGTCAATCGACCAGCCAGCTAGTCTGCCAGTCAGTCAGATTTTTTACACTAAACTGGCCGGTTCAAGTGTTTTATGTGAAACCTGACATTTGTTCTGCATTCTGTTAGGTCTGTGAGTGTCAAGTTTTCTTCGCAAGGCGTCACGAAGGAGACAAGACGGAGATGCCACACTTCGCTGGGCAACGAGGACCGGAGATCCTTCGCGGTCTACTGGAGATCGAATCAGTCTTCGAAAAGAATCTCAACTTCCTTCACAGTGTCAAGAAAACGATTCTCGACGTGAAAGCCACCACCTGGCACGATGACTACAACAGGTTAATGGTTCTTTGTGTAATTATATTTAAGCCTATGCCTTGGTGAGGCTCTTCTAATGAATGACCAGAGACATACGTACATTACATTAATGAGCAAGGCTTACTCATCGTCCCATTGCCTGCACAACTGCTAAGCAAAATTGTGTCTTCTCAGTGGTTGTCTCCTTGCCCTGGAAGACATTCCCGGTGGCGTTGCGCTTGTACACCAGGGTCCACTCACTCTTTTTATACTTGCCTCAAAACTGTTCTTTTCAGCCGGGGTCGGGAGCGCCTCTGAGTAGTAGCCTTGAAGGTTGCTACATCAATTTTCATAATGAATTAATGAAAAAAATGCATTTAAGTTTGGTTACAGTTTGTTATCTGCATACATCTAAAGTCTGTTCTTGACTCATTGTCTACTATTTGGCATTTCAGTATAATGAAAATTTCTACAGCACCTGTTGGAGGAGTATGATTTGCTTGCGTTACTTGTCTTTGAATCCATTGTAACACTTTCTTTGAAGTTCTTAGAATGCATTGCATAAGTACCTCAATACACACATCCTAAGTTTCGTCAACTGGTGTTTTCTGGAATGCCGATGGAATGTCTTCAAGAGGTGCTTCTTGCATTACGTTCTAGATTCCGAAATGGAATGAAGGACTTGGAGGTGATGATGCAGAACCTTTTGTCATCCGCCTTTGACACAGTGACGACGGTTGAGCAGGGAGTTGAAGTCCTTGACATTTTCATGCACCTCTCAAATCGTGAGGCATGTACAGCTTTCTAGGAAACCGTTTGAAATTGAATTACACTGTGAAATAGAGTAAGTAATTAAGTATAAACTTTATTGAACCGCTTGTAAACGCACTGCAGGAATATCATGATATGAACAATTAATGAATGTACAATCGCAAATGATCATAATGGTCAATTTCACATCAGACATCATTGGAGTAGTTAGAGTAAAGAGAAAGCAAGCAATAGGAATTATGATCACTATAGAAATATATTCATTCTAATACAACGCCATCTGGGTGAACTGGACCATTCATCGGACGAGGATAAATTATTACCAAGTGATGAAAATTTTAGTGTAGCACCAGTTATTATACCACCATACAGCAATTGATGCATTAATATCTGATCACTGTGATATTAATTGCAATGGATACATTATTATTATCCTTCTAGGCACATTATAGCAATATATAAAAAAAACTAATGTATATCATTCATGTATATCATGTATATATCATATACCTGGTATAATTGCCTTCTAGTTTCTATATACTCTAACTATGGGTTGACTATATGTAGGCTATTTCATCAAGCCATGATATGCAAGATGCTGTTGAAGTAACTGTTAAATTATATGCAAGATGCTGTTGAAGTAACTGTTAAATTATATGCAAGATGCTGTTAAAGTAACTGTTAAATTATATGCAAGATGCTGTTGAAGTAACTGTTAAATTATATGCAAGATGCTGTTGAAGTAACTGTTAAATTATATGCAAGATGCTGTTGAAGTAACTGTTATGGGTACATTAAATTACATTATATAGTGATTGCATTATTGTTTCATATATATGTAAATAAATATATATATATGTATTTATATATGTATTTTTGAATTGTCCTCTTGTCAGGCAATCCGTCGAATGATTGATAAGAAGACTGTGGATGTGTTTGCGATGTTCAATGAGGAGCTGAACAGTGTGAAGAAGGAGCTGACACAGAAGACTCAGACCCTCCATGCCTCGCTCCCACGATATGCAGGAACAGCGGTCGGTGTCAAGATGCTGAAGAAAGGACTCGAGCGATCGATGATGGTTCGTTCCAAACAAAACTGCTTCTCACCTGTTTATGTTTAAGTTGCATCTGTGTCAACTGACTCAGCATATTATTCAATAGATGATTGATTGATTGGTTGATTGGTTGGTTGGTGGTTGATTGCTTGATTGCTTGCTTGCGTGATTGATTGATTAACCTCACTATTCTACACTGCGTCACTTCATATGCATTTGACTATGATTCCCCTTGAAGAGGCATTATATATAAATATAAATAATGAATCAATTAATTTGAACATAGAGTATAACAATAGATTACAATGCAACGACTCTGATGATTTCTTGTGCTAGTTGTCCACTGAGAGAGTAGGCTACTATCATCCAAACACAAGTTCACAACTAGTGCACTGAAAAATAAAAAAAAATAATTTTGTAATGATTTGGATGATTGTTGTCTTATGGCAGGCTGCTGAGGACACAATAGTAATTATGTTAACGATGATTATGATGACGTTAGGTGTTGGATCGAGCGCACTTCCTGCCACGCATTGGATCTGGTGAGGAGATCCGAACGCAGTATCAGCATCTGTGCCAGGCACTTGACGAGAGCATGCACAAGACCTTCTACGAATGGTCACAGACTGTCAACAAGGTAAAGAAGCTGACCATCTGTCTAGCTTTACCCCACCAGTTAGCTGTAAGGCACTGTTTATCTATCTATCATACTTGATTATACTTCAAAATATAATTATGTATTTGCAGTTTTTGACCATTTACTGAAATTTCAATTAGTTATTCAGTTTATTTATTTTTTACTGTCCTTCTTTAGTTGCAATTGTGTAGTTTCATTTTTAGCATATATTCTTTGTTTGAACGTCCACATTTGACATGGATGTCTAAGAGCACACACTGTATTCTCAACTGAAAAAGTTAATCTGTGACTTACTTGACTTGTCTACAAGGACTGTTACCATCTGAGACCTGCAATAAGTCATGTGCAGTTATAACAGCCATGTCTACATTGCTTGTCTGATTGCAGGAACCGACAAAACTGCTCGACGTTCCTCTCCTTCGACAGAATGCAGAGAAAGGCATGATCGACATGAATTTCCCAGGGTAACATCATCATCATCATCATGTTGAAATTAAAGATGTTTCTAAGTGTTGGAAAATGCAAGGGGCCCAGGAGCTGAAAGGACATGGTACCACCATTTCCTGAACCTCGGCTGCCGTAGGCCACTCCTTTTAGAAGGATGCAGCAGTCCAGGACAGTGCTGTGAAGTTAGCCATGGATGTAAATAGAGGTTTAACCATCTAGTAAATAGGGGTTTAGCCATCTAGTAAATAGGGGTTTAGCCATATAGTAAATAGAGGTTTAGCCATCTAGTAAATAGGGGTTTAACTATCTAACGACAAGCCACAGTGTGTCCTAAAACTGACTGGAAAACCAGTGCAGGTTGGTATTAAAGTGTCTCAGTTTAGGCATAATAAGCATATTGACTTGATACAGTGATCTTTAATGCATCTCAACCATGGCATCATTGTAATAGATTTATACATTCCAGCCATGTGCATCATTGCAATACATTTATACATCCCAGCCATGTGCATCATTGTAATACATTTATACATCCCAGCCATGTGCATCATTGTAATACATTTATACATCCCAGCCATGTGCATCATTGTAATACATTTATGCATGCAGCCAGCGCATCATTATAATACATTTTTACGTCCCTGCCATGTGCATCATTGTAATACATTTATACATCCCAGCCATGTGCATCATTGTAATACATTTATACATCCCAGCCATGTGCATCATTGTAATACATTTATGCATGCAGCCAGCGCATCATTATAATACATTTTTACGTCCCAGCCATGTGCATCATTGTAATACATTTATACATCCCAGCCATGTGCATCATTGTAATACAATTCTAAGCATCATGCACTCAATAATTAGACATAGGATTACCATACCATGATTGAATGATGATTGATTTGTGATCAGTTGCTTGTTAGCTAAATGATAAATTCATTTGATGATTGAATGCTGTGTTTGGATGTGTGCAGAGAACTGTTGAAACTGTTTCAAGAGATCCACTATTGGGAGCGACTGCAGTTTGAGATTCCGCACTATGCGATCGATATCTACGGCAAGAGGGAGGATCTGCGCAACCTGCGTGAAAACGTCCTACTCGTCGTCAGGGACTATAATCGGTTAGTAGATGGCAGTTATTTCAGGTTAATCGTTTTCAGGTGGAGATTTTTGGACCTGTCACAGAGTGGTGCTTTAGCATCTTTTAGTGCATTTATAAGAGGAGGAGGCACGTGTGAATGGCTAGTCCTCTCCCTCGATACCTCATCTTTCCATGTATTTAGATATACAGATGATTAGATGGGTAGATCTGTAGATACATACATACGTACACATGCATGCACGCACGCACACGCTTGCATACATACATATGTACGTACGTACGTACGTACATACATACATACATACATACATACATACATACATACATACACATACATGCATACATACATACTTACATACACATAAATGCATACATACATACATACATACATTCATACATACATACATACATACATACATACATGCATGCATGCATACATACATACATACATACACACACACACACACATACATACATACATACACACACACACACACATACATACATACATACACACACACACACATATTCATACATACATGCATACATTAGACTTAACATTTATCTTTAAAATAATATTGCCTGAATTTGCACAACCTGTGAACATTATGTGTGTTGCACTGATTGCTTGTTTCTTCTACTATGTAACTTAGTTAACTAGTTAAGTATTAGCTATACTTTTAGCATTTGAACTTAACCAGCTATTAATAAATTTACTTACTGATAGGGTGACCCTGCTAGCAGGACTATTGTTCCTTTAGCATACTTCTTTCCCTGTTGCTCCCATGGTTTCTTTCCAAATGACTTCATTATATTTTCAGTTTGTATACTGGGAACATTAATAATGTATGGTTATGGTTATTTATAACTGTTTGTCTGTATTTGACTTGTTCATTTGTAGAATTGTGGTGGCTCTGTCATCAGAGGAGAGAGGAATGTTCCGCGAGCGAATACGCTACCTGGAGAAGAAGATCAAGCCGGGACTGACAAAGATCACCTGGGCAAGCCGTGGAATGTCGGATGTCTTCATCCAGGATTGCAGGCTGCATGCAGGGAAGGTGAGTCAGGACTGGAAGATCAGCTTTTCATATTTAATAGTAGGCTTATTATAAGAATGCATTGTCTTGGACACACACACATACACACACCCAATAAATACAACTGTTATTTAATATTTCCCCTCTTAGAATCAGCTCAGAAGTGCAAAAACGCCTCGACGGCGCAACTGCAGTTGTAAGGCAGAGCAGTTGTGCACGAAGGACTTGCTCAAGGTCCCTACACAGTGACTCCTCGGTCGAGGATCAAACATGTACACTCGACGCACACTGAGCATTACGGGCCAACCGCTCTAGCCAATCGGCCACCGTACCTACACACACACAAGCCTACATGTATAAACTATGTACACTAATTATAGGAGAAAACAGGGTTGATTACTGTATGAGGCTATAAAGAAACAGGCATAATTAATTTAAGGGTAATTGCTGCTTACCTCTGTCTCTGAACAAGTTTCTTTGAATAAATCTGTACAAACAAATTTCTTTAGTGTTGATTTCAATGCATACATCTATAGGCTGAATTGATACCTTGAAACGTTGTCACAGAACTGTATGCTTATGTTACATTGCTTTGAATTGCATTGCTTTTTATCATCAGGTCCAGTCGCAGGTCGACGGCTACAAGACTGCCAACATGGATATCTCACTTGTGTGCAAACAGATCAGTGAACTTCTGCTTGTTCGTATTGATCCTCGCAAAGTCTATGAAAATCTGGAATTCGAAGAGGACCAGGTACGGACACAATTACATTACGTGTACAGTAGGATGTTTTAAGTGTTGTTGCGTATCCGAAAGTTTACGATTACACTTATGTGTTGCCTTTCAAAAACTTCTCATTAGCTATGTGAAAGATTCCAAAGGCTGTTTGACTTATTGGTTATCTTTGGACTGAAGAATTGATTAATAAATGGTCCAGATCATTGAGTTGATTGATCATGAATTGCTTGATAGGTCTGTCTGTAAATATGTGTGGCTCTTCTTATAGGCATAAATCGTCTTGCAACGGATCAACAGCATTCTCAATGATCATTTTGATCATTGAGACTGCTGTCGATCACTCATTTTGTTTGAGTGATTGATCAGTACTGATTGAATGGGGATTTTGAGTGATTGATACTGATTGCCTTTTCACACTGACAGCACCTCTGATTAGGTTGTATTGGGAGAGGCATTATAGAAGTAGTCTATTCTATTCTATTTACGGATTTATAAAGCGCCTCTCACAGTACAATCTAACCAGAGGCGCTCCCAGTGTGAATAACCCCTCGAGAAAAGAAAAGTCGTAAGAGAACGAGCAGATACAGTTGTGCTACCAGATAAGATTTTAGCACGAGTCACAGCAGGGAGGTTGTTCCATAGCAAAGGGCCAACAGAGGCATAGGCACGATGCTGAGCTGTAGTAGTTCTAGACCAAGGGACTAGAAGTTCATGAGGGTCTAAAGAACAGAGAGGACGTCCAGTGGTAGCTGAGATAAATTGCCTGATAGATCACAAAGATAGTGTGGAGCTTGACCCAACAATGCTTTGTATGTAAGAAAGAGAACATTGAAGTGAATCCTATCAGTCAGAGGAAACCAATGAAGATGCTCATGAAAGAAAAATATGTGAGAAAATTAATCAGGAAGACGGGCGATCAAACGAGCAGCTGCCTTAAGTACAGACTGGAGCGGAGCGATGCGGAGTTTTGGAAGGCTATTGATTAATGAGTTACAGCAGTCAATGCAGAAATATATAAACACAATACAGTAGTATCACTGAGTGAACACTGCACCATGTTCTATACCAACTTTAAGAATGTCATATTTAATCGGGGATGGGTCGGGAGTGTTCTTGAGTAGATCTTCTTAAAGGACGCTATATAAATCCTCCAAATAATTATGGCACGGTTGCCGATTGGTTAGAGCGCTTGGCCCATAACGCTCAGTGTGAGTGAGAGGGTTCGACCCTCATCTGAGGAATCACTGTGTAGCAACCTTGAGCAAGTCCTTCCCGCACAATTGCTGTGCAGTACAACCGCAATTGCGCCGTCGAGGCGTGTGCACTTCTGAGCAAAAAATGTTGGAAGAAGGGCGATATCAAATTTCAGAATAAAATAAATATAAATATAAATAAACAAAATAAATTGTACTGTTGATCAATGTCTATGGATGTTGATTTATCTCTGTGATGCTGTAAGTACGCTGTTGCGTTCCCTTTGTGTTTAAAAGGCGAACCATAGAAGGAACATTCAGCAGAGGTTGATGGAGATGCACAGAGAGCTCGTCCAGACAATGAATCATACGTTTGAAGTGTTCAGAAACGACGGTCCAGAGGTCAGCTGCGAGAGACATGTCAATGCTGTCTTCACGCGCTGCCTTTTCGTCTTCATTTCCTTCTTTATTTTGTCCTCTTCTCTGTCAATCCATCTTCTTCCTCGTTAATGACACCTTGCCAAATGCTTTGAGTAGACATACATAGGTATATGCGTACATAAATACGCATACACAGTACATACGTAATATTACATACATATATTAAATGCACACATGCATACATACATATGTACATACTGTATACTTTCATTTCTTCTCATTCAGCTTCTTGTCTTTGTTTATCCATTCATGTTTACAGTTGCCTTTCAATCATCCAGTCATTTATACATCCAACTGTTCATCCATCCCTCCATCCGACCATCCATCCATCCATCTATGCATGCATACATACATACATCAAACTGTTCCTCCATCCGTACATCTATCCATCTATGGATGGATGTACGGATGCATACATACATACATACATACATACATACGTACATGCATATTTGGTGTTAAAGGTAACAGCATAACTGACAAACCAACTGCCTTCCATTGCATTGATCTTACTTGTGAAACTGTTTCTACTTTTCAGGTACAACAGCATTGGCACAAGTATACGGAAAAGATGGATCGGATGGTGGAAGAAGCTTTCCGTCTTAACGTTAAATGGTCGCTTCAAGAGCTGTCTCGCGCGATCAACGGTGATGGAAAGTCTGGTCCGAATCCTCTTTTCAAGGTCAAGGTCGTGCTGGAAAAGGAGAGGGATAAGGATCGGGTAAGTAACCATCCGCTTTTGCTCCATTTCTTGATATACTTACTCATTCACTTCTGATACGTGGATTGCTGGCTTGCATAGACATATTGACTTTCATATATTAGTTATAATTTCTTGCGTTTTGAGAGCATCAATATTTATTTGCTCTATTTTTTTATGTGTGGATCAGTGCAGCGTTGTTTGTGTTTCTCTTATCTGACCTTTTCAATTTTGCATTGCCTTTCCCTATCTTACCTTTTCTGTTCTGCCTTGCCCTGTCTTACCTTATCTGCTTTTAACGATTGTATTCATTTTGCTGATAGGTTGAATTTTCACCAACTCGACCTCAGTTGGCTACAATTGTAACAAGCATTGCAGTCTATCTGAGAGATTGTCTTGTTGATATTCAACGCTTGCCTGACATACTCACCAGAAAGAAGTTAAACAGAGAGGTTTGTATGTGGGATAGGTGGGAAAAGTCTGATTATAATCATCATTTCCATGATTTTTATGGCTACTATGCCTGAGAATATAATTTTTTAGGTAAGCAAGCAAGTTATATTTATTTAAAAGATAAGTCACTAGATTCCAATTCATGTCATTGCAAGTTGGTGTAGGAATATTGATGCCACTCTGTTGAAAGGATTGCATTAAGATCAGCATCCGATTTATCAGAGGGGGTTGTCAGTTGGTCGGGCCCCCAGCCTCTGCTACAAGGGCACTGAGTATTGTGGAATTCTTAAGATTTCCAGAAATTCTCATAAGAATTCTCTTTCTCATTTTCTGCTACTTTTTTGACATATCAGACCCTGATACAGACCAGTTTGACTGGTCTAGAGTTATAGCTGACCAATTTTACATGTTTGAAAAATGAGACTGGTGAGAAGTAGTTTTCTCAGAAAAAAATTGAGACTGAGAGATTGTTAAATGAGATTGATGCTCAATGTATGGGGTAATATGAGGGGAACGTAGAGTAGTGGTGAACACATTGGGATGCAGCAAAGATTATTATTATTAGATCTTCTTTGGTTTTGACTTTTGGTGCTTCATTTGAATGGAATTCGTTTTGAAGGCAATCTGGGAAGACATTGCCAAAGATCCAGATATCGAAAAGATCCAGCGACAGATTGTCAGCGGGATGCAGTCAAATGCCACCAACCTTACGAACTACCTGAGCACGTGGGATAACTACCGCGAGATCTGGGAGATCAACAAGGACGCCTTCATCCGACGATATCAGAATCTCAATCCACAGGTGTCGTCTTTCGATGCTGACATTGCCAGGTGAGTTCTTGGCTTCTTTCATAGGCCAGTCTTTATGTACATCCTTGATTGCTTGCATCTCCAGTTGATGTTTTAGCATTTTTCTCTATTTGGAATTTGGTCTTCATCACTTCTTATCATGGTTGTTAATTAAAAGAGGCAATGGTTGGTACTTAGTTAATTCAATGGCTTTGTCTCAGTCTGTGCACGTTCGTTTATTCAATCATATCTCATTGTCTTAGCACAAAAAGTTAAGTATGATAATCAATCAATTCAATCGATGAAACTTGATATAGCGCCTCTTCAAGAAATCTACTCAGAGGTGTTCTTTGCACTAGCCTACTTGATGGTAAATGTCATTTCAATGAATGTTACGACAGTTAGCAAAACTTAACTTACTGTCAGTTCAGAAGTTCAGTCAGTTTGTTTCTCATTAAACAAAGGTATATATATTAAATATATATATTTTATATATATATATATATATATATATATACACACGCATTTAGTGCACAGTAAGTTAAAAGAGTCACCAGTGGTGGGCCCATGCACAAGCGTAGAACCAACCAATCAATTCCCATTGACAGCTGACAGATGGCATGAATGTTTAGATAAAGATTGTGGTTGTTATAGAAACACAATTTAAAGACTTGACCATCTAAACTTATCTAAATCTGATTCTGAAGGAAGCCCTTAGAATCTGTGACTGATGTCGATGTTACATTTTCCATTTTAGATACACAGAAGTTGCAAACAATGTTCAGATGCAGGAGACGATTCTCAACATCCAGTTTGTCCTTCTTGACTGTTCGCCACTCAAGTTTGCCATCCTTGCTCATTGCCAGGAGTGGCAGAACAAGTTCACGAATCTTCTGTACGAGATAGCCACAGCCAGTCTCTCTGAGCTGACCAACTATCTGGCCTCAATGGGTACCAAGTAAGAATAAAGTTAAGGATCTGAACTGCATTGGGATTTGTGTACAATTGTTATTGTTGTAGTAGCAATATTAATTAGCAATCACCTATTCTATTCAGTTCGATTCTACCCTACTTTATTTTGTTCTGTTCTATTCTGTTCTTGTTTATGCTGGCTTATAAAGTGCCTTGTACAGAACAACCTTATCTTGTCTGTCTCATCAATTATCTCACCAATGTTGAGACACGTACATACTTGTATACAAGCATAATGAGTGTTGGAGAGCCTAGACACCGTAGAGTATTGACTAAAACACTGGCATGCAGAGCAGAAGTAGTTAGTTCGATTTTCACTAAGCCTAAACTTGACTAGTCCTTTCAAATCAGATCTATAACATGATGGTCGCCTTGCATGGATACTGACAGTTAAACTCGACTCCTGTAATAACTTTGAAATTAAACGAAGATATTATTTATCAGCATCTTTGCTGCATTGTGGACTATTCAGGATCGTGTTGGGTTTGCAATCCAACCATTGCTGGTGTGAACCTGGTGAGCAGACTCTTGTATAAAACTCTGGAGAAGTTGATAATATGCACGGTTTCATGTTTATTGACATTGCTCGTGTAATAAATGCAATTAATGAATGAATTATTGGTAAATTTATGAAACGATGACTTGTTGCAAGCGCAGAGTGATCTGTGATATAAATCATGAAACTTAGCAGCCTCAGCATCGGAAGTTTCCGTTCGGCAGCCGCCAAGTGACTCTGGTCTATCTGGCATGACACTCAAAACATGTGTCTCTGATTTTTCATCATTTCTGTCATAAACAGGGTCAATCATCCGCCACAGACGCTTGACGAACTGGGCGAGAGTCTCGTTCTTTGGGATCGGTTAAATGGTGAGAAGGCTGCGATCGAGTTGCGCTTCCAGCCACTCTACGACCAGTTTGGCATCCTCGAAAAGTATGAGGTTCAGATACCAGATGATATTCATTCGACGCTCAACGATTTAACGAACCAGTGGATCAACTTCCAGCAGATTCTGGTGGATGCAGATGCCATGCTCAAGAAACACAAGGTGCTCTCTCCTTCTTTTAAGCTAATGTATGTAGGTATGTATGTATGTGTGTGTGTGTATATGTATGTATGTGTGTATATGTGTGTATGCATGTATGTGTGTGTGTATGTATGTATTTGAGCTGTGCCGATATCACTTCTTGCCAATTGGGCTAATACCACGTATGGCAGATTATCGAAATAACCGATGCCATTTATGAACCAATTATTTTGAAATTTAATAACTGCATTTACATTTTTTTGTGTTACAGTATTCCACACTAAAATATTTTGTGTTTGCAATACTCTGCATTTATATTCTTTTCTTTTTTACAGTACTTTACAATACAGTCTTTTCTATCCTGTTTACTTCTTATTAAATGTTTTATTGTTTCTCATCAATGCACAGGACAAATTCAAGACAGGTCTTCTCGGCCAGAGTGAGGATTTCAAGAAACAGGTGACAGCCCTGGTGGAAGACTTTCATGCAAGAGGTCCTTTTGCCAGTCTGGTTGCGACGCCCGTAGCCCTTGAGAGCATCGCAGCCTTCAAGGAGCAGATGAATGTTCTGAAGGAACAGGAGGCCGTCCTTCGAAAAGGACTCACAATCTTCAAAATTGATCAGCCACCATCAAGGGAGATTGCCAAACTGGAAGTGGTATGTACAGAGTTTCCATTCCGAAAACATTCTGGCTACGCTTGTTGCTTGGTTAGTATAAAAATGTATCTGGTATTTTAGGAATGTATTCATGTAAGAATATACTTACCAGTCACCCATGCACAATTGTGCACATTAGTTAGGTTAGTTGACCAGTTAAGAATTTCTTCTTTTCTTGACGGTGGTTGCTTAATTTTTATGGGTTTACATCTATTTAATTGCTCGATTCTCCCAGTCCACTTAGTATAAAAGTATCATAGGTAGGTGGTTATCTCTTCTTTTGGCAATTCTGCTACCCAGGTGTCCTTTCTAGCAGGATTTTGATCCTTTTTTGGGCTCCATTTGTAGCTTTTTCTTTTATGATCTGTATTCTTTATTACTTGATTAAACTGTTTTATTATGGCTATAAATAAACAAGATTGATTGATTGATATACGAATTTATTGTCAGTATTTTGTGATTTCAAAATATTCATGTTGTGATGGTTCTGCTATTTTTACTGTAATTGATACTGTGAATCATATTTCTTTATGTTGATGGAACTTCATATCGTAAGTTGTATTACTATTTTAATATTGGTTAGATTGCTACTTATTACAGTAATTGTTTTTGCCAGTTGTATTGTGATATTTGATCAGCATTGTTTAGAGGGTTGCCTATCATTACGATGGTTCAAAAGATGTGATCGACAGTTCTAATTGATTTTCATGTTTGCATTCTTGTGTTTACAGAAAATATGATGAAGTATGTTGCACGGTTATGCTTGAGGATTCTTTAGTTAATCTTCTCAAGTAGTTAGCCACAGTTCAATGACTGTATTTTTAGAGTTTGGAGTACTTCAATCTTAAGCTCAACAGAAAGACATTTTTTCCATCAACATTTCTAGTGAATTCCACACCGAATACGCCAAATGCTTGTTTAAGAACATGCATCATTGGCACAGTTTCTGTGATGGTGTGATGTGCTCTTGTGTCTGAGCCCCAGACACATATCATTGTTAGAACTCAGCTTCTTCTTAGCAAAACCTTGGTGGGTAGCATTACAGGTAGAGTCAGTGTAAATGTAATTTGGTTGACTAGTCCTTCCATTTGCAACAGTGGTTAAGTCATATGTGTAACTTTATGGGCGCCTTGCCCAGCTGCTGTACATTTAAATTCAGCTCATGCGATAATTGTAACTTGTGATAATTCTTTCATACTATAATTGCAATCATACTGTGGCTGTGTCAGTATGAAACTTTGAAAATGATTAAACTGAAATAATAATAATAATTATTATTATTGATGTGATGGGCGAATTTGGCTGCAGAAGTGAATTGGAGAAAACATCCTACCAACAGTTACCCTTCAGTTGGTTTAAAACGAACTTAAAACAAGCCAGTTAAACATGCAATTTAATCTCTCAGTTCTGATATATGTTCTGCAATCTGGTTCAGTCTGACAATGGGACAAGTGAGGCAGATGAAGCTCCTGAGCAGGTGACACCTGTCACAGAGCATGTGCTCCATTCACAAGTCTCTTCCTCAAAGTTGGAGCTTGCTATGGAAATGGGCAAATTTATTGACAGCCTGGAAGAACAGCTGGAGCTTGTGCCGATGAAAGACCTGTGCTATGTCTGTTCAATGAATTTTTGCATGATATGTGCTCACTGTCAACTCGGCATTTGCCTGTTTGGAACACTGCCAGATGGCACTTTAGAGCTCAATGCACGGTCAACTGCAAACTCACAAAATCAGTGTACTGGAAATGGAGAAATTATCGATTTTCCTTGATATCAAGGGATCACTTTTATCCTGATTTACTTGCTCACAGTTTGAAGTTGTCATGGTTTTGACAAATTCCTTGCACGTTTTGGTCAGGTGTCTAGTAAAACTGTAAAACTTCATGCAGTTTGTGGCTAAATAATTTGTGCCTTTAGAAGCTATTTGTGGTTCACTAAGCTATTTGTGGTTCACTAAGCTATTTGTGGTTCACTAAGCAATTTGTGGTTCACTGTAATTGCTGTTTGAACAGCATGGCTGTGAATCAGCGACTGTTGTTTGCTAGTCTTCACTGAGTTTTTCACTTGGATTTGACTTGTAGAGAAAGAGTAATCAGTGTCAATGCATGCTAATGGTGTTGTTGCTGTAAAAATTGCTGTTTGATTAATTATCACTCGTTTATAGTATCTCATATTCAAGAATTTATTTGGTGCTCCTTAGAAACGGGTCTATCCACAGCCTTTGAGTAACTGGAGCATTGCATAAAATGGCTATTATTTGATTTTAAATTGGTTTGCTTAATGGCTTTGGCAATGTGCATTGCCGCCTCGTGTTATCATGCTCATATTGGAACCATATTAGTTTCACACACTAACAACTGGAGGTTCATTGGATCTAACCCATTTTCACCCATTCTACCCATTCCGGATGCTGGATTGTGTTGCCGACGTTGTTGTGCTATTAGTTTTTTTCACACATATAATATTTAAGTGTCTGCATTGGTCAATATGGAGCAGGAAGAGGGTTGAATGGTAACATGCTGGCACGAATAACAGAAGGATGCAGCTTTGACACCCTCTAGCCCCATAAGGTCAACTTAGCCTTCTAATCACTAGGAGTGACCGTAAAATGAGCAGTAGGACATGTGAGTGCCTCATACAATGCCATGCATTTAAATTTGACCTATGCTAAGCATGTTATCATCTGTTACTGCGACCTTGTCAGTTTGAGTTAATTGACGATTATTATTGTTATTATTATTACTATTACTATTTTTACTATTAATGTCTTCATTATGTCATTATTTCAGGAGCTTGAACAGATTGAAACAATCTGGACGTTGACGGGAGAATGGGAGACCAACTGGGAGAGGTGGAAGAGCGGACGATTCATTGAGTTGCGTACGAAAGAAATGGAAGACGTTTCAACCAACATCTGGAAGAAGCTGTTCAAGATGGCAAGAGAGCTGAAGGTATGACCTACACATCAGAACCGGGCACAAAGAAAGGTATCTGAATGAGTGTGGGATGTGGTTATTAGCTTCTGATTTGGTAGAGCGTAAGCCGTGTAATGCGGAGAGTACGGATTCGATTCCCAGAGAGGTTACTGTGTAGGGACCCTGAGAATTACATCGATTAGAGCTTCATCATTGTGCTTAGTAAATGCGCAATGATTATAATGATGATAATGACTACCGTATATTTTGTGTTGTAATATAAACAGACATTTTGGCAGCATGTGGCGCACACCATTTGATAGTGCGATGGATGTAGTTAGGGTGGTTTTTAGAATCTGTTATTATACGAAGAAGATATCATAATCTCTCCCAAGCAAGTGGATGAAGTTCTATGTTTTCAGGCATTCTACAATTCACTGTGGCAATTTTCACAGTATGTTGATTCATGTAGAAAGTATGAGCTGTAATTTGAGAAAAGTCTTTCTAATTATTGACTTTTCGTAAATTGTAAAAAAAATCAAATTTAAATTCTGCTCAGCCTGTGACTTAGCTGTTGTCAGCATATCTAGTCATTTGGCATTGTATTTGAAATTGAGTTGATTTAAAGCATGTTGTACAACTGATTAATGGCTTAGATAAAAAACACAGCAGTTCCTCAGTTACAGATTGTGACGTGATTAGGATGGGCTAAATCATTGTTTCGAGCAAAAAATCCAAGATTCTGCTCCAGTTTAATCTTATCTGTTCTAGTATGTAATTATGCATAAAGCATCTAAATTGCTTTAATGAAATTGACATAACAGTTAAAGACCAGTGTTGATCTGTGTTCATATAGAAAAGTGACCATTTTCTCTGTTTTAAGAAGCAGACACTGTTCAATGATAAGATTCTGAATTATTTAATTTGCAGGAGAAAAACTGGGAGATACTCGAGGCGAGCAAAAGCCGAGTGGACCAGTTCCGTAGGACAATGCCGCTCATCTCAGACCTCAATAATAGTGCTCTCAGACCAAGGCATTGGAATCAAATACAGGTATGTTAAATTCAGGTAAATCAGAGAAGTTCACGTCAGTAGCCAGGGTCTAACCAATCGGCGACCATGCCTCACAATTAATTAAGGATGGCTGATGAAAATAGGAGCTATAGAATTAACTTTTGTTGTGTATATTTGTTAAAATGGACGATTAATTATCTGAGGAGTGAGAAATTTGCTAACGATTGTAATTGATCAATGCCTGTGATCATGTTTTGCATGTGATAAAAGTCTTCTGACATGATCATGGCTTGCGTCTTTTATGTTGTCAGGACGAGATGGGACGTCAGTTTGATCATAGGGCAGAAGACTTTACACTCGAGAGGATCATAGAATGGGGATTTGATCAGTATCATGAGAAGATCAAAGAGATCTCTGAATCTGCCACGAAGGAACTGATGATCGAGACTGGACTGAATGAGATCAACCAGATCTGGGAAATTCAGGAGTTTGACATGACAGCCTACAAGGATAAGGGCCACTATAAATTACGGTCAGTCAATGTCAATGCACATAACTCAGCACTGTTTGGGCTTTGACAGTGCCAGTCCCAAGCCTGAATAAAGGAGGAGGGTGACACCAAATCATATAGAATGGTGTCGTTAAAAAATCAACACACTCAACATGACAGCGTACAACACTCAATGCACGTTTTTGTATCACTCAGTGTGTTTTTCTGTGATTTTATATTAATTATGGATTAAATAAAGTAAAGCAAGAATGTGTGATGGTATTCTGGGTTGTTGGGTTTTTAGAGTCACTGAGGAGGAGCTTTCCCTAAAATGTTGCCATGTTGATGTCTCTAAAAGCTACATTTAGTTAATTTGTAAGTGGCTGCATTTTGATAATTATGATATTATTGTCAAAATAAACAGAATACAATGCAATGTTCTGGAGTTTGGAAAGGAATTCTAGTTTGAGCGAAAGGGAATTCTAGTTTTAGCAGAAGGGAATTCTACTTTGAGCAGTGGAGGTTTTGTTTGATTCAGGTCAACGGAGGAGGCATTCCAGGCGCTGGAAGAGAACCAGGTGAAGCTGTCAATGATGAAAGCATCGCGCTTTGTCAAGGCCTTCGAGGTGGAAGTCGACCGGTGGGAGAGAACGCTTTCCCACATCCTGGAAGTCATTGAGATGCTTCTCACAGTTCAGAGGCAATGGATGTACCTTGAGGTAAGTCATGTTTCAGAGGGTCATTTGTAGTGGTGGGACATTGGACTGTCCTCTAGTAGCAAGGTATTTAGCAAGGACTATATATTCTCAGGAGGACATCATTATATGGGATATTTGTTTTCAAATCTGTAACATTTACGATATTAGCCTCATCTGGGCTGCACTTTTGTGAGATGCTTGATAGGGTATATTTACGGGGGCGGTTGGATGGATGGAGCAATGGTGACACTCTGGAACAGAACATCAAGCTGGAAGCGGGTCGATTCCTGCTACCCTTACAAAGGTGCATTCGACTTTCTTTTGCTAGATAGTGCTGGTAAAGTGAACTGTAGGATAGATTTCACCTTGCATGGCTACCAAGCACTTAAATTTGATTTCTTATACACTTATTACCATCTGTTTTTACTATATCATGTAATTTTACTGTATTCTTGTCAGTTTGAACTAATAAATAATATATTATTATTATTGTTATTATTATTATTGTTGTTGTTGTTGTTATTATTATTATTTTATTATTATTATTATTATTATTATTATTGTTGTTATTATTATTATATGAAACTTACCAAATAACCCAGGTCGAATGCTCCTATGCTTCAATGGTATTTTGTTTGCCATTCGTGTGTGTGATTTATGTTATTTAACCCAATATTTCATTTGTAATACAGAATATATTCCTTGGTGAAGATATTCGTCGACAGCTGCCAAGTGAATCAGCTCAATTCGATGACGTCAACAACAAATGGAAAGCAATTATGGCGAGACTCTTCAAGACCAAAAATGTCTATCGAGGAACTCACCACGAAGGTAACGCTCTTCACCATCATAATTAATGTCTTGACCTCCCAGGATCCTCACCGGGCACCGAAACAGATAGAGAAGACAGAAGTCTGGCTATTATTGTGGACTTGATTTGATGTAGCACTGGTCCACTGTGCATTAGAGACTATACCTACTTACTTGTTTTACTAAGTTGGTCTCCCAGACACGTCTTTTGTATGGCACTGTGAAATCTATAACATCTATGTTCAGTTAAATTGAATATTATGTGTGAATAATGTTTCCAGGCATCTTGGAGCTGCTGGTTAGTATGAATGGAAAACTGGAGGACATCCAGAGGTCGCTTGACATGTACCTGGAGACAAAGCGCCAGATCTTTCCGCGCTTCTACTTTCTGTCGAACGACGACCTGCTGGAGATCCTTGGCCAGTCCAAGAACCCAATGGCGATTCAGACCCACCTCAAGAAATGCTTCGACAACATCAAGTCTCTTACAATGGGAAAGGTCTGCTGCAGTGGCCAATCACTTCTGCCCAATGACGAGCTTATGCATTGGTTGGCCCTTTGCTTTGGAACGATATTGCATAGGCAGCTCGCTCTTTGATTTTAACTGGGAGAGCTTAGGTTTCTGCCTGTATTCTTAGGACTTTTCTTTTAGGCGCCAGGCTTTTTGCACTGGGGTGACTCTGATTAGATTGTACTGGGAGATACACTATAGAAATCTGTAGATACAATACGATACAATACGTGACATGTTATAATTTGTTACTGGATCTTAATTTACCTTATATCATCTGTTATATAAATTTGCTTTAACTTACCAGTTCGGCTTAGCTTTTGTCATTTTACATGTCTTACTTTAGCCTTGCTATAACCTAGTCAACCTTACCTTCTCTTACCTTGCTTATGACATCTTATGTTATCTTTTCTTACCTTGTCGTCTCTGATATTTCCTCACCTACCTTCCTTATTGCCTTACCATGTGTGAGACTTTGTGGCTGATTTTTTTTAGACTGGCATAGCCCAGAAGTTTGAGGCTTCACACATGAACAGTAGTGATGGGGAGAGCATTGCTTTCTTCACTCCAACAACTCTTGAAGGCCCAGTTGAGGTCAGTTACTTGGACGCTACCTGTCTGGACCCAGTCTATAAACTTTTTCTAACAGAGTTTTAGTTATGATTTCTAAAAAAGTTGATAGTAATTGAAAAACAGTTTGTTTAACAGTTTGTTGTTTTGTTATTTACTGCAATGAATCCATGTATGTATATATATATATATACATATGTATATGTGTGTATATATTTATATATATATATATATATATATATATATATATATATATATATATATATATATATATATATGCTGACCATGCAGTAGGAGCCAAGAAAAGCTAAACTGCTTTAACCTTGACTCCTCCTTCTTGGTTAATTCATACATGTATCTTAGAACGTAAGCAATAACGATAAATGTTTAGATGTGAATATTTTTTTACTTGTGTAATTCAACGGCATGCAGATTGAATTTCCCCATGTGATTAGATGAAGAGAATAGAAGAAGTGAAATCACATCTGAATGAAATAATTCAGTTACTTACATGTGATGGGTTCATTTGTTGTTGTTCTCTTTCATATTTCAAGGCATGGCTTTGTGAGATTGAGAGGAACATGCGATTGACGCTGAAGGAGGAGCTGAAAAAGTGTAAGATCAACCTGAGGAAAATGCTCAACAAGAGAGACAAGTGGATCAGAGAGCATCCAGGACAGGTACGGCCACTCGAGCCGCAATTCTATCCATGCACGGGTGTATCTTACTTACTTAATCCATTCAGATGAATTGTAACAAAGAAACTTGAAGGGTAATGGCTGAATGTGCAATGGGATTGAAAAATTTGTGTTTGGTGAACATAGGGTTTGCCATCAACACCAACAGACGTGACGCCATGAATGTAAGTAAGTAAAAAAGTAAGGATACTCTTTGTTGAACCCCATCTGCATATCCGCACTCTGGTGTACAATAGATATCAAAGTACAGTATTCCAATTAAAAAAGGATTTTCACTCTAGAGTATCAGCCTGTGAAATAACCTGGTCATGTAAGGGAGGTTTTATCTGACTATTTTCTGGCTGTTTTGTAGAATCGATCAATCAGCCAATTGATCAATCCGTTTATTGTACCCAAACGATCATAATTCACAAACAGTTCAGATTTTTTTAAAAAGATTTGCTGAAGGAAATGTTTAGTACACACCAAAGGCATTCTCTTTCTGTGCTACAACATGACTAATAGGTTAAGTTGTACTTGATTGTTGTGTAATGTTTTCAGATGTGCATAACTGCAAGCCAGATCCAGTGGACAGCAGATGTAACAAAGGCGCTTGGTCTGACCAAAGAACGAGGAGACAAAAAGGCCCTGAAAAGTCTGAAAAAGAAACAGGTATCTGATAACCCTTCCCTGCTACAAGATTGCTCATATGTAAAGCTGTCAACAGATACTCGGTACCTGCCCGAGGCTGACTGCCTGGGCAATGAAATTGGTTCTTGGATACCCGGTACCCGCTCGAGGCTGACTGCCCGGGCGATGAAATCGGTTCTTGGGTGCCCAACATTCCGCAAAAATGTGCATTTGTCAGTATAGGGTGCATGTCCTTATTGCCAATGATACCATCCTGCCTGCGAACTTCTGGTGGTTCCCCGCATGCACTCTGCCACGGCCCAATGCAGGAGCTTTGCCTACGTGGGTCCCACCAGCTGGAAAAGCCTCCCCTTCCTCTTCGGAAGGAGCTGCTCTCTCTCTCCTCTGCTCCCTTCTGGAAGCGCTTGAAGACTTTCCTTTTTTCTGTTTAACTTTGTGTTGAGTCATTAGCGCCTCTGATTTGAGTGGAGCTATATAAGTGCTCCATTACATTACATTACATCCTAAACAGAAAGGAACCGATACAACGGTTTCTGGCACCATTCTGACGTAGAGATTTTTAGGTAACAACTGGTTGATAGTGATGAAACAAAATGTTCTCTTAAAAATGAACCTGAACTCCGTTCTAGTGCATTCTGGTGATCCAACTGATCCCTGCTTATGGGACTGGAAACACTTAAAAATCATTTTTCATCTGTCAGATGTTGCTTGCTATTGTTAGGTTGCAATGCTGAACAAGTTCTCAGAGGCAATTCGCACCAACTTAAATAAGATCCAGCGTTTGAAGATCGTGGCTCTCGTAACGATCGAGGTCCACGCTCGTGACATCATCGAGCGTCTTGCCAAGACCGGCTGCTCGGACGCTATGTCCTTTGAGTGGCTCAAAGAACTTCGTCTGTACTGGGATCGTGAGATTGACGACTGTATTGTAAAACAGACCAATACACAGTTTCAATATGCTTACGAGTACCTCGGAAATTCCGGACGTCTTGTCATTACGCCGCTTACAGACAGGTGTGGCCCTATTTACCTAGCAATCATTTATGGGGTTTATGTAACAATTATTTATTGTGATTAGTGTAGCAATCATTTACCAGCACACTTCTCTACCTTCATCCACTACTGCTTCCTTACATCCCTTCTCGTTGCCTGAGATCATGGGGTATGGATCTTTAATCTGAGCCACGATGCAGAACAGTTATGAATGTAAATGTAATGTAATCATTAATTGTTTTGCAGCTCCTTGCCATCGTGTCTGCGCTTTCAGATGAGTCTCAGAGGCTCATCTTTGAACTCGTGTGCACTCTAGCATGTTTGCTCAAATTCATTTCGTTTCTTCAAAAAGCACACTGCTTCTCCTTGGCCTTCAAAAACTTTGATATTAAAACTGCATCTTCTCCTGGTGGCTGAATATCTACACCTCAGATTCATATCTTGGTACAACTGTGCACCATATTACTAATTTAATTATTCAATAATATAATAACAATAATAACTTACTGTCAAAATGAATTTATGTCCAGTTCAATCAAAATCTTATGAATAAGAAATCAGATGAACTATATTAAAACATTGTGGTTTAGTGGTGGATTTTTGTGCTATTGATGGTAATCATAATGAACCTAATTGACCCTATAAAATGACTGATTCTATAAATGATAAGATTTAGTGTGCTGTAACATTTTTGAGATGCTCTATATAAGCACGTGACGACTCTTCATTATCCAGTCACTGCATTCATCTCCTATTTCACTCTTTCCAGTCCATAATTGCTTGCCTCAAGTTCTGAAAACTTATCTATGCCCCAATCTATGCCCCACACTGTGTCTGAACTCTGGAATAAACATTTCTCTGAATTCTGTATATTCTTAGTTCCTCTACCAATGAGGCCAACCACCCATTGTCATCGGCCGCAGGCTCCTCTGTATATCACCCAATGGATGGGCTTTCCATTTAAAATTGTACCCAGTCCATCTGATCCTTAGCCTTTGAAGCTTTCCCCAGCTGAAACAAAGCCTGCCTAAGATGCTCTGGCAGCCAGACTGGGATTCTAACTGGATCTCTCTATTCTTTGAAAAACACCTCTGATGTGAGACAACACTCATGAATTTTGTTTGCTTAGCTTGAAGTAGCACTCTGTAGATTTGGGGTTTTTGATTACCATTACTATTATTATTAGCTGCTGGTCTATAGGACACGCTTGTCGCTAATGTTGTATGAAGCTAGCTCAAGTCCATCCTTCTGAAATGCGCTCCTGGTTACCCTTCATTTTCTCCTTACAATGATCTTTTTACCTTTTGTAAACTCTTAAAGTCATTTTTTTTTAGCCGTGGCTGGGCTGGAAGCACCTTCGAGTAGTTTCGCTTGAAGAGGAGTTGCTATAAAAATTCTCGAAATGAATGAATGAACAATTATTTGTGCTGCAGATGTTACATTACGTTGACAACGGCCCTTCACCTGCACAAGGGAGGCTCCCCCAAGGGACCAGCGGGAACTGGAAAGACGGAGACGGTCAAGGACCTTGGCAAAGCTCTTGGTGCCTATGTCATCGTTGTCAACTGCTCTGAGGGGCTCGATTACAAATCGATGGGACGCATGTTCTCTGGACTGGCACAGGTCGGCAATGGCAGTCACTTTTAGATCATTATGCATTGCCATAAAATTTAACATTTATATACTGCCTTCAGGAGGAATGCCTAGCAAATTTTCGTACACCTTGAGGAGACTGGAAAATGGTTAGAATTGTTTGAAAAAGACTTGTTCAACATGTGACAGTTTAGGTATTCTTTCTTATTATTATTGATTACATTTTTCATGCGAGTAGGGTCACATCGAAATGTGAATCTAAGGTACGGATAGTCAGTTACCCGGTGAAGGTACACTTAGATCTCCAAATCTTTCAAAGCCAATGAGAAATAGTGAGTTTTGATTTGCTTCTGAAGGAAGGAAGTGAATTTGAGATAGAATGGCCATCGATTACATTCCTTAGGAGCGCGGGCGTGGAGTACACGAGAGCCCTTAATTCTAATGAATGGAGTGCTACAAATGTTTGTGAGCTGCTGTGCATAGGATAAAAAAAATTGCATGACATTTTTTAAAGTATTTACTCTGGTCTGTCAAACCACATCTCAACATCTCTGCGTGTTCATTATGTTCTATTGCTTTTCTGTAAAGAAGTCACTTTGAGATTAAACTACTGGTGGTTCCCTGCATGCGCTCTCCCACAGCCCAATCCAGGAGCTTCACCTACGTGGGTTCCACCAGCTGGAACAACCCCCCTTCCTCTTCAGGAGGAGCTGCTCTCTCTTCCCATTGCTGCCTTCCGGATGCTCCTGAAGGCTTTCCTGTTCTCCGTTTGGCTACCTGTTGGAGTCGTGAGAGCCTCTGATATCGAATGGCGCTATATAAGTGTTCCATTACAATTACAATTACAACAAATTGGCCACATGCTAACATGTCAGATGTACAATGTTAATGTTTAGACGGGAGCGTGGGGCTGCTTTGACGAGTTCAATCGCATCAACATCGAAGTGTTGTCGGTCGTCGCTCAGCAGATCCTTGCCATCATGTCTGCTCTTTCTGCTGGGTCTCAGAGGTTCATCTTTGAAGGACGTGAGATTCGCCTTGAATGGTCCTGTGGTATCTTCATCACAATGAATCCAGGTAATCATTTAAATTCAATTTTCATTCGTTCATTTGATCAAGCTGAGAGGAACGCAGTTTGTTACAGTAGGTGGATCCAAAGTTTAACGACAGCTTATGACAACAGAGGCCGTTGCCGTCGGCAGAAATTTGCTTGGCATATTACAGCACTTACAGCATTTGACAAGGTTGTTACAGTGGTCAGCCAGACTCTTTTTATACTCACCTTAAAACTGCTCTTTTCAGCCATGCTTGGGTCAGGAGTGCTCCTGAATAGTAGCCTTGAAGGGGCGCTATATAAGTCTTTGTATTGTATGAATGAATAATCTACTCGAATCATTAGGAGGTATGCATTTTACACATCTCGGATGGAGAACGGTGCATTGTTTGCGAGTTTATTTTCCTTGATTTCTTCATTATAACGCCTACTGTGTCACTGTCTCAAGAAGAACTTTTTTCACGTCGTGCATATTAAGCTCTTTTTTTTTGGTTGAATGAGTGATTTTCAAATGTCGAATGGTCGTGTTTCCTCTTAGGTTATGCGGGACGAACGGAACTTCCTGACAACCTGAAGTCGATGTTTCGTCCCATATCTATGATTGTTCCAGATTCAACTCTTATTGCCGAAATCATCCTCTTTGGTGAAGGTTTCAATAACACCAAGGTAGCACACTCTTGACTAACCATCTTTGAAGACTGTCCTATTTGTTTGAGACAGCACTGACTTGGGTCTGTGTGCCTCTGAAATTTTTAAGGGTGCTATACAAATGTTCAATTACAATTACAATTTTATTTTCTTTTACAATTTTCTTTTCTTTTATGTATTATATGATATAGATATGTTATCATTGTGGTAGTTGCAGTTGCAGTTTAACGACACTGTGTGATAACAAAGATCGTTAATGTTACCCTGCTTCTATATCCAGGCTTGGGACTGCAGTATAGGCATATTCACTATGTTTAAAACATGTTTCTGATTATGACTTTATTTGGTTATTTTGGTATCTTTCTTTATGTTATATGTTATTTTCTTTATGTTATTTCTGCATATTTTCTTCAGCTTTTGGCCAAGAAAGTCTACACATTGTATTCTCTGGCAGTACAGCAGCTGTCCAAACAGGACCATTATGATTTTGGTCTGAGAGCTCTGGTCTCGGTCCTGCGCTACGCCGGCCGCAAGAAACGAGCAAATCCCAACATGCCTGATGAAGAGGTAATAACTGCACGATTGCAAACAGATGATAGTTGCAAAAGTGGTTGTTACTATGATCCCGATTATGAAAATGATTGTCATGATGAGTGTTGGAAATTTAGTGATATTTACAGTTGGAAGTTTTATAATTGTTATTGTTATTGTTTCATGAGTCTTTGACTGTTCATATATGATGTTCCCGCAGTGTGTTTGCAAGCGGTTTAATAAAGTATATGCTTACTTACTTACTTACTTAAGTCCATGCAGATTTTAATAATCTATTCTGCCATGATTGTAATGATAAACGTGATGATGAAACATGATGATCTAGGTGATGATTGATGAATGTAGTTTGTCTGCAATAGTTTGTCTGCATTAGTTTGTCTGCAACAGTCTCTGACTGCTGTGTGATGATGATATTTCAGGTGCTTTTGTTGTCGATGAGAGACATGAACGTAGCTAAGCTTTCATCGGTCGATTTGCCGCTCTTCTCTGGCATTGTGTCCGATCTCTTCCCAGGAATTGAGACTCCAGTCAATGACTACAGCAAGGTATGATCATATTTCTGGCAGGTGTTTCTTCTGAAGTGCACAGTCAGGAGCAAGAAATCTATATTAGAGGAATGGTTCCTCATTAATTTAAGTTTGCTTCTTTTGCAAAATATGATGTTTTATCTTTTTGACAAAAAGTTAATGACTGAGCTTGTTGCCGCCCAAAAAGTGGTGACACGACGTTATGTTGGGAGTTTCCAGTCCCATGCATATTGTTCCTTGGGTCAGAAGGTACATGAGGTAAGGCAGAACCTGGGTTTTTGGTTAATAGGAAGTTAAATGGCTATGTAGGTCTCAGCTACTGTGCCTCCACTAGTGTACATCCTCCTTCTGGACTATCTGCACTGCCTGACTTTTATTTCTAAGTGCTTTCCAAAGCCAGGACAATTGTGTTATTTTTACATTTTACCCAGTGATAGAAATCCTGCTCAAGACCGTTCTTTATATTGCATTCAGACAGTTTTTCCAGACAAATCTGGGTAACGTCCTGTTGTTGAATTGTCATTTGCCTTTCGCACAGGAGATTCTTGACCCAGGATTATTGCACTTCTGATGGGTGTCATTGATAAATTTGTAGCAAGCGATGAGCATATACCTCTTTTGTGTTTATGGACCTGACCTGACCTTATTTAGCTAGTTGAACTGGTTTCAGCTGAAGAATGCTATTGATGCTCAAGTCAAGGAGATGGGATTGCAGAACCTGGCGCACATAACGACGAAGGTGATCCAGTTGTTCGAGACGAAGAACTCGCGTCACAGCACGATGATCGTCGGAGGCACGCTGTCCGGAAAGACCGTCTCATGGCGTGTGCTCCAGGGAACCATGGGTAGACTGTGCAAAGAGGGGGAAACAGGGTTCCAGCAAGTCAGGGTCAGTGTTTGAAACTTGAAAGTGATGCTTTGAATGAATGGAAAGCAGTGCCAATGCTGCCTTCAGTCATCAGCATCATTACTTCTGCACCTAAATGATGTTGATTATTATCTCTTTTATTTCATCTTAAATTGTTGCTATCACCGCCATTATCTTTTCATAATGGCCATTGTCTTTGTCTGAATTATTATTCTATAGCTTGTCGAACAAAGTTTAGCGCCTATCACATCCATCTTTATTTATACAGTCATATATCTTGATCACTTCTAAGTTTTGGTGGAGTGGATTTGGAGTGCCTATGAGTAGGTAGGACCTTCTGAGAGATTCTATATAAATTATGTATTTCATTATAATACATTGCATTATAATACATTACATTATAATACATTACATTATAATACATTACATTATAATACATTACTTTATAATACATTGCGTTATAATGCATTACATTATAATACATTACATTATAATACATTATATTATAATACATTACATTACCGATGTCATTGTTTGTTACATTATCGTTATATTTTTTTGTGTTTTGATGTATGCATGTTTTTTCTGTTCTACATTATATAGTCCATTGCTGAGTGATTTCTGTGAGGATACGTGGCAAATGTTTCTGCACTTTAGCCAGCTTTGATTTTAGTAACTGATGACATGCATTTCTGTTCGCTTTCCAGGACTTTCCACTCAATCCAAAGGCTCTGTCACTTGGTGAACTGTATGGAGAGTTTAATTTAAGTACCAACGAATGGGCTGATGGTATTCTGTCCAGCGTCATGAGACAGACATGTGTTGGTTAGTCTCGTTTCTCTTCTTTGTGTTTTGGCGTGCGGACATTGACGTGAAATTTGTATCTGACTTTGTTGAAACTAATTTCTATTGTTTTATTTGAACTTCAGTAGGGCAATATTTCTTGCTATTAACCTTTGCTGGTCTAGCCGTACATATCCTTCACTCAATGGGCCCATCATATTTAAAAAAATCTAAATCTCTCTTTATTAGAAAGGCAGGGTCAGTAGTTAAGTTGCACACACAAAGATGGCAGATCTCTAAAATTTTACAAGTCTTAAAACCTAAACATATCTGTTGAATCTATAATTACTGATACACACTGTTCTCAATTCGGAAAATGCATGAAATAAGAATTATATAGTCGATTATTATGACAGAAACAGACTTACATTATGGTATCTTCTAGTGTGGCGGATCTCCTAGTCAATGTCAGCGATCCTGACGGAAACTTTCTCAAACTGTGTTCCGTGGAACCCGAGTGCTCCGTGAGGTGAAAACGGGTTCCGCAGAAACCTTTCAGTGTGAACAATAAGCTTCAAACAATTTAAGATAAATAATACAAATTTTTCATAGGAGGCTTTTGCTTGACATCTGTGTATAACTTTATATGAAAGAATTCATATGCCATTGTCATCAATATTTGTATTGTTGTTGATCTAATCCAAACCTAAACATATATTATTGTCTGAATTATCAAGCGTTTTTACCGACAACAGAATATGTTTATAGTTTTGGACGAGGGTTCCGCCAACAAATATTTACATCAAAAGGGTTCCATAGGCAAAAAAGATTGGGAAACGCTGGTCTAGGTAGCAGAACTAAAATCTAGTATGCTGGATCTGAATTGAACTACTGAGCAAGGTTCTGGTCTATCTATCAATTTATTCTGAGTTCTGTTGCTATGACAAGTAGATTTGACAATTCTGTCGCATCTCATGCATAACTGCCACAGAATACGCTGCCTATTGCACTCATTACTGTTAAATGAGTTCTTGTTATTTGTTTTGTTAGATGAGAAGCCGGATGAGAAGTGGATTGTCTTTGATGGTCCCGTTGACACTCTGTGGATCGAGAGCATGAACTCCGTCATGGATGACAACAAGATCCTGACGCTCATCAATGGGGAGCGCATTGCCATGCCAGAACAGGTCCGTGGTCGTGACCTCTTCTTAGCTCAGTGTCCGAGTTGGTGGGGGATTGTGAGGGGTTGGGGGGGTTGAACCCCAGCTATCGCTACAAGGACAATGATATAGTGTGGGATTCTTCAGAGTCCCAGAAATTCTCATCAGCTCTCTGCTTCTTTTTTGACTAATCAGACCCTGGCATAACCCATGCCCTCTTCTTAGCTCAGTGTCCGATTTGGCGGGGCATTAGAGAGGCTTGAACCCCCCCAGCTTTAGCTACAAGCTTTGAAGTAGTGCTTTAGAAAATTTGAGTTAATGCTTACGATTATGAGGAAATAACTTACAACTAACTTTATTCATTTAGGAGATTTATATAGTACCCCTTCAAGATTATCTACTCAGGAACACTTCCGACTCAACCCCAACTGAGGAGGACAGTCTGAAGGTGTAAAAGGCAGTGGCTACTAGCTAGGGCGCTGGGCTCCAAGCAAAGAGCTGCAAGGAAGCTCATTCCAAATTGTTGGGGGCAGCAGCAGAGAAAGCAAGTGGACAGTAGAGGAACTTGGCATCATTAGAGTTTCTGTTGTATTGTTCTGGAAAGAGTGAAATTCACTTCTTCATTTGGTTTGTCTGTTAGGTGTCACTTCTGTTTGAGGTGGAGGACCTATCCGTTGCCTCGCCTGCCACCGTATCTCGTTGTGGAATGGTCTACTACGACTACGTTGACCTTGGTTGGCGGCCGTATGTCAATTCGTGGCTTGATAATAAGACGGAAAAGATCATGGTGGAAGAGCTGCGGCGACTTTTCGAGAAGTACATCGTAAAGATTCAGCAGTTTAAGAAGGTCAACGACTGTCGCGAGCTGATCCCAGCTCAAGACCTCAACCAGATCATCTCCCTGTGCAAGCTGTTTGACGTTCTGGCTACTGTGGAGAATGGAGTATGTATCAGCACATTCTTTTGTGTTGTTACTTTGATACTAGGGTGGCCATAACTCCAACTTGTGATGAATAAATTTTAGTATAGTCTCTTGAAGTATTGCTATCTCTGTTATTTGATTGCTGTTTAAACTTGCAACCAAAATACTGACTGGTTCGTTTGTAAGAAATGGAACTATTTATATTTTATTTTATGTGTATGTTTTACTGTTGTCTAAATGATTTGTGCTTAAAAGTTTGATATCTTTAGAAAGCCCGGATGAAGTTGAATAGTTTTGAAAGTGAAACTGACCTTAAGTGAGGGTTTGTTCTGTGACATTTTAGCGAGCGAAATCCAAGAGATGGCCTAATTTTGTGTTTAATTGTTATTTGCATTTTGAAAATGTTCTGGATGCTAGGAGCCTTTTCTTTGAAGAATTGGGCTTCTACTGAGTTTTGTAGTCTTCCAGAAAATATTCTTGTCACTATTTTTTGTATACTTCTTTTAACTAGCCAATAAATTGCTGGAAAATGGGTTAATTGTCAAAACCAAGCGATTGTATGTATGGTTCTGTTTATTTGACTCTTCATCAAGGTCGATCCAGTGGATGTGGACAACTATCCACGCATGATCGAACTCTGGTTCCAGTTCAGCATGATCTGGTCCGTCTGCGCTTCAGTCGACGAGGATGGACGAAAGCAGATTGATGCCTACATCCGTGAGATGGATGGAACATATCCAAACAAGGACTCCATCTATGAGTATTTTGTGGAACCGAAGAGCAAGACTTGGGTTCACTGGGAGGAAAAGTTGAAGCAGGGATGGAAATACAATCCCAAGTGAGCTTTCAGGCATCTTCAAGTTTTACCCCAATTTTTAATAAAATGACTGAAATTATGAAAAGAATTATAAAAATGTAAGGCTTCTCTGGGACATCAGAGATATGGGGGGCCATAGAGTAGTGGTGAACACACTGGGACGCAGCGCCTGAGGTACTGAGATCGAGACCCGTGTCCCCAAAGGTTGACTTCTTTCCTTCTTTCGCTAGGTGGCGGCGTTTATTAAAAATGAAGATGTATAGCTTAATGTGTGCACCCTGCGTGGCTGACGACGATTAAATTCGGCTGACGACGATTAAATTCGACTTCTGTAATAACTCGCCATCGTTCACTCATACTGTTATAGTAATCATTCTGCGGTGTGTCAGTTTGAAATTAAACGAATACATATATATCAGATCAAATCACCAAGAACATCTAGAAAGTGAATTTGGTTTGTTAATAGTTTGAAAACCTTGGCCATTTTGTTTTCATTGCCATTCATATTATTATTGTTGTTATTATTATTATTGTAGCAAGTATTATCTCTCTGAATCATTCCTTCGGATTACTTCGACTGTGTACGAATTACGGCACTAAAGTTTCCATTATTATTATTTTTATTATTACTTTTATTATTATTACTTTTATTAATATTACTTTTATTATTATTACTTTTAATGTTATCATTATTATTATTATTATTATTATTATTATTGTTATTATAATATAATTATTATTATTATTATTATATAATATAGTATTATTATTATTATTATATAATATAGTATTATTATTATTATTGTCATTATAGTTATTATTATTATTATTGCTATACTGTTATATATACCTTACACTGTACAGCCCATATCCTAAGACCTAAGGATCTAGAGTTCTAGACAGTACAAGTTCAGACAGTCTTTTGAAAGTCTCTGAAACGATGCTATGTTTCATGTTACTTTGCTTTAGTCTCCCGTTCTACAAACTGATCATTCCAACAGTCGATACTGTTCGTTATTCCTACCTGACAACCTCTCTTGTTTCTGCTCATCATCCAATTCTCCTGGTTGGACCAGTTGGAACGGGAAAGACTTCCGTTGCCCAGGGAGTCCTCAGCAGACTCGATCCCAAGTCTTACAGCGTACTCACTGTCAACATGTCCGCTCAGGTAATGATATTTATTTACGTTATATTTATCATAATAACATAATATTGTCAATCAGGGACAGAATAAATCACCAAAAGGGCTTCTATATAAGACATGAGGGATAAAATGTCTTTTCTCTTTTGGAGGCCGCATGTAGTCATGTGGATGTTGTTAACGATATTGATGTTGACAAGAGACGTACATTTTCCTTGCAGAACATGGTGATCACATCTAATGTCATTGGCAAGATAATTATAGACATAACAGTTAGTTAGTTGCCTTACATTTCATTGGTGACTTTTTTAGTTACCTTACATTTCATTGGTGACATTTTAGTTACCTTAAACTTCATTGTTGACATTTTTAGTTATCTTACATTTCATTGGTGACATTTTTAGTTACCTTACATTACATTGGTGACATTTTTAGTTACCTTACATCTCACGGCTGACACTTTCTTATCTCAGAGAACCTACCTAGGTGTGCTACTGGCATATTTAAAACATCTTCTGCTATCTTAAAATGAAAGTAAAAGCAACTTTTAATGATTACGTTTCTTCGTGGTCTTCTCCTCAGACCTCATCGAGCAACGTGCAGGACATAATAGAGAGTCGTGTTGAGAAGAGGACTAAGGGAGTCTACGTCCCCATCGGAGGCAAGAAACTCCTCACGTTCATGGATGACTTCAACATGCCGGCCAAAGACACGTTCGGATCTCAGCCTCCGCTCGAACTCATCAAGCTTTGGATCGATTATGGATTCTGGTACGATCGACAGCGGCAGCTCATCAAGTACATCCGGGTGAGTTTGCACAGCTGTCTGTTCCGAGTCTGATCTGAGTTAATGACTCCCATGCTGTCGTTATCTTCCTGCCTGTCGTTCATTGTCAGGACTGCCAATTCCATTGCTCAAACTCCTTTATTCTTTCAAGAGGTGACTCAAAACTCGCCATTTCTCATTGACCTTTGAACATTGCGATATCTAACTGCACCTTTCCTTTGTGACTGACTAGTAATAATAAATCTTTTTAATAGTAATAATGATAATTGTAGTCATCTTTATCATGATTATTGGACTCAAAATCATCATTGTTATTATCATTGTGTTAAATGTCATCACAAACAATGTTGTCGTCATTATCTCCTGAATCATCCTCGTCTCTTCTTCCCACGATCCCTGTACTTCTCTGTTTTGTTTTCCAACCTGGTCTTGTGATCATAATGCTGTAGTGACTGAGCATTACATACAGTTCACTTCATGAATGACTTCATGACAATTCTTTTCATTTATAGCCTTTGTCTATTCTAAGCTGTTGCCTGGTCTACTAGGATGCTTTACTTACTAGGATGCTTTTAATTTTTCTAGGATGTTTTTACTAGGATGCTTTTACTTGATTGTTTTACTAGGATATGTTCCTGTTGGCTGCAATGGGTCCACCGGGCGGAGGTCGAATGGTGATTTCACGTCGTCTGCAGAGTCGATTTAACCTCATCAACATGACCTTCCCACAAGTCAGTCAACGATCTATCTGTCTATCTTGTTATGAACTAGTTCTGCTAAGTGGGCCAACAAAAATGTTAAATTGCTCCAGAATGTTCCAGAAATGTGTTATTGAATTACCTTAAGAACACATTTGTGTGTTTAGCTTGAAATCTTAGTGTGTTTATGTTACTGATCTAAAATGAGGAAGTTTTATTTAAGTAAGTAAGCTGTGCATCTGTGATGTTCTGGATGTTTTAGGATTATTCTGGCTTATTGGGAATTGTAAGATCAGTGGTGGGTCCGACCATTTGAAATGGGCTCCCTAAAGAACTTTGATTCCTGCCTAGAAATTCCCTGGCTATATCCCACTCTTCTCTAAAATCTGTCTTCTTCAGCCGTACCTGAACCGGGAGCGCCTCTGAATCTGATCTTGAAGGGCGCTATGTTAAGTCTCGGTGATTGATTTACTGATTGATTGAGGTGGATGGGTGGAGAATCTGTTTAAAGTTGACTTGATATTTTGCATCAGGTCGTAAGATCTATCTCAGGAAGTTGTCTGCTATTAAACGTATCTAAGCCCTCTTTTTGTAGCTCTTTTTGTTTCTTCATGCTGCCTCTGCTACATTAAATCTACAGTGTATCGATCATTTCCAGTGTACTGTTTAAAGCATTTGACAAGGTGTGAATTGATTTTTGTTTTAAAATAGGAGTCACAGATCAAGAGGATTTTTGGATCGATGATCACACAAAAGCTGCAGGACTTTGAGGAGGAGATCAAACCGATCAGTGATGTCATGACCCAGGCGACGATTGAGATGTATCGAGCCGTGGTTGCCCGGTTCTTGCCCACTCCTACAAAGATACATTACCTCTTCAATTTGAGGGACATTTCAAGGGTTAGGCTAGAAATTTATCTCAATTTCTCTGTCCAAATAGCTGTGCTAACTTATTTCTATTTCTAAATTCCTACTGAGTCAACAATGTTTGAATTCAGGAAAATGTGTACTACCAAATAATTAAATAATTTATTAAATAATCATACTGTTCACAGGCAATAGTGTTTCAGTTGTTACGAATGGTCCAGTCATGATCATGATCTCTAAACTTATAAAGCGCCATGCAAAACCCAAGCACAGGGCGCCAGCTTATTCACAAGCGTACGTCAATTCATAGAGGTTGTCCGAGGCAGGTCCGAGTCCGTTCTTGTATTTTCGCTTTGATTTGAGAACATGTACTGGTCGAGCGTTGCAACCACTCCTGAGGACTCACAGATGGCGTGATTGCTTTTTCTGGCTGTAGGTATTTCAAGGTCTGATGAGGGCTCACAAGAACTACCACGACACGAAGCCCACGATGACTCGTCTTTGGATCCACGAGTGCTTCAGGTAGGATTTCTTTCTATCGACAATCACCAGATCTTACTAATTCTCCTCTAAGGTCTTCATCACTGTATATAGCAATTTATTGCTCCATTCTTTCATCTTAGGTCAGACCTTTTCCCACCTTTATGACCACGGGGCAATCGGTATCTGCAAAATTATTCGGTGCTGGTGTAAAAAAGATTGTTCGTAGTTTTGGCGGCTCGCCTCTCCCAGATGATTTGACAATAACTGATGGCCCGTCAGACACCATCTGACATCCTCGCTGCAGCCCAACCAGTGCACCCACCCACCATTTTTATCACAGCAAATGCAGGAAAAAAAAATTTGTGCCTGCATTGCAACAGTAGGTTTATGCTTTGAAACCTAACATTTGACTGAACAAATAATAAAATAATTGGTCTCATAATCGGTCTCATAATCGGTATCGGCTATTTCAATAATCGGTGTATGTGGTATTGGTATATTCGACAATGATGGTAATGATGATGATGATGATTGATGATGATGATGGTGATGATGATGATGATGATGACGACGACGACGATGACGACGACGATGACGATAATGATTTGGAATTACAATCACAATCGTTGCAATGATCGATAAAAGATTCTATATCTGAATTTCTGTACAGGGTGTTCTCTGATCGATTGGTTGATGATCGAGACATGGAGGCATTTGTTGCAATCTTGACGGAAAAACTGGCTCTTCTCTTCGACCAGACTTTTCACAACATCTGCCCAAATAAACAGCCACCAATTTTTGGTAATCAGTCTTACAGTTAATGATTTCTCTTTGCTTTCGTTAGTACTGCATCACTTAGTAAACTATAGGTAATGATATTCAGTCAATTATAATTATATGCGTTTGTGTAAAGTTCGCAACTCTGAATACGTTTATGCAAAGATTTTCTGTCAATGTGTTTGGCACTTTAGTAATGAATTTCTCAGTCACTTTTAGTATGTTAGGAAGAACAGGGTTGAAGAATTATCTTCAAGTTTCGTTTCTCTGGCAGGTGACTATGTGAGCGCTGAGCAAGTCTACGAGGACATTGCAGACACCAGTGTCCTTAAGAACTCAATGGCCGCCCTGCTGAAGGAATACAATGGCCTTCCTGGAGTCCTACGAATGGACCTCGTCCTCTTCAGAGATGCCATCGAACACGGTCAGAGAGATTGCCTTCGATTCTTGCTCTAGTTTTGTGCAGCATCTTTGAAAGAGGTTCTTTGAACTGGCCACACGGCAGGAGCCTTATTAGGGAGTCCTGCAAACCAGGACCACTTTGACCCAAACTAGATCATTTGCCAATATCTGGCCTTCCCTGTGTCCTCCACTCCTCTTTACGTGTTTCTGTCCTTTCTGGATCTTTTTCCTACATCTAAATCTCACCTCAAAGCCTATTTCTTCTCTTGTGGTACTCTGACACTGAGAACAGTGCTATATAAGTTAATAATTGCATTACATTACATAATATTTGCAAAGAAACAATGATTCTACCTCTAAAGCTAGGTTTACCAGACAATCAATATTATTTCTTAGTACCCTCTTAGCACCTTGTGTGCTGTAGTTCCTTAATGCAACCTTCGTCTGTGTTGTTTGAGGCATCTGAGCCTTCTTCGGTCATGATCTGTTATCAGAGAGTAGTGTTTGTTTAACAGTGTCGAAGATAGTGCGCGTCATTCGCCAACCACGCGGCAACATGTTATTGATTGGTATCGGTGGCAGTGGTCGACAGAGTCTGACACGATTGTCGGCGCACATCTGCACCTACGACACATTCCAGATCGAAGTGGCCAGAAGCTATCGCAAAGTCGAATTCCGCGAAGGTAATAACCCACTCCATCCCACTCTTTCAGCTTTGAGCTTCTGAATCAGAGGTATCAAACGTCTTAGTGATGGTGGGCCAGTAGCTATATTTTTCAGCAAGTGGTGGGCCAGAGTGCCCTAGGCGCATGAGGAAGATGGGGTAGGGATCTCAGAGGGGGCCATACAAACAGGCTTTGAAAACGTGATTCTGATATGCATTGTAACTTACAACTTTACAGACATCACAGAAAACTCATAAAGCCTTAAAAATTACAAATTAGACCTTTTATCCTCAATTGTGTCACCTTTAGGCAGGGCTCAACTGGCCAGAAATATATCATCGGCAGGCCAGAAATGGCTAGCGGGCCGGCCCTTTGACATCCCTGTTCTACATTTTGGCAACTCTGATAAAATTACTGTTGATGAATTTACAAATATTGAATATCCACCAGATTTTAGGAATCAGTGAAGTTCTATCCAGGCAAAAACTAGTTCAGGGAGTTGATTGGATGTGGTGTCAGTTAATTTTTTTTATGACTAAGGAAAAAGCTTTGGTTGGTTATGCTTTAAGATCTGAAGAGGCTCTACTTTGCGGCCGGTGTTGAAAACAAAGAAACTGTCTTTCTCTTTATGGACACTCAAGTTATTGAGGAATCATTCCTAGAGGATATTAACAACATCCTCAGCAGTGGGGAGGTATCAAACCTCTACAAACCAGATGAATTTGAAGAGGTAGGTGAATGATTGCCTTTGTGACCCATTATCTAACCTAATCAAATTTTGGAACTTCTGTATTGCCTTTATCAGGATCTGTTCATGCTGTGCTTGTAATAAAGTCCGCCACTGTTTGGACTTTGACAGTGCCAGTCCCAAGCCTGGAGAAAGGAGGAGGGCAACACCAAATCATCTTCGATATGGAACGGTGTCGTAAAAAAATCAACAACACGCATGTAGTTGTAATGATGCTGTGGTTTGTCAGTTTGAAAATTAAAGAAAGATGTTTTATTATTCATTAACACTGTAAATTTGATGAATGTCTTGCTGGAACTCTTCCTGTACAGGTGCGCAATGCTCTGGCAGAAGATGCAAAGAAGGAAGGAATTGAGGATTCTCCCCAGAGCATGTTTGCCTTCCTCATCAATCGAGTTCGGGACAACCTTCACATCGTTCTTGGAATGAGCCCCGTTGGCGAACAGTTCCGGTAGAAAAATCACTTCGTTCTTCATCATCATCATTATCATCGTTGTTGTTGTTGATCACTGTTTTGTTCTGACACTGGTAATCAGTGCATTCCTAGATATTGTACAATTTCTCATGAATTTAAGAAAAAGCAAAAGGTCAAATTGCCTTGGGTACGATAAGAAGGCAGGAGGAAGACAAAGAATTATGCTAGTAGACGGGATGATGAAGGAGGAATATAGCAAGTTAAAGTAGAGAGTTGGGCAACATAACATAACTGTGTGGCACAGTGGACGATCGGTTAGAGCGGTCAGCCCGTAACGTTCAGTGTGCGCTGAGCGAGCGAGTTCGACCCTCATCCGGGGAGTCAATGTGTAGGGACCCTGAGCAAGTCCTTTGCGCACAATTACTCTGCAGTGCAACTGCAATTGCACCGTCGAGGCATGTGTATGCACTTCTGAAAAAAATTTTGGAAGAAGGGTGGTATCAAATTTCGGTAATAAATAAATAAATAGCAATAAAACATTCAGCTATTCAGACAACTCCTTGATTTTTATTAAAACTACTGGATAGCGTAGAGGCTTGCTATTCAACTAATAGAATCCAATTAATTTTGTTTTTTCTATTTTTTTTTCTGTTTTCAATATTGTCACAGTGCTATCTTGCAAAATAATTTGATTTGATGTAAATCGGACTTAAATTTCTAGAAACCGCATACGACAGTATCCAGCACTGGTGAACTGTACTACAATAGACTGGTTCAGCGAGTGGCCATACGAGGCTCTGATTGAAGTGGCTGACAAGTACCTTGACAGTATGGAAATGGCTAATGAGGAAGAGGTAGGAGACAACGGCATGAATTTGTAACTTTATAGCTAACCATCAACAACTGAGCATTCTTGATCAAGTGTGACAGTTATGTCTGTGGAAAGAAATGTCACACTTGACCAAGAATGAGTGAGAAGCAAATGGTTAGTCTTTGTGAGTATATGATTAATGAGCAAGAAGTTTCACCAGCTGGCAGATGAAAGAGATGACACACTTGGTTTATAGTTGAAATGCTCAAGACTGGATGAAAAGCAAATGGTTGTAATCGGTTAGACTGTTAACACTTTAATAACGAATTTTTTTTTTTTTTCAGTTAATATCAGTATAGGCCTACTCTGATTAAACTGAAGTTGGCCATGAATGACAGTTTAAAATATGCAAACAGCTTTTATGCATGGATGACAGAAATTGTCAATAGCAAGAATCAGGTATTGATGATTTTGTGGATTTTGTGAGCAGTATTAGTTAATAGCTTTGATCAATGATAATAACATCTGACAGACTAAATTGTTATTCTAGACCTCTTAATCCATTTCTTTTCCTTTTCAATTTGATTATCAATTTTTTAATATTTTATTAAAATTGCTCAACTTGATTTTGATTTTTTTAGCATGGTTATCAGTGTTTCACGGTCTTAATCAATTTTTCCTAAGATTCTTTTTCAACTTGTGTATGTTTCACTGTGCTTATCATCGTCTTCACAATCCTGCCAATGCACTTTGCCTTCATGTTCCTTTCCCCACGTCTTGGCATCGAGAATGAACGAAGATTAATTTCTTTCAATCTTTCTAATAAAATTATTTTTCAGACGAAACTAAAGCCTCACCTTGCGAAGATGTTTGCCTCGATGCACCAATCAGTCGCTCTCTGTTCCAAGCGCATGCTTGTCGAGATGCGTCGACATAACTACGTCACGCCTACCAACTACCTGGAACTGGTTGATGGATATAAGAAGTCAGTCTACCTCTTATAATGGCCTTACATTTTGAAGTTATTTCATGCATTACTGTTTGACTTGCTGTTTTCATTCTCATTCTTATCAGGCAATACCTGATCTGGATAATTATTGTAAGACAGAGTAACTGCATCAAATTCACACCATGCGGATCTTGATCGAAATTTGTAAAGTGATATTGATCGAAATATGAAATGCGATCGTCGATATTGATTATACTTTGACTTTTGGTTGCTTCAAAGAAAATGATGTAAGTCTGAAAGATTTTTGCATGCCACTTTTTCCACTTGCATTCTAGATACTGAAATATTTATATATCATTTATTTAGCATTAAATAGTATTTCACCAGTTTCACTTTTTTGTTCCTTCTGTCTGTTACTCTTAGATTGCTGTATGAGAAGCGTGAGGAACTGCAGAGTGCGGCGAACAAGCTTAAAAACGGTCTGAGCAAGATCGACGACACGCGCCTGAAGGTGGAGCTGATGTCGGTGGACCTGGTTGAGGCTAAGAATAAAGTGGCTCAGTTCCAGCGCCAGTGTGAGGACTATCTCATCATCATTGTCCAACAGAAGCGAGAAGCCGATGAACAGGCCAAGGTGAGTTATGTGAGGCACTGTGGTCATCTGGTTAGAGTGGTCGACGTGTAACATGGAGAGTGCGGGTTTGATCTGGTGGTTAATCACGGTGTAGGGGCTTTGAAAAGTCCTTCACTCACAACTGTTCTGCACCATCGATGCTCTGTGTTATGCACTTCTGAATTTTGATGGAAGGCTATTTCAAATACAGTTCTAATGTATTGCATTATACTAAGACTGAAGGAATATTGTTTGTAGCTGCCAACCGGGAACAAGCCTGTAATGGATTGAAATCAGATTTAGAAGCATACCAGACCATTGCTGGGCTGTTATTGATGCGACTGTTGTAGTTTGCATTTGTTTGACTCTCGTGACCTCTGCTGTACTGGCCATCTCTTTGACAACATTTGACAACATTTGACAACATTTGACAACATTTGACAACATTTGACAACATTTGACAACATTTGGTTGTCTTATAAATGTCTAACCATTGCATTACTTGACACTGTAGTGCACTACAACTAATGTGGGTATCTTTGCAGTTAATGGTTAGAGTTTGTTTTGAAACTGAATTTTATTGGTTGATAGGCAGTCACTCAGAAGGGTGAAAAAATTGCAGAGGAGGAGATCAAGTGCCAGCACATGGCAGACCTGGCACAAGCCGACCTGGCTGAGGCAATGCCAGCACTGGAAGAAGCCATGCGGGTTTGCTATGTCTTCTTATAACCCTAATTCAGTTTGATCTTCAATCTAAATGTTAAACAACTGTGGACTAAGTAAGTGAGTGAGTATATCCTTTATTTAACCAACTGCTAACCGCACTTTGGTGTACATAAAGCAACGCCGTTAGTTAACTCTTTGATGACGAGCGTGTACTATACTGCAGTGTTTCCCAAACTATGGGTCACAGCCCAAAGTGGGTCACCGCGTTTTTTCAAGTGGGTCGCCATGTTTCAGGTCTGTTTAAAAATAGTTCCAGTAAATTCAGCAAAATGCAATGAAACTGCTCTCTTGATCTTTGTTATATTGTCATTATAGTATACTCCCATGAGTAGAGTCTAGGTCTAGTCTACTCTCTTCATTATATCGAGTATATTCAATGCATGCATTGCAAATTGGCATTGAAATGCTAATTATAATTTAACACAATATTGTTCGCCTTTGTGAGGTGGGTGCCGGCATTCAAAGATTCTCTGAAGTGGGTCCCACAACCAGAAAGTTTGGAAAACACTTCCATAATGCACAAATGATCAGCTGACAGTATGATTCCTGATCTATACTCAGATAATTTGATAATGTTAATTTGTTCTTATGCCAAGAAACGTCTGATTTATCATTGCTAGTATTTGTTTTATATCAGCTCAAAAATGCATAAATCCTGTTTTGCCATGTCTGCTAGGCTTTGGAGGCTCTTAACAAGAAGGACATTACAGAGATCAAGTCATATGGAAAACCTCCGCCACTCGTTGAGAAGGTTCTTGAGGCTGTCATGATCCTTCGAGGAAACGAACCGACATGGGCCGAGTCTAAAAGACAACTTGGTAAATCATTTGTGGCAGAGCATTTGTTTGGCGCCATTATCACAACTCGATTATTTTGTATCATTGTTTTATTCAGTGTGTTTGTTTTTCAGTTGTGACTGTCATGGTTTTTACATTTATCATTTCTTTGTTAAGAGTCTTCTGTTTATTCTTCCATAATTTTTACCATCTCTGCAACCATTTTTGCTGTCATTGTGGTGTTCATTAAGATAGTGTTTATCTTTTTTATTGTTTGCTGCATAACGTTTTGTCAACATTGCAATCTCACTTCCTTTGTCTTCTATGTTCATTGTACCAACGTCATCATGCTTATTATCATCTTTCTTGTCATCATAAAAATCACCTTCCTTTATATTCTATTCTTTTGTTTGTCTCATTTTTTTGTGATTATTTTCTCGGTTCCATTGTCATGTTCATTAATTTGTCCTTTTGTCCGCTGTGCTGACCGAAGAACTTGTTGTTTGTAGGTGACCAGAACTTCATTAAGCAGCTGATGAACTTTGACAAGGACAACATCTCTGACCGCATCCTCAAGAAGATCGGCCAGTACGTCATTCAGTCGGACTTTCAGCCGGAGATCGTCGGACGCGTCTCCCTCGCCGCCCGCTCCCTCTGCATGTGGGTCCGGGCAATGGAGATGTACGGTCGGATCTACCGGGTGGTCGAACCCAAGCGTCAGAAGCTCTATGCAGCTCAAGGTCAGCTGCGTGAGAAGCAGAATCAGCTACAGGAGGCGAAGAATAAACTAGCCGAGGTTTGCTGATGATCAATCGTTAATTCATTGCGAAAATTTATACAGTGCCCTTCAAGGTTCTGTGTGCACTAATCTAACTGATGTTAAAGTCACTCAATCAAAGAACTTTATTTTTTGGCAAGTCGGCATATTAGCAACAATTTACATAGGATCCACAAGCAAAACTAGTGATTAGTCTAAGTGCTAGTTGGGAGTCAATAATCATGATGAAACAGTTGGTCATAGCTCGAATAACAGATTACTAGAGGAGTCATCAATGGCAAGGTAATACTTGATTACATTACATTGTATCATAAATGTAATTCAGGTTGAAGCAAAGACGGCTGAACTGAAGCAGCAGTACGAGGAGAAACTGGCGATGAAAGAGGACCTGAGGAAAAAGGCCGAGTTCAACGAGATGATGCTTCAGCGAGCTTCACAACTCGTAGATGGACTTTCAGGTGAAAGAGAAAGATGGCTCATCACAGTCCAGGTAAACACATCGTTAGTAGATCTTGGACTAATTTGATATTGGAAGAAGTCTTTAACTTACAAAAAAGTAGGCATTAGATTGCACTTTTCATTGTATTGTATTGTGTATTGTATTTACATATTTCTACAGTGCATCTCCCAGTACAATCTAATCAGTAAGTAAGTAAGCATGTGCTAGTCAATGCACCTGTCTGAATATTCGTGTATTCATGTAGCACCTTTTCAGAACATTTCAGACGCACGGGTTTGCTCGTGAACAAGAATATATTCTTCGTTTGTAACATTGAAGCCACCCTTTTGAGTTCCTTTTTCAGATTTTATAGAAATGAATAAATACTAATGAATTGATAATAACGACTACTGTTCTAGTTATGTTTGTGCCTACTGTTGTCACCACCTAAAGCACGGACAAGATGCCTCTGAATGCTGTCCTTGGGGAAAATGTACATTGTACAGGATATGATTTTTGATTGTATATATATATATAATATATTTTTATATATGTATGTATGTATGTATATATATGCATATTATGTTAATATATATATATATGTATGTGGCATTGCTGAAGCTATGTAAATATTTAAATTTACTGTTAGCAGATGTTATTCTTATATATTTTGAATTTTGAACTCATGATGCTTCTGTATAAGCAGTGGGTTGTTGCCAATACTCCCGTTGTGATGGTTATTTGAAATGCTTTTTCCTTAGGATCTGGAGGAGCGATTAGGTTTTCTCGTAGGAGATGTGCTCATCGCGTCTGCCTTCTTGTCCTACATGGGACCATTCCTGTCTAACTATCGAGACGAGATCATCAAAAAGCAGTGGCTTGTCGAGGTTAGACTCATCATTGGTCATGCCTCTTTCAATTGGCTGTCTGTAGAATGTTGTTGTTGTGTGTGATTAGAAGAGTATTTGTAATGGTAATGTAAATGGAGCATCGCATCCCTTCGTGATAGCTACTCAGAAGCGATCTCTGCACTCTCCTGAAGGATGTTAAATGTCATAGGATCAAATATAATACATATCAGTTAGCATAACTCTGCACAGTAAGCTGAATAAGTCACCAATGGTTGGCCCATGCACAAGCGTGGAACCAGCAAATGGATTCCGGTCAACAGCTGATGCTTGGATGTTCAGAGTATCTGGGCCAAGTTGTGTCGATTCAGTGGAATGACGACTGACCCTGATCATCAATTTCGATTATTGTATTTTAATTGTTATTATATAAACTAAGCTGTAATTTTGTAGCTCAATAAGCTTGGAATTCCATGCACGGCCGACTTCAACTTGTGCAGCTTCATGGTTAAGCCGACCACAGTGCGTGACTGGAACATTCAGGGTCTACCGAGCGATGGGTTCTCCACTGAAAACGGTGTCATTGTCACTAGAGGGCGTCGTTGGCCGCTGATGATCGACCCACAGGGTCAGGCGCACAAGTGGGTCAAGAACATGGAAGGTCAAAAAGTGAGAATATTTTCTAATCTAAGCTTGTTTGGCTTTGATCTTATTTGATCCGATCTAATATAGGAATAGGATGTCTCTAGTGCTGTTTCATGTGGAACAGTCTAGGTAGCATGGCATTTAAAAGACCTTTCTTTGTCCTTCTGTTTGTCTGCCTGCGTCTTTGCCTGTCTATTCCGTGTGTTTTACTCTTCTTTTTAGATTTATTCATAAATTGTCTAAATCTGTCATCTATGAAAAGTTTCCAGGTTGATGTTAATCTTTGACCTATAAATTTCAAATGTAAATGGTGACGACAACTGATAACAGTTACTTTCTTAATTAAGTTAATGAATATCTGTGCTCGCTTGGGTCTTGCAACTGCCATCGTGTGACTTGTGAGTGCAAATTGCAACAAAATTTAAGCTAAGCAGTTATAATTTATGATTAAATTTATTAGATATTTTGGTTACGTTTTAAGTCTGACGAGATACAGTAGTTTGACATACCTGGTGAAGAATGCTATGCATTATCAGAATAGCCAATGAAACTATGTGGTGTTATAAGACATGACTAATATAGCAAATTCAAGCATCATGCAGACACTGGGCACAGGATGACATTAATAATGATAACAATAATAATAATAATAATCATAATAATAACTTTTTCTATCATCCCAGAAGACAAGGCCTGGCCTTCTCTTCTGGGACAAGAATGGGCCTGCCTTGTCTTCTGGGACAAGAATGAAAACAGACAAATAATTCGGCACCGTAGTAATAGTTTCTAAGTCCCTGGGAGAACGAAGTACCTCAGGGCATAAAAGAATAATAATAATAATACTATTAAGTATAATAATAATAATAATAATAACTTTGTCTATCATCCCAGAAGATGAGGCCTGACCCTCCAGACAAATAATTCGGCACCATAGTAGTAGTTTCTAAGTCCCTGGGAGAACCTAGTACCTCAGGGCATAAAAAAAAATAGTGATAATAATAATGAAAATAATAACAACAACAATTTATATGGCGCCATAACATGGCTGTTCCACCACAAGATTGCCTCACAAACAAATGCATTGCATTCATTGCACATATGTCGATCTCATTGATGCCAATGTCTGGTAGAATTATGGAGCATTTGCAGTCTATTGCATACCTTTAAAATAGGTTGAATTGAAATCATGAAGCTGATGAAACAGTAAATGACCTTCGTCATTTTAGGGTCTGGCAGTGATCGACCTTCAGATGCATGACTACATGCGTACCCTTGAGAATGCCATACAGCATGGCTTGCCAGTCCTGCTGCAGAATGTTCACGAACGACTCGATCCATCGCTCGATCCGATCCTCAACAAGTCTGTCATTAAGATAGGTCAGTGACAGAAACAGACAGAACTGGAACGTTGTTAAATTGATCATAATGTCAACCCAAGCAACTTCTAATTCTAATGATTTTTGTTCGCATTCAATGCATTCAACACTTGCTTTGCTGCAGTAACCGTTATTCATAAATCTTACACTGAAAGCAACCTCCTCTTGAACCATTAACTATATGAGCCCCGTAGTCCAAATTTATATAATAAATAGTATGTTTGCTGAAAACAGAAAGTTGATGTACTGCTATGTGATTAGGGTGTCCTTTTGGTGTAAGTCTATCAAAAAGTTGAATATGATGTGAATTGTTATTAATTTCTGTGCCAAAATCTTTTGGTCATTTTCATGTTCTATATGCAGGAGATTTTGTTATAGGTTGATGTAGGATTACTCTGAAATGGAATAGATATGAATTCATTAGTAACGGTAAGGCTTATGAGATTGTGATCAGTTTATGCAGGTATTTACGGTGCATACTTGGGTACATATAGCTTTCATTTCCATAACTACTATTCAAGTAATGACTCTGCATGTACGAGCTTAGACTGGAAAATAGCTGCAGTTTGTCTATGTGCTTAGGGGGTGTTCCAATGATGCGACTTGGAGATCGAGAAGTGGAGTACAATCCCAAGTTCCGCTTCTATATAACTACAAAGCTGAGCAATCCACACTATGCTCCAGAAGCATCCACCAAGACAACCATCGTCAACTTTGCTGTCAAAGAACAAGGTATCCTCCTGATCTTTAATATTAGTTGTCTTATTGACAATCAGACGTGCAAACACAAAAGTCTGAGATCTGTGATTTCTATTGAAAAAAGTCTCACACGATTGCAACTGGTTCTTATTCTGTTTTGCATCAAGTGTGGTTTGAACTCTGAATTGCCTTTGGTCAGTTCGTGAACTCTGAGTAGTCCCTGGTCAGTCCATGAATTCTGAGTAGCCTTTGGTCAATCCTTGAACTCTGAGTAGCCTTTGGTCAGTCCAGGAACTTTGAGTAACCTGTGGTCAGTTGATGAACTCTGAGTGGGCCCTGGTCATTTGATGAATTCTTACTAGCCCCTGGTCAGTCCATGAACTCTGAGTAGCACTTGGCTGTTTTAAACTGCATGCATGTTTCTATCTTGTTAAGGTCTTGAGGCTCAGCTGCTGGGAATCGTGGTTCGCAAGGAGCGGCCAGAATTAGAGGAGCAGAAGGACATGCTTGTGCGTAGCATTGCAAATGGAAAGAAGAAGCTTCAGCAGCTGGAGGATGAGATCCTACGGTCAGTCGTCATGGCTACGCTGTTCTTCATTGTAATACACCTGTAGTGGTTGCATCACTTAAATTTATATAGACTGGTATACAGACTGACTGACTTGGTGTCTGACTTAAAAACTCTATCCTCATGTTGGATTGCTGAGGCTGTATTTGCAATGTGGCCAGATCTACTTTCAACCTTAGTACCATGAGTCTGAGGAGTTTCTGTGCAGCAGACGTCAGCGAATATTTTTACCTTTTGAACTTTCTTATTACCATAACCATAATCATTGCCATAATTTTATTTATTGTTTTCACCATTGTACAATAAGGCAGTGAATATTAACTATTTACCAATGTGTTAATTGCACACTATTGATCAATATAGTATGACAAATATTGACATGGAGTTTGGTACTACCAATAGGTAAGATCTGTAAAGGGACCTAGAACTCCCTGGCAGGGGCACCCTAGTAACATAATGGGGTTCATATAATGGATGGTTAAACTAAATTACCTGTGAAATTTAAAATTATGCTTAGCTATTGCAGGCCCAACCACATACAAACCCACTGCTTTTGTCTCTATCTTTCGCTCACTTGATTGCCACTCACCTCATTAAGTCATGGACGTGTGCACACACTTACGTATGTATGCATCGATGATCTTACTTGCTCACTCGCTTGCTGATCTCTGTGAAAGGATGTTGAATGAGGCGAGAGGATCTCTGTTGGACGATGAACAACTGCTGACTACACTTCAGACGTCAAAGGCAACGTCACAAGAAGTCTCCGAACAGCTCGAAACATCTGAGCAAACCGAAATTAAGATAGATGCAGCACGTGAGGTTGGTGACGTTTTTTAAGATATTTAACTTAATTAACAGTATACGTTAACAGTATTCACTCTACTAAAAGCAAAATGATTGGACGCGGTGACGTAGCTATATGTTCTGTGCTTTGCAACCAAAGGGTCACAGGTTCAAACCCACCTCAAGTCACTGTGTACTATGTAGAGCGACCTTGGACATGTTGCTCACCCATAATTGTCTGTGAGGAAGGCACTGGGAAACCACCTCTCTCGTGTCATCCCCGGTTGGCATAAAGCCAAATGGACCTCCCTTCATGCAGAGAACTCATTATCATCATAAGCAAAACAACTGTTACATGAAAACTGCTAATTTTTAGTCTAATGCTATCAGTCACAACAATACGATGACAAATCTTTTGGGTTATATAATGTTTCACTAGTTAGCTTATATAAACATACATATATATTTATGTACATATAAATTGATCTTTAATCTTTGTTTTCTTGTTGACCCAATCATACAAAGAGCAAGAGATATATATATTACAGATATTTATTATCTAAATTTTGCATTGGCAGATAATGTTTACAATGTTTACTAGTTTCAGTTAATGTTGTGATCTCAGTGAATCTCAAGCTGCCTGCTATGTGTAGTTTGTGGTGTTTTTGTGTATCAGGGTTATAGAGCGAGTGCCGAAAGAGCTTCCATCCTCTTCTTCGTACTTAATGACATGGGTGCAATCGATCCCATGTATCAGTTTGCCCTCGATTCATACATTGACCTATTTAACTTGTCGATCGATAAGTCAACGCGCTCTGCTAAACTGGAAGAACGCATTTCCAATCTCAACGATTACCACACCTTTGCGGTATACAGGTAAGGCAATGCAGCTTCATTAAGTGAAATAGGTTATATCAGTTTTGATTATGTATTGTATTGTATCGTATTGTATCCGTAAATTTATATAGCACCTCTCACAGTGCTAAACAAAGCCAGAGGTGCTCCCAGTGTGAGAGACCTAGAAAAAGTTGGTCAGTCTTTAAACAAAAAAAGGATGCATGGAGGATTGGAGGCCCCTATCTCAAAGCAATGAGTGAGCCTGGGAAGTTAAGTAGGATTGTAGCTTGTAGGTTGAGACAGAGTATCTATGGTACAGAACCCTGTCGTAAAGCTATGCATCTCAAAAAAATAGTATTGACCTATTGCCAACATCTTGTTTAACCTCTACACAGTTCAGCCTGGCACGTAAACGGACTCAATGAAAGATGAAGACACCACTGACAATGATATGGCTGAATTTATGCAGATTCTCTATTCTATATGATAGGTACAACAGTAGCATTTCGAAAGGATGTTAGATGAAGCTGAGAATTTGTTATGGGCTCTGTATGCTGTCTCAGTGCATAACTTTGTCTTCAGCTCAGGATGAGTGAAATGAAGAGATAAGTGATTTTTGTACATTTTCTTTACACTACAGATACGCTTGTCGTGGGCTCTTCGAGCGACACAAACTCCTCTTCTCCTTCCACATGTGTGCCAAGATCTTGGAGGCGGCTGGAAAACTCAACATGGATGAATACAACTTCTTCCTGAGAGGGGGAATTGTGAGCTTTCTTTGTGTTGTCATCATCATCATCATCATCATCATCATTAATTTTGTCGTCACCATCACCATTATAGTCATAACCATAATCAACACGTCAGCATTTTCAGCAGCATCATCTCTGTTATCATAATCATCACCATCGCCATCATCATCGTCCTCATCATCACAATTATCGTCATTATCAATGTCGTCTTCATCGCCTTCATCACCAACATTCTTTGATGCAGTGTTCCAACGGTGGCCTAACCAGTGATTGGTCAACCTCAGTATTATATCTTTGTCTCTAGTGACTATTGTCCTTTAAAATTGAGCTAACCTTTTTTCTGCTTAGCATATTGCTTTGAAAGTTTTGCTCTCTTGTGCAGTACCTCAGAAGGTTGTTGTGATGAATGTATTGTTTTATTGTTGCATAATGTTGCATTGTGTTGCTTTTTTTGCATGTGTATTAGGTTTTGGACAAAGACAACCAGATGGACAACCCATGCATGTGGTTGCCAGAAGTTGCGTGGGACAACATAACCGAGCTGGATAAGCTGGCCAATTTCCACGGAATCATCACATCCTTCGAGCAGTACATGCGTGATTGGAACCTGTGGTACATGAGCGGGGAACCAGAGTCCATGCTGCTTCCAGGCAAGTCTCTATCAATTATTGCCATTTATACAGCTATTAAAGCAAGGACCAATATGCACAGGACTGGAAACGCCCTATGTAACGTTGTGTAACTACTTTTTTGGCAATAATCAGAATTTTCACTTCTATGTGACATTTATAATATCCAGATTCAGTAACTTTTGGCTATAAAGATAAATTGATGAATAAACTATGTCAGCAAAATAAAGAAAATGCTGCTGGAGGTTTAGAACATTACAGTTTCAAATAGAAGAAAAATTTTGATTAGGGCGACGTCTATGTCTAAGAGTAAAACGGAAATCGGATGAGTAACTGTTCATTCCTCTTATCTAGATTCCTTGGCTTCTATCAGCTATTGCCATTTATACAGCTAATAAGTAAGGTAATAATGATGCTATTAATAGTGATATTTGTTTTTTAATTTGAGCAGTAAGATTACATGATATGTTAATGACAGATGATGAAAATTTTGACAGGAGTCGATTTTGACTTTATGGTAGCTTTCTGATGAATGAGCAGTTGTCTTTACTTTACCTTTGATATTTACAGGTGAATGGGCAAACACCTGTAATGAGTTGCAGAGGATGCTGATCGTTAGGTCACTGAGACCGGACCGTGTGGCCATTTGTGTCACAACATTCATCTCAAACAATCTGGGAATAAAATTCATCGAACCTCCAGTGCTCGAATTGAAGCAGGTCGTTGATGACTCGACAACAAAGACTCCACTCATCTTTGTTCTGTCACCTGGCGTGGTCAGTTGATGATCGTATTTCAGTTATGTTTTCGTAGATTAACGCCTCTTCATCCTTAAGACAGTAATTTAGTTGTGATGTCGTTTGACGGTGGCAGTGCGTAATAGCTTCTTGTGGTTTAGGGGTAGTTCAGGAATGCTATGCAAAGGCAGTTGGCAGTGCCTGTTTTCAGAGAGATCTAACATGGAGCTTTTCAACATGTTACAACTTTTGCCTCCTAAATAAGTGCCAGTATTAGAAGCTTTTTTAATTCAAACTTATGTGTATGCAGTAAAATTACATCATATGGTGATAAGAGATCAATCAATCAATCAATGAAACTTAACATACTGCCTCTTCAAGCAATCTACTCATAGGCATTCCCAGTCCAACCTTGGCCAAATAAGACAGATTTCAGAGAGGAATGGAAGTAGGGTAAGGAGTTTCAAGGCAAGAGCCAAAGATCCAACTGACAAAGTTATATTAAGTTTAACACAGGTCGAATTTAACTGTATGGAAGCCTGCAAGGCACCCAACCCAACTATCCCACAGCTAATTTTTACAGTTGCATCTAGGGAATGGAAGGCTGAGTCAACCTAATGGGCTTGCAAGTCTGGAACCCACGTCCTTTTGATCTTCGTGTCAGCTTGTTTCCATTCAATCATCTTTGTATTAATATAATACCATACCTTTAGAGTGGTGCTGTATAAGTTTGCATTAAAATTACGGCCATGGATGTTTGTTATATTAGTGATGTCACCTGATGACACAGTGGCCGATCAGTTAGAGCGGTCAGCCCCTTAACATTCAGTGGGCACTGAGCAAGTAGGTTCGACCCTCGTCCGGGGAGTCGCTGTGTAGGGACCTTGAGCAAGTTCTCCATGCACAATTGCTCTGCAGTACAACTGCAATTGCGCCGTCGAGGCGTGTGTATGCACTTCTGAGCAAAAAATGTTTGATATCAAATTCCGTTAATAAATAAAAATGACGATAGTTGGATGAGTTGTTGATTCATTTTCAGGATCCAACGGGCGATCTGATTCAGATAGCAGAGTCACGTGGTATGATGGAGTCGCACTTTCATGCACTGTCACTGGGGCAGGGACAGGCACCCTTTGCAACACGGATGATTGAGGAAGGGGTTCGCGAGGTAACAAAGTTTTCTAGAGACTGCCAATCTTCTGTTATCTGATGTTATACTTTGACACTCTAACTTAGAACATTGGAACTGGAAAATTTTGATTAAATTGGCCCTTGACTGTGATGTATTTTGTGAAGCTAATCATTAGCCAAATTAATGTTTTTCTTTTTTGAAGAGTATGATGAAGGTTTTATATTTTTAATAAAATTATAAACTTGGGCAAAAATATTAAAGTCATAGATTAAATATTAAAGCTTTTGATTCGGTTTGGAAAGCCATTGAATGTTGTTTGGCACTTTAGTAAAATATTTTCAATCGGCCTTTCAATTGTGTGAGAGTAAGCCTTTTCGATGATGTACAATGACTAAACTGCTTGCTTACTTAGTGACTGAAGATGAATGTTTTCTAGGGCAACTGGGTGTTCCTGGCCAATTGTCATCTCTCTTTGAGTTGGATGCCACAGCTGGATAAATTGGTTGAGCAGCTACAAACCAGGGATCCACCTCCGAATCCCAATTTCCGCCTCTGGCTGAGTAGCAGTCCTCACCCGGAATTCCCCATCTCTATACTCCAGGCTGGCATAAAAATGACCACCGAACCACCAAAGGTAATGCAGAGGATATATCTTAATTTATTACCTTCATTTACCTTCACTTAGTACCTTCATTTGTGGCATGGTGGCCGATTGGTTAGAGCAGTCAGCCCATAGCGCTCAGTGTGCGCTGAGTGAGCGGGTTCGACTCTCGTCCAAGGCATCACTCTGTAAGGACCTTGCACAAGTCCTTCGCACACAATTGCTGTGTATTGCAACTGCAGTTGCGCCATAGAGGTGTGTGTGCACTTCTGAACTAAACTGTAAGAAGGGCGATATCAAAATGACAGTTGTATTGTATTGTATTCATTTATTACCTTACTTTATTACCTGTATTCATTGCGTTCATTTACCTTCATTTACTTTCACTTATTATTTGAAATGTTGATGCTTTATTTTATTCTATAATCTTGCGTGTACAGCATGCCAGTTAACTTTATTCCATTCACTTTGAAATAAATGTTGGTTAATTTGTTGATCTGATTTCAGTCTGTTGAGATGATGACAGACTGGGTGAATTACTTACCTTTCTTTCATTTAATCAGATTAAAAACTTGTGTTCAACTGCTGTAGTGATTTAAAGAAAAATATTTGTTGTATATGTTTCTGCGATCGATTCGTTTCAACTGGGTTTCTGATCTGTCAGGGATTGAAAGCGAACATGAAGCGTCTCTACCACAGGATCTCGGACCAACAGTTTTTGCGCTGCCATCGGCCAGAGAAGTACAAGAAGCTGCTCTTTGGACTCTGCTTCTTCCACTCGGTGCTTCTGGAACGTCGCAAGTTCCTCATGCTTGGGTGGAACATCAAGTATGACTTCAACGACTCCGACTTTGAGGTAAACTGTCCTCTTTCTTAGTGGGGTGATAGTTGAACGGTTACATGCTGTGTTGCTGTACTGTTTATGATGCTAACTTAATCGTTTGATTTAAATGCAATGTATCTCTGTGACATTACTGTTCATTGCACTGAATTCTGGGATGTTAAATGTTAAATTGGTTCAGATGATGCTTGCTGAACCATTGTTGAACGTGTACAATTTAAGACAGAACAAAATGTAAACAGCCGAACATATTTACTTTCTTCTCCTTTTACTGGTCAGGGTCAGCTTTCTCACTACACATGTATATCGTGCCATTTGACATAATATATCTTCAATGTATGCTAAGTGCTTGAACAACTAAAAGAGACATCCACGATCGTCATTGCACCAACATCTGGTCTGCAATCTGTCATTATTGCCATCTGTTTGTCAGAGAGAAAAACCAAGTGGATATCGCATGCGACTGATGTCACGGGAATATTTTTTGTGGCATCGCATACGGGGATGTGATTTAAACTGGTCCAGCAGCAGAACTCATCTGTGTGAGCTCTGCTAGGGCAGCAGAACCCATGCTGTACTCTAATATGGCTGGCTGCCAATCTCTTTGTTCTTCTTTTGGTGGCTAGTTTTTTGCACCTCTGATATTGAATGGCACTATATAAGTTTTCCACTATGATTACAAATTGCAATTTTGTCCCGTATGATAGCACCTCAACAAGGCAGCAACTTCTCAGTTGTTGGCCTATCCATTTGGAACAGACTCCCATCAGAGATATGCCTGCTGCCTACAAACAACAGCTATGTGTCACAGGTTGGTCAAGTCTATTGGTTGGACTGGGAGTGCCTCTAAGTAGGTTTCTTGGGTGTTATATAAATTCTCGAAATGAATGAATGAATGAATGAATGTTGCAGGTGTCTGAGAACCTGCTAAGCATATACCTGGACGAGTATGAGGAGACGCCTTGGGAGGCGCTGAAGTTCCTCATTGCAGCGATCAACTATGGTGGCCACGTCACAGATGACTGGGATCGGCGTCTTCTGAACACCTATATCGGTGACTACTTTTGTGAGGATGCCATTGTCCAGCCATTCTACAAGTAAGTTCCTAAAGTCAAAGCTATATTGTCCTTATTTCATTGTATTTTCGTTTATTGAAAAAGTAATGTTGTTATCAAAATGCAGCGAGTTACAGGTTCATGATATTACAGAGGTATGTATGCAAGGACTATGTGCAGCATGTTGCTTACTGTGTTGAGAATTTAGGGCACCAGGTTATTCACCAGCGCTGGGGACCATTCAATTCTTCCAACTTCAGTTCGTCAATTCACATCTATGACTTGAACCAATTTATATCTCTTGCCCAATGATTTGAGAATTCAAAATGAATCAAAAGTTAACGGTGTTTTTATTTGCCCAAATTGAAATGGATCCAAAAAAGAATTAATTTAACAGAGTATTCCACAGTTGGACGATTCTTCGAAGCTAGAATGAGGTCGAGAATTTTGTTTAGGTAGTGAACACTAGTGATACAGTTGGATAAACTAGTTGCTTGGTTGTTCATATCTCTTGTATAATAAGAGATTGTTGTAGATGCCTTAAAATCAATTTAATATATCACTTAATATTACTTAATTTACTAAATATTTTTACATGATATTAATTTTTTTGCTTTATTTAGTTGATGCTAATTAGGGTTTTGCCTGACAAAATTAGTGTAAAATTGGGTATACAGAATATTTAGTCCTAACCTTCTGTAGAGCACATTGACAGGTTGTTAATATCAGTTTCTTTATTGGGAGTACATGGACAATGCCTGCAAATAGTCATTTATCAGAATCTTTAGTGATTTTCCATTCGGAGCAGGTTTTTGCAATAAACATGTGAACAACATTACTCATGAATCTTTATTATGTACAGACTTTCTTCGCCACCGGTCCAGACCTCGCAGCCATCGCAGTCTGTTGGCTCATACGTTTACTATATTCCAAAGGACGGTACTCTGTCGTCATACAAGGAGTTCATAAGCATGCTGCCAAACATCGACCCCTCGGATGCGTTTGGTCAGCACCCGAATGCAGACATCACGTCACAGATTCAGGAGACGAGGATGCTGTTCGAGACGCTCCTGTCTCTGCAGCCACAAGTGGCCATTGGAGCCGGAGAGAGTCGCGAAGACAAGGTCTCGTAACATATTATATGTAATATATTCAATCAATCATATTTCTACTGGAGACATATTTAATTATAAGATGTATATTTAATCATAAGTGGTAACAAAGGAAGACCCAAAGGGGTTAATAATCTCAATACTAGGGACAAAAATTAATACAACAATGCAGAATGTGCCTTGATAGATCTACAAAAGGGGTTTTGTGGCTGTTTTCTTTAAGTTAATAGCTACATTTGTATTCATTACTTCTATTATACCACTTAAATCTTTAGCGACCAACAGCACAGACAGCAGCAGCATTTGGAATAATTCACTGTTGGTACATGTAAGTATTTTTTAGCCTGAGCATGTAGACTGATTGCTTTTAGTTGTGTTAAGATATTGTCAAAGTTTCTATGGAGCCCCTTATTTGAATCCAGATATTTATAAGATCTTGTTTTATTAGCAACATATTCTTTGTGCTGTCTGGTCTTAGATCTTTGCTGTTGTTTTGTTTCCTCGTAGGTCATCGAACTCTCAGATAATATAAAGAAGCAGCTTCCAGAAAATATTGACTATGAAAACACTGCAAAGATCATGTCATCTGACAACTCACCGCTCAAAGTCGTCCTTCTTCAAGAGGTGATCTTTCTGTTTTTTGTGTTTCAGACACTTAATTGATCAACGAAATGCACCATACCAAGGTTACATTGTAATTCAACATATATCAAGTTATTGTTAGTAATAATAATGATAGTAAGAATAATAAAAATTATAGTAATAAAAGTAATAATAATGACAATAGCTTAATTACAATGATAATAATTATAATAATTCGACTAATAATAATAATAATATTATTATTAATGAAGACAATTTATGGTGCAATGACTCAGCAATGCTATTACTACGATGCTATGGCTCAGCAATGCTATTACAATGACGCTTCACAGTCTACTTACAGCAGTTCGTAAGTAAGTATATTCTTTATTAACCAATTACTAATTGCACTGACATAATACAGACGTCATGCTTTTAAGCCTTGTTTCTTTTGTTCTGGTTGGCAAGTAACATTTTCACTATTGACAAGAAGGGATGCTTTTACAGGAATGTGTATTGCCCTGAAGTTGCAAATAATGACTTTTAGACGAGTAAATTGCTGTAAAGGAATTGTCTGTACCTGACATCTGTTTCATTACTGAGGTTGTCACTTCATTTACAGATTGAGAGATACAACCAGCTGTTGGACCAGATTCGACAGCAACTCACTGACCTGGAGAAAGGAATCAAAGGCCTTGTGGTGATGTCATCGGATCTGGAGGAAATATTCCAGTGCATCTACGACGCTCGGGTTCCATCTTCTTGGGAAAAGGTTTCTCTTTTTTTTTTGAGTTTGCATTTAGTTTAGAACAACTCGTGTAGAGTCTGTTAACCCTTTAACATAAGGCATGATCAATCGTGCTGGTCGTTAAACGGTTAATGCAGTTATATGAAATGGTCTTCAGAGACAATGATTTCTTTGTCCTATATGCCTGCATAATTACTAATACACAACTTGCTATATAGCAATTGAAAGTAATCTCACTGAACTCGCTCCTGCCAAGGTGAGATTGGATATGCTTACAGTGTTCAAAACCAGTAGTAGAACTTTTATTATGCCATTAAAATGACAACCCATTGAAAATGACGCCCTTCAGTTAATGTATTCTAGAGAACACGGTATGTAAGAACTCCAGTTTTGAGAATTCCTTAATAACTGCTAGCATCTGGTGGTTGAAATCTTCTTGTGTTCTGCCAGGCATATCCTTCGATGAAACCACTGGCCGCTTGGACGCGTGACCTTTTGATACGGGTGGAGCAATTCCAGAATTGGGCGATCACGGCTCACCCTCCAAAGATCTTCTGGCTGTCTGGATTCACGTTCCCCACTGGCTTCCTCACAGCCGTCCTCCAGACATCTGCCAGGCAGAACAACGTCAGTAGATTCCATTGGTTTACACATATTTTGTATTGTATTCAAACATTTATGAAGCGCATCTAGTAGGGTGAATGCTGAGAGTTGTATGTATGCCGATGGGTATTTACCTATGCATATATATGTTTGTAAACATCAGAATCTCATCTCTTCATGAACTGCTATCCTGATTCAATTGATTATCCACCTTCCAATTCTCTACCTAAACAACACCCACCTTAACAGCTGCCCTGCCTCCTCTGACCCTCTGGAAATCGGACTCAGACCTCTTTCGGACTATCTATCCTTTGGACAGCCCCTATGACTCAGTGCTCGTGAATGAGCTGGTGCCATGCTCTTGGCTTTCGAGTGTTCCTATAGAAGTTTTACGATTATGACTGCAAGCATGAGCATTGTCTGCATAGCACCTTGCATCTTTATCTAGAGTTGTGCAACTGTCTTCTAGGCGTCGTGGTGACTGAGCTGCTGCTGGCAGTTCTTATGATGACCTGACGACATCTTTAAACTGCTGCTAATCTGTTGCTTTCGATGTTGTCTAGGTTTCGATTGATCTGCTTTCTTGGGAGTTTAGCGTTTTAACAGTGGACGACAGTAACATCCCAAGTGCACCAAAAGTAAGCTCTTCTCTCTCTACCGGTTTTGCCTTGGTGATTTTTACTGCATGATTCTTTCTGATGGTTGAGTATTTCAAACAAATATTTTATACTCAACAAATTTTTTTACAGTCTATAAGTTTCTAAAGTGGATCTTATCAGAGTGTCGGATTTGTTTAATCCATTGTGATCAGAACGCTTCAGTTGTATGGTGATTATCATATTCGAAAGGAAAATAGATTTCCTGCAGTGAATTTTCAACATTGTTCACATTTCTGATTCATAATGCCAGTAATGAGCTGAAGCGGTCATCTAATGGTCAGGCTCACGATAGCCAGCAGCCATTTGAAAACAAGTAGGCCATCAGATTTTATAACAATAATAGGTGAAATTCATCAGCACTCATCATTAATGTGGTGTATTGTAATGGTTTAACTTATATGCCATCCAAAATCATTGTGGCATGTATATATGTGGCTCCAATCACAGGGAAATCTATAGAGGGTTTTGGTGATATTAGATTTTTAGTGAATGAATTCTCAGGTATTGCATTTTTAAGTTGTTTTAGCATTTGTCATTAGTTAAATGAATTGGTTATACAGCTATGATGAAATTGTGGCTTGTATTATTGACATAATACAGTTTAACTCGTGTTTTTTTTAACTTCTTGACCTGCCGTCAGACTGCACCCAATCTGGAAGAAACTGGAATTGATACTAAAGTTTGTTTATGATTAGTCATATTATTCTTCGTGAGCACAGCACAGTTTTACCCATCCATGTTTCCCAAAAGAGTAGAATAGCCATGCTCGTACTTCATGTTTAGTTATGAAAGTAATGATAAAAGCATAAGATGGTGTACTAAATCATTTTGCAACTTTCTTGCATGATATCTTGGAAATTGTAAAATATAACCGTTTATAACACATTGAAGCTTACCAGCAATTAATTGTAATTTTGTAATTTTCAGAGTGCATTCTACTGATAATTCATAACACAGCTCATGGTGCTTTGGATTTTCTTCAAGTTACCAACACAATGATTGCATTAATAAGGCATGTGAAATCTTGAGAATGGTGACAAATCGAATGTCAGTTGTGGCTGCTATATTGTTAAGTAATTTGCTTCATCCTCACAACCACCTAAAAATGCCCTTGCATCTATTCGAATGGGTGGCAGTAGAGAAGGATTTTATGTAGAAAAACATGAGAATATGAGTGGGATCAATGCTACTGGCATGCTGCAATTCATGTATGTTAATGTAACTCAATACATTGGGTGCGCATTTTGAAGCATTCTGTACACACTTTGCCAGGTGTCTCTCTTCTTAAGTTCATAGATGTTCATAAAGTCGTGGCCAGAATCTGCTTTGGCCTAACTCCACCTCATGTCTTCCAATAGTAGAATTTTTGGAAGAGAGAGTGGAAAGAGAAAGTTGCTTAATGGTTTTCACATACCGTGGGCAATATGACGCTAATTTGCTTGTTGGTTTTCTATTGTATCTGTGCCATTCCTTTATGCTGCTCCTGTTTTATGTTCTGTTTTTATGTCTTATGTGAGCTGTTTTGTTTCTAGTGTTTTGTTATTGTTTTGTTGTAGTCTTGTTGTATTATTGTTTGCATTGCTGTTAGTGAGACATTGAAAATGTATTAAAAGATTATATGACTTTGTTGATACTGGCATACCTACACATTGCATGCGTGAATACATACATACATATATATACACACCCACACATACATGCATGCATGCATACATAAATATATGCAAACATTCACTTTCACTATCAACTGCACATTTCACACTGACACAGAAGTCTCTAGATTATATCATTATGATTGGTGTGTACATTCAATTGGATGACTTACTTTGATGCCTTGCTATATTTTTCCCAGTTTAATTAATTGTTGATTCGTGTTAGCTGATCTGCATTGTCTCTGTCACATTTTTTTAATTGTTATCAGCACTTGGAAGTTTTTAATGTTGATGACAGCTTCAACATTTCTTGGACATTATTTTATAAATTGCTCAGTGTCCTAGAACACCAGAATCATCTCATCTGACTCTTAATTGACTGTTTCATATTGTCATTTATCTTCTTTGTCAGATTTTCATTCAGTGATGATAATATGCCTCATTCATTTTACTCTCAGTCTACTCTATGAGTAGGAGGCATTTCACTGGGTAATTGGTTGCACTAATAATTATAATCATCACTTTGCTCAAGAATCATTGAATCTAGTTCGTCAGCTTAGCTTCTTTGTAAGGATGGACCTATGTGATTGGTTTAGTACTGTATATTCACCACAATATACTATATTTGAATCCTGGCATGAAATTTATATGGTATAGTCTTGCAACATGTAAGGTTGCCCAGCTATTTGAATGCTTTAGTGATTACAGCTTAAGTGAAAAGTTCAGAATCTCAAGTCTTTTCTTTTGGGGATCACTGCTTATGATGTCGTAATAAATTATCAATTACCAACTGTTAAATGACTTTATGGGGTATTTTGAAAGGATGGTGTCCTTGTGAAAGGATTGTTTCTACAAGGCGCTGGATGGGATCAGAAGAACGCTTGTCTTGTGGAGGCAGAACCAATGCAGTTGGTCTGTCCCATGCCCACGATTCACTTTAAGCCTGTGGAGGCGAAACGACGAAGTCAAAGAGGTAGGAGAAACACCGTCACCCTTCAGCAGTTCTCTGGTTACTTTGATTTGCTATTGCTTGGTTTTTGTTTCTTTTGTTCCTTGTTGGAGTCTTTATCCTTCATTCATTCAGTTTGGGCTTATATTCTAGCTTTTGCTTTTTCTTCAGTGAAGCTTCTGTGTTAGAATAAGATGGCTTATTTTTGCCAGCTCTTTATGAGGCAAGAAACTTAGCATCAAGTTAGAAACTCTATTCAAAGCTATTCTAGTTTCTAGGTCATATCTGGATTTCTTCAGCAACTTAGAGCCACTGCTATACACAAAGCATTCATTAAGGCAAAGTTGAGTCTGTAATAGTATTAATTTTGAGTTAGAATTCAGTGGTTCGAGTTCACAGAGCAATCGTTTGTCCTGTCTTCTTCTAGTTCTCTGCCTCTTATGTAATATGCTTAAGTGATTTAGTGAATTGTTGTTTACATGCACATTTTGTTTCAAAGTCTGTGTGATTTTCTTTAACTGAGATCTGCACTTCTGGAATTTATCTGCACTGTAATGCAAAATTGATCAATGCATTTAGCACCTGCACCTGAACTGTTATTTTATGAAGATTTATATAATATAACATAATTGAATATGCTGCAAATGTACTCAAATGTTTTTTACGAATTTTAACATCTTTTAAATGAATCTATTGTCATGATTTGATGGTATAATTTCTTTTATGATTCTATCAGAGCCCCTTGTACTATTATCCAATCCGTGGAGGCTGTCAGATCCACTCGTCCTTTGTTATGGTCCTTGAGCTGAAGACTGGAAATAAAACCTCTGGCCATTGAATTAAGAGAGCTGTCGCTTGTCTCCTCAATCTCGACAACTAGTGCTTGATTAGCCATGTATGACCCAAGCTTTGCATGGCTCATATGGCACTCTCAAGCAAGCCATCTCTCTCTCTCGTACATCTTCTCAAACCCTCTCTGCTCGGTTAGGTAGTTTAATAGCATTTGCATTTCTTGGCTTGTGAATGATTGTTGGTATACATACAATCAACTGTGTCATTTGAATGCTAGTTAAATTGAGAGTTTGCCTAGGTCAGCTGCTTAGACAGCCCTGTGACATGTTGTTGAGCACATGACAGCCCTACCGTTAATACAGCCACCTTACGACTTGCACCTCGTGTGACAATCTTGGTACCTCTCCAGATCTTTTCAAGTGAATTTAATTTGAAGCATGAAACTTTTCATAAAGGGTTTGTTCTCTTGATTCAGATGTTATAGACACACCAAATGAATTTTCAAAGTAGATGCTATAAATATGACTATGTTTAAATCTGGGTATGCTTAAGGGTTGCAAGATTCATTATCAAACAGAACGTGAATGCAGCTTATAGGTTGTGGCTTCAAGTTAGGAATATAGCTAGCTGCATCGTTTTTGTTCTGTCCTGGAGGTTATCTTCAGTATCTTTAGTTACAACTGGTTTCTTTATTTACGACATTTGTGCGTGAATGTTTAGCTTCTGACAATTTCGTTTATTTATATCATTAGTGGAGAATTATTTATGGTTGTTTGCCAATTTGATTGTCTGCTAGAGTTTGTTTTTGCTATATTCAGTGCAATGTCTGATTTGCTGATAGATAATTAATAAAATCGTCATTTGTCATCATCATCGTGAAAGAAATCATCTTTGATGTCACCCTTCTGTTTCATCACAAATATCATTGTCATCTAAAAACAACATCAGCAATCCTTACTTCCTTCATAAACCTCAGTTCTTCAAGGCAAATGCGCCACTATGATTGGTTTCCCATACATTTTAATAGTGCTGGTCATTAAAATGTCTAATTAATGAAAGCTATAATTATATACTGCACCATTTTGTGTAAGATTTGTGGTCGGCTACTTTGGCTGCTCCGATGTGTGAAGCAGGTGTGAACTTAAATTACTACTGTTAGTAATAATAATAATTATTACCAGTTGTTACTGAGATTTTCCTTGGTGAACAAACAATGACAGTGACTTGAGTAATGGACTATTTATCATGGGTACCCATTGTGTTTGATGTGAAATGGGACCGGGCTTGCATAGTTTATAGGCAACTGATCTGACCAGTACATGGCAGACTTTACGTTCGTCAATGCGCCAACTGTGTTTGGCTAAGTTCGCCTTGTGAGCCTTTGGATGCATTTGCCTGAGTATTAGAGTTGTGGTTGTTGTGAAAAGTGACTGATGCGATTAGATGGCCCGCTGTAGTACATGAGAGATCTGTGGAAGCACAGTCTAAATATTTAGATTAATTTGTTCAGCTTTATGTAGTGATGAATTAGTTTAACACTTTTACGAAGTAAAGTGTGCTCTAAAGGCGAGTTCTAAAGGCGACTGGGAGACCAGTGCAGCTTTTTAACTGAGGCTGGATTGGCCAATATTACTAGACTTTGTAGCATTGAATTAAACTGTTTTCTCTGTGGTTTCATTTTGCAGGCATTTACTCCTGTCCCACCTACTACTATCCCAACCGAGCTGGTTCCACTGGAAGAGCATCGTTCATTGTTGCTGTTGAACTGAAGAGCGGTGAAAAGACTCCCGAGCACTGGACAAAACGAGGCACCGCTCTGCTCATGAGTCTTGACACTTAATCACGACTTTCAGGAGAATTCTACAGGCGCTACATAAATTAGCAAGTGCTGGCTGCATTACATTACACGCCTTACACAGTCTGTGTTAGAGGGGCATTGGTTGAATTTTATATGATGGAAAATAATTTATGAATATTCGTCGTTGACCGTCTGTTATATCTTATTTAGCTGAACAGAAAAAGAATTTGTATTGAAAGGACGGTTGTGAAGTAGTTAAATGTGCATTGACAGTTGATAGTATTTTAGATGTTTGTTTTCTTGAATTGTTATCCTGCATTTCCAATGTCATCTTATAGTACAATGTATTTGTTTGTTGATCTTTGAATTTGTTTGGCATCTGCTTAGTTATTTTGATAATTATTGGTTTTGAGTTGACCTTAGAATGGATGTGTCATTGTTATTATTCTATTGTTATTATTCTATTGTTATTATTCTATTGTTATTATTATTATTTTTATTATTATTATTATTATTATTATCTAAGGTATTTGTAATCCCTCATGTGGTCAAAAATATGTCTGCAAGTGAATAGGTTCCTAATCTGAAATGGCTGGCTTCTCCCTTATTGAGATTGAGATACAGCTGGGCATCATCATCAGCATCATTATTATTTTCATTATCATCATTATTATTGTTATATAAATGTTTTCATAAAACCTGAACTGGCATTCTTAAAGGACCTTCTGCTTTATGAATGCCATTCACTTGCAGTTATTTGATTGGTAATGAAACTATGATAAAAGAATCTATGTAAATTACATTACATAATTGTAATTAAGTCATATCAGCTGCCACAATTACTTGTCGTATTAAGGTGACCTGACTACGGAACTTGTGTCCTTTTTGGGGTTTCTACCTTGTTGTCTCCCTTTCCTTAAAAAATCTAGATTTGAATTATACTTGTAGTACTTGCTTGTATCAATAAAAACCAGTTGTTATGTTATGTTATGTTAAGTAATAATTTTTTATTTCTTTAAAATGCATTAGGTGATGATGATATTTTCTCATCAGTTTAAAGTGGTTTCTACTATAAATTCCAAATGTATAATCCTATAAAAGTAATTTTGTTTGAGATAGTGCCAGCATGATCGTTGATGACTGCTGTTACATCAGTAAATCCTGTGAAAAGCAGCGAGAGAGGATGCGTACTTGACGTATGGCCCACCTGCAAATGATTTCTTAGAAAGGTGAAGTGAAGGTGACCGTTCACAAAAGGACTTGAGCACGTGCTGACAAAAACGATGTAAAGCAGCTGCATTTTCTGAGTGGGGGAGAAGCGAGGAGAGCATTGTGTTCTCATGGTAGTTCAGGGCAGATTTTTGACTGCCAACGATTTTGGAGGATTTCTGTACACATTTTTAACTGAGAGTTTTATTTTCAATGTGCTTTCACTGATACTGTCCTACATCTCAACATCTTGTACTTGAATGACGGGGGTTTTGATTTGACGTAATCAGTAAGTTTCCCACCGTGCATCAGCCACCACCAGGTGTTTAGCATGAATCCTTCAAAGAAAATTTAATTTAATTAATTTATAAACAAATGGAAGTCCCTGCAATGAAAGCAAGGAAATGAACAATGTGAATATTAAAGTGATGATTCAGATGAAGAGAAAATAAATGTGTAGAATAACTATATTGTGTCGATGTCACTGTGTTGACAGGTCTGTCGTAGGTCCTCTCAAGCCCTCTTGCTGGTTAGGTTGTATAAGTCATGTGCATTTCTTGGTCTGTGAATGTACTAGACTTGTGTAAATCTCGAAATATGCAGTTACGTAATACTTGATTACATCATACCTTTGACCATATAAAGGCATGATGGACTCGACCTAACAAATGTCCTTCATTTGTTTATATGTCAATATGGTCAAATGTACTGTGGAATTTATTCTGTGCAGTGGTTTGGCCAGTGTTCTAGGCTGCAATATATGCAACTGCGCATTTCAAGTTCCACATAGTCAATCTAAATACACATATATGTTCTATATCCATGCAGTTACATCTACATAATAAGAAAATTATAGTGATTCTATGGTTTAGGCCTAATAACTATTTATATCTTTGTTTTATTTAAACTGATGAACTGTAGTTTGATCACAAGCATAGTATGAACGGATGATGAAAGTTATTACATGTGTAAAATTTGATTGTATGCAGCCATGCAAGGCACTATCACATTACACATCTGATTTGACCAACACAGCCGCCTAGTGAAAGAGAAGGGTCAACCTGAGGGTAAAGGGAATCAAACTTGCCTCCTCTGCTGAGTGTCTGCTCTACACTTTTCCAACAGGGGTGGGGGAAACGATGGGGATGTGGAACCTGACTGAGAGCTAGTTTGATGGTTTCGTTAGTGGGTCACTGCATGGCCCCTTCTGGCAACCTGTAGAGCCAACAATACTCTATGCATTCAGTTTATTCGTTTCCCTTTTTCTTATTAAAGTTCCTTATTCCCAGTAACTGCAAGGCAGGCCTACTGATATGCTGTAATATATGATTTTCTTTTTTAACCTGTTTTTTTAGAGCTGTCATGCAGCAGCCATATTCAGCGTATTAGTAAGAAAATGACTTTTTAAGTCCGCCCTGTCTCAGATTATTTGACATTGAATTATAGCATTGAGAGCCTTAGCCTTGTTTTGGGCTATAGAACTGCGCTTCCAACGCTTGATGCACACTTAATCGCCAGACGCCTGCCAGACGCCGTAAAAGTAAGAGCGATTGAATGTAGTCGGAAGTTCGAATAAGGTTTTACATTTATAATCCCGTATATGTATGGAAACCACTTTATGCGTATTGTTAAGTTTACTTCAATTGTACACCATGCGTGACCTGCACGCTGATTCGTGAACGATTTCTTCGTGGCCTCCCACCCGAGACTACGCTTGACCGATCATCGTGCCCACCCTAGCTGGTCGTAGCCCGTTTTAAGGCCACCACCCGCAGGTCACGCCTGCTTTTCATAGCTTGGCTTTAGTTTGAGGAAACATAAGCAGGCTTTCTGCTGTGATATCAGTAGGCTAAAGTGCTCTGAATATCCATTGTGCGTGAACAGAGTTCTGCGCTTTACACGCATCTGATCGCGAAAATAAAGCCAAATGAACGCCCGTATCCTGTAGTATAGACGGCAACATGCCAGAACCTGAAGGCTTCACGAGAAAGAAGGATTACGCATTGTTCTGATTTGGATACTAAGTCAGGTGTAAGCAATGCTTTCGTTCGCCAACCATCAGGTAATTTGAATTTTTGGTTCTTAAAACTACGGGCTATTATAAGGCACATTATTTATGCAGCCTTTTATTATAAACGTAGGCTATATTAAGGCCCTCTCAACTTAATAAGTAATCATAAAATTAATGATTATTACAAAATACAAATCCCATACTTTCGCCGTACTGTTTGGCCTGTAATACAATATAGGCTTACACTTATAATAATAATGAGGTTAACTTTTTCAAGTGAGTTGAGCACAAGCCATTTACATGTATACGTATGAGATTATGATTAAGAGAGCACTCGGAGCCTAGTCGGAGGAACTTTTCTATGACTGTTGACAATGTGGCTTTGACCATGAGACTGCTATTTAATGGAAAGATGAACCTTGATCCCCATTTGTCTTAAGTCGTGAGCGTCTCTGATATGAGTGGCGCTATATAAGTGCTCCATTACATTACATTGGTCGATGTGTCATTCATGAATGCTAACTGCATTCTACATTCTTTTGTATGCTTGAAGCATAGCTAAAGCAGATGTTACTATGTGGCTGAGTAGGCCCTATATATAATTATACATAAGCTATAGCTGTAGGCAAGTATGTTAATGTTGTCTAGGGTATCTGAGTTTGTGCCAAATCAGATTATTCTGTGTAAAGTCGATAGTCATTCTGACAGTGATTGACTATCAAATAAGCTATGCAGTCATTTGCAATAGCCACTTGAATGATTCCATGATCAACATAACAGAGGTCAAATGATAGTCGTTAACAGTTAATCCGACCCTGAATATGGACCCTGAATATATTTCGCAGTATCAGTATTGTTGAAGCAATTGCCTACTGGCTTAGATTTATATTTACAACTTAAAGCATAAATTTCTTTTTCATCAACCACATACTCATTTCATCACTTTAACGCTAGTTACACCTTAAAAGGGCGCTATATAAATTTTTTAACTAAGGAATGAATCCACAGTATCTCTGAGTCTGCTCAAAACAGATGGTTGCAGAGATTGTCCTTCTTACAAAGCATTACAACTGCAGTTGCACCGTTGAGGCGTGTGTGCACTTCTGAGCTGATAGTAAGAAGGGCATTATCAAATTACAGTTGTATTGTATTGTAAACATTGATCACACATTTCCCAGGGGTGTGGGGCATAGAAAACTTGGAACCTCTGAGTTTAATTGTGAGAGTCTGAGTAACCTTAGCTGAACAGTGTCCAGGAAGCTGTATGTAGGATGTAGGCCCATGTAGTCTCAGCAAGTTTTATTAGAGCTTAGCGTTTGTTTACATGATGGGCGTGTTTGCATTCTCAAAGACTGGTATCCAAGTGTGACCAGAGCTGAGCAGTGGCTGCTTAGAAGAGTCTATGACAAAGGGCCAGATGACTTAAGGCTTAGGGCGTGTATACAAAACTGTGGAGAATATAAATTTAGGTTTGGTATAGCATTCGTTGAATTCAATAATGTTTCTCAGCCTTCTCACCCACCCAAAAGACCTATGGGTAATTTATGCTGCTGCACAACCAGGAAGCTTACAGAAAAACACTTAAATGGTACTTCAAGTTGCTGTAATGGAAACTTTCTCTCATAATGATAAATAGTTACTGCAGCCATTTATTTCCTTACCATTGACTCACGATTTTAATTATCCTATAGTGATGACCTGATTTACTTAAATCCTAGTCACCGATCTGCTGACTATGTAGTTCTACTGGTCTATATATATATATATATATATATATATATATATATATATATATATATATATATATATATATATATATATATATATATATATATATATAGAGAGAGAGAGAGAGAGGTTGAGTCAATTGACTCAATTGATGCAAACTGTTTACTGTGGAAGATGCTCCAATCTTCCAAGGTATACTGATTAACTGTGCCCCCAAATTAACTTGTCAGGTTTTGTTAATGTTAGCTCTAGACATTTTAGACATTTTGCATATTTTTATGACCTCTGTTCAATGTGGGACATAGGGCTTGATGTCTTAGTTGATATAAGTAGTTTTGTACTGGTTCCAACTGGCAATAAATATTTTACATCATTTTTAAAATAGCATCATGTCATTCATATAGTATTGTATATGAGTATGAGATTTATAGTCCTCTCTATACATATGTACATATCTGAATGTCTGTATGGTGCCTTTCTGGATGAATACAATATCTATGCATGTGCATGGTGTACTTATAAAGAAATGAATACATACCTTCTTAAATATATGTAAATACTATTAAAGATAAATAATGTAAATATGTACACAATTAGACCAAGTTAAAGTATTGATGTGCCTTTTTATTGTTATTTGTCTGATATGAAAGACATTCTCTTGTGATAAATTTCAGATTGACCCGGAGGTCATCTTTACGAAACTTGAGCGCATCGGTCATGGATCATTTGGTGAGGTATACAAAGCCATAGACAAAAGGACCGGAAGTATTGTTGCCATCAAAGTCATTGACCTGGAAGAAGCCGAGGATGAGATCGAAGATATTCAGCAGGAAATAATGATCTTATCTCAATGCAGCTCTCCCTATATCACCAAGTATATTGGCTCATACACCAGAGTAAGTTTACTAAAACTTACTTCTTTGTTTGCTATTGTTGGAGTTGTGTGGTACTTCCTTATTACAACACAATTGAGTGACCCTGTGAACAAAACCTGATGTTCCTTTTGGTTTACCTGTTGATGTCATAACATGTGACAATCTGAATTATGTGCTCATGCCATGTGTACATAGTGACCAATAAAGTATAATTGAATTTAGCACAGAAAGGAGCCTTCTTAATATATTAAATGCAAGTTTTGGTTCATATAATATAAATATGCCACAGAGGCTATCTGATTCTTGCTACCAGCTCACCAAACTCTTCTCCTCATTCAAATGGTACAATACTTACAATCAAAAAGTTGCTTGAAGCTGCTTCTTGTCTCTTGCCCTGCCCCAGTTCCAAACACCCTCATCTGTTGTCCATTAAGAAATTCAAACAGAGCAGGGGGTCATCAAAAATGTCAAAGCTAAGGGTGCAATGTAGTACAGCCTGTGCCTAAAAGACCAACTTGAGTGTGACAACAGGCCCTACATATTATGACATTGTATTGAGACCCTTTGCCCACGTTCAAGTCTTACATGCTGATACATTGTTTGGTGAAAATTGTTCGATTGTATTCCATTCCGAGTAAGCATACAATGACGACAAGTGCACTTGAGACATTATTTAGTGCTCTAAAGTTGGACTGAATATATTAGCATTGTAACTTGCTGCTTACTATGCATAATATTATGTGAGATGCTCTATCAAAAGCAGGCAGATGTTGCAACTTATAAAATTTTAGAAAATGGCAAAAATTGCAGCAAAATTTGATCACCTAACTATTATTTTTGGATTATGTAAAAACTTTGTTACTCGAATGTGATTAAAACTCTAAACACACGTGATTGATCCTTCAGATTGTCATTTTTAGCGGTTATCTCAAAATTGTTATTTGCGACATATGCCTGCGTCACCTGCTGTTGATGGAGCATATCACATATATTTATGCCAATCATGATGTATTGTGATTTAGGATTCTAAGCTATGGATAATTATGGAATATCTTGGTGGAGGTTCTGGTCTAGACATCATGAAACCTGGACCAGTGGAAGAGAGGTATGCAGCTACGATCATCCACCAGATCCTCAAAGGCCTTGAGTACTTGCATGCGGAAAAGAAACTCCACCGTGACATCAAAGGTTGCTTTTATTGTCATCATTACTATTGTTGATTTAATATTTATTGTTTTTTCAGTGTGGGTGCGTTTGTACGGTAGCAGCTTAATTAATATAGTTATACTTTTTGTATTGATGATATGTAAAAACTTTCATCTAACCTGGATTATTGATCTTATCATGAATTAAATGGGGACACATGAGATGTTTTTTCACTCATGTACAGTTGTCTCTAGTAATAATTTTGAAAACTTTTGCTGGTGGCACAGTTCTAAAATCGTTTTATAATTGGTGCTATTCAAGTTTAAACTGGCTGCACCAGGGCATGAAAAAAAACTCATTATGTGTTTTCTTATGTAAAGTATTCAGTTGATATTGTATATGTGGGACTACAGTTGCAATTGTTGAGCATACAGTGTAAGCTTATAGTTAGAACTTTTGAAATAACTCTTGAAAGTGAACTATATTAAACAATTTTATTCTAGTACCTGAAGTTTTGATTTTAACTTCAAGCACAGTTTGACAATTGGAGTCTAAACTTGACATTTCTGAGTAATTACATTTTTAAGCACAAGGTCACGCCAGTGAGCGCATGCATTTATTCTGTGATTGTTATTTAGTATTGTATGTATTAATGTATGAATTAACACTTCTGGACTGTGGCTGTTAATCTTCTTCTTCAGCTGCCAATGTACTCTTCTCAGAGAAAGGAGATGTTAAACTGGCTGACTTTGGAGTGGCTGGACAGCTGAAAGACACCTTAATGAAGAAAGGGACATTTGTTGGCACTCCCTTCTGGATGGCTCCAGAGGTCATTACACAGAAACCATACGATTGCAAGGTCAGCCTTTTTAAAAGCAGTTTTTGTATCATTTACTACTCAGTTTTTCATGAATTACCTTTTGTTCTACACATCTTTATACAATTAGAAGAAGAAGAAGAAGAGCAGTCCCTGAATTTTGCCCTGAGACAGCCGAAGGCATTACGTGTTGCTACTTCATTTTCTTGGCCTCAGTATACAAGGACGGTGGCCAGTTCTCTCATCTGCCCATCAATAGTGTATGGTAAGTGTACTCATTATTGCTGAGTTGAATAGGATACACAGATGGAGCTGAAATCTCAAACCAAACTTCTGCCCTGACGGAGGATTTCAACCTCTGACCTCTTGCTTGACAGTCCAGTTCCAGTCCACTATACTGTCAAGTACCCCATCATAGAGTTGACTAGAATAAGGTTGACTTAGAATAAATGTTAATGTTGGTGCTGACGATGGTAAGGGTAGAGGTAAGATATGTGCAGTCTACATTTCTCTATAGACGCTAGGGTGGTTCTAAGGTTGAAGAATCTGTCGTCTGAGGTACAAACATAACCACAGCAATAATTCAGTGACAGGGTACGTATGAGGTGAACTTTTAGAGCTAACCTGTGGCTGTGTGCATACATGGCAGCATTGTAGCTCAAAGGCGGTTACATACTTGAGTGCTAACCATGCTCAGCACTGCTTAAATTCACTGATCTATCTGTAATCATTGGTTTCAGTGTTACCAATAGACCTCCCACTCTAATTAAATGAGTTCAGTTGAGTTCAATAAAAGATATCCTAATGATTAAACCAATAGCCTACCATTGGATCTTTGGCTCTTGCCTAGGAACTCTCTACCCCAATTTTTATTCCACTCTGAAATCTGTCTTATTTGGCCGAGGTTGGACTGGGTGCGCCTCTAAGTAGATTTCTTGAAGAGGAGCTATTTCAGGTTTCACTGATTGATTGATTGATTGATTGTGATTGATTGATTGGTTTGAGTAGTGGGGTAATGCATATGTATGCTGGCATTGAACAACCACAGAACAGAACACTTACTGTTCCAAATCATACAGTTGAGCTTTGCTGTTGAATGCTGCAACTGCTTCTCTCGCTTCAGGTTAACTTCTGCATAGAATTAGTCCTTATAAACTTGACTTATAAAATTGTAAGCATGGTGTGGTTGGTGATTGTACCTCTCATTTCCTACAATGAGATTTGTGAGTCAAATTGATTTCTTGACTGTAAGATACAGTCATTCAGTCAATCTAACAATGACTATGGTGTTTAATTTTAAAGAATTGTTTTTTTCTTTTTAGGTTGACATTTGGAGTCTTGGAATAACAGCGATTGAACTGGTTATGGGTGAGCCTCCCCATTCCAATCCAAACCCAATGAAGGCTCTCTTCCTCATACCCAAAGATCCTCCTCCTCGTCTGACGGGTCCATTCAGCAAAGCCTTTAAAGAGTTCGTTGAGCTCTGTCTCAATAAAAATCCTGATGATGTGAGTTCTGTACATCGCTCGTCAAATCCAATAAGCTGAAGGGATACAATACCGCATTCACCAATACGACATTAAATACTTTTAAAATTATATGTGAAAACTTCCTGCATTAAGCAGGCCTTATGTTTAGAATAAAAGCCTGAAGTGATTGATGTGTGTAAACATCTTCATACAAGCACATAATACACAGTACACACACGAAATCACATACAAGTACATACATATATACATATATATAAATATATATATATATTGGTATATTTCTTAGAAATTATAATAATTGTGGAGGCAACTATTATATTTGTTTATGAACAACAGAGACCGACTGTCAGTGAACTTCTGCGTCACCGCTTCGTCGCTCGAGCAAGGAAGACGCATCACCTGGTGGAGATCGTGAATAAGTACAAGCGCTGGATAAAGAAGCACCCAGACGATGGCGACGAGGAAGACAGTGATAGCGACGACAACTCGCTGTTAGTTTCATTCATTTGAAATTCTACAATCATTCTTTGTAGAGTTTTTAAAATATTTATGCAGTAACATAGATCATTTGTTGAGGAGCACTGGTTCGTTTCTCATGCGTTGTCGTTGGTTGCCACATGTGTGTTGTGTCCATCGTTGCTCACTGGTGTCGTCTGCACTTCTCCACGTCCTTGACTATTCAGCTTATATTAATTATCCATTCTGCTTACCACACACCATGTGGTCCCATTTACACACCGCCCTTACGTACTCACCATTTACGAACCCTTTTGATTAAATTGAGGTGGCTTTATCTCTTCAATCCTATTAAATTAACACGCAGTGTTGGTTGAAGTGCCATGATAACACCCTCTGTGTAGTGCCAAATATTAACTTTCAAGGCATTGTCCCTTGCTAAGTCTCTTTTTGCACGCTGTAGCTTAAAGGCATGTCTCTCACCGACTCTTGGACGACTTCTTCATCGCTATGATTAGTCCATGTTGTACGATCGTCATCCCCTACACACATTGATTTACTATGTTTATTGTATGCTGGTAATATGTTAATTTATAAATGTCTATCTCTTGAGTTGCCTTAAAAACGTATAAAAATAAAATGAGAACTTGTTTCAAATATCTCTTTATTGAGATATGAATGTCTGTATCTTTGAGCAACATCCATAAACACTGTGCTAGAGTTTATATCTCATAAGGCCATCTTGCTTGTTACCATTTCCAGCGGTCAAGGAACCGTCAGGTCTTTCTAGATTAGATGGAAAGAGACCGGACGGGTAGACCCTGATAAAGTGGGGGGCGGGCCTTACTTTGGGACGCGACGGTGGTGGACACAGTGGCCGCTTCTTATATCCCTGAGACAGCTGCCACAGCCGGAGGAGCGGCGGAGATAGCAGCCACAAGGAAACACGCAAAATATTCTGAGCTGGAGAAGAAATACACTTTTGTTCCAATTGCTATAGAAGCCTTCGGTCCCCTCAATAGTGAGGGCCTCGCCTTTCTGTCTGAGACTGGACGCTGACTTTCGACAACTACCGGTGACACCCGAGAGATAAGCTTCCTTTTCCAGAACTTGTGGGCATTGATCCAACGTTTCAATGCGGTGGATTTTCAGGGCACTATGTCAAGATTACAATCCACTGGCAGGCGGCGACCCAGAAGGCCTGATGACAGATCCGTTGGCAATGCCAATGATGAATAACACTATATGTGACATAATAATAATAATAATAATGATAATGATGATATAATAATAATAATAATAACTAACTGAGTGGCTTTGAAGGCAGTAGACGGATTTATCTATCCTAGAATTATACAGTATTTTGAAGTAGTGAGTGAGTTCGTCAGCGCACGATTGTTATATCATTCCGTTTCAATTGAGGCCAGGATAAGAGATTTGTATATATTGTCTTATGTTACTAAAGAGATTTTTCAGGATTTTAAATCAAAATGTGTAACCTATGCAAATGGAAACCAGAATTTAACTCCATAATATTCACCGTTGAGCAGTTATAACATCCCACGAAGTCATAATACGTATTGCTATGGCAACGCAGTAGAGACGTTCATTTTTTAACATTTGAAATCGAATTTGTATACATCTGGTTCCATTCAACCCACTTCATGTATCTTCATTCCCTTCCCCTTCTCTTATCCATGTATCTTAACAACAAAGACCCGTCACGACCCGTTCCGAGTCGGAAGACCATATCACGCAGTTGAATTGGCTTCTTCATATAACAAACAACCCCAGATCGTTGACTCACAAGAGGGACCAAGGCCCAAACAAAAGGGGATTTGCGGAGCATGCCACAGCAAATGGAAACTGCACAACAAGAATGGCCTCGTGCACAGACATGGACCCAGAGACAACCCGTGCCCAGGTTCTCACAAACCACCAATAGGTCCCCATGTTCCGACAGAGGAACCTCCCGATACAAGGACACAACAGCCAGCAACATCTCTGGGTACAAATGAGATAAATGTAGTCAATTCCATTCCTCATCCATGCTTGACTGCCAGTCTGATGAAACACATACCCAAAGCAGCCAGACCAGGTTTGAGCGCCTTGTTAACCACAATTATAGGACGTATTCTCCGAGATCCATGCTCCTGGGCCAAAGGAGGCAGCTTGTCGCCTTTGGTGCACTGACATTAGCCAAGCCTACAAGAGGAGGCAGACGCCATAACATGACCATGGCCTCTAAATTGGAAGATGGGAATATCCGAGCAGCAGCTAGGATTCTGAGCTCGGACGGCAAGCCAATCCCAATTAACGAGATCACATGGGAGGAGCTCAAAACAAAACATCCGCCCCCACCTCAGAGCCAGGAGCCAGTGCCCAGGCCACCGGATGCCGCCCCGCTTCAGATGACCGAGGAGAACGTAATCAGATGCATTCGCAACTTCCCGGCGGGATCAGCCGGTGGGCCAGACGGCCTACGCCCCCAGCACATCCTAGAGTTAGTAAGCCAACCAGAGCCCAACTCTGCTAGCCGCCATTACGGCTCTGGTAAACTTGCTTCTCGCAGGAGAATGCCCTTCTGGGATTCGAGCAACCCTTTTCGGTGGAACTTTCTTCGCCCTTAGGAAAAGCACTGGAGGTCTGAGGCCCATTGTCATTGGTTACTATTGGCGCAGACTGACAGCCAAATGTGCCAGCTAAAAGTTGCTGAATACCTACCTCCCAGACAAGTCGGAGTTGGTGTACCAGGAGGATGTGAGGCAGCAGTACACGCAACAAGACGATTTTTGAACAGTTTAGACAACGAAACAATCATAGCCAAAATAGATTTCTCCAACGCATTCAACAGCCTATACAGACTTGAAATGTTGACAGCACTATATAACATTCTTCCTGAACTGGCACCTTTTTGCAATCTAGTTTACTTGGAACACTCACATCTTAAATACTGTGTCATGTCCCAGGTGGGGCCCCAACAAGGCGACCCTTTGGGTCCCTTACTCTTCTGTCTACCTCTACAGCCCATCCTCATCCAAATGAAATCGCCGCTCACAGTAGGTTTTCTGGACGACCTAACACTAGGTGGCAGAGCGGAAGAGGTTGCGGAAGATATAAACAGACTCGAAACCGAATGCGAAAAACTCGGCCTTTTCCTAAATCGAACAAAATGCGAGATCATTTCGACTTCTGCTGATATCCAGAGAGACTTCGAACCATTAAGACAGTTCAAATGGACTAACCCTTCCGAGGCAACACTCCTAGGCGCACCTCTGTCAACGGATACGGCCTTGACGAACACTTTGAATGCGCGCACAGTGGAGCTAATGCGCATGATGGAAAAACTAACGTCCATCGCCACACATGACGCCCTCACCTTGCTCCGATACTCGCTGAGTGCCACCTGACTATTATATACCCTCAGAAGCAACCCATGCGAAGGCCACAAAGGACTGGAGGAGTATGACAAGGCCTTGAGGGTGGGCCTCGCTGAGGTGCTCAATCTTGTTCTCACCGACGAGGCATGGCTCCAAGCCACCCTGCCCATCAAAAGAGGAGGACTAGGCTTCCGATCAGTGGTTTCGCTGGCACTTCCAGCCTTCTTGGCATCGGCCGCAGCCACTGATATACTCCAGACAAGGATTCTGCGAGGAAAGCCTAAAAAGGACCCTGCCCTGGAGATCCTCCAGGCCAAATGGAGGGAAACCAGCGGAGTACCAGAGCCGGAAGAAGCCTGGGCTCACAAACAAGCGAGATGGGACGACCCTTTGATCGAGCTCGGAGTGGCAGACCTCGCCTCCAGAATGCCTGATTCCCAGAAACAGGCGCGTCTTAGAGCAGTGGCAGCACCACACGCAGGCGACTGGCTCTTAGCCCTACCGATTACAAACTGCGGGCTGAGACTTGACGATGAGTCCCTGAGGGTGGCAGTGGGTTACAGACTTGGGTTACCTGTCTGTTTACCTCATTCCTGCACATGCGGTGCCCTGGTCGAGAGAAACGGATATCACGGTCTCTCATGTGGCCCAGACACGCGACCCTGAACGACCTTATTTGTTGAAGTTTAATCCGTGCAGGGATCCCCACTGTCAAAGAGCCGGTGGGCTTGACCCGATCTGATGGTAAAAGACCAGACGGACTCACTCATATACCATGGCGGGCGGGCGGGGCTGTGTTTGATATGGGACGCGACAGTCTCAGATACAATGGCAACGTCGTATCTGCCAGAAACATCACAAAGAGCGGGCGTTGCGGCCAAGAGGGCGGCGAACCTCAAAACTCAGAAATACGCCGAGCTAGCCTCCACGTACGTCTTCACACCGGTGGCATTCGAGACCTTTGGCCCCATCAATTCCGAAGGCCAAAGCTTCCTTTCAGAACTGGGGCACAGACTGAGCGCCATCACTGGGAGAGCAGAGGGAGACGACTTTCCTCTACCAGCGCATCTCGATGATTATTCAACGCTACAACGCAGTAGCTTTCAAGGGAACTTTCGCTGCTCAGGAGTCCAACGAGCAGGGCTACTCCGGACGACATCACCATTAATTTACATTGAAGACCATAATAATGATAAGGATAATGGTAATAATAATGGTAATAATAATGGTAACGGTAATAGTAATAGTAATAATCATTGTTTAATTTGTGTCATTCTCTATATAGGTATGCTATTCAGAAATAGAATTTCCTTTAGTCACCTATGATGCTATGATATTCTTGTTTATTCAGCGATGAAGATAATGCAGTCAGTGGAGGAGCTCAGTATAAGTGGGATTTTCCAACGATTACTAACAGTCGTTGGCCAATCGCACCGAAGCTAAAATCGTCAAATGATAGTCATACAGTCGCAAATAAAACCTCACCTGTCAATTCTAGACCGGTAATACGTGCAATATTTTGTCAGATTGATAACTAAAACATTTACTGCTTAAAGTAACATCATTATCATGTGAACTGAAACACTCAAAACATCTAACCTTCTCAATACCTTATTGTCTCTGTATAGATGGTAATTGGAATAAATACATAAAATTCTTATAGTGAAGAAATAATATGTAACTAAATTTTTTATTATGAAATTTGATATCGCCCTTCTTCAAAAATTTTTTGCTCAGAAGTGCGCACGCCTCGACGCGCCATTGCAGTTGTACTGCAAAGCAATTGTGAGCGAAGGACTTGCTCAACAGTCAACAATGCACACTAAGCTTTACGGGACTGCTGTTTTATATTGTTCACAGAGAACATTCTTTCCTAAGTTCTCACAGTGATGGTGCCATGGAACAATAAATAAAACTACGGTTATGGTTACAAATCAAAAGTTGTGTTTTATTAAATTATATATTGAAATCAGTCTCTGTTTTAGCTTAAACAGGATCCTTCCAGACACGAACATCTTTATACACCAGGCGATCCATACATTATGATGAAAGCTGTTGGCAGTACCCAACGGGTAATACACAATATACTTTCCTTTGTTTTTATTTGTTTCTTTGTCTCAAAGTTCTCTGCTTTACTGATGGAATATTTAACTGTAGCCAGTGACAACCTTATAATTATTCAGAAGTATAGGTTTACAAAATGGATCCCTGACAGGAATAATTTGAAGCTGACAGAGAAAATGGTTTGGTCAGATATAGAGGGGTAAGTCCCTCCTAAGAACTTTAACTGAGGGATAATGGAGGGGAAAGATAAGCGGAAGACCGAGGATTATGTTATGGGATTGGACGATGCAGGAGAAATACAGCAATTTGAAGGAGAGAGCGGGAAAACATGGCGAATGATGACATTGAACATCCGAACCTGCCAATAACCAAAGGAAGAGGTTTACAAATCTAATTCAGCCTATTCATATGAACGGACTGTACTAAAATAGAATCTATTTCAATCAGTACCTATGCCTATGCCAAATGCTACTAATTGATGTAATTTTTAACATATTATTTTTTATGATTTTACTGCTATTGAGATGTTTGTGTGTTATCTTTAGCCTAACCGAACAGAAAGTTTTGATCAGACAGCAACACATTCGTCACCCATATTTCGTTCGACTTCTGAGGTATACCTTTAACATTTGTAAGTCTTTATGACTTGGTTATAATCAATCTCTTCCTCTGTGTGACTATCTTTATCTGTCTTTCTCTGTCTTGGTCTGTCTGTCTGTCTGTCTGTCTGTCTGTCTGACTGACTGACTGACTGACTGACTGACTGACTGACTGACTGACTGACTGACTGACTGACTGACTGACTGACTGACTGACTGACTGACTGACTGACTGACTGACTGTCAGTCAGTGCTGATGTTGTTAAGATCTGGACTGCTGGGATACTATTCCTATAAAACCTATAGATTCTCATAAAATGACCTATGTTTAGATGCCTAAAAAACCTATTTTCATATGAGACCTATATATCTTTCGTATGATAACTGATGTTTTAGATGCGACAGAAGTACAGTCTGAGTGGAAGACCAACAGGGCTGATCGATGAATTCTGTTATACTTTGAATCGAACTGAGCAACGTTCTCCTGGAATTCTTGAAGCCCTGGTAAACGAAATCGTTGAGAGCTTTCGGGTTAAGTAACGTCCTGGAGCCAACGGAACAGTGATGCCCATTTATTCTCACAGGTAACCATATATATGACAATGTCTCTAGGTTTGGTCTAAGTTCAACTTCTGTAGAAAATGACATTAGCTTAATGATTGGCTTCAATTTTCAAAATGTATATAGCTGTACAGTTCATGAAATAACTAATTATAGTAGTATTAACTTCTATATTGCCATTGTAAGTAATACTAAAGGTATTGTTTGATGATAACTGACAAGCAAAGTGTAAGTGTAATAATATTTGTTTATTACTTCAAAGCAACAACCAAACAGTGAGATTACATGATACAGTAGAAAGGGATGTTAACAAGTTTAAAAGGAGTCATATTTAACTGTATGGCAGCTTGCAAGGTGCGTATCTGTACTACTGCTCACTGTATCAATACCACATAGCAAGTGGAAGCATTAGTCAACCTTATGGGATTTATACCGGGTATTGAGTCAGTGTCCTTTAATGTTCTTCATGCCAGCAGATAACCATTCAACCATCTCCACATCCCAGTTACATATGTTGAGTCTTTTGTAATAGATGCCAGCTCTGTGTATTTAACATTTTTATTATTAGTTGGGCACTGAGAAATTCTTGAAGATTTGCATTACATTTATTAAATTTAGTTGCATCATCTAAATGGTGATGATGATAATGATTATTATTATTATTGTTATGGGAACCAATTTCTGTCATAAGTCATTTTATTATTATAACTATCATTATCATTATTATTATTGTTATTGTTATAGGTTTTCATCCCCATCGGGCTGAACAAAAGAGCCCCTGAATGCCACTGCATTAAAACGTTGTGTACAAATAGACAGACGTTGATAAAGATGAGTTGTTTCGCGAGGGTCTCCCTTTGACTGTGTCATACGGCGGCCCAGTGATTCGATGGCCACTGGCACAAAATCATGCGTGTTGGGGAGGGATGAGTACTTGATGCACTTTCGTTTTGCGGCATATTCTGCTGCTCCACCAGCTGTTGATGCTGTCAGATGTACATAAGAGGATGCGCATGTGTGAATGGCTGATGCGTCCCATGCTAGGTGTCTGCCTCTCGCCCATGGTATTAATGTGGCGCCATCTGGTCTCTTGCCATCGGTGCGGATCAGTCCCGATGGTTCTCTTGAGCTCGGCATGTCCGCTTTCAAGAGAGCTCTCCAGATTATTTCATTTATGGCAGAGTGTCGTGCTGCTCTTCCCATTGATCTTCTGCAGACCAGACCGTGATGTCCACCTGGATCGATGATCTCCCCGCATTGACATGGATGCGGTGCACAGAGCACTAGTCCTAGGCGAAGTCCTGCCGCAACCCTGACCGCCTCATTGTTTAATCCCAACCCGCAGGAAGCCAAAGGGATAGTCCAAAGCCAGTCTCCGGCGTGCGGGGCAGATAATGTTCGCATTCTGGATTGACTAAGTGGGTTGTCGCATCCGGACCAGACTTTCACTTTGTCTTCGTTTATCAAAGGTCTGTCCCAGGTCTTCTGTTGGATCGGAACCGGTACATCGTCACTGAAAGGGAATCCTTACGAACGTTGAACATTTCCTCCTGGTACACATCGTTCCACTCTTCCACGGCTAAGATGGCCCCCACGAGCGAGACGGTCGACGCAGCTGACGCTAAATAGGCTGAAGTTGCCAGCATCGATACCCGCCTGGTCCCGAGTCCTCCATCTTTAATCGGGAGCGAAGCCTGTAACCACTGAATGTCATTGAGCTCCGTGTTGAGGATCTTCTCCAGTCCTGTTTTAGTCTGATGGTCTATTGTTTCCAGCAGCGGGTGGTTCAGTATTGTTATTATTATTAAAAACATGTTTTATGCGTGCAAAGTCATACAGAAATGGGAATGATGATTGACACCAAAACTGGGTCTAATGAGAAGTAGCAGGAGGTTGACATGTCAAAGTCCGATGATGATGATGATGGGTTTGTTGTATGGTTTATCTAACTGAGTTGTTTCTTGTTGTCGTCTAGGGGTTTTGACTGTCGTAGTTCTCTTGTTCATTCGGAGGTCGACGGTGTCATTTGTCAGCGCCTGTGATCATCATCATCACCATCGCACTTCGCGAATCATCGAATATACTCATATCGGCAGAACTGCATTTACCATTTCGATGTTTGCATTGACAGTTTGCTGGCGTCCAGCTCAAACAATTACGGGACTACGTGTTGCCAGATGGGTTTCTAAATGATGACAGAAACACCATAACAGTCCCGAACATGACCCTATGACGTAATCTGCTGAACATATGACATAAATGACGTCATGTTTGTTAATGATAACAAATGACGTTATGTATGTTATGTTAATGGTGCCACACAGTGCAGCAGAGTGGTGAAAACAGAGCTACTGGCTATGGGAAGAGGCACATCGAGTATGTTGAGAATTACTCTGGTTTTTATACAGATATTCTGCATTTTTGTATATTATATTTTTGTAAGGGCATTGGTTGGAGATTTCAGCTCCACCTGTGCCTCTTATAGTGTACACTGGCCATACGCTGTCCGTGGGAAGATGAGCCGGCAAGGGAGAGGACTGGTCACCCACCTTCATATGCTGAGGTTGCGAAAATGAAGTCGCTAACACTTCATGCCGTGAATGGCTAACTTGAGGGATTGCTCTTCTGTGTATATATATATATATATATATATATAGGGTGTTCTAATATATAGATTAGATCTGTTAAAGTGTGTTGCCATGGTGCTATATGTATAATATTGTATGTGAATGGTTACATGTAATTGCCATAGTTAATATGTATTGTGACATTTAAATGCCATGAAAGATTGGTTTTAGATGATGATTTACGATGCATAAAAAAATTGTGTATGATCTAGGCAACAATCACATTTGAGAAACGGTACATGGATTATTTTAGAGCATTTACTTCAGTTGTGTTATAGATTCTAATTAAGTTTATAATCAATCGTATACTATTCGTTGTAGGCCTAAGTATTACCCATGTAGGCTAGTTGTTCCTTTGAGTTCCTTTGAATGCATATATAATTGTCATACTTTCTCTGAGTGATTCTAAAGTCACTAATTATTGGTGTTCAATAAATTGACTGATTGATTAATTGTGGGAAAGGGTAAGAGAATAATCATAATGTGAATGCGTTTCATCTGCTATAGGTTTTCGTAGGCCAACATCATCAACCTGTGCTAATAAGATTAGTGGACTAATCAGATGTGTGTGTGTTTGTGTTGCGTGTGTAGGTTTGGGTATGTGAGATAGAGAGAATGTATATATATATGTGTGTATATATATATATATATATATATATATATATATATATATGTGTGTGTGTATATATATATATATATATATATGGCTGCTGATCCGAAGTTGCACTTATTAACTTATTAGATGTGAAACCACATCTTAATGTTCATCTTTCATCTCTTCATCGCACAGAATCTTAATTTAGATCTAAGTGGTTTGTAATCAACATCATGACAGCCGAGAGATCCGTCGTAGTCGATGATTGGTTGCCGAATCTCCGCCCACGTGACCCAAATAACTGCATTTAGCGGACGGAGGCGTTCAATTCCTAGTCAGACGAGGTAGCGGTCCGCCTATCCACCCGCCCAACGGAAGAAGATCTTCAAATTAAGACTTCAAAGAAAGTCGGTTTAATTAGACCCAGTAGCCAGGATTGGGAGGCTTGTAAATACAACTCAAAACTCGGCGAATGATTATCTATGTCAAATATGCAAAGACGTTGAAATCAATTATTGCAGCCGAAACACTTTACCTTCGACTGATTATAGCGTTGCTTTTCTTTTCTGCAGACTTTGTTCGGAGAAAGTGAATTGCCGATTTCAACCAATCGATACGCCATAAAGTAGAAAATTGCATATAATTATATGCTGTTCCTTTGCTGAGAAATTATAGCTATTCCATAATTTCTTTTATAGAATTCACTTTTTCTAATTTTCTCGTGGCCTTGTTATAGCACTCCTTTCCTCTCTCTTCCTGTTTCGAAATAATCGTAATCTCCAAATGTCTAAAGCGCCACTTGAAAGCTAAGCGCAGGGCTCCAGCTTATTCACGAGCGTTGCGTCAAATCGAAGGAGTTGTCCAAAGGATAGTCCGTGGAAGGTCAAAGTTCGGTTTCCAGGAGGTCAGCAGGGTGGCGAAATGGGGGCGGTTACTAATTTCCCTGTAGTTAAACCGCCTATAGCTCTCTGAACTCTCGAATTGGCACCATGTACTACGCCTGTGGTTATCGAGTTGAGTTTTATTCTCACACCTGTTGAATCATCCATCAATGTAGGATATAGGCGTACAGGATACTACCATCACCGTCATCTGCATGCCATGCTCATCACCATAAGACCTGTTCTGCAAAGCGAGTCTTCTTGACGAGCTGCATAGGCTCGTAATTATAATTATAGGTCTATGCCTATATACTTTATCTTGTCGAACAAATACAGGGGCTTCTACTCCAGAGGTCTTTGTAGCAACTTCCTCTGATTTCCCCTCTTCTTTGTTAGACCCGCTTCCCCTAACTGACATTAAATCGCTCAAGGACGGAGCATTATTTCGATTCATGGTTTCCATGGCGTTTTGAAGCCTGTGCGCAATTATTGGATAGGCCTATAGGCATATGCATAATTAAATTATGAAAAACTAATTTAATCAGCTTGCATATATGATCGCTCATAATTAGGTCTACGTGCGGGCATGGAACATAAGATAGAAACAAACAGGACCGCTTGTTGAAATAAATGAACATCAATATCAAATTATAGCCTATGCATGATGCATGGAGCCAATGTGTTGGTCTAAAGGCTATAAAATTATGTGCATGTTTTAGGGCCTCTTGAACCCTTTTCTATACAGCATTTAAAAGTAGGCCTGTATACTATAGGCGTATATATTTTATACCCTTTATACGGCCCTCATACTCCACTATTATTACCATTGTTCTGTACATTAGGCATATTTTAGGCCGAATCACTAAGATCAGATCTGACATGTATATATAGCTAGATATACATAAGAAATATATGCACACCCACACTATAAAACAACTTTCTACCTTATAATTGTATCTGGGTTGGTTCATTTGGTATTGTGTCTCGTTTGCTATTGATTTGATTAAAACGCAGAAACGACGACTCTGTTGCATAATGTCCCTTTAGCCTAACTGCTATGTCGAGATAAAAGTCTTAGCACTAGGATGCAGTAATCTGTTCAATGTTTCTAGGCCTACATCGCGTTTACATCTATATGTGAGATTTCAGTCAAGCGAATCGGAAGATCGGAGCAGCGATTGGACCTGAAGCGTCAGAAGCGTGGAGCCTACTTTTTGTCACAGGAGATACAGAGGCCTGATTGGTCGATCGGTTGTCATAGCAACCTGGTCCGCGTGTACTCGTTGACCTCGCAGGCGTAGTGTCGCTGGTCAGCAATGGACCGATGGTATACCAGCTTCTGAAGCAGTTCGATTCGCAAAATCGTTCAACGCCGCCCCTTGCCCCATCATCCGCTAGTCCCCCGATCTCCTCCGGTCCCTCATCTGGGCCTCCCTGCCCATCCGCATCCTCCTGTCTTGCCGTGTAAGATCCATCCATCCAGCTAGATGCGGCCACTCCAGTTCCGTTGTTCTTCTCCCTAGGATAGTCACGGATTCCTCGAGAATGGCCACATCGTCCTGCTGATCCGAGATTTCCAGTCGTCTTCGAGCAAGGACTGGCTCTCCCTGCTCCCACTATGAGCTCATCATCCTCCTCCTCCTCGTCGTTTCGACTGTATGCCCTGGGTGATTCGCCGAAGTCCCCGAGGTTTTCCTCTGCCTCAAAAGCTCTGTGACCGACCGCGGGATGCGGCGGCGCGGTCCTTTGAAGGGCATGCAGCTTGAGATGCTTTCGCAGGGATGATGGATGAGTGTAGGACTTGTTGCAGCCACTGAAGCGACACGCGTAGGGTTTGCTGCTCGTGTGAACGTGTGAGTGCTTCTTACGATCGGAGCTGTTGGCGAAACGACGATCGCAGCCAGGATAGTCGCACTGGAATGGTCTCTCACCTACAATAGTACCAGTGAATTACTCATCGGGCACTGACTGACTGACTGACCGACCGACCGACCGACCGACCGACCGACTGACTGACTGACTGACTAATTGAATTACTGACCAAATGATTGATAATTTACCTATACTAAACGATTTACTAATTTTCTGACTTACTAACTGACTGGCAAATTGATTGACTGACTTACTAATTGACAAATAAAATTAACTTATTTAATGACTGACTTAATGAAATCCCGGGTAATTGCGAAAGGTTTGGGAAAGTTGACACACCTCCTCGGTGCATATAACTAATGTAGGCCTACTGACACCATACATCATACAAGACACGAAGCGAAGAGGAAGAGTGATTCGTCGAGGATGCTTAGTCCTTCCTGCTACCAAGTACGATAACAGCTAACAGGCCTTTAGCAAGTTAGATCACCGTCTTATTTTACTACACACCCAAACGACTGCAGACACACAAACGAACACTGACAGGTATCAGAGACAGAAAGACAGGCAGACGCAGTTACAGACAGTGGTAGTTTCATAATTAGAATCATCCTCTCTCGCGGACATGCCATTAAAATTTAGATAATTGATGTCCATCTTTGCTACCCGAAACAGGTGTTCGCTGTACACAAACGCACCGACCCATAGGCCTACATAAATATATATACATATATATATATACTATATATATATATATACATGCACATGTGCATATTGTATATCCTATATATATATATATATAGGGCTATGATGCTGTTTCCGTGCATGCCCATGCACATTTATATCAATATGTATATATTATATACATGCCTGTGGATGTAGGCCTACTATAGACCTAATAGATACATTTATGTGTATGTAGTAATGCCTCTGTATGCTATATATATATATATATATATATATATAGGCCTATTTGCAGACGTTGATATACGATGTTGGTTTACAAAGATAGTTTTGCAAAGCGTCACTTGTGAAGCGTTCTTGATCTGAAATGTAAGTATTATTTATGATTTTCAATTTGCAGTTTCTTCGAGTACCCGTCTCTGACTGCCACCGGTCGCATCCATCCATGCAGTGTTTTCGTCAAGGCCTACATCTGCATTATATGCATGGACGGGTTATATGGAACCAATTTCGGGATACCCCGCAATTGACCACGCTATAGTATAGTCATTGTCATACATGATACATCACGTATGTATGTATGTGTATATATATATATATATTTGTATGTATGTATGTATGTATGTGTGTATGTATGTATGCATATAGCCTACACCTATTCGTCTGATCCTCCATTTTCTCTTTCTCGACCTAAACGACATCAACCTTAATTAACATTGTCTTACATATATAGGCCTATTCCACTCTATTTAACCCTAGAAACCTGACTATAGGCCCTTGTGACAATCCCTCTAATTTGACGCAGCACCAGTGAATGAACTGGTGCTCTGCGCTTGGCTTTCGAGTGGCGCTTTAGAAGTTTGAATGTCAAAACTACAATCACGATTACTATAGCGCCTTTTAGCACCAAATAATGCAAATGTATGCATAAATGATGGATGCTAAAAGACTTGTCGATGGCACTTCTTATCTGCCGATGATGTTGTCATTTAGTTCAATATGACGTCAGCGGCCGATGTGGTCATGAGATGCCATTAAACTCTTGTTTAATGCAAACAAAATTTAGTTCAATAAGAACGACAAGCATTAATCCGCAGATGAATGAAGATATATATATATATATATATATATATATATATTGAGAATATATCAGAAAATGTATACAGTCGTCTATCGATGACAATGGTTCATCTGCTGCGCGGATGCAAAAACATTCATGGGCGAAGAAGAGCTCTCTGCCCTCGGTTGTTCCAGTATTTTATCTATTTATTTATATATTTATTCTGATATTTGGTAATGATCTTCCAACATCTTTTTGCTCAGAAGTGCATACACACGCCTCGACGACGCAACTGCAGTTGTAATGCAGAACAATTGTGCGCTCATGACTTGCTCAAGGTCCCTGCACAGTGATGACTGACGAGGGTCGAGCCCGCGCTCATGACTCAGCGCACAATGAGCGTTACAGGCCGACCACTATAACCAATCGGCCACCGTGCAAACACAATGTAGTTTGAATAGACCTGCACGATGCATGCATGCTATAATAGTAGGCCAATACTCTAACCTGTGTGAGTCCTTCGATGTATCTTGAGGTTTTCGCTGCGTGCGAACAGCTTTCCACATCCTGGAAACGGACATGGAAACGGCTTCTCACCGGTGTGGACCCGGATGTGGTTGATCAACTTATACTTGGCCTTGAAAGGTCTTCCGCTCCTGTCGCAGGCGTCCCAACGACAGACGAACCGGTTACGATCATCTGATTCGACGACGTGCTCCGTCGTTAGGTGTAGAACGGTTTCGAAGAGTGACGGAAAAATCTTTCCGCACGGCTGGCGCTCTCTGCGATCATCCGTGTCGATCCAGAGACACACATGACTCTTCCGGATCGATTTTCGAAAGTACCGCACGGAAGGCATTTCCGGATCGGGCTGCTGAAACTGGTCAAAGTATCCGAGGGGGTTGAACGCTGAGGAGATCGATTGGTGCGGATGGTCGAATCGGGCGCAGAGACCTTGAGAGGAGGTGTTGAAGGCCGTGGGAGATTTGGAGTAGCTGAGGCGGTTGAGCGTCGGAAGAATGTTGTCTCTTGGAATCATGAAGGTCTGGCTGAGCGGGCTGTTCTTAGCGGTTGGAGGAGGCCAATCGGACCGAAGCGGCTGGGCTGACGACCCCATGCTTCCGTCGATGTCACTAGAGACCCTTATGTTTGTGGTTGAGGAGGGAGATCTCTGGATAGTGTTGGTGTGATACGGACTGCTGCCTGTGTCTTTGATTCTATTCAGACCAACCGTCTGTGCGGTGTGGTCTGGAGGAACGTGCTTTTGAAAGGCTGAATTGAAATACGTTCTCTGCAGAGACCGGTCGTATACAGCCTGCAGCGCTGGAGTCCGTATGCGCAGTTCCAGGTTGTCGTTGGAGTTGCAGGGAATGAGATTCTGAGCCAATGTAGACATGCCAAACGGGGTCGAGGTGACCTTGTGACGATGATGATGACGATGATGATGACGATACTCGTACATGTCGCTGGTGCCAAGCATCTGGTGGTCGGGTAGCATCTGGAAAACGCTGCTGAACATCTTGAAAGTTATTATTTATTCCGAAACAAATCAAGAAGATGCGGCAGCACCATCGAATTCGCCATTGCCATTGCACATTCTTTTTGTGTATAATTATTCCTTTATAATAGCCGACTGCCGTGCATTTCTCGTCTAAACAGTACGCATGCAGTAGGCCTATCCTCAATATATAGGCCAATTTTCCTTGATTTCATTTTCAGCTCAGTCAGCCTATAGTTCGCAAGAAACTTTAAACACCATCGACGCAAACGATTACATTCAATATATTTGTATGATTAACTAATTTAACTTAACGAGTCAGATCATTCTCTTGGCGTTCACAGCTTCACAGTGTTCTCCAGTCATCTCCTGGTTCTTTGCGCAGGCTATAGACCTCAACGGAGCGCACGACGAGTCTGACAAAGTTGATATAAGCGTTATTTCTTTCTGCTGAGGTCACCGTGTATTGGAGTCCACATTATTATGACGACCGACCGACCGAGTCCATCTGCTTTGATCCGTGTGTTTGGGAGCGGATTTCAGCAGCGGAAACTCCTTTCTTTTGCGCATTATCGACTGAAAAGGAGAAGGAGGAGTTGTACGGAGAAGTCAATTAACTCTACTCGCATGCGACCCGTCAAATCGCGAGCACAGGCGGCGGTCGCCCCGCGGGAGACAGAGACCTCTCGCGGCTGGGACCGGTTGGTTGTGGGCTAGCGAGTGAGTGAGTGAGTGATTTGATGGGCGGGGAAAGGCCGTGGGTTGTCTGAGGAGGCGACAGGTGCTAAGCCGTCACTGACTGACTTGGTTAGACGGTGCAAACAATCATTGGCAGGACAATTTCTGAATGGCAGTTGCATCGTGTACTCTCTAATTGATAGCATGGTCTGACTAAACAAAAAATTGTTTCAGAAGAAGAAGCACTCGCTCACCTTTACTCAGGGTCCGATTTGTTAAAAAAGAAGCAAGGGGTCGAAAATATAATTATACAAAAAGACCTAATAAAAATTTCCTAAGCCGCAATTAATTTTTTATTCGCGATATGCTCCCCGCGTTTCAAACCCCTTGGCTAGTCTGATTAACACAGAAAAAATAATGGAAATAGCCAACATTTTCTACTTTCCTTATTTTTTGTCCAGTAATTAATGAACTTCCACAATAAGTCAAGATTCTGCAATTACTAGCATTGTGAGACGATGCAAGTATGACAAATAAATACATTTTAATAATGATAATAATAATAATAATAATATTATTATTATTATTATTATTATTATTATTATTATTATCGCTGAGGTGCTCAATCATGTTCTCACCGACGAGGCATGGCTCCAAGCCACCCTGCCCATCAAAAGAGGAGGACTAGGCTTCCGATCAGTGGTTTCGCTGGCACTTCCAGCCTTCTTGGCATCGGCCGCAGCCACTGATATACTCCAGACAAGGATTCTGCGAGGAAAGCCTAAAAAGGACCCTGCCCTGGAGATCCTCCAGGCCAAATGGAGGGAAACCAGCGGAGTACCAGAGCCGGAAGAAGCCTGGGCTCACAAACAAGCGAGATGGGACGACCCTTTGATCGAGTTCGGAGTGGCAGACCTCGCCTCCAGAATGCCTGATTCCCAGAATCAGGCGCGTCTTAGAGCAGTGGCAGCACCACACGCAGGCGACTGGCTCTTAGCCCTACCGATTACAAACTGCGGGCTGAGACTTGACGATGAGTCCCTGAGGGTGGCAGTGGGTTACAGACTTGGGTTACCTGTCTGTTTACCTCATTCCTGCCCATGCGGTGCCCTGGTCGAGAAAAACGGATATCACGGTCTCTCATGTGGCCCAGACACGCGGCCCTGAACGACCTTATTTGTAGAAGTTTAATCCGTGCAGGGATCCCCACTGTCAAAGAGCCGGTGGGCTTGACCCGATCTGATGAAAAAAGACCAGACGGATTCACTCATATACCATGGCGGGCGTGGCTGTGTTTGATATGGGACGCGACAGTCTCAGATACAATGGCAACGTCGTATCTGCCAGAAACATCACAAAGAGCGGGCGCTGCGGCCGAGAGGGCGGCGAACCTCAAAACTCAGAAATACGCCGAGCTAGCCTCCACGTACGTCTTCACACCGGTGGCATTCGAAACCTTTGGCCCCATCAATTCCGAAGGCCAAAGCTTCCTTTCAGAACTGGGACACAGTCTGAGCGCCGTCACTGGGGAGAGCAGAGGGAGACGACTTTCCTCTACCAGCGCATCTCGATAATTGTTCAACGCTACAACGCAGTAGCTTTCAAGGGAGCTTTCGCTGCTCAGGAGTCCAACGAACAGGGCTACTCCGGACGACATCACCATTAATTTACATTGAAGACCATAATAATGATAAGGATAATGATAATGGTAGTGGTAATAATAATAATAATAATAATAATTATTATTATTATTATTATTATTATTATTATTGTAATAGCAATAGTAATTATAGTAGTGTAGTAATAATGAAAATTCGGTATTTTCCGGAGTTTTTCGTTGTCGATTCCAGTATCAACGCTTTTAAAATCTGCTCACACCTTTGAGATACTTTCTTTCACATTATATATAAAAATAATAATAATAATAATAATAATAATAATAATAATAATAATAATAATAATAATAATAATAATAATAATAATAATAATAATTAGAAACGTGTTAATATCATGTCAAGCAACCACACGGAGTCTACACTATTATGTAAACTATTATTATTATAAACTATTATGTAAAACTTAGTTTTACATTTCCTAATCCTTAATAAAAAAGGCGTTTAGGCCTACTATGTTCACATGATTTTAAACTTTCATTTAGCAAAATAAGAAGCTTTGACATAGTCGAAAATTAAAATACAGTTAACTTAGCATGTCGGGCAAGTGATCTAGGTCTAAGGCCTACATGTTAAATTACTGTCAACAAAACGTGTTAAAAGTCCTACTTCTCGTAATCATAATCTACACACTTTTAGGAACCCATGCGCGGGGCACCAGCTTATTTACGAGCAATAAAATTTGGCAAGTCGCCTTCCATCTACATGTCTTTGTTGAACAACTTTGCGCAGGCCTAGTGTTGTAGCAACAGACCACCATGTCGCATTTTAAATTTATTCGTAACACATGCGTAATTAAATTAACTCAAAAGTTTGAACGGTTTTTACATGTAAATTATGTTACAGTATATATGGACTGAGTAACTTACCTTCTACCATTAGGACATTTTGAAGTAGAAGATATCATTTGCTGACTGCTAACTCGCTTCATTCCTGCTAAATCCAACGCTGCGGCGAGGCAGAATCACTCAAATGCCCGTTTTGTTTTATATATTTTATACACAGGCGTCCACAGGAATATTCAATTGATTGCTTGATGCTGCCTACTGACTCACAAAGTGGAGTACGTAGTATGAAGTTTCACTTTAACGACTTACTCCCTCATCGAGGCTTGGGCTAGTTCCGAAGTTAGCTTGGGGGTGGCGGAATATTTGAAAATCTGGATGAACGTGTGTTTTATCTGGCATCTGATACAAGAATATGGTTTCTGAGCGTCGCTCCATGCACTCAGTGTAAATTATTTATGCTTATACATTTCCGTGTGTGCATAGCCTATATATATATATATGTATATATATATATTTATATGCAGTCCTTATACCAGGCGCTTAGCCGGTAATTTTTGAAAAGCAACACAACGAGCAGGGCCGCTAATTAATTACCCGTTTTGGCTGAATTCATTCCGTCTCGGCTCAAATCATTTCTTCACGACTGAAATCATTTCGAAGCCTGAAAGTCAATGGCCGGAAAACTCTGTTTCAAGTAATGCCTTTGCGCTCAATGAATGTGAGGGGGTCGAGACGACCCCCTCAGAGGTCAATAAGACTTTATAAGGAGCGGGGTCAAGGAATAGAAGCATGGGGGTCCAACCCCCTCGACCCCCCCCCCCCCGACAAATCGGACACTGCCTTTACTTACGAACAATTCGAACACACCTACCATCCTGCCTATACATGGTAGATCTGGGGCGGTTGGATAGTGAATAGTGGGCGAACGTAGGCCTGTAAAAGTTACCAAGGGACTTCAACATTAATTATCTAGCGCGTCTGTAACGGCTGCCTCTCCTCAACGGCTACACGTCTACCGAGCTATAATTGCGCCCTGTGCCTAGCATCAATCTGGCGTCCCTACATTTTGAAAATAGTGCATTTTATGGAATAATAAGTTATTCCATCCTGAAATTTGCGCCCTTTCCATATTTTCGCCCTGGGCCACGGCCCCGCTGCCCCCTCGGTACGGCCCTGCAGGCTATCTTCAGACTCGGTCGTGCGTTCAATAAAGGAACCGGCGACAGCGACGGCATCATTAAAGCGTTGGATTATAGGCCTAACTGAGAGTCTCTGGGATAAAAAGATCGTTTCCTTCGTTTCTTCTGTCGTCTTATTAGTCAGATGTCGGCCTAAGTCCATGATGAGCGAGAGCTAGGCCTCTTCAGTTGATAGGGCCTATAAAGTGGGATGAAGTTATGCGGGACTATATATCAGGGCCTGCAGGTATTTTTGGGTCTTTCTGGTGTCCGCTATTTCCGCCGCTGCTCCTGAGGTTGCAACCGATGCTTGCTGATATAGGACGGTGCCATGCAGTGTGTCAACTATCGTGGCATCCCATACGAGACTTCGGTCAGCTCCCCATGGTATGAGCGTATACAGGCTTGCCACAATTCGGTCTCTTTCCGTCCGAGTGCAGCATGCTGCCATGGGGCTCCTTAATCGTTCGTTTCTTTTGCAGAGGCTGTGCACGCGTGCCAGAAATGTTTTAACCAAGACATGATCAAGATTAAGGAGGCGATTTATAGCGAGCATGGCAGAAATTCTGGCAGCCATGTGGCAGGAAAATGGCCAGGGCAAAGACTCTTAACCATGCAGGCATTTGCATTGATATTTTTTGGATCTCTTCAAACGTCCAACCCGGGATCCCTATTCTGCTGTTTATGACAACTAAAACACAGTTTGAAGTTTTATATATATATATTATATATATATATTATATATATATGCGACGAGCCTCCCCGTTTCCCGTTCTCGTTTAATTGTAGCCATCATTCTCAACGGCGTTTAGGGTCGCACCTACATGTCTACGCTCCTTCCCTCCCGCCGTCCATCCGTCCGTCCGTCGGTCCGTCGGTCCGTCGGTCCGTCGTTGGATGGATGATGTATACATAGTCCCTCGTTTCTTATTCGCCACATCTGCTTCACATGATAATATTATCTTCCGCCCAAGTCCGCGTTCTCCGTGCGTTCAGATACATACAAGTAGATGCTTGATATAGACAAAGAACGACGTGAAACTCTATCTTGCGATGCGTTCTAAACTTCAACATTGCCAGCCTCCGAGTAGGCCTACATAGGCCTACGTGTTAGACCAGTATAGATTGTCTGTGTCTGTGTGTATGTGTGCTTGTTGTATCTGTGTGTCTGTGTCTGCGTCTGTGTGTGTGTTTGTGTGTGTTTGTTTGTTTGCGCTGGTACCAACTACAGAGATTAAACATCTAGGCGTCGTAATACGAGCGTCTGCTGCAGTATCCAGCCTCCAATTATTGCTGCTTGTCGTCTCGGCGGGCGAACAAATTGGCCAAATTAGTCCGTTAAAAGCGTTGAAACAAGACCAATTCCAGAGAACTAGGACTAAGGCGTATATCTGAAAGATAAATAAATACTTGGACCTATTGCAGGGCAACACACCACATGTAGTTATTAAATTGGTGGCGGATATCCAAATCCTAACAAATCTAAAACTGAAGTGTATACCTGATGAATCTGCAGGATAATTGAGATAATTATTCGTACAATGCTGCTGGGTTTACTGGGACAAGCATTAAATGAAGTGAAGCAAGATGGTCGTGTTCGATTATTGTGACCATGTACCTATAAGCCTATCACCGACTACCACCATAACACCATGCATGCTGTCTCCTCGGCTTGACTCCCCGGATCTGGCATCGGAAAGAAACTATAGAGACTTGGCTATTGTGGACTTTATTTGGTATAACGTCGGTGAATAAGCTGGTCTCCCTGACGTGGCTTTTGTGGGCGCTGATCAGAGGCTTAGCTATGGTATTTTGCGCCCGATGACAAACTACAGAATTGGCGCCCCCTTTGAGTCCGTCCATAAATGACTTCACGCGCCCAGGGGTCACCGATTTGTGGCGATTTGTGACGAGGGGAGGTCTAAGAAATGTGAATCACATCGTCGCACTAAACATCAAAATTCGTAAGTTTTTATTAGAAAAATTTACTTAATCAAATAAGTTTAACTTAATTAGGCCTAACAGTAATTGTTTACCGCAACCTAAACAACAATATTTATGATCATTGCAATTTTTTATTTTTGAATTTTTTGCTTTTGCGCCAGATGTTAATTTTGGAAATTTGGAAGTGAGGTGTGTGTCGCGGGTTTCACTCTCGCCACTCCTTCTTCTTGACGACGAGAGTACCCACTAGTTCTTTCTTCTATCACCAAGCTCAGCAACACGACACACTTGAGGGTTTTTAATATGTTTATTTAATGAAATATATATACACCACTCATCCTATCTACACTTACTGGAGTTATCAGTGTCGTTTTAGAAATGTTTCCCTGGTTTACGTTGGAGACGGGATTCCCAACTACTTTGATTACCCTTGTCGGCAGAACGACCTAGCGTCTCCCCCAGTTCCGAAACAAGTTCCCGTTCCCTTGCTTGCTACGCTATATGAATCCTTCTAGAGGCGATTTCCTTCGCCATCCCAACCGCAAAACTCGTATCTCTATTGGACGACAGGTCACCTGCCGAAACCATTACTAAACCCTGGTTGGTCGGGTTTTGGCGTCCCTAGCGTAACGTTAGATTCCTAGGGGCGTCCAGTTACTATTTGACTGGCGGCTGTATGGCTGGGCCTGGTCAGTGTCATAGACGGGTAACAGGCCCAGGGATCAAATTTCATTATTATCGTTATACCGCCTAGTGGGTTGCGCCATTCGTATCGGAATTGTCCCCTATTCATGATCCGTGTCAACCAGCCGGCCCAGACCCAATCTTCCATTGATTCATGAATTTCTTGTCTGTAGGTCGTAGAGATGGAATAGACAGTCGTCTCTGACATCTGCCTCGCGGTGTCAGGTTTCGTTGTTTGACACCTCGATGATCTTTGCATAATCCTCGTCGTCTGTATTGAGGCCGTCTGCTTCAGGCGAGGCCCATTGATGTCTCCCATCTCATGTGTCAGGTAGATACCTTCATACGTAGTCCTCCTACGCCTCTGCTGTCGATCTCTGACTTTTATATAGCGCCATCGTCCAGAGTGTCGCGCGTGACAGTGTGTAACACACAAACAGGAATCAATTATTGATATCTGACCACAGAGAGTCGCTGCACGTCGGCAAACGTGAACTAATGGTCGTAAACGCCAACTCGCGCAATATTTCGCCAACGAAGAAAATGGAGAGAGTGTAGATTGGATAGACGAAGAAGGGTTGGAGCCTTGATCTGAATGGAATATCCATTGCACAGGGCGATGAAGATCATAAGGTCCAAGCTCTTCCTATAAATATTCCAGTATAGAGCATTTTGCTTCTGCCGTGGGAGAAGCATAACCTAAAGTTTGAATTGTAATTATCATAATCATGATAAAAAAAATTATCAGAAAGTTTTTTATAAGTGTAATGATTCTACCAGAGCTCTGCATCATGAGGTGCATATCTACTGAGTGTAATAATTCTACATTCTTCATTTTTAATTGTTCTACTACATATATAGACCTTGTTTTGTCATCGTTCTACTACGTGTAGGCCTATATACGGCCTAGTATAAGTATTTTTATAGTTATAATTACTTTGTTTGATAATTATAAGAAAATGCCCATGCATGACATTCTGAACATCTTTTTTCGGGGGCGGGGGGTGCGGTGCAGTGCAGAGCTTTATGACGTCAAAGGCCTATGTTTCAGAGGAAATGAGTTACTACTTTTGGCACGACTTGTGACGAGGGGTGGGTTCAGAATTCGTCCAAAATTGCATAGCATCATTAATGGACGGCCGTTAATTCCGTATCTACTTTACATTTCTCAAATATAGCCCCTATCTAAAGACTAGGCCCTATATACTTATACACTACTGTGACTGTCAAATGATGACCAACAAGCGTCGAGCCCTAGCTATGGTGGTGAGAAATTTTCGAAGACTTACACATTTCATTTCATTTCATTACGTTACATTATAAAAAGCACATGCTAGGTTACGGGCATATTCTTTTAAATGACGGATCTTATAGTTCGGATCTTATATGTCATGTCATAACACCGTCGTCGCTTCGCGACGGTTGGACAAATGAATGGATCTTCGGGAAGAGAGACTAGCCCAGCATCGCGCGTAGCCTACTGCGCTCCTCGGGCTAGTTCCTTTAATTAGAACAGTCCACATCAAAATTTTGTCAATCCAGAACGTTCTATAGGCCTAGGCCTTCCACGTTTCCTTTTCCTTCCAACAAGACCAGTCATCAGACTGCTCTCAATGTTGTCCCATGCATGGTTGTCTCATAATAATTATGTCCAAAGGTGCGCAGTTTTCGTGCCTGGACGTGCTGCAACAGTTTATTTCAGGCCTTTATCGATTCGTATACCCGCTTATTGGTCATCATTTACGTCCACGAAATTCTCATCTTTCTAAGGCATTTGTTTTCAAATGCTTGAATGCGTTTCTCCTCCCGTTTCTTTAACATCCAGGGTTCGCAACCATACGTTAATTGTTACTGGCCACACCAAAGCTCCAATCAGTCATAAATGAGTTCTATTGCTCACAGACTTGTTCTTCCATATTTTCGCCAACTTGATTATAATAGCCATCCCTAAGATCTTTGTCGTATTCTGTTGGCGCGATTTGTTACAGTTCTTTCCAGGAGAGGCCTATATTTTTTATTATTCAAAATATCACGTCCCTACATACTCGTTTACAGTTTTGCTTGACTTGTTACGAATTGGTATCGCTTCCGGTTTGCCATTTTGAAGATAATGTTAAGTTTCACTTAATATTGGTGTTTCTGTTCCAGTGGTAGAGACGGATGTTTGCATTCCCCTTCTTTTCCAAAATCATGTAAAAGGTCTAACTGAACTTTGCAGTCATTTCTAAGATCCTGTTGCATGATGATAGACAGGCACCGGAATTACGATATCGTTCAGTTAAGTCATCACCACACACACACATGCACCACAACATGTACCACCGTAATCGTAGGCTCCAACTTTCTAAGGCACTTCTGTAAAGATGAGCCCACGCACCAACTTGTTTACCAGCGTGTTGAAATTGATTCCTTCCAAGAGATTTTAATGCGCGCACAGTATTGGGTTGTTTAATTGGGTGCGTATCGAATCGCCGAAACCCGAATCCCCGAAAGTGATTTCCGCCGTATCCCCGAAAACGAAACTGGATCGATGAAAAGGATTCTGCTTAAATGGAAGCTGGATCGATTAAAAGAATTCACACAAAAGCTGGATTGATGAATGAATTGCGCTGTTTTGAGACAGTTCAGCGGTTTTCAAAAGTACATTGCTGTTTTCGGGGAATCGGGCTTTTTTGCCTTTTCAGCTTTTGCGGGGATTCGGGTTTCGATGATTCAGGTTTCGATGATTCGGGTTGATCCCGTTTATTTAAAGTAGTTAAGAGGAGTTACAGTCTGTATTGAAACTTCTGCTAAGGCTAGTTTTGCAATGCTATATCCAATTGTCGGTTTGTCTCCACTAAGACCGTAAATTGTCATATAAACTATTTTGGACTTTTGCATTAAGAAAATTTTGTGTATGTGAACTTTCATAGTTTTGGTAATGATTGTAAATTAGTATGCAATGAGTCACAAACTTAATATTTACAAAGTGAAAAATGAACTTCCTATATAATGCATATCAATGGCTTCTCTCATGATGTCCAACTGCCAATGGACACCTTGGCAGTGTTCCTTCTAAACTGTGCGCATGTGCGCACACACACACAGGCAGTGGAGCCAGCGCACACAGGAATTTAGTGACCGCACACAAACTTTTTTTCTCAAGAGATTATAAATATTGATTTGTAAACCAATGCGATGCATACATAATCGGCTCTGATATATATTTTAGACAAGGGCCCTTTCTTAGGTTACCAGAACTCGTAGCCATAGACTTTTATATATGGTCTTAATTTGGCAATCATCGCATTCAGCTAGGACCTGCGCACAAAAGTGTGAACCATTAAAAAATATTCCACACACAAAATTTCTTGTGAACACTATCTCCAAAAATTAGAGGGAACATTGCACCTTGGCACTGTATAGTGAACCCCAGTTTGTTACTCAATATTTACTCGAACAAGACTGGAGTGTCTTGTGCTGTATTCTGTCTAAGTCTGGAACAGCCATATTATTTCTTCTGATGATCAATTGTACCCAGGTAGAGAAATTCACTATTACCCTTGTTTTAATTATACATTTGTGTAAACTGAGGTGTTTTGTTAATCTAATCCTTGCTGATGCAGCATTGAGCAACTTGAGGTTTGCAAGAACGCACCATGAATTTCAAAGATTCTCCAGGTTACGAAGTTAATTTTCAAATGTTACGTAACCCCTTGTCCATCATAGTTATCTATGTCGTGTGTTTTTTTATTTGCAGTAATTATCTCAGTTAAATTGACCTATTTGATGCATACAGTGTGTGCTGGTTAAATGATGGAATGAATGTGTACTAGTGTGAGGCAGAGTTGCAGTTGTACCTCAAGATGTGATGACTGGAGTTCGAAAACTGTTTATTGTTTTGGGTCAATATGTGCGTTTTTATATCTCTTATGCCTCTGAATAAGTGTCATTGCTTTAATTTTATTAATATATTGGATTTTTTATTTGGCAACTTGATTGATTTGTGTTTGCTTTTTCTTAATTTCAGCTTTTGAAGAACTATGTCTCTGTCAAAACAATGGTGTGATGTTTGCGATCTCTCATTTACAAGTTACCAGGTAGAATAATCAAACTGTTGAAAGGTGAAGTTTTAATATTGTGTTCAAATATTTAGTTCAGCTTTGTATGCTAGAACAGTAGTAAATTCATGCAGAAAATGACAGGGTGAAGTCTGATACTGAAGAAGGAGTTACACAGAAATGATAAGTTATTCTGCCATTCATGGAATGGTTAATATTTACAACTGGAATCATTCTAACTTTTAGCAAGGCGAGTGAGTGGATGGTTACCTTCAAATCTAACCTGTGTGTTCATGTGTGCTAAGTGGCCGATCGGTTAGAGCGGTCAGCCTGTAACGTTCAGTGTGCACTGAGCGAGTTTGTTCGACCCTCAGCCGGGGAGTCACTGTGTAGGGACCTTGAGCAAGTCCTTCGCGCACAATTGCTCTGCAGTACAACTGCAATTGCGCCGTCGAGGCGTGTCTGTGCACTTCTGAGCAAAAATGTTGGAAGAAGGGCAGTATCAAATTTTGGTAATAAATAAATAAAATAATAAAATATATATTAGCCTTGAAGGGAAGCTATATATATATAAATTTGTGATGAATGAATATGTGGACTGGGTAGAGAGAGATATGCTGTGAAATAAAGGCTTTTTCAGTAAGCATAACTGTCCTGTTTCCCTGTTGCAATAACACTAGTAAGGGAACCGTGAATACAATAATCAGTTATTATTCAAATTTTAGTGGACTCATTTTTCCAGTGATGCCCTGTATGGAACCAGGAATACTCTATAAAATTAACTAAGTTTTCAGAATTATTGTGCTAGTTTTTGTGTGTTCCCGGTTTCTTCCAGGATGTTACTGTGACAAGGATAATTGTACAGAATTTGTATTTGAAAATTGTATTTTGTTCATTAGTTACTAATGAACCAGTAACTACGATGCTATTTTCTCACAGAATGAACCAGTAACTGCAATGCTATTTTCTCACTGTTGCTTGTACAATTCAGTGTTTTAGTATGGTGATTAATTTTTGCCTCATGTTTTGTTATGTTGTATTGCTGAGAAATGTATAAGACTGTTGTTTCTGTTGTACACAGCATTACTCGATTCACTTGGGTGGGCTTCTTCATAATCAGAAGAAGAGAAGAAAATTGGAAGGAGAGGTACTTCAGTTGTTGTATGTATATCAAATATCATAGCAGTGACTCCTTGAAGTCGTATGAGTGCCGTATATTTCAAATATATTTTCATTTGAAATATTTAATCAACAAATTCATGAAATTACCTAGGTCACAAATTTCATGGAAATAAGTATAAAGCATTTGCTTATGGTCATAAAAGCTTCTTAATATAACACTATTCAGCTTCCTATATTTCTGGTTTATAAGGTTTCCTTTGACCAGTTGCAATGTATACTAAAAATGTTGTGTGACGATATATCATTTTTATCATCATATCCTTCATTATGGCATCGATGAGTTATAGTTTCAGTGTGGAGAGACATTTCGTGTAACTAACTGCAGTGTGTCAGTTTGTCTAATAAACATAGATATATATTTGGAGATGCCAGTAAAGAAGTAGGGACAAGGTCAGATTTGTGAACAGATTGAGGATGATTTTAATTGGTATATAATAGAAGAACTTGTGACTGTAACTAGCAAGACATTTTTTTATTGGCAAGGTTATGAGGTAAAGCAAAACTCATTAAAGGCATGCTTAACCTTTTTCTTGTTGGTGGATACATGAAATTTGTCTTAACCCAAATATAAGTCGCACCTAAACTTCACAGTTTAAAAATTTTACAGAATTTTGCGACTTGTAATTGAGTATTTACATTAACTTACTATAGTTTAGTTTTGTGGTGGTTTTTTTATTTGAAATAGATGTTCTTCATAGTATTTTGATAGAGTTCAAAGTACGGTTAGTATATGTTTTCATGTATTCATTTTATTAGCGTTGTAAGTTTACATTGCTACATGTGATGTTTTTTGTAATGTCTTTTAGGATGACTCTATGCAAAGGGCTGCAAGAATTATGGACAGCAAATTAAATCCCTCGCCAGCCTCTAGCTGCTATGCTGGTACCTATGTTGATTCTGTCTCAACTGGTCTTCATTCATGTCTGAAGCGGCCAAAGTCTTCGGTTATATCAGTGCCATGTGATACTGGGTTAGCTTCCTCATCGCAGAGGAGCCATCATTCAGGAGTGACTGTTGCTTCGTCTCAAACGGCCTCCCTGCGTTCTGCTCACTTGAAGTCGTATTCTGAGTTTGCTAGTCCGAACGATTCATATTACAAGGACAATCAGCAGCTTGATAAAAGGGACCTGCATGGTTGGGAGAGTCACAGCAGTCAAGACTTGCCCAGGAGAGAAATGGACAATCTACCGCATGCAAATAAGACGAAGGAAGCATTGACAAAAGCCTCGTCTTCGGTCACGTATGGTTCAAAGGAGAAGTCTTCAATCCTTGCATTGCTCGCTGCTCAGCGTCTTCTGCTGGACAATCCTCTAGAAAAAAAGTCTCCAAAGAAACCGATAAAAGTTGAAGTGAAGAGCAAGGATTCAGTACGCAGTCTGCTCTCTGCACAGTTCGATCTTCTTAAGAGCTACATGACCGAGCCACAGAAACCACCTTCGACTCCTGAACCAGAGAAAGTTAGAGCCAGCCGAGGACAGGATCTGCCAAGACAGAAGGCCGCTGAATGGTCAGGTGCAAGTCGTTCAACTCGTGTCTTGCCAAACCGAGGTTTTTTGGAGACAGCAGATTGGTATTCAACGGACCGGTCTATGGGACAGAGATCGCACGGGTCGGTTAAACCACCGGACTTCTGGTCAAGGCAGGCGACATATGCAGATGAGGTGCAGAGCGATATGTCGAGCATCCCCTTCTTAGGTGAAGGTTGTGCAAAAGATGAAGGCATGCTGGAAGAACCACCAGCTTTCTTTCTGCCGCGTTCACGTGATCAAGTAGCGGCCGGTCCTTGGGACAGACATGATGATGACGGCTTTAATACTAATCAGTGGAACAGACCTCCAGACCGTTCTGTTGCAGACGTAAGCAAGAGATCTGAACCAAAAAGAAGTGATGTGTCGAGCAGCAACAGAACTTGGCAAGGTCACGGACACGACACAGTCAAGCCTGGTGTCTCGTCTGACGCCTGGGAACTGCGGGAAGACAACGGCCTGGGAAGAACTGCAGAAAAAACCTATAATGACAAACGACATTTTGGACCGAATGAGGATAATTATTCGTCAGAACTTGACAATCCTTTGTTTTCATCTGAGAACAGCAGATCTCATCGCCCCGCAGTAGGCGCCTATCAGCAGCATCAGGTGCCTGGCTTCAGAGATGACTTCAGAGGACCTGTCCAACCGTTAATTGAACCAATGCGATCTCGATCATCGATGGAGGAGTTTATGGCCCAGATCAAAGAGAATCTCAGACGAGATTTGAAATCTGATTCCTTTTCAGCAAAAGCTAGCGTTTCGGAGGTTAGGGCTGATTTTGGAAGGTCTTACCCAGTTTCTGCGCCGCTACAGCCGTCGTCGACGACCCAGAGGAAGGTCCTTCTAAAGACACCATCCACTTCCAAGCCTCTTGGAGCTTCATCCAACGTATCCACAACATCTACAGTCGCCAAAAGGAAGATACTGCTTCCAACACCAATTGCAGATCCAACCGTAGCACAATCATCACTTACCTTCAGTTCCACAGGGATCTCCTGGTCTCAACCAGAAAGTAGAGGAGGGTCTCAAAGTTGGCAGCAACCACGATTCAGTTCATTGACTCCTGGAGGAGGTCGGTTTATCTGTTCTGAAAGGTTTGTAATCTTTCTTGATGATTTCATGCTTTAGTATTTCAAACAGTAAATTACGTTACCTTGCACATGTTCTTCTCATGGGTTCAGATGGTGAGTCATTATGCTTAATTAAGACATCATGTGTGTAGTCCATTTTGAGAAGTCTTGTTTATTTACGACATGGGGCAGTGCAGCCAACACAACGCAGAGAAGGTGTGAAAAGTTGGCACTTACATTTTCTTGGCCTTTATATGTGAAGGACGACACTTAAAAGTTGTAAGTGATGTATTATTCCAATCAAATTTCTGTCGACTTCAGCCATTGTTGTCAAAAGCGGTCATTAAACTCTTGGATCCATCCATCTTTCTCCTGTGTAGGTTGTCTGCATTTATATTTTTCTTTACATTTTTGAGGGGCTCCATTTTCAAGACGTCTTTCTGACCAGTCTTTTTCGACCTTTATGTTGACGTCCCAGAACATTAATTTCTAGACTATAGTGCACAACAACAGTTTTAACCAATAAACTTTCCTACTGTGGGGTCACGCCCCTTAAGTACTTTCATTAAATAGTTGCAAGATAGGAACAGTTAACTTGGGTTGTCATAACTGTCCTTGCTGCATAAGTGTCAATGCAAACATACTTGTTTTACTGTGGAGAACTTTCCACTGTGCTGCTACCTAGTTATTCTATTCCAGCTATCCGGTTACATCCAGAATGATCCCTCTGTTTCTAGTTCTACTACCATGCGACCGCCAGCAAAGAAGACGCTGCTAAGTACACCGCCAGCCAGCTGTTTGCAACCTGGGTCCTATAGTAAAAGCGGTTCCTACGCTGGAGTCTCGAGTTCGGTAAAACAGTCGCCTTTACCAGTAGCATTGCCAGCAAAGTTGATGCCTCAGAGCAGAAACATTGGCGCAGCTAAGGTGAGTAATTCCACAGAAGATCCACTTGTTAAACAGCTTAAATTGCACAAATTTGACATATTCAGTAACTTATCTTTTCATGGATTACAGTAAAACTGTACTGACATCACTTCTTGCCAATTGTATCGATACCTCGCACGAAAAATTATTATTAAAATAGCTTAAATTGCACAAATTTGACATATTCAACAGCTTGTCTTGTCATGAATTACAGTAAAATTGTACCGATATGGCTTTTGCCGATTGTATTGAGGCCACATACAGCCAATTATTATTAAAATAGCCTAGGCTAATTATGAGATAGATTATTTGATTATTTGTTTTGTCAAAATGTTCGGTTCCATAACATAAACCTACTATTGCAGTTCTGACATGTGTTTTTGCTGCTAGTGCATTTGTGCAATGTGCATGCTCTGATGAAAATGGTGGTGTCAATACTTGGCATTGTTGAATCATGTGGCAAGTATAAGTATAATTCTCTCTTTCATTACATTGATTCTTCGCCTGCAAACAATTCAGAACTCTCTTGCCCGCGCAGTCACCAAAATCCCAAAACACCATATAACCCCTGTTCTCAAATCACCTCATTTGCTTAAAGTCCCTCAACGAGCACATCCACTACAAAATTGCATCTATCACCTAACACACTTCAAACCTCTCAACCCTCTTACATTCGTCAACTACTTACAATCCAACTGCCTGCATCAACTGGCTCATTGTCGTATCTTTCTCTCGCTCAACCTCCAGTCTCATCGTCTCTGAAATTCTGCAACCGCTCCTTAGTCTATGCTGCACCAGCCCTTTGGAACAGACTCCCAAAAGAACTCCGTCAGTTTGCTCATCCCCACATTTCACCTCCAAATTTGCTTTCCCTATCATCTGCTACGTTCCATTCGCAACTGAAAACTGAACTCTTCAAGTTCTCCTATCCAGATTTCACTCCTGTGCCACCACTTGACCACCCTCATCATCAACTACCACTGTTGCACCATGCTGTGTCCTCGACTTGACCCCCGGATTTCGACCTGTCACCAGAACGAAACGAGAGGATTGTCAATTGATCTGGCTGGCATAGCGCCGGTGAATAAGCTGGTCTCCCTGACTTTTGTGGGTGCTGATAAATTTGTGAAGATTTACATTTAATTGATTTGTGCAGAATTTGGTGGCAGCAGGAGCTTGCAGTAAAACATCGCCTTCACTACCAGTAAAGTCAGCTTTGAAAGGGACTACAGCCGCAGCCAATGTGAGCAATAGATGTTTCAGAATTAGTAGTAAATCTTTTTGTGTTACAGCCTATGGTATTTTTATGTTCTGGCGTATGATACGCGTATGTTTACTGTCCGATGACTTGGTGATTGATGTATATTGATTGATTGAATCATTTTATGATGTATATGCGAATGTTGTATGACTGTTTAAAATTGATGCTATTATTTATGCCTTTGTAAGATTTTGTGTGTTTCTTGGTAGTCTAATAAAGAATATTTTTACTTGCATATATTATGATAAATTATTCATTGTTAGGCTTTAGCATATTCAGAAATTCTACTTCTATGCTTTTCTGTAGCATCTGTATTGCTCGTCTTTTGCCACGCTTTAACTCTCTGTCATGTCTTCATACCAGCATCAACCGGTTATTCAGTGATAAGGCTGTTTTAATTCTGCCTTAACTCTGGTAAAGAGACCTAATAAGTTGCTACATCTTTAGTCTGTTCTGTTTTGCAGAAGTCACTGCCCTCAAGTGGAAAAGTGGAGGCTGTCTCTACTGTTGGTCCCGAGAACAGTGGAATGGAGGAGGTCGACCCACATTTGAGGCTGCAGAAGGAGATAGAGGTCGTCATGGCTGAACGAGTGGAGGACTTGATGAGAGCAATTCCGGATTCGATGATGCGGTCGATAATGGATGGCAAAATACCACTGGAATTCCTCGACAAGATCTCGGATCTGATTCCAACGGAGGTGATCGAAGAAGCCGTTAAACAGAAGGAACAGTCATCCTCAGACAAATGCACGTCGGCTGGAGGCGGCCACTTGAAGACGGGAACCAGCAGAATGCCATTGGCGGGGCACCAGATTGCCAAGCCAGAAGCAAACGTTACTGAGGTAGCTATGGTAAGCGCTTTGTAGCATTCAGTTTGGCTTTTCCTCTTGTCTGCTAACATTGTTTGCCTAAATGTTGAACATCTTTTTAGTTGTGAACTCAGCATCTATTTAACTGGTGCATATTAATTTCTCTTGTAACAGTGCTATACAAATTTCTGTTTAAAGAATTGCAGTCTGAGATACACCAGAGCGTTCTTCTCTCCAGTGTACACATCGATGAAACATTTTGCTGAATAAATTAATCCCAAAGTTGATTAAACTTTGGTATGCCAGTATATATTATATGCAGCAATGTGATAAGCGGTCAATGATGTGTAATGTAGCTTGTGTAGTAAGAACAGTTTTATGAGTTTCTGATAAATTTACATTTAATTTGATTGAGAAATCACATGGCTGCTTTGGTCTGGAAATTATAACTGTTGATGAGTTTGGAAATGTATGTTTTTACACATATGCTTGAAAACACCACAAAACATTGAATGTTTGTGTTTGTATCTATTCAGTGGATTCAATGAGCCCCTAGTTAAGGCACTAGTTAAGATTAACTTCTATCTATTTTTGCTTACCTGATTTGTGAATTTTATAAATTCTACATAGGGCCTCTGGTTAGCGGGGGTCTATGACCCCTTTAGGTTCCCCTGTGTAGCCAGATTATTCATTTATGAAAACTTCTGTTTGTCATTTTTTCATGTTCTTTTGGTTACCAAATAAAATTGAATTGAATTTATTTATTTGATAAATAGATATTCTGGACAAAGGACTGGTTTTAGCTGATTCAAGCAAAGCAGAATTCAGATCACTAGGAAGACACTATTCGGATGGAAATATTAATCCAAAATTTATTTCAGCTTTAGATTAGCATATATTTTCTAGTGGGAACATCAGTCCTATAGAACCAGCTTCCTCTCATGACTCGCCCATTGCTTCAAGCTGGGACCTCCCTGCCTCATTTTGCTGTTTTATTTTCTTGATGTCTCATACACTGATAGCACGTCTGATTGGTATTGCACTCTGTATAAATTTACGAATGTAATACAATGGGCAAAAGTCGATTGGCAGTTTACATTTGACATGACAGGGAAATGTATAGGGTCTGGAATTATAACTTTTGGTTACAACATGGGAAATGTGTGTTTTCACAATTTATTTCACATTTTTGTTTATTACATTTGTAGGGGCTGCATTCGGGTGGTGATGTGGAACTTGTAAAGAAAATGATTGATGAAATCTTGGGCGATTTGGCTAGTGAAGTGAGTTATCACAAATTTTCATCGAATTATTTACTATACAGGCTGTATTGAACATTTGCATGTAATTTGAAAAATTGTATGTGATCTTAACCACATATGAAGAGTACGGCATTTGAACTTAGCACGAGCGTACAAAGTCGCAAACAACCAAAGTCATGACCGTGCGAGTCCAATGGCAATGCCCCACACTGAATGACCTATAAATTTTTATCACATTTATAACAGTTTCAGCAGACTGTAATTAGGGCAATTGCCTTTCTGAGACATTATTACATTGTTGTTTGCTTAGGTTTAGCACTTTGACTGCTGAACTTTGCATGTAAGCACATGGGACGTGTATACACCCCTAGGGGGTCAACGTGTTAAGGTACGAAAATGCTGAAGTCATGTACTGCAGCACTATTTAAGTTGAATCAAGTGACTTTGGTAGAACCTCTAGAATTTAAGATTTGGTTCTAAGTAATGTTAGGATCTCACAAAATATGGGCTGAATGTTATAAAATTCATACCCACCAAGTATAGTTCTGAGATCATGTGGATGAAAATATTTATTAAATAAAATCAATAAAATGAAATGAATATGAAGCAATACAATCGAATTCAATTATAATAAGATGTTTAATTAATGATTGTAGACTGTAGCTCCAGAAAACACGGATATCCTGGAAAGACTGGCTCCAGACATCCGAAGAATGGTGCTGGAAATGCAGGAAGTCGCTGGCATCAGGGACGTCTCTGTGACGATCGAAGTTCTTGAATTCTTCAAGACTCTTGATCATAATCTTCTTATAACTTTGAGCACGATCAATGAAGCAGAGAAAGATGGAGACAAGGGAGAGTCGGTGCTTAAACGAATGACAAAGTTAATGTTGAACAATTACTCCAGAAACGACCCCTGTGCAAGCAAGGTTGCCGGAATGATATCCAAAAACACTCAAAATACAGGACTCAGAAAGTCTGTTCAGCCATGCGTTAGAGGTTCCTCGACATCTGTTACTGCACAGCAGAACAGGGTTGTTGCTGCGAAGAAGTCAGAGGTGCAAAGCGTGTCTGTCACATGTGTAGCGCGGCAGAAGTCTGAAAATCCAGAGATTAAAGCTCCATTAGTTTCCCTTTCTGAGAAAGCTCCTAATGCTCCATGTGGCACAACTGGTGTTGTGGAGAAGCCGGGTGTCAAAGCTCTGCAAAACAAGCACCTTGTTTCTGAAATATCTGGTGTTGTAACTGTGTCTAATGTTCTGCAAACAGTGACTACTAGCACAGGCAAACCAGGGAATAAATCTTATTTTCTTGACTATCATAACGACAATACTGGTCCTGGGAACACTCTCCCGTGTGTCCCACATACAAAACCAGGTGTTGCCAGATCGAGCTTTTCTGATGCTTCAAGAGTTGGTGTTGGTTCTGTTAAATCTGAATTACAAGGATTTTCTTTTAATCGTCAAACTGAAGCAGAAACAAAAATCGTTGCTTCAACTCTGACGAATAGAAATGAGCTATCTACCGTGACTGGCACGATTGTTTCTGTCAATAAAAGCTCTTCGGTTGGATTAGCTGCTGATTCTAAAGATTCTGCTGTTTCTCAGAACCAGAAAGCAGGTATTGCTGTTGTAGGTAAGACAGAGCTACAGGGAACCTCAAAAGGTTGTTTAACGAATAATTCCGGCATTTTGAAAACACCTGAAGTGGGAAGTTCTTCTGCCATAAAAGAGCAGACCACTTGTTCAGATAAATTTGGTGTGGGAAGGACCTTTAATGCTGTTCCAAGCAGAACTGAAACTATTGAAATATCTGAGTTGAAGGTTCCTGGCAGCAATGCACAGAACAGTGTAGGTGATAAAGTATTAAGTGTGACAGTTACTCCCGGTGTTCGACAAGCTAGGGCGGCTGTTGCTACGTCAACAGCCACAATGGCGGCGGCTACATCAGCTATGGGTGCAGTGACTTCTTCAGTTGTAGCCAAGCAAGAAAATAGTAGTTTGACAGATAAAACAGACTGTGATAAACTCTCTGAGATGGGAGCAAAGAGCGTTGGACAGTCCGTGTGTTCTTTGGATATCGTGTCAGCCCAGCTGTGCGCTCTCAAGGTAGAACCTGCAGAACAGTTGTCCAATGACAAAGCAGAGAAACGCAAAGCAACAGAAGAACCGCTAGAACAAAGCAAAAAAGCCAAATTGGAGACAATTGTTTCAGAAAAACCTGCATTGACATCTACTGCTTCAACCGCAAAGGATGTGCCACCCAAAACGAGTTATGTTGTAGCAAGTGGTTCAACAGCGGGAACTGGCTATCGATGTCTGTTAGCCACTCCAACGCAGAGACCTGCACAGCAGTCGACGAGACCAAGGACTGTTCTTCTGCCTACTCCTGTTCAACCTAATTCGGTTTCTTTTATATCGCCTCGTCTTAGTACGTGGAATAGGCAACAACTATCACAGGCACCATTTTCAACACAACAGCCTTTATTGCCTCAAGCTATCGGGCCGCACATGTCACCCGGGTCATTGAGGCAGGGTGATCCTCCACCAGTTCCACATGAGCAGCATCTAATGTCTGGTCACAGAATGCGACAGTCATCCTCGCACGAGTTGCTCCATCCTCCAGAACGACCTCCTCTGATGCCTCAAATGAGGGAACAGGCACCACTTCTGCAACCACGAGTAGGAATGTGGCCACTTGATGCTCCGTTCAGAACCAGAAACTCTGTGAATTTTAGGCCATGCTTGCCAGATCCTAGTCCAAACCGATATCCGCCACAACCTCCTATGCATGCTAGTAATTCCTTTCGTTTTCCCGGCCCTGACTCGAACAGTTTTGGTCCTCCGCCATTCAAGAGGTGGAGGTAGTGATCCAGGAAGCAGTGATAAGGCAAGACTCCGAACTGAAACCAACACAGCCAATTGCCCAATTGGGCATGGAATCCAGTCTATAGTATTAAGTATTAGATGGCAATCATTCATGACTTAGATGCAGAGCCTCTTGTTCCAAACAAATATGAGGAACAATTTTGCTTATGAATTTTCGTATCAGATATGTTCAAATCTTTATCTGTGGCATGTTAATGACTAGATATAATATTTTCAAATGAAAATTGGACAGAATGGACTGACAGTTGATGCCAAACAGATGAAATGATCTGTGATGAAACAGGTGAAGGAGTCTCTGAAAGTATTATTTGTCTGCCAATATCCTTGTTCTGCAACAAGGGTCTGCACTCGATTGTGATACTTTGCCAGTTGGTGTGTTTTCAACGTCTATATGTGAAATGTCTTGTGATCTATATATATCGTCGTGTGCATGGGCTGCTAATTTTATTTGTTAAAACTGTTTTATGGTTATATGATCAAAACGGGAGACGACTTACTGGCGGAGTTGACTGCTGTTGACTGAATAAATGTTGTCCAGAATTTGACTCGATTCCTAGTTTATTGTTTCTAATTTGATGACAAAATCCAGTTGTTTCATGTGCACTACTACGACCAGAAATTTTGTGTCATAATGTAATCGAACATTGATATAGCACCCCTTCAAGATATCTACCCAGAAGGACTCTCTGCACTACCCAAAATGATGTTAGATGTCATTACTAACGAAACAAGATACATCAGTTAGCAGTACAGTTTGCAGTAATCTGAAAAGAGCCACCAGTGGTGGGCCCATGCACAAGCGTAGAACCAACCAATGGATGTTCGTCAACAACTGACAGATGGCACGGATGTAAGTTGTCTGTTGTTATTCAAGTACATGTCTGCTCACTCTGCTCAATTGTCGGTATTCATATAAGTTTTTCAAATGTGCTGTCGTCTGTCAGTTTTCGTTGTATGTAGGTTGCTGTCAGTTTTGGACGTTGTCACATGTAAATTATTTGCTGTTAGTTTTAGAGGCGATGAGAATGTCAATTACCAGCGTTACCAGTTGTGATCAGCAGGTGGAGTTGGTTCATGGATTCCTTGAAATGGGTTATCATGTGGGGTGGCGGCGTTGGCCCTTACAATTGGCAGGGATTGCATCAGCTACCTACAATTAGTGGCGGCGGATGGCCTTGAAAATTTGGTACGCAATAGCGGGAATACGCATGTTCATTAAAAAAATAATGACTATCTTTTGCTGGTATTTCGAAGACATCACACCGTAAGTAAGTATGTTCTGACGACGAAGTTGAAAATTTAATTCTATTTACAAATTATTTGGTTAAATATTTATATTTTTTATTTTGGTAAACAATTTTTTTGACTTTTTACTTATTTCGGTAAATTTTGGGACGCAATTGCGTATTTTGCTTCCACTACCTACAATGACTTCTTTAGAAGTCATTGTAGGTAGTAAGTCATTCTTCTCTAAATGTTTTATATAATTATGGCAACCATGTGTGATTGTTACGGTAGTACGCTGTCATCTGCATTTATATAATGCCTTACGACACCTCTCTGTTGATAGCTTTTAGCACTGGTTTTACATCGCGATCGAAGGACAGCTGCTAGCTGCTGCAATAGGCCTAACTAGAATATCAGCCAGACGCTGGACAACAATGTCAATATTAATAGAGCCTATAACAATTATACTTCCTCAGGAGCATTGCTGTTCTAGTAGTAGTAGAAGGCCCTAATGATCAGTAGGCCTAAATTAATAACATGCCCAGTTGTAGTAGTAGGCCTACTGTAGTAGTAGGAGGGAAATAGCGTGTCTAGTAATAGTAACCATAGATGAAGGCGAGCTGCAAGTAACAATTTTTCGCAGCCTATATCGTTGGCCAACGCTCCCAATTTTGAAATCGCCATACATCTGAAAGTATTGACGTGTCGCGCGCAAGGAAGCGCACACTCGTTGCTGAAATGTACAGTTTATTGAATTCTTGTTGAATATTTGGTGTCGTTAGCCTACCGTTGGCGACGCAGCTGTGTCTACTCTGACTCAGACCGGAGCAATCAATAAGAATATTGTTTTGCAATATGCGCCTTGGAGTTGAAACATCCTTCTGCATCATTGCCGCAGATAATATCCTAAGCTATTCAGCGCTCTTGTCAAACCCGGTTTCTCTGATTTAATTTTAGCGATGTCTGTGTGTATCAAGTACGGAACTTAGCGATCACCTTCGTACGTCCTCGTTTGGAAAGGATTTAAACTCTGAAGTACGTTTCACAAGTTCGGTGAACAGACGATTTCGATCGAGAATGGAGTACAGCGCATCAATGACGGTATTTGGTGTTTTGTGGCTGATAGGATCGCTCGTGGATCCAATCGGACTGATTTCGTTCAGTGACAACAGTTGCGAAATCCCCGCACCCGATGGGTCAGTTCAGTACAGGGCCTGTCTGTCCGATCCATTGGCCGTACTTGGTCCTAACGTCGCGCTATACACGCTGTCGGTTACGCCGGCGAATATAACCTGTGGGAGCGGCGGAAGACAGCTCAGCTGTACCCTGGTAGGTCCATGTTCGATCGTCCATCTTATAAAATTAAATCAACCAAATCCATAGCTATAAGACCGACGCAAATTTGAAGAAATTTCGATGAATATAGCCTACGCACATATATAACGCCTTACGACACCTCACGAAGGCGCTACACGTAATCGTAATCTCCAAACTTCTAAAGCGCTACTTGAAAGCCAACAGAAGGACATCCAACGTATTCGTGTATAGGCCTACACCAAACAGATAAATACAGATAGGCCTACAATTTCTAAAATGTTTCCTCAGCTAACATTTTTCGAATTGTTAGTGGAACCTTCCAGCTTGATGAATGCGGTTCGAACCAAGACCGAGGCGGTCACTGCAGTGTGCAAGGACCATAAGCCCATCCTTCATGCACGATTGCTTATCGCCATCGAAGTTCTGTTGTATAATTATGGTCGCTAATTACCGTGTGTTTTCCTTTCCCCTCCGGGTGCTAGTTCTTTCCTCTGCTCAGTCTCGGAGTCGCTTGAAGACCTTCATATTTACCTCCTCAAAAGACCTTAATATTTATCACCTAACCGCCGACTTGAACGGCTCGGGAGCGCCACTGATTTGAACTGCGCTTTGAAAATATTAAACTAAAACTTAAAAATAGGGCCTAATTATTATATAGGGTCTATGCCTGGTGAAACTGCAGCCCGTTGAAAGTGAATTAGCCTGAAACTGTCCTACTCTTTTCAGGGAATATATCAAACATGTAGCTATTGCGACAACTCGGATCCGACGTTAATCCATCCTCCAGGATACATGGTTGACTATGACAGCACGATAAACAGCGTCAACCTGGCAACCTACTGGCAGTCGGTGACTTGGGCCCTGGCGCACGGCGTACCACAGGCGAACATCACGATATCAATGGGCAGAACGTACCAGATGTGGGACGACATGGTCATCACCTTCAAGTCGATCCGACCTCAACAGATACTGCTGGAGAAGTCGACGGACAACGGAGTGACCTGGCAGACGCTCCAGTACTTCAACAAGTCCTGCAAGGCACTCTGGGACAGCGGAGTTTCGATGTCGTATTCCACAACGGCTCCGGACACCGTCATCTGCTCTCAGGACTTCAGCAGCGAATATCCGTCCGTCGACGGTCAGGTCATCTTCGGCGTCTACGATCGCTTCAAACTCTTCCTCGGTTCAAATTCCCTCGACTACTCTACCCTGTACACCGCGTTCAGCACAACCAATCTCATGTCCTTTTTGACGTTCACCGATCTGAGGATACGACTTCTGTACCCGGCTACTGACGGGAAAGAGGACTTTGGGGATCTTAAGGACCTCGTTCGCTACTACTATGCCATTTCAGATATCCGCGTAGTGGCAGGGTAAGAATGCTCGCAATTTCACAAGATTTAATCATTGTGTGACACGGTGGCCAATCGGTTAGGGCGGTCAGCCCGTAACGCTCAGTGTGCGCTGAGTGAGCGGGTTCGACCCTCGTCAGAGGAATCACTGTGTATGGACCTTGAGCAAGTCCTTCGCGCAAAATTGCTCTGCAGTACAACTGCAATTGCGCCGTTAAGGCGTGTGTACGCACTTCTGAGCAAAAAATGTTGGAAGAAAGACGGTATAAAATTTCGGTAATTAAACGTGACTCAATTTGCATAGTTGCGTCGGAAT